>CM067764.1:26768002-27368002 GCA_034642375.1 Vigna nakashimae
AAATATTGATAAATTTGATCTTTTAAATTAGTTTTAGCACGATGATGAGCTAAACGAAGGTAAGATAAGCTAATGATAAAATGATTTGTAATAGTTTAAAGATTAATGGAAAGATGCACAGTAGTTGCAAGAGTCAATAATTTCACACTTCTTCACTCCCATGCCTCTATAAAAGCTCATCATATGCTAAAACATATATTCGGAGACACAAGCCACAAACTTCTTTCCAAGCCCCACATCGAAGTTCAACAACAAGACAATGTCATCCCCACCAGTTTTCCTTCTCTTTCTCTTCTTCCTCTCAGCTCCATTGTTACTCTTAGCTCAATCTCCACCTTCTCCACCTTCTCCACCTTCTCCACCTTCTGCTTCCTCTTCTCTTGCCTGCAAAGCCACACTCTATCCAAAACTATGCCGTTCCATTCTCTCAGCCATCCGTGCCTCCCCTTCCGACCCTTATGGCTATGGCAAGTTCTCCATAAAGCAAAGCCTCAAACAGGCACGTAAACTAGCCAAGGTCTTTGATGACTTCCTCCATCGCCACCAATCGTCTTCTTCCCTCAACCATGCAGAAGTTGCATCCCTTGGAGATTGCAAAGACCTCAACCAGCTAAACGTGGACTACTTATCGTCCGTATCTGAAGAGCTCAAATCCGTGAGTTCTTCGGATACTGAACTGGTTGAGAAAATGGAGAGCTATCTCAGTGCTGTTGCCACCAACCACTACACGTGCTATGATGGGTTGGTGGTGACCAAAAGCAACATTGCCAGCGCCCTTGCTGTGCCACTGAAGGATGTGACCCAGCTGTACAGTGTCTCACTTGGGTTGGTCACCGAGGCTCTCGACAAGAACCTCAGAAGAAACAAGACACGCAAACATGGACTACCCACCAAAACCTTCAAGGTCAGGCAACCACTGGAGAAGCTCATCAAGGTAATCCTTGTTTCTCTTCACCGATGATGTTTCTTCGTACTTGGTTTTGATTACTGAAGTGAATATATGTGACAGATTATAATGTAGAAAGTGAATCTAAATCTTGCAAACTGAAGTACGTTAACGAGGTTGTTTGTTTCTGTACAATTGTATCACCGACACATCATATGTTTTTGTCTGTTTTAGGTTAGGTTTATATTTATTTGCATGGAGACAGATTTATGACCTATGGATTCTAATTTTTAGTTCATTGAATCACCTCAACCAAGCACAGTAAAGCACACTCCACCAGTCAAATCTTCACTACTTTTTCACTTTTTGGTATTACTTGAAAGAGAAACAAATATCAATGCTTTTAATCTTTGGTCAAACATTCAAACTATGTTTATAACGTTATTTTTTGTCTTAGTTAAGACAAAATTTACTATAAATTTCAATTGACGTAAAAGTTATCACGGATTTTTTAACTTACATTTCTTCATTTTTTTCTTCCGTAATGGTTATTTATATTTCTAACTTTTCAAGAACAAGAAAATATACAACTTGTTAGATTTAAAATTATGTGGCTTATTGGTTGAGCCAGAAGTTTATTCTTTTCGTAAGGCTTTTGCTGATAAAAAAAATTCTTTTCTTAAGCCAAAATCTTCCTCTTTACAAATTTCAATAGCTGTTGTAAACGTTTTTTTGTGGAACTACTTTTATCTTAAAAGTATTTCCACTGTTATATATATATATATATATATATATATATGTTTTTTTTTCAGGAGTCAATTTTATATATATTGATGTTAAGAAACATTTGGTAGATTAAAATATTGTTGGTTTCATACTGAAATATTATACTTAATACTATTACATTTTTTTTTATAAATTACTACTGTAATTGCCAAACAGGGGTAGTGAATTACTGCTCTAAGGATTGTTAATTAATAAAATTTTGGATTTGTAAAACATCAATACCTTAAAGTTTCTGAGTAATTAATATTAGTAAGCAAATTTTGTGAAATTAATTTTAAGATAAACTCAAATATTAACATAATATTAAAATTTATTTTATTTATTATCGATTCTTGAGATTTGAATGGGGTAATTTCAACTTCTAAGATGATAAAAAGCAGAGATAGGTGAAGTCAACCACATGCATGATGCTTTAATGGGTTGACTATAGGTCAAACAAGTACGCTCTGTTATCCTCTGCCTTTTAATGTGAATGGTTTGCCATAATCTAAAAATTTCATGATCATTCACGTGAAGTCTTCCTAGTTTCCACCATTTGCACTGCTCCATGCACGTGAAATCTGCATTTTATTTTCTAACATGCCATTGTGTATACCATATATTAATGTCAAGTTGTCTACATTATGCAGATTAATTCATGAGCAGAGATTCTTAGCTGTTACCAAATTTCATAAAACATATATGTAATTTTCAGTTACTGGGTATCACTTGCTACCAAATCAGTCTATGACAAAGATCTTACATAAACTTTCTTGTATGTCTGTCAAACAATTATCAATGCTGCATTATACATACATGAGCATATAATTCAATCATAGAATTGTTTGGTAAGAAACACTGAAGTTTTATTGCTGTTAATCTTTGCATAAATTTTGTCTACTTAATCAACCATAGTTCAATATATATATAAGCATAAAGTGTTAATTGAAAGGCTAAAATTGTTGCAGCTTCTTCGCACAAAGTATAGTTGCACCAAGTTATCCAATTGCAGCAGAGCTGGAAGGAATCTTAAGGAAAGTGGAAGCCAAGGAATTTTATTACAGGATTTTGTGATTGTGAGTTCTTATGGAATGGACAACTATACTTCCATTGGAGAGGCTATTGCTGCTGCACCCAATAACACAAAGCCTGAAGATGGATATTTCCTGGTGTATGTTAGGGAGGGAATCTATGAGGAATATGTGGTAATTCCCAGAGAAAAGAAGAATATATTGCTTGTTGGAGATGGTATTAACAAGACTATCATCACAGGGAACCATAGTGTCATAGATGGTTGGACAACTTTCAATTCTTCCACATTTGGTAAGTCCTTTTTATTCTTTCTAGTTCTTCTCATTTTGCAAGGACTAGTGTTCTTATCCTAATAGCAAGTCAAGTGCCATCAGAAAATTTTCTTTCACTGATAATCTTTTATCAGTTAAAAATTGTTAAGTAAATTTTAAGCTTATAAGATTGACTTGTAAAATTGAGTTAAGTTCAAAATTTACTTCTTAACCGGATATTAGAGTCATTATAGTCTATTTTAGCAAAAAGTTTATTATTTGTTGGGTCTATTTCCTATCAGATTTTCTATGTCTATTTTAAAGAAATTTATTATTTGTTAGGTATATTATATTTGAGATGTATACAGGTTCTGTTAGAAATTTCAAAAGGGTGAATAAATTTATAATATTAAAAATTTATCTTAATCATTAACATATTTGCTTTTTGTTGAATACAGCTGTTTCAGGAGAAAGGTTTATAGCAGTGGATGTTACATTCAGAAACACAGCTGGACCAGAAAAACACCAAGCAGTGGCAGTGAGGAACAATGCTGACCTCTCTACATTCTACCGTTGCAGTTTTGAAGGATATCAAGACACTCTCTATGTTCACTCTCTGAGGCAATTCTACAGGGAATGTGAAATCTATGGCACTGTGGACTTCATTTTTGGCAACGCAGCCGTGGTGTTCCAACAGAGTAAGATCTATGCCAGAAAACCATTGCCAAACCAGAAGAATGCTGTGACAGCACAAGGAAGAACCGATCCTTTTCAGACCACTGGCATTTCAATCCAAAACTGCACCATTGATGCCGCACCAGACTTAGCTGCGGACTTGAATTCCACAGCAAGCTACCTAGGCCGGCCATGGAAGTTGTATTCAAGGACTGTTTTCCTGCAATCATACATTGGAAATGTTATTCAACCTGCAGGGTGGTTAGAGTGGAATGGCACAGTTGGTTTAGACACCCTCTTTTATGGTGAGTTTAACAACTATGGTCCTGGTTCTAACACTAGCGATAGAGTACAGTGGCCTGGTTACTTTCTGTTGAATGCTACTCAAGCTTGGAACTTCACAGTCCTGAACTTCACGTTGGGAAATACTTGGCTTCCTGACACAGATATACCTTACACTGAAGGACTGTTAAGATAATTGATTCATTGTTTGTTAGATGCAATATAGCTATATGACTTCCATTTAAGGAGGAGCATCCAAAAGGGATGATGAGAGTCATTAATGTTCTTATGAAATTCTCAAGTATTAATAAAAGTATATACAAGTTTGTAGAAACAATGCACTTGAACGCAATTAGGAAATGTGGTCCACTATGATTATTATGTCTCAATTTGCCTTTCTTTTACTTCTAGATGTGAGAAGAGTTGCATGCTTGTCTCCACCACTCTCCAAAAACTACAACAACAGTATAGTCCTATTCCCATAAGTGAAGTTGACTACATGGAGATTGGACCTAGTTGAAAAGAAAAATCTCAGAATATTGATCTCTTTTATAATCCATGCCTGTCTCCAAGTGAAACAAAATTGAGAGAAAGGACAGAGATTGGTGCAAACTATGCATGAATAAAAAGAATAGTCAAATGAAAAGAATCGTTATTTACTTTCAAATTAATAATACAAATCAAGAAGATCAAGGGAAAGGGAAAATGATCCAAAAGGGGAAACAATTTTGACAAAGGGAGCTTTGCAAATTGCATATTATGGCTGTTGTCATAGATCAGACTTAAATGGGGCACCTGCTGCAGAAATCCATTTATCTCCCTGTAGAAAACCTTTGATAGTAAACTTGCTGGCTTGTTCACTTGTAATGGTTCTCAAACCCTTCCACTTCACCCTATTCTTTGTTGAAGCACCTGGTCCAACATTCTGAAATTCTGCATAGAAAATGGTGTCTGGAGCTGAGTTCCCTGTCCATGGTAACCAGCCTTTGGGGTTCACAAAACCTTCCATTCTGGATTTCATGTACACTGTGGTTGAGTAATTCTTCCAGGGTCTTCCAAGATATGTCTCCACAGAACTCAAGTTACCAAAGGGTGAAATGTTGCAGTTCTGAATGGAAATCCCAGTGTTCATGTTAGGGTCAGTTTTTCCCTGAGCTGTGATTGTGTTTTGCTGGCCATGCATTGGTAACTTTGGCCTAATATTACAGTTTTGGATCACAACTGCAGAATTGCCAAAGATGAAATCAACCGTGCCATAGATGTTACATTCTCTGTAGAATTGACGGTTGGAATGAGCATAGAGACTATCCTGATATGCATCAATGTGGCACCTATAGTAAACTGCTTGATCAGCACTTGTCATTAGTGCTACTGCTTGATGCTTCTGTGGACCAGCACTGTTCCTAAAACCCATATCTCTAGCAATGAAATTCCTTCCAAATACAGCTGATTGCACCCAACAAACCACAAAGAAAATATTTCCTAGTCATCCAAACTGTGTTTATG
Organism: Vigna nakashimae; assembly: GCA_034642375.1. NCBI lineage: Eukaryota > Viridiplantae > Streptophyta > Magnoliopsida > Fabales > Fabaceae > Vigna > Vigna nakashimae. The sequence goes on from CM067764.1 coordinate 26,773,400, forward strand.
AAATGACAAACATTAAATTTGAAGCCTAGTTCATTTTCATGGTAGGACTTCTAAAATAGTCATGTAAAAGTAAAAATGAATGGACATAGTTTTCACTTACCAAATGTTGCTGTTGAAAAAGTTGGTGTGCCATCCACAAAATTAAGGTTGGCAGATACAATACTAGAAGTCATTCCATCACCAATCATCATCACATTCCATTTGGTCTTCTCAACCCTCACATTTTCATAGTAAATCCCTTTTTTCACATAGATTACAGTCCTCCTGTTGCTCTTATCAGGAACATGTTTAAGTGCATCAGAAATTTTCTTATATTTCCCACTGCCATCTTTGGCCACAACAATGTCAGCTTTCTTCCTCAAATCCTCTGTCAGAAGGAGTCTCCTATCTTTTGAAGGAAGCCATCTTGGTGCTTCATTGTGATGAGGTAAACTCAGTAAGCGCCTAAGGTTCAGATTGGTTGTAGCCTTGTTGATCCAGGTAACGATGGCAAGACTGTTACTGGTAAACTGTGTAGAATTTTTAAGATAGCTTACTACACTTGTCTTAATTGCTTCTTTTTCATCTTCAAAGCCTTCGATACAAGTATGCAGATATGTACCTATTTCAACACAGAGAAAACAAAGTGTACGGTTATTTTTATCAAGCCAAAGAGGTAGAACAAAAGTGTACTGTAGGTCTAAGTGGCCGAATTTGGAGATTTGAAACTAACATCGTAATTACTAGGCAAGAAACAGCCTTGGATGTATGTTCATAACTTCTAACCATGCTAGCATATATATACTTATAATAAATAGTACCTGCAGCACTTAACCATGTTTGAAGATCCTCAAAAACTTCAAGCGAAAAGTTTTCCCCTGATGTCAAAGAGCTATTCAGATGATCAACCGCAAGACCCAAAAGCTCCCCGCAATTTTTCATAGCCTCCTTGGTCCTTCTGTTCTTCACAACCACCCCTTTGAAAGCTCCATGATCATGATCACTGAAATATTCAACAGCTTTGGACACTTCAGATAAGGCAACCTTCTTTGACAGCAGGAACAACTCCTGAGGCTGAACCTGGTTTGAGTTCACAGCAGAACCAAGGCTGCTGTAGCACGAATCCTTGTACAATGTCACATCACAAACAGCCTTCACTGAATCTGTCACAGTGTGAGCATCATTGGCACCTTCTGAAGAGTTGGTGCCACGAATGCCAAACACAGCAGCAAAAACAACGGCTGCTAAAACAATCGAGGACAATCCTATGATTGTGATTCTCTTTCTGGTTTTCTTCCTTGCTTCCAACACCATTTGCTCATGCTCATCAACTTTCCCGTAGAATTTGAACATGCTGAATCAAATTCTCCAACACCACTTCTATTATTCTTGAAAGAAATCTGTTTGAATTTACAAGGTTGTTTAACATAAGATATGTGTAGTATGTTAATGTAAGGAAGAGTGTAGTAGCACGCAACACTGTTAATACGTGGAAGCCACTAAAACCCTTGTATTTTGTGTCTGCATGTTTAAGTTGAGTGCATGCCATGTTAGTGCGTGCTACATCCTAATTGGTTGACCACTCTCATTTATTTATTCACTAATTAATTAGTTATATGTATGTATATATAATGTACCAAAAATATATACAAAATTTGAATGATAGAATGTTAGAAGAAAAACAACATATGCTTTAATTTTTCGATAGTCACCTAGAATGTCAATATTGCCTTGTTATATGATAATAAAATATGCAATTAAATCTATTAATTTATATTGATATATTTATTAGAATAATTCATTTTATATAATAATAATAATAATAGTATTTATTATGACATGTTTATAAAATTATTGAACGTTGAGTACTTATTATTTACTATATATATATATATATATATATATATATATATGTTTCAATTTATGAATAATAGTGAATTTAAATGTTGAATATGGATTATTTATTACTTGATATTTAATAATTTAATATTTAAATCTGAATTAATAATTGAAAATAAAAAATTAAGAATTAATGCTTCATAATTAACAATTAATATTTACATATTTATTTTAAATATATATTTTTAGTCCCTTATAAAATTAGAGATTATGTTTTGTTCTTATAAATTTTTTTTCTTTGTTTTTCGTTCTTATAAAATATGAAACCTTATGTTCTTACAAATATGTAAATTTTTATTTTAGTTAAAAGATTTTTTTTTTAATTTTCATTCCTCCATAATTTTAAGAACTTTAAGATTTTGTTAAATTACATTTGATCCTTATATAAATAATATTAGTATGGGCGACTTAGAATGTTTTGATATAAATATAGTTAGTATCATATATAATACTTAAAACTAATGCTTTTAAAAAGTCGAAAAATAAAAAATAGTTTTACAAAAACCCAAACTTATATGGAATTAAAGGTGAAATTAAATCTTAAATCATAAATCTTTAATATTCAAACACTGAATACATTAATAAATATATAGTAATAATTCTAATGTATTATTTAATATTAAAAACACACAAATATATACAACGTCAAAATTAATTAGAAATTTATTACATAATTTCATTTAATTATACAATATACTATTTAAAAATATGTAAATATTTACTATTAGATTATATATTTATAAACTTTTAAGTTAATTAAAATTTTAGATTTATGAGTTCATATACATCTTAAAATTACGAGTTCAACTTGAATTTGATGTTTTTATCTATTTGGATTTATTGAAATTAGAATATCAATGGATGAATTGCTTCTTTAAACAACTTCAACTTTTCATTAAGAGTAATGAAATGATTATACATTAGTCAAGTCTTTAAATTATATTTAGGACATGTAAATAACACTTATACAAGTAAAATTTCATTAAAATATTATAAATAGATAGAAATCCCTATTTACTCATTTATTGCATCACATATACTTTAACCAACTTGAATCTCAAAATATTTTTGTAGATATTCCTACCAAAAAAAAGTATTGTAGTAAATTAGAATAAAAAAGAGTCATTTTAACCTTATACAAATTATTTTGACTCTTATAAGAGAAAAATATAAAGAAAATAATAAAAAATAAATAAATAAAAAGATTTGTTGACAGAATGAATAAAAATAAGGTGAAAAATTATTTATAAATGAAAACAAAATAAATAATTTATAAAAGACATTTAATTATTTTTTAATTTATATTATTATTATTTTTTAAAAATAGTTATCTTTATTAACTTTTGTACTTTTTATATTTTAAAATTATTTAATTTTAAACAACACATACAATTTTGTTTTTTCAATTTCCCCCCAAAGTAAAAAATGCTCTAAATCAGTCAGTCATAGTATGGGGGTTGTTCTTCTTGCACATAAGGAAAAATTGTTAAATAATAGTATTTAATTAAGAATACATATTGCTTGACATAACAATGATAGCATACTAGTAAATTAATAATTACATTAGTAACTAAAAAAACGAAGAAAATAAAAGGAAACAGCTGAATAATTTTTAAAAGAATATGCATCACAGTGGATTTATTTTGAGATGACTGAAAAGTAAAGTTTTGACAAAAATATACTTTTAGTTCTTATATTTATGATAAATTTTATTTTAGTCTCTATATTTTTAAACTTTACGTGTAACATCCCAATAAATAGTAATTACCATTAATCAGAACAAATCACATTTACAGAAAATACAGTGCAGTCTTAATATTTACAACAGCTGTTCCAAAATAAAAACTGAACATACAGTACTGTACAGCGTTCAGTAAATTTATCAAAATACAAAACAGATCTGGATGAACAATTCTGCAGAACTATATACAGAACTGTCAAAATACAGCACAGAAAAACTAACTAATGCTACTACGGAGACGAGCCTCTACTGCTCAGCTTTAACTTCAACTTCCACAAGGTTGGCATCCTCCAAATTTTCTTCTTCCAGCATGGTTTCAAGGGGTGCTCACCATCTGCTCACATCCACAACGGATGATTATTGCATTGACAAGACGGACATACAGAAACAGTGGACAACACAAGGAAATTGCAAGGGTAAGCTTAGGTAATTTAATTCAACACAATCAACATAAATTTAACATATAAAATCAGTCATACAGTTCATACAACATTAAACACATATCCACGCATACAGTAACTCATTTAATTTCTCATAATTAAAGACTGTCCGGACTGTATGATGCCATGTATCTACAGGCGTTCTTGCACCCGGGTGATGTAGTAACTGGAACATCCATCAGCTGCCACCCGAGGTTAACCCTATCAGTCCAAAGTACTCAATAGGACTAGGGCCTCCTGCCATTCCCACGCATGACCTACTCCCCTCTACATGAGGATGAACACTCACGGAATATCAGGATGAACAGCCATCAGCAGCTTTACCATGGTCATACTACACTACTTCTCATATTCACATCATGGAGACGTTCCTCCTTGGAACGCTCATTCACAATCCTTTCCAAATCAAATTCATTCAAAACATCATTCGCACATTATTAACCATTCCTCTTGTTCAGATTTTCATTCCGTGTTCCACTCTCTTAATTTAGACAAAAGTTTATCCTTTAATAGATCAAGATGAATGCATTTCAATACACTGCAAAATCTCGTTTCTTGAACAAAAGAAACGAACCATTATCCATTCACGGACGTTAAGACAATTGAGTAATTTACTTGAGATTGAGTCTGGAATATCGGAATAATACTTAGGAAAATTCTAAGTATAAAGACTTGAGGTTAAATGAAAAGGACCATCACAGTTTTAAATGAATTCCAATAAATAATCAGAGCATTAATAAATTCGGAAACGAACACTGCCAGTCAAAGACAGAACGTTAATTAATAATTTGAACGAACGTTGTTGAAGTTCGCTCACGAAGCAATGATAAGGACGAGTGTTCAGTAGAAACCGAACCCTCCTTAGGACGAACGCTAGGTCAATGACCGAGCACCAAATAGAACGAACGCACATTTAAACGAAAGTTCGGTATCAGAGCGAACGCTAACTAGGACGAACGCTTAATCTAAGATCGAGAGCTCATTTGGACGAACGCTCAGTATAATACTAAGCGCTGCTTATGACGAACGCTGGTAAACAAAACCGAGCGTCCTAACTATACTTCAATTTAATTCAAATCACGGGACACGCTAGGCTAAGCCGAACGCTCACACCTAACTCTTGAAACCAATAACGCTCGTTCTTAATCAGAGTCCTTCCCAAATGAAAGAATTCTCATTCTAAGTGATTTTCCAGGGAAACCGAACGGTATAAGACCGTTAGATAACGAGCGTACATGATCAATCAGAGAAGATCAGATTTCCAGATTTTTCATTCACATTAACTTCACAGTTTTCATACGACCCATAACTTAGAATTTATCTCCAACATAAATTTCATACATTACAGAATTCATATTATCATCTCATCAATACAGGATTTTTCCAGTTCAACATATTATCCACAACATACAGTAAAAATCATCTTCCCAAATTATACAGAATTCAATCAAATTTCAACTTATACATATCATTCTCTGCATACAGTTCAAACAATAAAATCATCCACCTACAGTTCCGACTTTGTCAATCATATACAACCAGTACAACAAACTCGTGCATGCATACTCCAAAAATTCATATATTTCATATAATTCAAGAAATCCAGTACACTTCATTACTGTCATGAACATCAAACCAGTATTAAATTAAATTACTAAAGCTTCCCTTACCGGTTCAAGCAGTGCACTTCCAGTTGCTTAAGGTTTTCTCTCGATCAATAACAGCTTTCTACCCAATGAATCCTTCCACGATTTTCACTAAATCTAAGATACCAAAAAGGACATCAGATTCAAACCTATAACCCATGCATGCAACCAGGATTTGGTTCGCATGAACTAAAACAGACAAAGTGCAGGGATGAGAACTTACCAGTTCAGTTCTCAGTTTGGTTCGGATCAGAATAACGCTCACGGTGCAGTGAAGGTGTCTACGGTTTCTGAAATTAGATCAGAGGAGTTGATAGTGAGGTATTTTAGAGAGAAGATGAAAGAGTGCAGAGAAAATGCAGAGAAGATGGAAGATCAGAATTCGTGAGGAAGAAGAAGATTGCATGAAAGGAATAAAAGAGTTTTCAGAGAAATCATTTTCTCTCCCTCGTCAAACGGTTGAGCAGTTACTCACTGCCACCTGGTTTCCACTACAGCTTTTAGAAGCTTCCAAAGTGACATATGGCATTCAGTGCATGCAGAGAGAAAGAGAGTGGATTTTGACGTGGCGAGGTGCAGTAAAATGTGATCAGAGAATAGATTAGTGTATATTAATTTATCAGGTTCTCACATTCCCCCTAACTACAAAAATTTTCGTCCTCGAAAATTCTAAAGCTTACCAGGGAATAGATGTGGATACAATTCTCTCACAGCCTCTTCAACCTCCCATGTTGAGTCACCAGTCTTTGCATTCCACACCACTTTCACGAGACGAACATCCTTTCCTTTGTAGAGTCTGGTGCGGCTGTCTTCCACACAAACAGGTTGCATCTCCAGTGTTCGATCTGGCCGAAGTTGGATATCTTCTAACTCCAGTACGTGTGATGGATCAGCTATATATTTATGGAGTTGAGAGACATGAAAGACTGGATGAAGGTTGGACAGTTGAGGTGGTAAAGCCAATTCATACGCCACTGCTCCAATCTTCTTTAAAATTTGATAAGGTCCAACGTACTTTGGTGATAGCTTCTTTGGACGGAGAACTCTTCCCACACCAGCGATTGGATTCAACCTCAGAAACACGTGATCTCCAGCAGCAAACTCTAAGAGTCTTCTTCTCCTATCAGCATACGATTTCTGCCTGCTTTGAGACGTCTTCAAACGCTCCTGGATCAGTTTCACTTTCTCTGTTGTTTGCTGGATTAATTCTGGTCCGGTTAATGCAGTCTCGCCTTCTTGGAACCAGCACAAAGGAGTTCTACACTTCCTTCCATAAAGAGCTTCAAACGGTGCCATTCCTATGCTTGCTTGATAACTGTTATTATACGTGAATTCAACAAGCGGCAGAACTTCATCCCATACTCCCATATGATCTATCACACAGGTTCTCAACAAGTCTTCAAGAGTCTGGATGGTTCGTTCAGATTGGCCATCCGTCTGAGGGTGATAAGCAGAACTCATCTGCAGTTTGCTTCCCAATTCTCCTTGCAATGACTGCCAAAAACGAGATGTGAATCTCGTGTCTCGATCTGAAATAATACTTGAAGGAACTCCATGCAATCTAACAATCTCCTTAACGTATAACTTGGCCAAGTTTGCCATGGACATCTTCAAATTAACAGCCAGGAAGTGAGCGCTCTTAGTCAATCTGTCCACAATCACCCAAATTGAATCATGGTTTCGGACTGTACGTGGCAGATGAGTCACGAAATCCATGGAGATGCTATCCCACTTCCATTCTGGAATTTCCAATGGCTGCAACAATCCTCCAGGTCTTTGGTGTTCAGCTTTTGCACGTTGACAAGTTAAACAAGAAGACACAAAACGTGCAATATCACTCTTCATCCCCGGCCACCAGAAGGATAAACGAAGGTCCTGATACATCTTAGTCATGCCAGGGTGCATGCTAAGACGGCTGTGATGCGCTTCCTCCAGAATGATCCGTTTCAGCTCGCCATCATTGGGGACGCAAGTCCTACTAAGGTATCTTAGCATACCGTCCGTCCCAATATTAAACTCCTTGGCCTGATCCGTGCCAAGCATGTTCAAGATTTTCACCAGTTCTGCATCCTCACGTTGCTTCCTCCTAATTTGATCAAACACATCACTGGAAATTCTAAGATTACAGCACCTTATAACGTTCGTTCCTAAATCAAACTGTAATCTTAGGTCTCTAAAATTCTCCACCAAATTCCGCTCCTTCACCATCATTGCCGAGACCCTTACTGCCTTCCTACTCAAGGCATCAGCCACCACATTTGCTTTTCCAGGATGATACAACAGTTCAAATTCATAATCCTTCAAGAATTCAAGCCACCTCCTTTGCCTCATATTCAACTCCTTTTGATCAAAGAGGTACTTGAGACTCTTGTGATCACTAAACACTTGAAACGTTGCACCATACAAGTAATGCCTCCATATTTTTAGCGCAAACACGACTGCTGCCAGCTCCAAGTCGTGTGTGGGGTAATTCTTCTCATGAATTTTCAGCTGTCTGGACGCATAAGCCACTGCCCTCCTTTCCTGCATCAGCACACAGCCCAAACCTTGATATGATGCATCACAATACACTTCAAAAGGTTTGGCCGTGTCTGGAATGACCAACACAGGAGCACTAGTTAATTTCCTCTTCAATTCCTGGAAGCTCTCCTCACATCTATCCGTCCAAGCAAATGGTTGGTCCTTCCTGGTGAGGTAAGTCAGAGGGGTTACTATCTTAGAAAATCCCTCAATAAACCTCCTATAGTAGCCCGCAAGTCCCACAAAGCTTCTAACTTCAGTGACAGAACGTGGACTCTCCCAATCCAGCACTGCCTTCACCTTGGCTGGATCCACTGCAATACCACCAGCAGAAACAACGTGCCCCAAAAACTGGATCTCCTTCATCCAGAATTCACACTTTGAACGCTTGGCATACAGTTCTTTCTCCCTCAACACGTTCAAGACAATCCTCAAGTGGTATTCATGCTCTTCAAAGCTCTTGGAATATATGAGGATGTCATCAATAAACACCACAACAAACTTATCAAGGTACGGCCTGAAGATTCTGTTCATATAATCCATGAAGATTGCAGGTGCGTTTGTCACTCCAAAGGGCATCACCACATACTCATAATGGCCATAACGAGACCGAAATGCAGTTTTCTGAATGTCCTCCTCTTTCACTCTAATTTGATGATAGCCCGAACGTAAATCAATTTTAGAGAACACACACGCACCATGCAATTGATCCAGTAGATCGTCTATCCTTGGCAGAGGATACTTATTCTTGATGGTCAGCTTATTGAGTTGCCTATAGTCAATGCATAGCCGTGAGCTGCCATCCTTCTTCTTAACCAACAACACAGGTGCTCCCCATGGTGAAGCACTTGGACGGATGAACCTCTTGTCCATCAATTCTTCAATCTGTTTCTTGAGTTCCACTAATTCAGCTGGTGCCATTCTGTAAGGTTGAACCGAGATGGGTGCAGCAGTGGTTACCAAATCAATTGTAAATTCTACCTCACGAATGGGAGGTAGACCAGGAACTTCATCCGGAAAGACATCCGGAAATTCATCCACCACTGTTTGTTCTCCACTGCTATCAACACAGGATGAACGCTCTACCTCATTGTCTTCATACGTCATGATCAGAAAACAGCTTGCTCCCTCCATGATGTCCTCCTTAAACTGCCCAACAGTGATTGACAGTTCTTCCTCTCCGTCATCTGGAAAGACTAATTCCTTCTTTCCACAATCGATGAGGATCCGATTGGTAGCCAACCAATCCATCCCCAAAATTACTTCTAAGTCTTGAAGGGGTAAACAAATGAGATTGACCTTATATCTACGTCCCTCAACTTCTATAGGACATCTTACACAAACTGTAGATGTCTTAATCCCACCAGCCGCTGGGGTGGACACCACCAAGTCGAACTGCAATTCACTCTCCACTATCCCCAGCTTCTCAACACACGCCTTCGAGATGAAGGAATGAGTTGCCCCCGAGTCATACAGTACACAGCAAGGCTTTCCATATAACATGCAAGTGCTAGTGATAAGTGTACCTGAACGAGCAGCTTCAGCACCCGTGATTGCGTACACTCTCCCTGTAGCTTGCGCACGTCCACCTCTCCCTTGTTGTGTTCTCCCAGCGTTCGGCGGCCTCATTGCCGCACGTCCTCACATATTGCACTCGTTCTCCAAGTGCCCATTCTGTCTGCAACGAGTACAATATTTTCCTCCTGACAACTGTGGACAAGCCCACCGATAGTGTGGTCCTCCACACTGATAACAGGTTAAGCTTCTCGGCTGTCCAGATTGGCCAACAGTGACCAAAGCTTGTGATCCGCCCGAGGATTGAGTGGGACGAGCATATGGGGACTTTCTCACATTCGTAGCACCTCTGGACTGGACTGGCCCCCTATTCGCTTGCTGTTTCTTCTGTTGCTCGGCCTCAGCAACATTTTTCTCTAGAACCTTAGCTCTCTCAACCATGGCAGGGAATGACCGAATGCACAGGCAGGATATCAATACTTTTAAATCACTCCTCAACCCGTTCTCAAACTTCCTGCATTGCCATTCTTCACTTGTGGCCATGGTATTGAAACGGACAAGATGCTTGAATTTATTGGTGTATTCTGAGACAGACATACTGCCTTGCACCAATTGAAGGAACTCCACTTCTTTGGCAAAACGTACACTGTCTGGGAAATACTCTTCATAGAATTTTGTCCTGAAAACCTCCCAGGAAATTGGACTTTGGGCTTCTTTCAACAACATCTTCACACTTGACCACCAATGGCTAGCTTCTCCCGTCAACAAATACTCTGTGAATGCCAAACGGTTCTCATTTGGACATCTTTTGGCATCATAAATTCTTTCCATATCTCTTAGCCACTGATCCGCTTCATCCGGAAGCCCTTTGCCATTGAACTTGGCAGGATGGTGCTGCAAGAAGCTTTCCAAACTCCATTCTGCATGAGGTGCAGCGTTAGAAGAAGAGGCTTCAAGAGTACCTCTGGTAATAGCAAGGATATTCATCAGTTGCCTTTGCGTGTTCTCAGCAGTCACACGAGAGGCTTCCAAGCCCTGCATGGCTTCTTGGTTTTGACGCATTAAAACAGTGCTCTGCTCCATTAACGTGGTATTTTGTTGCTGTAATCTCTCAATTACAGTCTCCAACAGCCTAGCGTTGTTGGAAGTGTCAGGCTCATTCGGTTGTGGAGGAGGAGGCAATCTAGGTGCCATTTGTTCTCTGGATGCAGAGAAAAAAGAAACAATCGTTAATTATGTCCAAGAGTTAAAACAATAATAACTCATTAAACATACAATAAGCACACAGCAAAAACACAGTGCACTCATAACCCTACAGTGTCCTTTAATTAGAACAAAACGGCTCTGATACCAATAAATGTAACATCCCAATAAATAGTAATTACCATTAATCAGAACAAATCACATTTACAGAAAATACAGTGCAGTCTTAATATTTACAACAGCTGTTCCAAAATAAAAACTGAACATACAGTACTGTACAGCGTTCAGTAAATTTATCAAAATATAGAACAGATCTGGATGAACAATTCTGCAGAACTATATACAGAACTGTCAAAATACAGCACAGAAAAACTAACTAATGCTACTACGGAGACGAGCCTCTACTACTCAGCTTTAACTTCAACTTCCACAAGGTTGGCATCCTCCAAATTTTCTTCTTCCAGCATGGTTTCAAGGGGTGCCTCACCATCTGCTCACATCCACAACGGATGATCATTGCATTGACAAGACGGACATACAGAAACAGTGGACAACACAAGGAAATTGCAAGGGTAAGCTTAGGTAATTTAATTCAACACAATCAACATAAATTTAACATATAAAATCAGTCATACAGTTCATACAACATTAAACACATATCCACGCATACAGTAACTCATTTAATTTCTCATAATTAAAGACTGTCCGGACTGTATGATGCCATGTATCTACAGGCGTTCTTGCACCCGGGTGATGTAGTAACTGGAACATCCATCAGCTGCCACCCGAGGTTAACCCTATCAGTCCAAAGTACTCTGATGCAGCTGTCGCGGCCGATCAAATTTGATGTGCAAGTAAGAATGCAGTACAGTGCTAGGAAGTGACTCCTAGGTCGTCTCACAAGGACCAAGTGTGGTTCAGCTTCAGGTCAACACGTAAGGGGGGGGGTTTATGGTATTTTTGTTTTTATGCGAAAAAAATTAAATTAAAATGGAAATTAAATAAAACTGAATTAAAAATGTTGAAATAAAATTCAAAACAGTAACGTAAATTTTAAAATAGTAAAAACTTAAACGGTAAAATACAGTCAAAATAAAATAAACGCGGGAACATTAAACATGCATAAAACGTAAAACATTAAACGCAAAAATAAAAGCATCAGTAAAAACAAATCGTAAATATAAAACTAAAATGGTAAAACTGAAACTAAAACAGTAAAACGAAATTAAACAGTAAAAAAAAAACGAAATTGCTACAGTGAAAACGAAAATACAGTAACGTAAAACAGTAAAAATAAATCTGGAACAGAAAACTAAATACAAAATAACAAAAATACAGAAAACGAAAATACAGTAAATAAAAATACAGTAAAGCAGTAAATACAGAAAACAGTAAAATTCAAATATGGAAACAGAATTAAAATTACATCAGCAAAATACAACAAACAAAAATACAAGAAATCATTCCAACATGTGATATAAAATATTTTAAAGCAAAAGAAATTAAAGAAAGTAAAATTTCTCTATTATTAATTGTGACCAATTCATCTACCAACAAAAATTAAAAATTGCAAATGCTTAAAAGAATTTTTTTCCTTGGCCGTGACACTTCATGCATGTAAAGAAAACAAAAAAAAACTAAAATGCTTCTACTTGGTTCCACTTTTGCCGAGACATTTATGTGTTGAATGCAAAGAGAATTTAAAACAATTGGTATGCTTCTTTCTTATGCACTTCCAACATCTTTTACACATGGTCCACTCATTTTACAAAAGCAATCTAAAGCAATTAAGTTGATGTCTATCACCGTGCAGCTACTACTCATCAAGTTGTCCATCATCAAATAATAAAAGAAATGCATCATGGCCATGGGCCACTTCCCCTTTCACGTGAATCAACAACCATTCTTCCACTTTTGCTTCCTAAATTGGATTCTTTTACACATGGCAGCAGCTGCATACTCCTCATACATAAATCAATTTCTATCTTCTAAATGAGATATGTGCTTCCTCTCTTTGCTACTGGAAACCAACGTTCCATTCCGAAGTGTCGTCCACTTATGCCTTCATTCCAACCATTTTCTCCTTTCTTCCATGATCAACCACCGTTTCATCATTTCTCCTCTTCATATCAAGTCCTTCTCTTCCTCCCTACGTGACCTTATTTCCAGCAAAACATATCAACATGTGGTATCCCTTCCATCCAGCAAGAATAACTCAACACCTCCAAGGTTGCACATGGTTCTCTTCTTCTCTACACCGTGAGCTCCTTCCTCCAAGTTAACAATTTTTTTTTTGTTCTCTTTTATTTAGGTGATGGCAATCTACTTCTATGAAAGGTGGATCTACACGTGCTACTCTACTGCTAAGGAAAAATAAATGAACTAGTTCTTTGGTTCCACACAAAGCAGTGAATCACTTTCCCAAAGGTTACAAAATGCTAGAAGAGATTATATAAAGGTGCAGAAAACCAAATGAAAGATGCAATCACAATTCAAGAAAAGGAGTAAACTTCAGCTATTCATTCATCATGAAAAAAACGTTCTAGTTCTCTCAAAGAAAAACATTCAAAGTGAAAAGAAACAAACAAGTGGTGCTTGGCTGCATGCTGCCTCTTGGCCGTGTGCCTCCTTCCAGTATGTAACTCCAATGTATTCAACAATCAACACAGAAGCTTCCTTCGTTCTCAATCCATGCTGGCAGTCATCCTCCACTCTTGCTGTCTCACGTGAAAAGAAGAAAAGATGATGCCCCTTTCAAATTGCCGAGAGGAAGAAATTAAGAGAGATCTCCAAATCCTTGTGTTGTCTCCTTCTGACCATAGGCTCTAGGCTTGTCTCTTCTCCTAGCATCTAGCTTCCTCATTTTTCTTCAATCAATTCCCTGTGCTTGGATGTATCTATCCAATTAGTGTTTCATGTTGACAAACTGATGCCTATATCTTCACGTGCAATAAGCTAGAGTTCTCTGGAAGACTTTGTTCTGAGCATATGTTTTTGTTGCTAAAGCTTACTATGCATTTTCTCAATGTGATGTAGCAAACTAAAAAAAAAAACGTGACACTTCCTAATTCATGGGCAGTGAAAATTAGCTGTTGTGTGCACTCCAAAAGAAATTAATCTCTAAATTTTTATCCAACAATTTCCCTACAATTAAAATTGCAAATAATTAGACTCAGATAATTCAAATTAATTCAAATAAGAATTTCTGGTCAAATTAAACACAGTACAGAAAAATGGGAAAATATTGGATATTTGAGCACACTTCCCTGATTAACTCTAGCACAATAAACTAAGTGCAGTGCAGAAAATATCAACTCATCAAAATAGACCACACTTAGACTTTTGCACTCCTGGGCAAAACCAAGACGAAAACCAGGGGGTTATTCAAACAACAGAGAAATGACACAGACTCGACAACCAGACAACAAAGACTCCAAAACAGAAACACACTTTCACAATCTTCACAAAATCTGGACAGTAAAAGGTACAGGCAGAATCCTACACAAAATCAATGAAAGCAAATACTCAAAGCATCATCCAAACAGTTCAGTACAAGGGAAACAATCAATCAGTTCAAGAGATGAATCGACAGAAACAGAGCCTCACAGATGTACACAATCAGTGTTTCTCTCAAGTGTTTAAGGTAAATCAATGTCACTCAATGAACTCAAGAAAGCAAACACAAATAGGCTTGGCAAGCCTCTAATATCAACACTCAAACAGATACGCATGTTCAAATCAAAAGGTCTTTTTATGGTCATAATGGGGTCAAGGACAAGGGAGGATATATCTGGATGAAAAGCTATAAACCATAAGGGATAGATGAGCAATGGGGAACAAGTATAAACACATTCAAACTCACCTACAACCTCTAATTCCATCCTCTAGTTAACTCCATTATTCACCGTTGTTCACAATTTTTTTCTGTTTTTCATCATTTTTTTTTTCATCCTGTCTCTTTTCTTTACTCTGTTCAACACACAATTTCAAGAGACAAGATGCACCACATATTTACAAACAGAAACAAGATAAGAAGAGAACTCACTAGCCAATTCATCTGAAATTCCCAGGAGACCACACTTATTCCCAAAACAATTCCAAAGCTACAAAATTCCCTAAGGTTCAGGTAATAATGGTTTTTTCACTTAGGGCTATTGTATGAGCTTCAAAACAAAGAAATGGGGAAAAACATAGGCTCAAAAGGGTTATCAATGGATCAAAACAGGGTAGGCTTATCTGGCTTAGAGGCTCAACAACAAAATGCCTTTATCCCTTTCAAACATGCGTATTAGTCAAGAATCAATTCAAAGAGTGAAGCCAAGACATATGTGCAAGCAATCAAGGCATATATCACACACAAGAAAGATCATCAAATGGCTCAAATCTCACACAGGTAATATGGTCACCATCAATTCAACTCTCTGATATCATGATTATCTCCCAAGCAAAGTAAAGCAAGGAATTCAACAGTTTAGAGTATCAATGAAGTGCAGGAAAACTGACAACCTAATCATAGTCCAGAATTCACGAAAATCATGCAAAATTGTACATAAGACACCACAAAATACACAAAAACGAAACATAAACAAAGAAATAACCTCCCCTAATAGACCACACTTAAACGACACAATGTCCTCAGTGTGTCACAATCAGCAGATCAAGCAATCAAAACAGTCATCAGATATCGACATAGTGCAATAAAAGTGAGGAGGTAAGGAGAGAAGAAACTCCCTGCGTCAGTTGGGAGGGTAGGTGGGGTAGACCAAAGACGTCTCCTCCACCACTGCATCCAACAGAGAAGGATGACTGAGGAAGGGCTTCAGTCTATGCCCATTCACCTTGAAGCTTTTAGCTGCAAATGGATCCTGGATTTCTACTGCACCATAAGGATAAACATTAGTCACAACAAAGGGTCCAGTCCACTTTGATCTCAACTTACCACCCATGAGGCCGAGTCTAGAGTTATACAATAAAACCTGTTGGCCAACCTCGAAGTCCTTTCTAAGAATGGAGCTATCATGGAACCTCTTGGTCCTTTCCTTGTAGAACTTCGAATTCTCATAGGCTTCCAATCGGATTTCATCCAGTTCATTCAGTTGCAACTTCCTTTCCTTTCCAGCTTGGTCCATGGAGAAGTTGCATGTCTTCACAGCCCAATATGCCCGATGCTCAATTTCAACTGGTAGATGACATGCCTTTCCGAAGACAACCCTGTATGGAGACATCCCAATCGGTGCTTTGTATGCAGTCCTGTGGGCCCAAAGAGCATCGTCCAATCTACTACTCCAATCTTTCCTGTTGGGCTGGACAATTTTTTCCAAAATCCTCTTAATCTCCCTGTTGGAGATCTCAGCCTGCCCATTTGTTTGGGGGTGGTAAGGTGTAGAAACTCTGTGCGTCACCCCATATTTCTTGAGCAAAGCTTGCATGGATCTGTTGCAAAAATGGGTTCCCTGATCACTAACAATTGCTCTAGGCACTCCAAACCTGCAAAAGAGGTGAGATCTAACGAAATCCACAACAACCCGAGCATCATTAGTTCTGGTGGCTTTAGCTTCCACCCATTTTGAAACATAATCCACAGCAAGGAGAATATAGGAAAAACCAAAAGAAACAGGAAAAGGACCCATGAAATCTATACCCCAAACATCAAACACCTCACAGAATAGCATAGGCTGTTGAGGCATCTCTTGCCTCTGTGAAATTTGTCCTCCTGCTTTCTGACAAGGCTCACAAGTGCTACAAATCTTCTCCGCATCCTTGAAGATGGAAGGCCAATAGAACCCGCAATCAAGCACCCTACGAGCTGTTCTTTGTATCCCCAGATGACCACCCGGTGAGGAGGCATGACAAAACTGCAGGACCGAGTCAATCTCATGGTCTGGAATGCATCTCCTAGTAACCTGGTCACTGCACAACTTCCACAGATATGGGTCATCCCAAACATAATATTTAGCATCACTCTTAATTTTAGCAATCTGTGCACGTGATGCTAAGGGAGGAAAAACAGAAGCAACTAAATAATTTACAATATGTGCAAACCAAGGAGTGGGGTGGGAAGAAGAAATCATCAATAAACTCTCATCAGGAAAGTCATCCTGGATGGGCAACACATCAACTTCATTCCCAACTCTCTCAATCCGGCTAAGGTGGTCCGCAACTAGATTCTGTGCTCCACTCCGGTCCTTAATCTGCAAGTCAAACTCCTGGAGCAGTAGCATCCATCTGATCAATCTAGGCTTTGACTCAGCCTTTTTCAACAGAAACTTAAGAGCTGCATGGTCAGTATACACAATAACAGGTGATCCAAGCAAATATGACCTAAACTTATCAAGGGCAAAAACAATTGCCAACAACTCTTTTTCAGTGGTGGTATAATTTGCTTGGGCAGCATCTAAAGTGCGTGAAGCATAGTAAATCACTCTTGGCAGCTTGTCAATTTTCTGTGTCAAGACAGCCCCCAATGCATAGTTAGATGCATCACACATGAGCTCAAATGGGGCTGTCCAATCCGGTGCCTGAATGATAGGGGTGGTAGTCAAAGCTTCCTTCAAGCAATCAAAAGCCTGCTTGCATCTGTCATCACAAACAAAGTCAGCATCCTTCTGCAACAGTCTGGACAAGGGAAGCGCCTTCTTGCTGAAATCTTTGATGAAGCGCCTGTAGAAACCTGCATGTCCAAGGAAAGATCGCACCTCTCGCACGCAAGAGGGGTAAGGCAACTGCAAAATCACAGATATCTTAGCAGGATCTACCTCTATTCCCTTTTCAGAAATGATATGCCCTAAAACCAAACCTTGTTCAACCATAAAGTGACATTTCTCAAAATTGAGAACAAGGTTTGTTTCTATGCATCTTTGCAAAACCTTTTCCAGACTGTCTAAACATGCATCAAAAGAGGATCCATACACAGTAAAATCATCCATAAACACCTCTATGCAATTCTCAAGAAAGTCGCTAAAAATGCTAAGCATGCATCGTTGGAAGGTACCAGGAGCGTTGCACAGACCAAAGGGCATCCTCCTATAGGCAAAAGTGCCAAAGGGGCAGGTGAATGTTGTTTTCTCTTGATCCTCAGGAGCAATATTGATCTGAAAATATCCAGAAAAACCATCAAGAAAACAATAATGAGATTTACCTGCCAGGCGCTCCAGCATCTGATCAATGAATGGCAGGGGAAAATGATCTTTCCTGGTTGCTTGGTTGAGCCTCCTATAGTCAATGCAGACTCTCCAGCTGTTCTGCACTCTAGTTGGGATAAGCTCATCCCTCTCATTCTTCACCACGGTGAGGCCAGTTTTCTTGGGCACAACATGGATGGGGCTCACCCACTGACTGTCTGAAATAGGGTAGATGATTCCAGCTTGCAAAAGCTTGGTCACCTCCTTCTTGATGACTTCCATGATCACGGGGTTTTGCCTTCTTTGTGGCTGTCTCACTGGCTTTGCCCCTTCTTCCAAAAGAATTCTATGCATGCATGTGGATGGACTAATACCAGGTAAGTCAGCCAAACTCCAACCAATGGCCTTCTTGTTGTTCCTCAGTATACCAAGCAACTTCTCCTCTTGAACAGAATCAAGGGAGGTAGAAATGATCACCGGTTTCTTTTCATCATCCTCCAAGTACACGTACTTGAGGTTATCTGGTAGCTGTTTCAGCTCAAGAGTGGGTGCCTGCAAGTCAGATTCAAGTGTACTTCCTGCAACATTGTTAATGCATTCTGACTCTAAAGAGTGTACAGGTAAAGGCAGAACACTTATCTCATCACAATCCAAATCAATGTCCATCTCAGATATTTCAACAACATCATCAATATCATTCATAGCATCAATATCCTGGACATCAAAATCCTCATCAAAATCCACAACATTATCAACATCATTCTCAAAACTTGATTCGAATCCAGATTCAATACATGAATGTAAAGAAGATAGAAAAGAATGCTTCTTCTCATGCACAGAATTAAAGTTGTCAACAACAAATTCATCAATAATGTCATCCAATGTATCAATCCTAAACAGAGAATGGTCCTCAGCTGGAAATTTCATTGCATCAAAGATATTAAAATGAACAACAATATCAGCAAATTCCATAGACAAAGTTCCAGCATATACATCAATCTTAGTTCGGGCAGTTTTCAAGAATGGCCTGCCTAAGATAATGGGAGCGGATCCATGAGAGAATCCCTCCTCCATTTCCAAAACATAAAAATCAGCAGGAAAAATCAATTCACCAACCCTTACCAAGACATCTTCTATGAAACCTGTTGGGTGAGTAACACTCCTATTAGCCAACTGAATGACCACACCCGTGGTTTGCAAAGGACCAAGAGATAAAGATTCATATATAGACAAAGGCATGACATTAACAGAAGCACCCAAATCAAGCATGGCATTCTCAAATTTATTATTTCCAATCACACAAGGAATGCAAAATATACCTGGATCTTTGCACTTTTCAGGAATGTGCGGGACCGACTTACCAATAAGTGCAGATACATTTCTTCCCATGCTAATCCTTTCATTTCCCTTCATCTTCCTCTTGTGTGTGCACAGCTCCTTCAAGAATTTTGCATACTTTGGTATCTGCTTGATTGCATCAAGTAGAGGTATGTTCACCTCCACCTTCCTGAAGGTCTCCAGAATTTCTTTATCTACCTCTTCCATCTTTTTGCTAGGAAGTGCTCGTGAAGGGAATGAAAGAGGGATAGGTCGGTCAATCAATGGAGATGGTGTGGCAGCAGTAGTGGTGGTTAAGGGAGGAGATCCTCCTGAAGAAGAACCACCGACTGGAGAAGAAGATTCACCTGCCTCAAATGTCCTGCTTGGACCAGCTTGGTCCTCCTTTTTGTGAGAAGTAGCAGGCACGGGTGTCGGTATAGAGGCGGGCTCTGAAGGTACAACAATCTGCTTCCCTGATCTGAGGGTTATGGCACTCACATTTCTTGGATTCTGCACAGTCTGCGATGGTAACTTACTAGAATTTTGAGACTGCGCCTGGTTTATCTGAGTGGCCATCTGACCTATCTGGTTAGTGAGGCTCTGTATGGACGCTCTAGTCTCCTGCTGAAATTGCATGTTGTCTTTCTGAAACTGCATGTTATCTTTCTGAAACTGCAGGTTTTGCACAGTCATCTGTCTCACTAACTCTTCCAATGAAGGTTCAGACGAAGTGGAAGGTTGGACAGCTGGTTGGGCAGGTGCCTCTTGCTGTTGCTGTTGTTGTTGCCTTTGGTGTTGTTGCATGGGTGGAGGCACATATCTGTTAGGTGTTCCAGCATTCTGAAAAGGTGGCGCCTGCTGCTGTTGCTGTGGCGCATTGTTCCATCTAAGATTAGGGTGATTCCTCCACCCTGGGTTGTACCTGTTGCTGGACAAGTCATGATTTTGCTGTTGTGGCTGCCTGTTGTTGTAGATGTTTGTAGTATAAGCCTGAGGCACATCAGAGGCAACAGGATATTGCAAAGAAGGACATGCATCTGTGTAGTGGTCACTGGAAGGACAAATAGCACATAGTCGTGCCACAGATGCAGATTGAGATGTCGATCTCTGGTTGGTAGTCAACTGTGTCACCATCTTCGCAAGAGAGTTAATCTGGCCTTCTAACTTGCTTTCAACAGCTGATAAAGACTGGGCAATATCTTGTACGCCCTTCACCACAATGGCATCATTCCTGTTGCTAAACTGCTGGGAGTTGGAGGCCATCTTCTCAATCAATGGTCTGGCCTCAGCAGGTGTGATGTCTCCAAGAGCTCCACCACAGGCAGCATCGATCATACCTCGATCCATGTTGTTCAAACCCTCGTAGAAATACTGAATAAGGAGTTGTTCAGGTATCTGATGGTGGGGGCAGCTAGCACAAAGTGTCTTGAATCTCTCCCAATATTCGTACAGGTTCTCTCCACTAAGCTGTCTAATCCCAGTTATGTCTTTCCTGATAGCTGTGGTCCGGGATGCTGGGAAAAATTTCTCCAAGAACAGCCTCTTCAGATCATCCCAGCTAGCAATGGATCTCGGCGCTAAACTATACAACCAATCCTTAGCAACATTTTCCAATGAATGAGGGAATGCCTTCAAGAAGACGTGCTCTTCAGGAACATCGTGCGGTTTCATACTGGAACAGACAACCAGGAATTCCTTCAAATGCTTATGTGGACTCGCACCTGCAAGACCATGAAACTTGGGCAACAAATGGATCAGTCCAGTCTTGAGAACATACGGAACGTCCTCATCAGGATATTGGATGCACAAGCTTTCAATATCGAAATCAGGTGCAGCCATCTCCCTAAAAGTCCTCTCGCGAGGTGGAGGTTGTGCCATATTGTTCTCAGTGTGAAAAACAACAGAATCAGAATCAAGTACAGATGCAGTAGATGCAGTATGCACAGAGTACTCAACAGTAGGATGCACAATATCTAATGGAACAGGTTCAAAAACAGATTCTAAAGACAAATTCCTAGAATGCCTAATTAAGCTATGAAAAGTCCTATCAATCTCAGGATCAAAGGGTGGTATGAATCCAGGATTTCCTCTAGTCATGCACTAAATCACGACACCCTGTAATCATGAAACAATAGCACAGAAAATTCAAACCACAAAAATAAACACAAGGTAGCAAAACAACACTATCACAAACACATACACAAATCACACAACACAGACACAAGACTCAAAACTGAACCGTTGGTCCCCGGCAGCGGCGCCAAAATTTGATGCAGCTGTCGCGGCCGATCAAATTTGATGTGCAAGTAAGAATGCAGTACAGTGCTAGGAAGTGACTCCTAGGTCGTCTCACAAGGACCAAGTGTGGTTCAGCTTCAGGTCAACACGTAAGGGGGGGGTTTATGGTATTTTTGTTTTTATGCGGAAAAAATTAAATTAAAATGGAAATTAAATAAAACTGAATTAAAAATGTTGAAATAAAATTCAAAACAGTAACGTAAATTTTAAAATAGTAAAAACTTAAACGGTAAAATACAGTCAAAATAAAATAAACGCGGGAACATTAAACATGCATAAAACGTAAAACATTAAACGCAAAAATAAAAGCATCAGTAAAAACAAATCGTAAATATAAAACTAAAATGGTAAAACTGAAACTAAAACAGTAAAACGAAATTAAACAGTAAAAAAAAAACGAAATTGCTACAGTGAAAACGAAAATACAGTAACGTAAAACAGTAAAAATAAATCTGGAACAGAAAACTAAATACAAAATAACAAAAATACAGAAAACGAAAATACAGTAAATAAAAATACAGTAAAGCAGTAAATACAGAAAACAGTAAAATTCAAATATGGAAACAGAATTAAAATTACATCAGCAAAATACAACAAACAAAAATACAAGAAATCATTCCAACATGTGATATAAAATATTTTAAAGCAAAAGAAATTAAAGAAAGTAAAATTTCTCTATTATTAATTGTGACCAATTCATCTACCAACAAAAATTAAAAATTGCAAATGCTTAAAAGAATTTTTTTCCTTGGCCGTGACACTTCATGCATGTAAAGAAAACAAAAAAAAACTAAAATGCTTCTACTTGGTTCCACTTTTGCCGAGACATTTATGTGTTGAATGCAAAGAGAATTTAAAACAATTGGTATGCTTCTTTCTTATGCACTTCCAACATCTTTTACACATGGTCCACTCATTTTACAAAAGCAATCTAAAGCAATTAAGTTGATGTCTATCACCGTGCAGCTACTACTCATCAAGTTGTCCATCATCAAATAATAAAAGAAATGCATCATGGCCATGGGCCACTTCCCCTTTCACGTGAATCAACAACCATTCTTCCACTTTTGCTTCCTAAATTGGATTCTTTTACACATGGCAGCAGCTGCATACTCCTCATACATAAATCAATTTCTATCTTCTAAATGAGATATGTGCTTCCTCTCTTTGCTACTGGAAACCAACGTTCCATTCCGAAGTGTCGTCCACTTATGCCTTCATTCCAACAATTTTCTCCTTTCTTCCATGATCAACCACCGTTTCATCATTTCTCCTCTTCATATCAAGTCCTTCTCTTCCTCCCTACGTGACCTTATTTCCAGCAAAACATATCAACATGTGGTATCCCTTCCATCCAGCAAGAATAACTCAACACCTCCAAGGTTGCACATGGTTCTCTTCTTCTCTACACCGTGAGCTCCTTCCTCCAAGTTAACAATTTTTTTTTTGTTCTCTTTTATTTAGGTGATGGCAATCTACTTCTATGAAAGGTGGATCTACACGTGCTACTCTACTGCTAAGGAAAAATAAATGAACTAGTTCTTTGGTTCCACACAAAGCAGTGAATCACTTTCCCAAAGGTTACAAAATGCTAGAAGAGATTATATAAAGGTGCAGAAAACCAAATGAAAGATGCAATCACAATTCAAGAAAAGGAGTAAACTTCAGCTATTCATTCATCATGAAAAAAACGTTCTAGTTCTCTCAAAGAAAAACATTCAAAGTGAAAAGAAACAAACAAGTGGTGCTTGGCTGCATGCTGCCTCTTGGCCGTGTGCCTCCTTCCAGTATGTAACTCCAATGTATTCAACAATCAACACAGAAGCTTCCTTCGTTCTCAATCCATGCTGGCAGTCATCCTCCACTCTTGCTGTCTCACGTGAAAAGAAGAAAAGATGATGCCCCTTTCAAATTGCCGAGAGGAAGAAATTAAGAGAGATCTCCAAATCCTTGTGTTGTCTCCTTCTGACCATAGGCTCTAGGCTTGTCTCTTCTCCTAGCATCTAGCTTCCTCATTTTTCTTCAATCAATTCCCTGTGCTTGGATGTATCTATCCAATTAGTGTTTCATGTTGACAAACTGATGCCTATATCTTCACGTGCAATAAGCTAGAGTTCTCTGGAAGACTTTGTTCTGAGCATATGTTTTTGTTGCTAAAGCTTACTATGCATTTTCTCAATGTGATGTAGCAAACTAAAAAACAAACGTGACACTTCCTAATTCATGGGCAGTGAAAATTAGCTGTTGTGTGCACTCCAAAAGAAATTAATCTCTAAATTTTTATCCAACAATTTCCCTACAATTAAAATTGCAAATAATTAGACTCAGATAATTCAAATTAATTCAAATAAGAATTTCTGGTCAAATTAAACACAGTACAGAAAAATGGGAAAATATTGGATATTTGAGCACACTTCCCTGATTAACTCTAGCACAATAAACTAAGTGCAGTGCAGAAAATATCAACTCATCATACTCAATAGGACTAGGGCCTCCTGCCATTCCCACGCATGACCTACTCCCCTCTACATGAGGATGAGCACTCACGGAATATCAGGATGAACAGCCATCAGCAGCTTTACCATGGTCATACTACACTACTTCTCATATTCACATCATGGAGACGTTCCTCCTTGGAACGCTCATTCACAATCCTTTCCAAATCAAATTCATTCAAAACATCATTCGCACATTATTAACCATTCCTCTTGTTCAGATTTTCATTCCGTGTTCCACTCTCTTAATTTAGACAAAAGTTTATCCTTTAATAGATCAAGATGAATGCATTTCAATACACTGCAAATCTCGTTTCTTGAACAAAAGAAACGAACCATTATCCATTCACGGACGTTAAGACAATTGAGTAATTTACTTGAGATTGAGTCTGGAATATCAGAATAATACTTAGGAAAATTCTAAGTATAAAGACTTGAGGTTAAATGGAAAGGACCATCACAGTTTTAAATGAATTCCAATAAATAATCAGAGCATTAATAAATTCAGAAACGAACACTGCCAGTCAAAGACAGAACGTTAATTAATAATTTGAACGAACGTTGTTGAAGTTCGCTCACGAAGCAATGATAAGGACGAGTGTTCAGTAGAAACCGAACCCTCCTTAGGACGAACGCTAGGTCAATGACCGAGCACCAAATAGAACAAACGCACATTTAAACGAAAGTTCGGTATCAGAGCGAACGCTAACTAGGACGAACGCTCAATCTAAGATCGAGAGCTCATTTGGACGAACGCTCAGTATAATACTAAGCGCTGCTTATGACGAACGCTGGTAAACAAAACCGAGCGTCCTAACTATACTTCAATTTAATTCAAATCACGGGACACGCTAGGCTAAGCCGAACGCTCACACCTAACTTTTGAAACCAATAACGCTCGTTCTTAATCAGAGTCCTTCCCAAATGAAAGAATTCTCATTCTAAGTGATTTTCCAGGGAAACCGAACGGTATAAGACCGTTCGATAACGAGCGTACATGATCAATCAGAGAAGATCAGATTTCCAGATTTTTCATTCACATTAACTTCACAGTTTTCATACGACCCATAACTTAGAATTTATCTCCAACATAAATTTCATACATTACAGAATTCATATTATCATCTCATCAATACAGGATTTTTCCAGTTCAACATATTATCCACAACATACAGTAAAAATCATCTTCCCAAATTATACAGAATTCAATCAAATTTCAACTTATACATATCATTCTCTGCATACAGTTCAAACAATAAAATCATCCACCTACAGTTCCGACTTTGTCAATCATATACAACCAGTACAACAAACTCGTGCATGCATACTCCAAAAATTCATATATTTCATATAATTCAAGAAATCCAGTACACTTCATTACTGTCATGAACATCAAACCAGTATTAAATTAAATTACTAAAGCTTCCCTTACCGGTTCAAGCAGTGCACTTCCAGTTGCTTAAGGTTTTCTCTCGATCAATAACAGCTTTCTACCCAATGAATCCTTCCACGATTTTCACTAAATCTAAGATACCAAAAAGGACATCAGATTCAAACCTATAACCCATGCATGCAACCAGGATTTGGTTCGCATGAACTAAAACAGACAAAGTGCAGGGATGAGAACTTACCAGTTCAGTTCTCAGTTTGGTTCGGATCAGAATAACGCTCACGGTGCAGTGAAGGTGTCTACGGTTTCTGAAATTAGATCAGAGGAGTTGATAGTGAGGTATTTTAGAGAGAAGATGAAAGAGTGCAGAGAAAATGCAGAGAAGATGGAAGATCAGAATTCGTGAGGAAGAAGAAGATTGCATGAAAGGAATAGAAGAGTTTTCAGAGAAATCATTTTCTCTCCCTCGTCAAACGGTTGAGCAGTTACTCACTGCCACCTGGTTTCCACTACAGCTTTTAGAAGCTTCCAAAGTGACATATGGCATTCAGTGCATGCAGAGAGAAAGAGAGTGGATTTTGACGTGGCGAGGTGCAGTAAAATGTGATCAGAGAATAGATTAGTGTATATTAATTTATCAGGTTCTCACATTACGAAAATATTTAAAGTTAATCTTTCCTTAAACATAACTTTAGTGTGACAACCTTGGTCCATAAAAAAAATTAAGAAAAACTAAATTTATATATTCTAAAAAATTAAATATTAATTCATTACTTTTAAGGTATAGGAATTAAAACCATGTTTGTCAAAACATTATTCATTTGATAGGGGCTAAAATTGAAATATGCTCATTTTACAGGATTAAAATATATTTAAGCCGAATTTACATCAACTGTATATATACATCCCCAATTTTTTGCTTTTTTTTAGTAAATACATTGATATCATAGAAAACAATTAATGCTAAAAACTGTTGGCACTAAAAAAAGGAAATTAATGAATGGTAGTTGTTTATAAAAATGGTGTTGCTAATTGAACAAATATAGGAAGTATAAAATATTTCTATAGTTGTAAAAATGTAAACTAATTAAGTTCAATTATGTTATAGTAAATGAAATAATAACATGTAAAAGAAGAAAGTTATAAGTTTTTTTTATTTTCTTAAGAGTAATGAGACAATCATTTATTTAAATTTTTCTTTTTTTACCAAAATAGTACAATAATTAATCTTTTTTTTTCCACTTGGTTGTATATCATTTTACTGAAAGGTCAACACGGTTGCACCTTTTTACAATTGAAAAATTATTTTTATAAAATTGTTGTCTGTATTTAGTATAAAAATTAAGCACTTTTTTCTTGTGAAAAATACATGTTTTGTGGTTTAGCAAACATATATAATTTGTTTTGTGGAAGCCTTTCATCATCAAAACCCAAGTTTTCGTCAAATTTTTATGATAATATAAAATTGTAACACAATTTATTTTGGTTTTAATAAGCTTAACTTTCCATATATATTGTTTTGTAATGTCTATATAAGATTAAGTGTTATTGTGACAATTTTATCTATTTGAAAAAGATCTTTTTGTTTTCTGTGTCCTAATTATCTCACTTTCCTTTGTGACACTCTCTTGATTCCATTTTCAATTCCTCCTTTTTGCCCTACAAGGACTTTTGGTATGATTCAATTTATATATATGTTTTACATTACTTTGCTTAATTTATTGCATAATTCTTTATATTTAGTGTTTTATTCCATGCTTGATTAATTTCAAATAGAATAGGAGGAAGAATCACTAAATTATTTTCCTATTGCCAAATATTTCATAATTTTTCTGCATCTAGTTTATGCTTTCATTTATTTATTTTTTATTTGAGTTACTACAATTTTGAGAGTGATTATATATTTTTTCCTCCAATTTTCCTTTCTTTTGATTCATTTTGATGTGTTCTTCCAAAATCTCCATATCCAATTTTGCAAGCTTTGCATTAAATAAATTAAATATGTTTTTTTCTCCAAAACCATTTTCAAAAGGTGTTTTTTATCTTTTTTAGCTAAACTGTATACTGTATACTGTACACTTGAAGTAATGTCAACATTTTCTTCAATAAATAACACATGGATTACTTTCATAAAGTAGAAACAAAATATGTATATATAGCTTAATTTAAAGATAAAGCATACTTTTTAAAAATAGTTTAAAGGAAAAAGATATATTTAACATGAACACAAATATACAAACACTTTTTAAAACATAAATATCCATCAAGTACTCATAAAAAAAATGTTTACCATCTTATCTATATAGATTTTTTTTTTCAAAATTTGATCGTTTTATTTATTTTTTATTTTCTTTCTATTCAGGCTAAATTTTATTACTCCCTTCATTTTAAAAAAAATATAAACAAGCCACTATATGTTTTATGTTTAAAGAAATAAAAACGAATTTATGAGTCTAATTTTGTACAAATACATTGTTTACACAATCTATATTCTATAACTATATAACAAACTTTTAATAGCATCTTTGTATATACTAAATTTTACCAATTTTTTAAAGAATTACTTAAATAATCAGATTTATTACCATTTTAATCAGATAAACAAACTATTTTTCAGTGACAGCGTATCAAACTTTTAGCATAATTTTCTTCTTCTAATTTATCATTAAGTGAATTTTACATATATAATATCACTTCAAATTTTTTTAATTCAGTTTCATAATTCAAAAATCAAATAATTAAATCACACAACTATACATATAGTTTTCAATATTACTCTTTTTTTTTTTTTAACTTTCTTCTTTACATATTTTCTTCGAAAGTTTAAAGATCAATACTACTAACTAAACCTATACCTTAACTTTTTATCCAAACCCTAACCTAGTACAATCGACAAACACAACATGTTCTACGTCATCAAAGCAGGCATTATTACATCACAGTAGCTTACAGGTATACAAGTTTTATATTTTACCATGATAAAATGGACTAAGAAAATCACGTTTCCCAAGAGCTTATCCACCTCTTTTTTCTTTGAACGATGATTTTATGGGGTTAAAAAATTATATATAGATTTTTCAATCTGTCTTCAAAACAAGCTTTCTGAATGAATGGAATGATGATACATTGAATAAGCTTTTTCTTCTGTACACATTGCTTTTTCAGAGAACAAGAAAAGCCACAGGCAATGGATTGTATGGATGATGACAGCATGAGTGGTGCTAACTATGGTATTCTTGATGACCCTTCAAGGAGAAATGCTGACGAAGAAACGATGAGGATGGAAGAAGAAGAAGAGGAAGAAGAAGATGAAGAAGAAGAAGAAGAAGTGGTGACAGTGGAGGAACTGGAGACAAGGATGTGGAGAGATGGCATGATGTTGAGGAAGCTGAAGGAAGAGAAGAGGGATAAGGAGAAAGGAGAAACGGTGGAGATGATGAAGAAGAAGGCACTGATTCGTGCACAAGACACAGTGCTGAAGAACATGGTGAAGATGATGGAGATTTGTGGTGTTCGTGGCTTCGTTTATGGCATCATTCCTGAGAAGGGAAAACCAGTCAGTGGAGCTTCTGATAACCTCAGAGGTTGGTGGAAGGATAGGGTCAAGTTTGATCACAATGGTCCTGCTGCTATGCTCAGGTCAAACTTTTTTTATCATCAAACTTATATATATTATTATTTACTTCAAAAAATATTCATATGAATTCAAAGATTGATGAACACTTAATACATATTTAAAGAAAAAAATAATAAGTTTATAGAATACATGTGGTGCAGGTACGAGGAAGAAACAGGGTTTGAAGACATGGTTAGTGATGGATTCAATGGACAGCCATTAACAGCATACAGTTTAAATGATCTCCCAGACACAACACTTGGCTCACTCTTGTCATGTCTCATGCAGAACTGTGATCCTCCCCGGAGAAGGTACCCTTTGGACAAGGGCATTGCCCCTCCTTGGTGGCCCACTGGGCAGGAATGGTGGTGGGCCCAGATGGGCTTTACCATAGATCCAGGCCCACCACCCTATAAGAAGCCCCATGACCTGAAGAAGGTGTGGAAGATGTGTGTGCTCACTGCAGTCATCAAGCACATATCCCCAGACATAGCAAAGATCAGAAACATTGTTCGTCATTCTAGGACCCTTCAGGACAAGCTCAATGCAAGAGAATCTGCCATTTGGAGTGCTATTGTGAAGCGTGAAGAGTACTTTGCTAGGAGATCATACCCTAATTTCTTCCAAACCCTCCCTCCAAGAGCAGGACCTAGTGTCCCTTATGATAATAATGTTACAAATTTTATTAGGGGGCAACAAAGTAATAGCCTTGGTGGTACATTGAATCTTCTTGGGGGGCTGAATAACACACCACAACACCACAATGTTGCTAACGGTCGTGCTTGGAGCTTTCTCGATGGCCACAATAACCCTTCAACTTCCACCAGTGCTGCTACAATTCTTCTTGGGAACCCTCCACCAACCACCGATTTGATCACTGATGATGGTGCTACCAGTTTTCATGGAGTGCAGATTGATACAGCACCAGCCACAAATGGTGGAGCTAGAAATTTCTTTGTGGGGCAGTTCGATCCACCAACACCAACACCAACCAGCAATTTGGTTCATAGTGGATTCATAAGAGCTTTTCTGGATGGCCAATATAACCCACCACCAACATCCACAACTATAACAACAGCAAGAAGCAGTGTTGGTATTGGTAATGGCAATAACATTACAATGATGAACAACATTGTTATGTCACTAGACCATGCTGCTAATAATAGAAAGCCTGGGGATGATGTTCAAGGTATTACATTTCCTCATGAGGCCTATTCTTGCAACAGCTCAGAGTGCCCTTATCATGAGACCGGCTTTGGATTCAGTGACAGAAACGCGAGGAACAATCATCAGCTGACATGCCAATTCAGAACCAAAAATCCTTTGCAAGTGGTTGGAGTTGGAGGGTTAATGCCTTCTCAGCTTGGATGTGGGAATTCTATTGTAAATATGCCTCTTGTTCAATCCAGGAACTTTACCTCATCAGTCACTAATCAAAATCAGACTTTTACTGTTGGGGACATGGGGATGCACAACATGAATGTTCCATGTCTTGCAGGCCAAAACCAGCATTTGCAAACTGTTCAAACTCAGGTGTACAATGATAGTTTCTTTGATGGAAGGATTTGTTTGGACAAGGATGTCTTTGGCAACAACATGTATGTGTGTTCTCTAGAAAGCAAAAACCAGCAGCAGGTGCAAAATGTTGGTGGTACCAGTGGCCACAGTTTGAATGCTGAAGTGTCCAATGTTGTCCATGGCAATTTGTCAACATCGATAACAGTGGATTCCCCCTTTGCATGGAATTCAAACAATTCCCAAGCTGAATTTTTGGACTCTCCTCTGTTGACAACAGCAGACCAGGATCTCCTTTGGCCATAGAGCTATGGAAAAAAAAGTTAAAAAATAGTAAATTACTTGTCTTAACTTTCACGGTAAATATCCATTTGTGGAGTTAAACTTCCATGTATAGTCCCCATGATATTAAATTTGGCAATTAAAGGTGTTACAAATTACTTGAATATCTTGCCATCTGCTGAAAATTTAGAGAAAATGTTTGAATTGGAACACTGTTGAAAGGTTGTTGACAGAGTGTTCTGGTTAAAAGGGCTATTGTTGTTGAAGCTGGTTTGTTCTTTAGAGGTCTGTGTTGTGGGAACACCTATGATTTTGTTGATTTTAGAAAAGTAGGGTTGTTTTAAGGATGAAGAACAGAGGTTAGTGTGTGTAGTAGTGGTGTCTTCTTGGTCAGTGTCAAAAACGTGTTATGCTTAATTATGAAAACCAAGTATGAATGTGATTGCCTCTTATTTTCTGTGTGCGTGTTATTTGTCTTGGTGGTTATCTTGACATCACTAAAAAACACTAAGGAGAATAGAACCAAACCATACAAGATAATCAAACCATATTCAATCCAAAAAGATTAATAAATTTAGGAGTCTTTTATTTTATATGTGAATTTCTAACAAAAACATTACATAACTATTAAAAAGGCTTTTGAAATTCTTATGATTACCACCAATCCTATGTAACATAGGTATAATCATCGTGATAACATGAAAAATGAAATGTTATTTAGTTATGATGGAGATATATGACATCCTAATTTCTTTTTCAATACTAAAACATTATAAATTAAAGTTAATATCAAGTTAGTTTATACAATTTTAATGATATACATCTCTAACTTAAAATATTAGAGACCTATGTATGATAGACTGCAACAGTATTACTAGCTGCCCTGTCTAGACAAGAATATACCACCAACAATAAAAACGGTCTAAATGTATTTCAAACTTTTGATAATAAACATAATTCACACAAAAAAAGTCATAATATCATATTATAATATTCTTTATAACCAACATTCAAGATTTTAAAAGAAACAAATTACAGTGTTTGTAAAAATAACATAAGGAATAAGGTAATATAACTTAAGACTATATATTAGTGTTAGTATCATCAAGTTTATTCTTGAGCTAATTCACACAAAAAAAGTCATAATATCATATTATAATATTCTTTATAACCAACATTCAAGATTTTAAAAGAAACAAATTACAGTGTGTAAAAATAACATAAGAAATAAGGTAATATAACGTAAGACTATATATTAGTGTTAGTCCATAGTCAAGTTTATTCTTGAGCTGCATTAGTGCTAAGGATGACAAATCCAAAGCACTTTTAAGAGAGTGAAAGTCATCCATAAAGATGACATTAACTCTACCTTGCGAGCCACATTTAGAATTATCATGGAGCATGAATTGAAGAGTAGTTTAGAATATGTAGGATATTGTATTTGGTCACGTAGTAGTGTAGGTTTATTTAAGACTTATATTAAGGCCTAAGTAGTATAGGATTCTCTTTAAGTTAGATTTCCAAACCAAAACACCAACGTAAATTATTGATGGGTGACATTTTTGTAAATAAGTGGGAATGTAGACGTCCGTTAGGGCGGGACCCTGACGTCTATAATGTTATAAACGTCGGGGCTCCCTAAAATCGACGCCGAAGTGCTGATAGGGTAGGTGAGGAGTTATTTTCTTCAGCCCTTTAGACGTCTGTTAGAGGGGGGGGGGCACAAACGTGTATAATATTATAGACGTCGGTTGCCCCCCCTCCCCCCCACGGACGCCTAGGGTCCCCGACGTCTATAATATTATAGACGTCCGAGCCCCCCTCAACGGACACCTATGAGGCTGACAGGGTAGGTGAGGAGTTATTTTTTCAGCTACAAAAAACGTCCGTTAGAGGGGCCCCGACGTTTATAATATTATAGATGTCGCCCCCCCCTCCCCCACAACGGACGTCTAAGTGGCTAACAGGGTAGGTGAGGAGTTATTTTTTTCAGCCATTTAGGCGTCCGTTAGGGGGCCCCAACGTCTATAATATTATAAACGTTGGGGCCCCTTTCATGGACGTCTAAATGCCCCCGTGATGAATCAATATTTTCTACACTCCATTTAGTTTATTGTACTAGAATTAATTAGGGAATTGTGCTTAATTATCCAATATTTTCCCGTTTTTCCTAATTGTGCTGAATTTGATCAGAAATTCTTATTTTACTTAATTTGAATTATCTGAGCTAATTATTTTCATTATTGATTACAGGAAAATTTTGGAAATAGAAATTAGGACATTTGAAAGATGTAAAGATCCTGGAGACTTCAAGAAAAATTACACATGTACAAATGGAAAGCAAGTGGAAAGTAACATCATGTAAAATGACAATGTCACGGCTGGAATGTTAACACTTGGAAAAATGTGAGATTGATATTCAAAAATAAAAGTGTACATGGTGGGATGAATGGAAAAATGGAAATGTAGAAATGATGGATAGTATTCAGCAGCAAAGAAGTGACATGCGGTACATCATTCAGGGGAATCTTCAAAGTTTTTGGTTTTATTATTTTATATGGAGAAGGTGACAATGTCTCGGCTGCACATCAAGAAGAGGAGACCCTTTCTTGCTTTTATTTAATGCCTCATGGAACCACAAAATTCTGAAAGTGCTCCACCAATACAGACATCATTCACGTAAATCCAAAGGAAGTTGGAAACTCACATTACACGGCCAACTCAAATTGGAAAACATGCAGCACTTTAGAATAAAAGGGAACCAACGTTGGGAAACCAAAACATATAATGGATTTGAATTGAAATAATGGGGGCCACATTGAAGAAAAAGAAAGGTCACGGATTCAAGGTGCTGAAGTATCATATTTGGCCTGCTAAAAGCACACTGCCCATTCATTTTTGCCGAGCATAAACCGTGAAGCATAATGGAGGGACCACATTGGAAGTGCAGCTCACACTTTTGGAAGAGAGTAGGTTACATGTGGCCCATGGTTAATTCATTGTGTTAAGCATACTAGGAATGGCACCTCACAGCCCTATCTCACTTTCTTGCTTGGAACGTAGCTTCCAACTCTGGTTTCGGAGAAACATTCTCCTTTGGGGGCTGTAAAGGAAAGAGAGAAACACATCTCACGGTTTGGATGGGAAGCACAACACAAGCACACGTCCAAGGTATCACGGCTTGGTAGATGAAGCAGACAGCAACAACGTTCTTCAATGAGGAGTTCTTCACGTTCGCAGAAGGCATGGACGTTCTAGCTTGAGAAGCCACCGAGAGAAACAGCTTGGTGTTAGAGAAAGAAAACCCATGCAGTTTTGAAGAAAGCACCACGTTAAAGGATAAGAAAGTTCACGGTTCTGAGCTGGAGGCATGGCTGGAACATTTTTGATTTAATGAGAAGAATGGGTTGTTTTCCTTTATGGTAAGCACAGTTTTATCTCAGCGAAAAGGGGATGCACATGGATGGTTGCCAAGCAAAAGGAGGAGCTCTCAAGGTCACATTCCATGGCAACCAAGCGTCCAAGAAGTTGCAAGCAAAGGAGGCATTCACGGGCCAGCACATTCACCTTCCAGGAGAATCACGGCTGGCTGGAGCAGAGGCACTTCACGGTAGCTGCACCAGTCATGTCCAGTTGAGATGGAATAGAAGCTTGGAAGCAGCTCCATGCACACGGTTCACCCAGCAAACAACCAGCAGCTTGGGAGGTGACAGTGATGATTTGTTTGGAAGTTCACCTTGATGATCACCCGTCCAGCAGCCTTGGTGTGCTACGTCCAGCAGCAAGGAAAGAAGAAGCAACAGTGTTGTTTTGGAAGTGCACACGTGAAGGAAAAAGCAGATTCAGTGGTGGCCAGATATGAAAGCTAAAAGTTCACGGACCCAAAATTTGCAAGGGACAACATGCTGAAAATAAGAGATGTCACGGGGAGGAAGTTGAAGTTCAGATTTTGGTTATAAAAAGAGCTGCAGCCAGAGAAGAAAAATTATGAGAATTTAGATTAGAATTAGGAAAACACTCACAGTCTGGGAGGAGGCTCTCGCCTCTTCCTCTTCCTCTGCATTTTTCATTTTAAACAGTGCTAATGTTTTATTTTCTAAAGCAGTAGAAGTGTGGCACCAGTTTGCTTGTTTCATTTTGAGTTGTATTGTTCAAGAATTTTAATTTAAGTGATGAATTCCATTTTCAGTTAAATGTTTTTATCTGTTAAATTTATCGTTCAGTATTTTCTGTACTGTTAAATTCAGTCATTGCTTTTTACCGTTCAGTTTATTTTCAACGTCATTTTTACGGTTTATTTTCTATCAACGTATTTTCACTGATGTTTTTATTTATGCGTTTAATTTTACCGTTCAGTTTTTTTTTTACCATCTTTTACCGTTTAGTTTTTACCGTGGTTAAATTTTATTTCAGTGTTTTAAATTTAGTAGTGTTTAATTTCCAGTGCAGTTTTAATTTATTTTACCAAATCAAAACAATCACAAACCCCCCCACTTCGTAAAAAATCTGAGACTGAACCACCAAAAATTGGTCCTCGAGAGACGACCTAGGAGTCACCTCCTAGCACTGTACTGCATTCTTATTTACAATCAACTTTTGTGAGCGGTGCGACCCGTTCGTCACCCCGCGAATATGAATATTTAAATCAGAAAGACGTCATATTAGTTAGGGCCCCGACATCTATAATATTATAAACGTCGGGGCCCTCTAGTACCCGACGTCTACTGCCACTTATACTAAAATCACGAACTTGTGAGGAGTTATGCTCATTGTTCATCGTCTTCCCCGCGTTTTCTCTCTGCACTAGTGATCATTAGAGATGATTTGTAGACACTTGTCCCATCCTTAGAAGGCCTCATGTTTGGCCAATGAGAGAAAATGTGGGAGATCATGCTTTGACAGTTAGAATGAGACATCATTGGCCTATAAATAGAGATGTCTCCACCCTTGTATTTCATCTTGGAATAATGTAATGTTATGCTGCCAAATTATGGTCATAGACCCTACATCAAGACTAGAGCAACCCTAGAGGCCCCTTTAGTCATCTTCATCCTTAAGTTGACCTCACCTCTCTTAAAGCCACCAAATACTACACCATCACCACCATATAGAGGCCATGAACTTCTACACCATCCACACA
This sequence comes from Vigna nakashimae, assembly GCA_034642375.1. Lineage (NCBI taxonomy): Eukaryota > Viridiplantae > Streptophyta > Magnoliopsida > Fabales > Fabaceae > Vigna > Vigna nakashimae. Next base: position 26,809,520 of record CM067764.1, read on the forward strand.
TTAGCTCATCATCCTTTGACCATTTACCATCACTTTTTCTCATCATCCATCCAAGAAAACATCCATCCATTCACATCTTCTAGTTTTGGCCAACCTAGCTAAGGAGGTTGCCATCAACTAGGTACCTTACTTGCAATATCATTTACTCACGTGAAATTGACAGTCATAATAGAACACACATAACAAGAGTAAGCTAGTGTAAAAATGATGAGGGATGGAAGGAATATTTATTTTTGTAGGACAAATTAGCAATCATTTAACTATATACAATCATTCTATAGGTTCTACACATCATATAATAAATTTAGTGACCATTAACTAAGAGAGGATATATATATATATATATATATATATATATATATATATATATATATATATATATATATATATATATATATATTTATTTATTGAGTACGACCTAGACATTTTGCTCTATTTCAAGGATATCGTAGAATTGAGACTCATAAGATCATGGTTCTATCAACCTTCCTATTAGCAAAGTTAGTTCACATATGCTAGCTCGAAAAAGTTTCCATCCGAACCAATTTCCTAACATAGTGACCTCCATAAACTCTCATAACCAGGTATCTTACTCTATGTGAGTTGGGATACCTAGTAAAATCTAGATAATTTCCTTGTCGAGTTTCTTATAAAGTAGTAGGATGCTTCCTCCATTTGAAGTCAATTCACCTTTAACAAGCCAAAACAAACCTTATCATATTCAATAATCATAAATCATCAACATACATGCATATTTAATTATCGATGGATTTTACCAATAAAGTTATTATCGTTAAAAAAAATCATCGAGTAAATTTTTCAGTAATTACATAACTTATTACTAACATATTTATCGGTAGACAAACTCGTCAATAAAAAAAGGCAAATTTTTGCCAAAATCTTGTGTTCAGTGTCAACATATACCTATTTCTTCATCTTCTCCCATGCACAACAACTCTCTCCAAAGTGGTATTTTTCTTCTTTTTCGTCCAAGTCTCTTCATCTTCATTTCCTCTCGACCAACAACCACCATAGTTGTTATCAAAGGAGGAAGGGAGAAGCGTGCCTCGCCTGCCACCAAAGCTTCTTTGAGAACTCGTTCCAACCGTTGTTACAAATTTGGAAAAATGACGCACACCACAACATCGCTCAAGCCATTGAGAACCTCCCATATCGAAGTTATTGTGCCACTAAAAGCATTCATGGCTACTGAACCTCCTAAAAGAAGCAAGACCCATTTTGGCCCAACAAAGCACATGCAAAAGCAAAATAGATTATAACATAATAGGAGAATATACCAGACAATAGTACTATATATAACACTTTTTGGTTTTTTCCTTGTTTTGTTAGGTCATCCTTTGTGTACATATATTTCCTTTTATGAAAAGCATTATAGAACAATGAATATCTTTTGCATCTTTGTCTCTTTTCTCTCTTTGTTCTTTTTTGGTATCAGAGCTCCCTCTTAGAGTTAATTTTCTTCTCTTCATCATGAGTGAAACAAATTCCAACAACACAGGTCACAGTCAAGAATTCAATCCTAATTCTAGTGCCTCTTTTGACCCTAGTCTCATTCCTTCCAGTTCCTTCTATATTCATCCCAATGAAGGACCTAGTTTTGTTTCTAGTACACCTATTCTTATAGAAAATAATTACCATTCTTGGTCTCGCTCCTTTAGAATGGCTTTGATTTTCAAAAATAAAATGGTTTTTTATGGGTTCCATACATGTTCCTTCTCCTACAGATATATCGTATCATTCTTGGGAACATTGTAATACATTGATCATGTGCTAGCTCCTTAACTCTTTGTCTTCCTCCATTGCTCAAAGTGTTATCTTCTTTGATTGCGCCATTGATATTTGGACTGATATTTGGGAACGTTTTTCCCGAGGTGATTTGCTTCGTATAAAAAAACTCCAGGAAGAAATCTTTGGTATTCGCCAAGGTTCAAAATCTGTCTTTGACTATTATACTGTCCTCAGTTTCTTTGGGATGAACTAGGCAATTTTCACCCTTTTCCTGTTTGCACTTGTTTCGCCAAGACATGTCATCAACAAGATCTTATTATACACTTCTTAAAGGGTTTGGATGAGCGATTCTCAGTGGTACACTCCCAAATCTTGCTTATGAATATTCTTCCTTCCATCAATCGTGTTTTCTCCATGGTTATCCAATAAGAGCACCAACATATCTCATCAATGTCATTAACAAACATTAAGGGAGTCAATCGTTCATCAATGTCATCAGTTCCTCCTCCCATAATAGAAGTCATGGTGGCAGTCCTTCTCTAAATGGAAGTTTTAAGCAAAACTGAAATAAATATTGTTCCTACTACAAACAAACTGGCCACACCATTGATGTGTGTTATAGCAAACATGGGTATCCTCTTGGTCACCCTCGCTATCTCGGTAGACCACACTTCAACTACGGAAATGGCCACAATGACATTGGCTCTTCCTCCTCTATTAATAGTGTCGTAAAAAATACATCCCTTGATGGCTCACAGGTTACAACGACAACAACCCCACATGAATCAAGGTTTAACCCAGGATCAATATCAACATGTAATGGATCTTCTGTAGCAACCAAATTCTTCCTTAAATGATGTGGGTCCAAGTGTTAATGTCCATTCCTCAAGTGATATTCTCATTCTCTTGGTATTTCTTTCATTTTTTGCACCAAAACACATGTTCTTAACTTTAGTAACCACATACCTTCACCATCATCACTGAATGTCTCGTGGATCATAGAATCTGGTGCAACAGATCACATTGCTTCCTCTTTACATCTTTTTTAAAATTATTCAAAGATAAAACTTGTTGATATATATTTACCCAATGGTACCATTGTCAAATCTTATTTTCTGGTACTATCCAATTTTCCCTAAAATTCATAATCCATGATGTACTGTATGTACCAAAATTTAAATTTAATCTTCTTTCCATATCAAAATTAATTTCCTCTCTTAAATACTCAATTACTTTTTCTGATGATTCTTGTCAAATATAGGAAATTGACAGGTGTCAAATAATTGGTTTGGCAAATTGACAAAAGGTCTTTACTATTTAGAAAACAAAAAGGAAGGAGAAAACCTCATTTCTTGTGCCAACAATGTTGTTACCATATCTTTATCCTCAACCAACCTATGGCATTTTAGGCTTGACCACATTTCTGGAAAACGTCTCAATGACTTGCATAATAAATATCCCTTTATTCCAAAGCATGTTAGTGAAAATTTTCATATTTGTCATCTTTCAAAACAAAGAAAATTGTCTTATAGCTCTAGCACGAGTAGAGCTTCAAATACTTTTGATCTAATTCATATGGACATTTAGGGTCGCTTGTCTACCCCTTTTGCTCATGGTCACAAATATTTTTTAACCATTCTTGATGATTACAGTCGATTCACTTGGATTGTTTTATTAAAATCTAAAGCTAAGGTAAAAACACATGTCCAAAATTTCATTGCCTTTGCTAAAAATCAATTTCACACAAAAATCAAATACATTCTCAACGATAATGGTCCATAAATTTTTCTTAAAGATTTCTTAGCATCTAAAGGAATCCTTCATCAAACTACTTGTGTTTACACTCCTCGACAAAATGAAAGAATTGAAAGAAAACATCAACACATTCTTAATGTTACTCATGCACTTATGTTTTAATCTCATCTTTGACACGACTGTCGCGGTCATACAAATTTGATACAGATAAAGAATGCAGTATAACTAGGATTTGACTCCTAGGTCGTCTCACAAGGACCAATATTTGTGGTTCGGTCTTAGATTTAACACGAAGTGGGGGGGGGGGTTTTTGGTGTTTTGGTTGAATGCGGTAAAATTAAATTGGAAATTAAATAAAACAGAATTAAAAATACTGAAATAAAATTTAACCACGGTAAAAATTGAACGATAGAAAACGGTAAAAATAGAAACACTTGATCGCAAATAAAATTTATCACATTAAAAACGACGTTTTGAAATTAAAATGCAATGACGAAATTTAACAATGCAAAAACTGCTAAACGATAAAATACAACAGATAGAATAAAACACTAGAAATGGAATTCATCAAACATTCAACACTTAAATTAAAATTCCAAAATACTGAAAGATAAAAATAAAACGAACAAATTGTTTCAAATACTGTGATACACTACACGCTCAGAAATAAAATTCTACACTGCTGAAAAATAAACAGAGAGCTACTGGAAAATGGAAAGCCGAGGGATTTATTGAAAGAGGAAGAGGCAAGAGCCTCCTCCAGGCCGTGGCTTCCTACTCCTAAAATCTACTGAATTCTTTTCTTCTCTGCCTGCTGGTCATTTATAGCCAAACTTCAGAAGATGTTCCTGTATACTCCTCCTTGATTCCAGCCTGATTGTTTTGTCTTATCTCCAATTGGCAGCCCGTGAATTCCTTCCAGCTTCACGTTTGTTTTCTCTAATCGGTAGCTACTTGGATGTGCCAAAGTAATAGGATAGGGCCCTCCACTTCTTATCTTCCCTTGCTGTAAATTTCCTTCGTGGGCTACCTTCTCCATTCCTATTCAGCGTTTTTCCTTCACATATCAAGCCAACAACTATGCTTCCTTCCATGTGCTTCTTTTCTATTTCAGCTGGACGTGATGCTCCTGGATGTGGCTGGACACCCTCTTTAATGGAAGCTTCCTTCTCTACTTCCAGCAAAGCCGAGACACCTCCCTTCACATGTTCAGCCAGCAGCTATGCTTTCTTCCGTGTACACATGGTGTCTCTCTTCTTTGGTAGACCAACTGATGCACTCCTTCTTGCTTCTAGCAGGCCATGTGATCTTCCACTCCATAGAAGCCTTTCCCTTGGACATGAGCTTCTGCCAAGCCATAGAGAAAATCGTGAGCTATACCCCCTTGGACATATCTTCTTCAAGTGTTGGTTAAGGCTTTGCTGATGCTGGGTTTGGACGCTCCAAGCTGGATGTGTGATGCTTCAAACTTGCTGGACCAGCTGCACCGTGAAGTTCTCCTTCAATTTCCTTGGTCTTGGTGGTGCTGCTGGTGTGGAGATAGCTCCTCAATGTGTTTCCGCTGCATGGACGTGGAGATAGCTCTTTGTTGGCATATGCTTCCATGTGAATTGCAATTAAAGAAGATCCTTGGAGCTCCTAGCAGGACATGGCAGCAGCCTTTCAAAACCGTGAACTCCATTGCATCTACTTATTCTGCAAGCCAAATTTTAGTTCCAGCAAAGAAGGGAATGTTTCCGTAACAGCCCCTAAAAAAATGAGAATGAAATGCTTTATCAGATCAATGAAAACCACGTTTTCAGCCAACAATAGAATGTGGTGGCCCCAACTTTTGTTACATGTGTTTAGCTTTGTCCTTTGCAAAATTCTTCATTTGAGCAAAGAGAAATACACCGTGAGTGGTGGCATTTCCAATTGGTCTTTTTTTTTTGTTTTGTTCCATGCCAAAATGAATTGTCCACCATGGGACCATGTGTTTGAAAACCAAAAGCTTTGCTAGTTCCTTCATATTTTTACGTAAGCTTTTTCAAAGTGGTGGCCCCCTCCATTATGTGCTTCCAAAATGAATGTAATGTTTGCTGAAATAACTTCTCCATGACCGTATAACCGTGAAATGCAAAGGGAATATCTTCTCAACGTGAACTTTCAATAAGTGTGATCTCTTTCCCTTAATAACACTACAAATAAATTTGAGCACTTCTTGGAACTTTTTGGCCGTGAAGTATGTGTAATGATGCCAAGCCAATATTACTTCTTAAAATTTAAGAAATGAAGGACTTGCTTAAGAGTGTTGGGAGGTTTTAGCACTGTCCAATGATCAATTCCAGCCACCACAAATACCAAACAATAAGCAAACAATGTAAACAGATTAGAAGTCACTTAAACAGTATGAACTTGACTGACACAGGGGAGTAAAACAATTACTGGGAACAACACATAACGAATTTGAACAAAGTAAAAACTATACATGAAAATAGACATCCGTACGAAACTATGAAAAAAAACTGCATGCAAAACGGATAAGAATTGAATTCGAACGAGGACAAACAAGTTGATACAAAATTCACACAGCAACCAGCGAAAATTGAAGTGGCTGAAATGTATTGGGCTCAATTGTCATTTCTCATTTAGCCTTCAAATGTCCCAGAAAGATATCCAAAATTTTCCCATAATTAATAATGCAAAATAATAAGCTCAGATAATTCAAATTAGTTAAAATAAGAATTTCTGATCGAATTAAGCACAATTAGGAAAAATAGGAAAATAACGGACGATTAAGCACAATTCCCTGATTAATTCTAGTACAATAAACTAAGTGAAGTGAAGAAAATATTGACTCATCAAAATAGACCACACTTAGTCTTTTGCACTCCTGGGCAAAATTAAGACGCAAATCAGGGAATAGTTCAAAGGACTTCAAAGGACTGACACAGACGCAGCATACAGAAAATAAAAACTCGCAAGAAAATAATTTACACAGTTCTCAAGAATTCTAGACATATAAAAGAAGTAGAAAATGTCCAACACAAATCAAATAAAGCAGATACTTACAGAAATCATCCAAGCAATTCAATACACGGCAAAATAATTAATTTGCTCAAGAGGTGATTTAAAAAATAACAGAACCTCACATATGCACTACAGTGTTTCTCTCTAGTGTCTAGGGTAAATAATTTCAACTCAATGCACTCAAGAAAGCAAACACAAGTAGACTTGGCAAGCTTCTAATATCAACACTTAAAACATATGCATGCTCAGATCAAAAGGTCTTTTCGGGGTTGTAATGGGGCCAAGGACAGGGGAGGATAAATTTGGATAAGTAGCTATAGCTCAGAAGAAATAGAGGTGCACTAGGAAAAAATGTAAACACAGTGAAATCTCACCCAAACCTCTAATTCAATCCTCTTCTCGACTCCATTATTCACAAAAATTATTTTTCAATTTTTCTCTTTTTCTCATCATCATTTTTTCACATCCTGTTTTTTTTCTTTTCTCTCTTTATCACACAACAGGATATAATTTATATTTTCAAAACATGATGAGGAACCAACTAGCCAATTTATCAGAATTCCCAAGGAGACCACACTTTTTCATAAAACACTTCTATAGCTCCAGACTTCCCTAAGGTTTAGGTGATCATTTGTTTTTCACTTAGGATCAGTGTATGAGCTTCAACACAAAGAAATATATACAGTATAGGCTCAAAGGGGTTATCAAAGGATAATAACAAGGTAGGCTTATTTGGCTAAAGAGGCTCAAGAACAAAAATGCCTTTATCACGTCTGAACATGCATATCAATCAAGTATATCAAAAAGAATCAAGCCAAGGCATATGTGCAAGCAATCAAGAGACATATCACACACAAGAAAGAAAATTAAGTGGCTCAAATCTCACTCAGGGTGTTTGTCACAATCAAATCAACCTCTCAAACGTATAATTATCTTTCCAAGCAAAGAAAAGCAAGGATTACAATCTATAAGTAGTAAGTAAGTGAAGGAAAAATCTACAACTTAGACATCATCCAGAAATCAAGAGAAAAATGTAAAATTTATTGCACACAAAACTGGATAAAAATAACTTAAAAGAGAAAAAATTTAACACTCAAAAACAAAAAATTTAACACACAAAATACATACTAATAGAAACTAACAGAAAAGAACAAAATTTCTCCCCAGTAGACCACAGTTAAATCACACAATGTCCTCAGTGTGTTACAATCATCAGATTATCAATTTCAGAGCAGTCAAATAATATAGACAAGTGCAGTAAAAGTAGAAAAATGGGAAGAAATTTTCAGTAACATCCATCAGTAGATGTTATCATTGACATCCATCAGCAGATGTCCAAATCACCTAGCACCCATCAGCAGATGCTAATTAATTTTTTTTTATTTTTTTTCTGAAAAAGGATACCGGTACTGTGACAACAGTCTCGGTGGCAATGACCGGGACTGTTGCTACAGTGGCAGAAATTTAGGCTATAAAAGAGGCACTCCTCCGCGTCCAGCGCCATTTCTGAACGCTCATTCTCTCTCTACTCCTCTGCTCTCTGCTCTCTTCTCTCTGCTCTCTTCCTACTCCTCTTCTCTCTCCCACTCTCTCCTCTGAGCATCTGGAGCCTGCGCGGAGCCTCTGCCACCGCGCCTTCTGAAGAGTCTGAGATCTGCGAGGAGCTCTGTCTGCGTGCCTTCGGAGCGTCTGAGATCTGTGTCAAGCTTCTGTAAGCCCTACTACTCCGGGTAAGTTCTCTGCACCTTGGATCTCTATTTCTTCCTTCTATGCTTTCCATGTTCTGCTTCTCTTTAAAGCTTTTAGATCTTTCATTTTGCTTTTTCCTGCCTTCCTTTAAGCTCTCTGTTCCTTTTATTTTTCTTTCATAACTACAAAAAAAAACAAGAACACACTGTCTTAAACTAAGGGGTATATAGGCTGGAAACCAGACGTTAATCTCCCTTCGATTGAAGGTATTGCAGAGACAATCGGGTAGAACAACGCCACGTACCCCACTTAAAAATAAACACAAAATCTGAATTTACAAGAACAACAAGGACAACAGGACAACTGGACGTAGATCCGTTTAGGACCCTTTTGCAAGGACCGTGAAACAGATCTGAGACCAGACACAGAAATATCAAAGACAGATCGGACAAAATAAATTTAACGGAAAACAAGAACAAATAAAGAAAACACAGAACTAATCTAAAATTTTTTTATGCTTCTCTCTTTTTTTTTTAGTTCTTTTTATTATTATTTTTTTTTATGTTTATTTTTTTCTTCTTCTTTTTTTTATGTTTTTGTTCTTTTTATATTATTTATTTTTTTATTTATGTATTTGTATATTACGAGAGGAAGGATGAGTGAAACGGAATCAGAGAGATATACCAGTCAACGGTGGCGTCCAACCGACGATCAGATCACGATGATGACCAAAATATTCAACTATGGGGTCACACACCCAAGCCGAGCGCAAGTCGTCGAGATCGCGTCTCGACTAAGGGCTTTCGGCGAAGCCACTGAATACAACGTACACTGCTGGTTTAACAACCATGGCAATCGGGTCAGGCGCTGGCAAGCGGAGATAGACCCCACAGGCACTCTCTTTTCACAACTGCCGCTATACATGTACGGTAAGACCTCTGATCACACCTTCATTGAATTTCATTCCTCTTCTATTATTAACACAAGTTTTTTTTTTTTTATATTTTATTTTTTTGTTTGAAAGAAAACAACTGGGTGATAATGAGGGCACCGAGGCTGCTGAATCTGTTTCCCGTTCCGATCATCATCGATGACGACAGAAATGAACGAGAAATTCCTCCACCAAAGCCTCCGCTCGTGACTTTTCGAACCAGAGCTCCCTCAACGGAGCTCTCCCTTAGACCACCACAACCAGCTCGAGAATTCTTCCAGTTTTGATGTTTTGTTTATTTATATTATTTTTTTTTATGTTTTTATTGGCCGAGTGTGGCCAGAATATGGGCTGTAATATGAACACTTATATTTTTGTTGTTTTTATTTTTTTTTATGTTTTATGTTTTTTTATTTGGTTTGTAATATTAACGATCACTAAAGATCGACCCCCGAACATCTTTTAATTTCATATATATCTACTGCAAATTTTATTTTCAGATATGTTAAATCTCCAATTTTCCATTACTGTAATTTTTGCATTGATGAATGAAATCTTTCTTAGTCTAAACAAAATTTTCAATCAAAGATCTGTATGAAACAACTAAGAAATTATTTTACAGTGAAGGAAAATAAGGAAAAATAAGATCTGAAGTGAAAAATTTTTATTGGTATAAAATAATAAGATACTGAGGGTCGAAATAAAATCAAGGAATACGCAAAACAATTTTTGAATTTTTGAATTTTTTTTTTTTTTTTTTAGGGATAACAATTTGAAAACTAAGAAGAAAAAAATAAATAAATATACATATCATAATACAGATTTGGCACGCTTTTAAAAAATTTTATCACAAAATTTTTTTTTTTTCTTTTTAGTAAAAACACTAAGAATGAGGAAGCAAATAAAACACAAAACACATTTTTTTTTCGTTTTTAAATATATGAAAAATAAATATATGTACATCTCATAACAATTAAATTTGAAAAGAAAAATTTTTTTTTGCACACTTAAAAAAAAATAATTATCACAAATAAAAAAAATTTTTTTTTTTTTTAAATAATAACTGGAAAACTAATAAAGAAAAATAAAAGGAAAAATAAACATAAAAGAAAACGAAATTCAGAATCTTCCCGAGACCACACTTAAATTACACTGTCCTAAATGTTTTCTAAGCATAAGATCATAAACTAAAACAACAAACAGATAAAGGACAAGTGCACTAAAAATATGAAAACGGGGAAGAAAGAAAAAGAAAACTCCCCTGGTCAGGGTGGCAGTTGCCAATTTTGGACTTGTAGGGAGATGTTCCCTTCTTCAGGATCCAGCATCAAAGTGTTTAGGACGAACTGCTTCATCCTCCAAATCTGATCAAGTAGGGAAATATCTTCCACCACCGGATCTAAGCAGCAATTGTTGATGAGCGGGTACAGCAGGTGCCTTCCGAACTTTGATTTGTCAGTGTTAGCACCTATGTTTTCCACTGTGGGTGCATGTTGGTCTAATTCATCTGTACCTCCTGCAACATGATTAGTGCAATGTGGCACTGCAGAAATTTCATGCAGAGGTATAACACCCCATCCCAATTCATCATACTGAGCCTTAGATAAATCCTCATAACATGAATCAATTTCTAAATTGCATGCAATATTAATCATAGACTCAGATTCATGTTCAGTGCATGAAGAATAACCATTCGAATGTGATAGTAAAAAGCGGTTCTCATCATGCACAGAGGAAAAATTAAAATCAGACTCAGCAAGAATATAGTCATTAGCATACCTCTCAACAACATAGTCATCAATATAATCAAATTGAGGTATGCTTACCTCCTCTTCCTTGAAGATTTCTAGAGTGTGGGAAGGTGAAGGTGGTCTACCTGGTTCAGGATTACTGCTTACTTCTGCCGGGTTCCCAAAATTTTCATCAGTCTCCTCAGGTGCAAGAGTGGCCATCTGCCTGATCTGATCACTCAGATTCTGTATGGCAGCTTGAGTTTCCTGCTGGAACTCCATGCTCTCTTGCTTGAACTGCATGTTCCCTTTCTGAAACTGAATGTTCTGCATTGTCATCTGCTCTAGTAACTCCTTTAATGTAGGTTCAGAAATAGAAGGCTGAGGAGTTATTTGAATAGGAGAATCATACTGCTGACTCTCATATTGTGGAACTGGCTCCCAAAGAGAGCTCTCAGAAATTGGATGATGGAACATATTGTTCTCATCATAAAAATCAGCAGATTTAAAATCAAAGTAATATGCAGAATAAGAATCATAATCACAGACATTGGCAGAATAAGCATTATTCACAACATTAAAATAGGTAGACATGGAAAAATAAAAAGTAAAAACTAAAAACTAAAAATTACGAATCAGATAAAACAAAACACATTTATACATGCTACAAGCACACACAAGACAGAACATCAATAGTAAAAATTTTTAATTAATTTTTTTTTTTCAATTTTTTTTTAATAACAACTAAATACAGAACATAGCACAATTAAACACATATATACACAATATATATTAACACAGTAAAAATCTAAAACAAAAACCTGAACTGAAGTGACAACGCCGCCAAAATTTGCTGAAGGTGTCGTTGTCGCCTACAGAAATATACAAGACAAAACACACAAAACAAACATATTAACAGAACAAAACTTTATACAACAAAAATCTAAAACCAAACCTCCATTGATTGGTCCCCGGCAACGGCGCCAAAATTTGACACGACTGTCGCGGTCATACAAATTTGATACAGATAAAGAATGCAGTATAACTAGGATTTGACTCCTAGGTCGTCTCACAAGGACCAATATTTGTGGTTCGGTCTTAGATTTAACACGAAGTGGGGGGGGGGGGTTTTTGGTGTTTTGGTTGAATGCGGTAAAATTAAATTGGAAATTAAATAAAACAGAATTAAAAATACTGAAATAAAATTTAACCACGGTAAAAATTGAACGATAGAAAACGGTAAAAATAGAAACACTTGATCGCAAATAAAATTTATCACATTAAAAACGACGTTTTGAAATTAAAATGCAATGACGAAATTTAACAATGCAAAAACTGCTAAACGATAAAATACAACAGATAGAATAAAACACTAGAAATGGAATTCATCAAACATTCAACACTTAAATTAAAATTCCAAAATACTGAAAGATAAAAATAAAACGAACAAATTGTTTCAAATACTGTGATACACTACACGCTCAGAAATAAAATTCTACACTGCTGAAAAATAAACAGAGAGCTACTGGAAAATGGAAAGCCGAGGGATTTATTGAAAGAGGAAGAGGCAAGAGCCTCCTCCAGGCCGTGGCTTCCTACTCCTAAAATCTACTGAATTCTTTTCTTCTCTGCCTGCTGGTCATTTATAGCCAAACTTCAGAAGATGTTCCTGTATACTCCTCCTTGATTCCAGCCTGATTGTTTTGTCTTATCTCCAATTGGCAGCCCGTGAATTCCTTCCAGCTTCACGTTTGTTTTCTCTAATCGGTAGCTACTTGGATGTGCCAAAGTAATAGGATAGGGCCCTCCACTTCTTATCTTCCCTTGCTGTAAATTTCCTTCGTGGGCTACCTTCTCCATTCCTATTCAGCGTTTTTCCTTCACATATCAAGCCAACAACTATGCTTCCTTCCATGTGCTTCTTTTCTATTTCAGCTGGACGTGATGCTCCTGGATGTGGCTGGACACCCTCTTTAATGGAAGCTTCCTTCTCTACTTCCAGCAAAGCCGAGACACCTCCCTTCACATGTTCAGCCAGCAGCTATGCTTTCTTCCGTGTACACATGGTGTCTCTCTTCTTTGGTAGACCAACTGATGCACTCCTTCTTGCTTCTAGCAGGCCATGTGATCTTCCACTCCATAGAAGCCTTTCCCTTGGACATGAGCTTCTGCCAAGCCATAGAGAAAATCGTGAGCTATACCCCCTTGGACATATCTTCTTCAAGTGTTGGTTAAGGCTTTGCTGATGCTGGGTTTGGACGCTCCAAGCTGGATGTGTGATGCTTCAAACTTGCTGGACCAGCTGCACCGTGAAGTTCTCCTTCAATTTCCTTGGTCTTGGTGGTGCTGCTGGTGTGGAGATAGCTCCTCAATGTGTTTCCGCTGCATGGACGTGGAGATAGCTCTTTGTTGGCATATGCTTCCATGTGAATTGCAATTAAAGAAGATCCTTGGAGCTCCTAGCAGGACATGGCAGCAGCCTTTCAAAACCGTGAACTCCATTGCATCTACTTATTCTGCAAGCCAAATTTTAGTTCCAGCAAAGAAGGGAATGTTTCCGTAACAGCCCCTAAAAAAATGAGAATGAAATGCTTTATCAGATCAATGAAAACCACGTTTTCAGCCAACAATAGAATGTGGTGGCCCCAACTTTTGTTACATGTGTTTAGCTTTGTCCTTTGCAAAATTCTTCATTTGAGCAAAGAGAAATACACCGTGAGTGGTGGCATTTCCAATTGGTCTTTTTTTTTTGTTTTGTTCCATGCCAAAATGAATTGTCCACCATGGGACCATGTGTTTGAAAACCAAAAGCTTTGCTAGTTCCTTCATATTTTTACGTAAGCTTTTTCAAAGTGGTGGCCCCCTCCATTATGTGCTTCCAAAATGAATGTAATGTTTGCTGAAATAACTTCTCCATGACCGTATAACCGTGAAATGCAAAGGGAATATCTTCTCAACGTGAACTTTCAATAAGTGTGATCTCTTTCCCTTAATAACACTACAAATAAATTTGAGCACTTCTTGGAACTTTTTGGCCGTGAAGTATGTGTAATGATGCCAAGCCAATATTACTTCTTAAAATTTAAGAAATGAAGGACTTGCTTAAGAGTGTTGGGAGGTTTTAGCACTGTCCAATGATCAATTCCAGCCACCACAAATACCAAACAATAAGCAAACAATGTAAACAGATTAGAAGTCACTTAAACAGTATGAACTTGACTGACACAGGGGAGTAAAACAATTACTGGGAACAACACATAACGAATTTGAACAAAGTAAAAACTATACATGAAAATAGACATCCGTACGAAACTATGAAAAAAAACTGCATGCAAAACGGATAAGAATTGAATTCGAACGAGGACAAACAAGTTGATACAAAATTCACACAGCAACCAGCGAAAATTGAAGTGGCTGAAATGTATTGGGCTCAATTGTCATTTCTCATTTAGCCTTCAAATGTCCCAGAAAGATATCCAAAATTTTCCCATAATTAATAATGCAAAATAATAAGCTCAGATAATTCAAATTAGTTAAAATAAGAATTTCTGATCGAATTAAGCACAATTAGGAAAAATAGGAAAATAACGGACGATTAAGCACAATTCCCTGATTAATTCTAGTACAATAAACTAAGTGAAGTGAAGAAAATATTGACTCATCAATCTTCCTAAACATGTTTGGTCTTATGCGGTTAAATATGTTGTTTATTTAATTAACCGTGTTCCCTTTCATGTCATTCAAAACATGTGCTCATATGAGATTTTACACAAACAAACACCTAATTTTTCCATGCTTAATTTTTTTGGTTGTTTATGTTACGCTTTCATACACACTCCATGTCAAAAAATTTGATGCTCATTCTCGTGAGGGAGTCTTTCTTGGTTTTAAAACTGGAACTAAGAGTTATGTTATTTTTTATTTGATTTCTAAAACTACCTCTATATCATGAGACATTTTATTTTCTGAATTTAATTTTTTCTTTACACCAAATTTAAGTTCAAAAACCATTGTTCCTCACATCATTATTTCTACTCCTCTCATGGATCCATATCTTGAAAACTATCAGCCCACTCAGTCCAACATTCACACCTCCATTTATTTCTCATTATTCACCTAAGTTCTCACCTACTACTCATAGATCTCAATCTGACACACCCTTTACACAATCCCAAACCACCACACAACAAACCAACACAAGCCAAAAAAATCCATCACCTAACCATTTACCATCATCTTCAGATACACAACTTTCAACACCACCTGCACCACCCATTCGTCACTCCACTCCTTTCCTTTGCATTTTCAATGTAATTCTTTATCTACAATGCCAAAACCATCATCATCCAAGTGCTTGTATCCAATTCAATTTGTCGTTAATTATTGTCGAATTTCTGAATCTCATCGTCATTAGTTAATGAATCTCTCTTCTAAGCAAAACCTCGTAATTGTCATGAAGTCGTTTACCATTCTTTCTAGCTTGAGGCCATGAATGTTGAGATTGATACCTTGGTTCTAAATAAAACTTGGGATATTGTGGACAAGCCTCCCCTTGTCAAACCCATCGGTTGTAAGTGGGTTTATCGACTCAAACGAAGATCAGATGCCTTTGTCGAATGTTACAAAGCATGTTTAGTTGATAATGTTTTTTCATAGATTGAAGGAATCAAATACTTTGAAACTTTTTCTTCTATTGTGAAAAGGATAACCATTCATGTTATTCTTACTCTTGCATCCATTAATTGTTGGCAACTTCAACAATTAGATGTCAACAACACGCTCCTTCATGGGGATCTTACTAAAGATGTGTACATGTCTATTCCCCTTGGATTAGGCTCTTAAGATCCCTCTAAATGTTGCAAATTGAAGAAATCTATATATGGTCTCAAGCAAGCTAGCCGCAAAATGGTATCAAAAACTCTCTTTTGCTTCTCTCTTGCGTTTATATTCAAGCCCAAACTGATCGTAGTTTGTTTATTAAAGTTTCTAGTCTTGACATTAATGTTATGATTATATATGTTGATGATATTGTATTGACTATAAATTCACCCATTAAAATGACTCATATTAAACATGTTCTTCACTCTAATTTTCATTTTAAGGATCTTGGGATTTTAAAATATTTTATGGGCTTGGAGGTAGCTCATTTAGAAAGAGGGATTTCCCTATGTCAACTCAAATATTGTATTGATTACTCACATATGCTGGCATGCTTGGCTGTAAACCTTCCTCTACCCCCAATGTATAGCTCTCTTTGCCTCCATTAGGACTCTAACCCTCTCTTTGTTGATCCCCTGTCCTATCAGTGTTTGGTTGGAAGACTATTATAACTTACTACTACACATTCAGACATTGTATATGTTACACACTAACTTAGCCAATTCATGGCTCATCCAAGTCAAGCTCATCACCATGCTGCCATGAAAGTTTTAGCTTATCTCAAAAGTTGTATAGGGAAAGGTCTTCTTTTTTGTAAGAATTCTCCCTTGCAAATATATGGTTTTAGTGATGGTGATTGGGCCACTTATGTTGATTCTCGATGATCTATCACTGATTATTACTTATTTTTTGGTCATTCCTTAATCTTATGGAAGACCAAGAAATAAAGCATTATCTCTTGCTCTTCTTCTAAGGTTGAGTATCACACTCTTGTGAACTCCAATGATTGTCTTACTTGCTTAATGATCTTCAAGTCAGTTGTTCTAAATCTGTTGTTTTATTTTGTGATAACCAAAGTGCTCTTCACATTGCTGCCAATCTTGTCTTTCATGAACGCAGAAAACATTTGGACATTGATTGTCATTTAGTTTGTGAAAAATCTCAAGAAGGGTTAATGCACTTATTACCAATTTCCTCCTCACATCAACTAGTTGACATATTTACCAAAGTTCTCTCACCTAAACTCTTTCATTATAACCTCTCCAAGCTGGCGCTAGTTAATATTTTCCTAACTCTAGCTTGTAGAGGGATAATAAAAGCAAGGCCCAATTTGGCCAAAAGAGCACATGCAAAAGCAAAACAAAAAATAACACAACAGAAGAATATACCAGATAATAATACTGTATATAAGACTTTTTTGTTTTTACCCTTGTTCTGTTAAGTCATCCTTTGTGTACATATATTACCTTTTATGAAAGGCAATATAGAATAGTGAATTCCTTTTGCATCTTTGCCTCTTTTATCTTTTTTCTTTGTTTTTGTTGTTTTACCTTCATCATCGGACATATTTCTCCAAGGCAGCCACCGCACCGCTGCTCATCATCGCTACACTATCGCAAACCACCACAGGTCCTCCATGTCATCTCGCGATCAAACAAGAACCCACCATGGGATTTGCCATGCACAATTAAAAAAATGGAACCCTAAAAAAAAGATGAAGGAGAGAGGAGAAAAAGATGAACCAAATCGCAATATTTACCAACAAAATTTACAGATGAATTTTTCTTTCAATAATTATTAACGGATATAAATTTATGTCGATAAATATTACTGACCATATTTTTATTGATATATTTGGATCATAAAAAATTCCTTAGAAAAGTTGTTACCGTAAGATATTTGACGTTTTTGACAATCGATAATGCCTTTTTCTTTGTAGTGAATTGAACAAAGGTTCCTTACTGACCCAAAGTTACATGCATATCAAAATCCTAAGTAACTATAAAAGGGCTCAAAAAAGAACTTTGTTTTACCAATTGATCGAACAAAAGATAACTCTCGAATGTAGGTCATATATACATTATAATATGAACAACATATTAAGTTACCTATTTAAAATCTTATTTTGTAATAAGATTTTTAAAAAAATACCATTTTTATTTTATTTTATGCGAGTTAGCCAGAAAACCTTCTATAAAAATTGTATATGTTTTACTTATTAATTATAAGTATATTATATATATTTACATAAATAAAATAATTTGTTAGGCTTAATTTTTTTTAAAATAATAGTTGGTTTAAAGATTTGGCTGCTAAAAATATGCTTTTTATATTTTTTTAAAAAGTTTGGTTATATATATATATATATATATATATATATATATATATTCATATTTGTTATGTAGTAAGATATCCATTAAAATATCTTAAATATCTTAAACGGTTAAGATATTTATCAAGCCACTAACCACATTTTTAGGTAAGGTGGTTATTTTTATTTTTATAAATACAGCGACAGGACCAAAGTCCAGGTACGTTCTCTTTATGCTCTAGAGATCCTGAATAATATTTCAGAGCAGTGTCATAATCATTCTCCTCATTCTCTTGAGAGCTTCAGCTCCATAACTCACATCTGACTTGAGCGTCGGAGTATCTTTGCAGGTACCTCCCCCTCCTTTGGCGAGTATGAAGGACAACAATTGGAAAAGAGCACGCGTCCCAGACAACCAGGAGCAACCAAGATACACACAGGAAAATGTACACCGAAACAATATTTATTGAGGAAACTCAAGTGGGTCCTCTTGTTTAAAATAGTCTCAATTGGGTTCTAAATTTTGTAAATTTGTAACAATTATGCCCTTTCTGTTAAGTGATCAGAAACAGGGTCAAGAGTTGTTGACGTTTTACATAGTAAATATGCTAATATGAATGTTTTTATTACGTTGAATTAAGATTTAAATCATGATGGTGTATTAGTTTTTGACATGGTGTTATGTAATTGGTCAACGTGGTTAGCAAAATAAATTAGGGATTTTGTGCAGTTGAGATTATGGATTTTTGAACTGAATAAGGTTTACAAAAAGAGGGATTTCGAAAGGGTAAGAAATTTCGAATTCGAACACAAGACGAACGCCATGAAGACATTTGAATGCAAATCGGAGAGAAGACGAAGACAATCACCTTACGCTTTTGAAAGACGTACCAAACATTCACATCAGTTGAGGTTAGTTTGCTTTCGTGCTTTGTTTTGTGTTGCATTTTGGTTTTAGGGATGAGAAATGAGAAATGGATTTTTGTGTTGTGGTATGAGTATTTATTAGCAATGTTTTATGTGGTGTTGTCCCCTATTGTTTTTTCAAATGTGTAGAAGTTTAGAACTTGTGGTCCCTTATTTAGGTGTGTCGGTGGGTGGTGGGGATTTGAGTTTGTCCCCTATTTCTTTTTGAATTGTGTAGAACCTATGGTCCTCTATTTGAGTGTTTCGGTGTTAGTTTGTCCCCTCATTTGTGTGTTTGAGTGGTAGGGAGTGTAATAATAATAATATTTTGTGGACATAATGTACAAGTGCAAAGACTTTGTGAGATATATGTAATATAAAATGGATGAGTAATGGTACACCATACTGGAAACTTTGTAAGTGATGAAAATGGGAAATTGGAATTTGATGGGGAAACAGTAGAATGATTTTGTGACCCAGATACGTTGAGCTATTTTGGGATCTTAGGTTCAGTCAAAGACTTAGGACATATAAATGTGAAAGATCTTTGGTACTCTTTAAGAGGTGAGTCAATACTGGAAGATATGTTATAACTATTGACTAATGACCGTGGCGCAATGCATATGCTTAACATAACCACATTGGGGTGAGCTAAAGGAAAATGATGAAGGTTGGGAGGTGGAGGCTGATGGTGAAAAAGGAGTAGAGAAGGGTTGCAAGGTGGAAGGTGATGGTCATGTTGAAGTTGCAAAAGAGTTGGAGGAGGGTGATGGTGGACAAGATTGTAATGGTGATGTTCCAAGAGAGATGAAGGAACATGAGAGTGGTATTGGTGCAGAAGAGTTGGAGCAGGGTGATGGTGATGATGAAGTTGCAAGAGAAATGGAGGAGGGTAATGGTGCAAAATAGGTGGAGAGTGATGGTGATGTTGATGGTGCAAAAGAAGTGGATGAAAGTGATGTTGCAAAAGAAGTGGAAGATGTAGTTGGTGATGGTGATGGTAATACTAACGATGTAGACGATTTTTGAGGTACATAATGTATATGATTTTGAGCTATAGGATGTAGATGAGGATGAGGATGTAGGTGAGGAAGTTGAAAGTGAATGTGAGTCTATGAGTGAAGAAAGTTTGATTGATGTCACCATTGAATGTGACATTGGGACTTGTACAAGAAAAGTCACAGAAGAACCTTACAGTCCAGCGGTGAGCCTTCACGGGCAAGTGATAGTGATTCAATTCTTGATGTGTGTGGACTGTCTGATATTGAGTGGGTGTTAGATGAGTTTCTTAGTGGTACAAATAAGGAGGAGGAAACTGAAAATATAGGAACTTATGGTAGGTTTCTCACTTTTACAATGCTTAAAAGTTTGGATGAATATAAATGGGAAGTAGGAAAAATTTTCACTGAAAAGAAGGAATTTATAGAAGTCATTAGGACTTATGCACTCACAAATGGAAAAATTTTTAAATTTGTTAAGAATGACAAGAAGAGAGTGTCAATAAAATGTTTGAGGGCAAATGGAAAATATAAATAGTATGCTTATTGCACATTTATGTGTGGTGTGAAGTCATGACAGCTCAGAAAAATAATTTATGTTCACAACTGTACTAGAGATTTTAATGTGAAGTTGATGAATATGAAATGGTTGAGTCAAAAGATGAAGAAAACTGTGAGAGAAAACTTAAATATGAAGGTAATGGACATTCGGGATAAAGTAAGTAGGAAATGGAATGTTGGTATATCTAGAAATATGGCTTTTAAGGCAAGAGCCGTTGCAAAAGATAATGTTGAGGGGGTCATACAAAGAACAATTTAGAAGAATTTATGATTATGGTCATGAACGTTTAAGAACAAATCCAGGTTCAGTAGTTAAAATAAAAGTTGAAAACAGTAACGGTGAGTAATCTTCAATAGATTTTATGCATGCTTGAAGGCATGCAAAGATAACTTCATTTGTTCTATACCCATTATTGGGTTGGATGGATGCTTCTTGAAAGGAAAATATGGAGGGGAGTTGCTAACATCAATTGGAAGAGATGAAAATGAACAAATTTTGTCCCTAGCATATGTTGTTGTTGAGGTGGAAAAAAAGTCCTCATGCACTTGGTTCTTGTAGTTTCTCATTGAGGACTTTGGTGGGGAAGGTGTGTGTGCATCATGCACATTTATTTCAGACCAACAAAATGTGAGTTTTATCAATTTTTTATTACAATAAATTTGACATATAAGTAAGCTAACTTGAGTGTTTTAAAATGTCAGGGTCTTTTGTCAGCTATTCAAGATCTTCCACCTGGGGTAGAACAAAGATTTTGTATTAGACATTTGCATTCAAACTTTAGAAAGAAATTTCACGAGAAAATTCTTAAACGGTGCATGTGGAGGGCCACAACAGCCACATATCCACAATAATAGGAGTGTGAAATGAGGAACATTAAAGAGGTCAATTTGGACGTCTTTAAATACTTGATCGCTATTCCACCCAGATATGTATTTACTATTATAAATGGTTTATATACACTTGTTGCCCCTACTTTTCAGACTTATATTTACTCATATATTAAATCAGGTTTTGGTTAAGATCTAGATTCACCCCTACATCAAACTGTAATACTCTCGTCAACAATATGTGCGAGGGCTTCTATAATGTACTAGTTCATACTAGGTCTAAGCCCATTATTACAATGTTACAAGACATTAGGGTTTACATTATGAAAAGATGGGCTACGAACAGGACAAAGATAACATCATATGAAGGTTCTATCTGCCTAAAGTTCTGAACAAATTTCAAAAGGAATCATGGTGAACTAGATATTGGATACCAAGGTTACTTTAATGATACAATTAACATCATTTTACATGATCATTACTTTATTGGTAACTGTGTTGTGGTTTTGTATACATGATAGGTGGTCAATAGATAACTTTGTTGAAGTCAGGCACATATCTCAATTTGGAGAGAAATTTGTTGTCAATGTTGACAAAATGGACTGCACGTGTAGAAAATGGAGCATTATTGGAATTCCTTGCTGTCACGTCCTTGCTACAATAAAATTTCTGAATTTAAATGGAGAAGAATACATTGGCCATTGGTTTAGGAAGTCAACATATGAAAAGACCTACAACTCAATCATTTATCCTAACAATGGTTAACATGTGTGGGAAATTACATCATATCCGATGTACTACCCCTAAAGAAAAGAACAATGCCAAGAAGGCTTAAGAAGAAGCAAAAACTAAAGGCAAGAAGAATGAAAGTGAATTAAAAAAGGATGGGACCAGAAAAAGATGTGGTGTCTGCAAGCAACACACTGAATCAACAATATCTACACCACAACAAACTGAAGTAACAATATCTCCACCAACATATCTTCTTCCTACTCAACAATAAATTGATATTTAATTAGTAGACAATGTTAGGACTTTAACTTTATAGACAATGTTTTATATTTCATGTAATGTTTAATTATAATTCCTGGACAACCCTTTTTTTGTTCGTAATGCAAAGCATGTATATGCTTTGTCAAACAGGATACCATGTATTTTGATAACTTTCGGGGTATGTTAAACTATATCATCAGGTTCATTTTGGTGTAATTATTAATGACCATTGCTAGATATTCCTTCTTGCTTAATGAATAAACTTTATCATGTAATGATTAAATTATATTTGCTTCTGGATAAACACTTATTTCTATTTACTTTTAACACATCGTTAGACAATAATAAGTAAACTTTTTAACTAAAACACATTAATATTATAAATACCCACTTACATTACATAAACTTCTTACAACAAATCAACCAAGTTTCACCAACATTGATATTACAATTACATTAAAAACACATAACAAACACCATCCCCATTAACACTTTCAACCACTTTTCCAACATAAAAACACATTTCTCTAAACAAGTTATTTTGATCTTTTCAACATCTCTTTCTTCCATCTTCATCACAATTCCAACCATTTCTTCATTTCTTGCACTTTCACGAATCCTTTCTTCCACATTCACCATAGTTCCACATATATCTATAAGACTTTCTTCAATTCCTTCTTCACTGCACCCTTAAAAAACTTGCAGCCAACCAAATCTTCACTCCCACCCTATTCAATAACACAACAACAAAACACTTCAAAATACACTTCTACTCTTTCCTCAAAACCTAAAAAAAATTGAGATTTTTGCTTCCATGAAACTTACCTTGAAGTTAGGGCAATCCCAGAATTTTTTTCCCTTATTTTTACGTGTTCTCGCAATGCAAATACTAAATTTTTACCAAAAAAGCAAGTGGATTTTACACCCAACTTCCTTGCAGTGCCATATATCCCCAACCGTTGCATGTGCAAGATGAAGAAGAACGAGACATTCCTCAGCTGGACATTGTTCTAGTTTCACCTTCCACAACCTCTTCTTTCCTAAGACGAAGAACAATGACACATTATGCCTGAACGAACCCTTTAAATGTTTAGACAAACATAATAATTTCAGGATCCACGTGTAAATTATCATTGTAAAACACATCAGCCAGGAAATTAATTAAGAATGACACGTGCTTCAAAAAAATTACAACAAATTCACGTCGTTTTTGATCACTTAATGGAAAAGACTTAATTATTAAGAATTTACTAAATTTAGAAATCAAATGGACTATTTTAAACAAGAGGACCTACTTAAGATTTCTCAATAAATAAATATGAAAACCATCCTTTAACTAAATATGTTTTTTACATTTTTTTTTAACATTTAGTCTCATTTGAGCGTAAAGTAGTTTATATTTTATAATATATATATATATATATATATATAATAATAATAATAATAATAATAATAATAATAGTTGTTTTATGTATGCATGTATTCATGTTTTAATTTGAATATTCATCAATTATTTTGAATATTTTATGTTACTTAATAAATGGATGTAGATATCGTTGATGTATAAAGTGAGGATATCAATTAATATGAAGCTAAACGTAAGTTTCTATATATTAATCGTAGAACATAATTTGTGTACAATTTGTCACTATTTGTAATTTTAAATTCTTCCAAAGGGATAACCATATTAAGATGATTGATGTATAGATCTATCCAAAATATTATCAATAACCAAACTTCAGTGGTAATAATTATGATTTATTGATATTTTAATTTGATCACACATATACCTTTGTTCATACTTTAGAATACTTTATTAATATTTATCTATAAGATATTTAATCTATAAAACTGTGTACTTTTATGAAACAAATATTTATAACTTTTATTTTGACAATATTTAATATGTATAATTTTGATTTGAATTTACACACACTAACAATTATATATATATTTTTAAAATTTTTTATATAATTTTCAATATATATATATATATATATATATATATATATATATATATATATATATATATATATATATATATATATATATATATATATATATATATATATATATCAATGTATCAGTTACGTATACTTATCATATTCGTACATCATAATTAAGATTATAAGAAGAAAGACGAGTGATAGTAACAATAAAAGTAGTACATTTAATTTTTGATGAATCGTGATATATTAACATTTATTGTTTTTAAATACCTTACCTATTGACATTAAAATTTATGTCTCTTTCTATCATAATGTAATACTTACACAAAGATACAACTGCAAATACAAAGTGTTATTTAATATTTTGGGTGTTCATCAATTTTCTTTCTATACATCTATATGATGCAAGGATACAGTATTCACAATTTACTAATTTGTGTTTACTTTTAGGATTAGTTTTTTTCCCTTTTTTCTATGATTTATCTGTACCTTTTCAAATAAAAAAAGGTTTGAATTGAAATAAAATATTTCTTAACGTGTAAGATTCAAACCAGTTTGCAAGACGACCGTGAAAGTGTTAAGATGTAAAAAATGGAGACTAAAATGAAAATTGTTAATTTTTTAAAGTAAATTTTTTTAAATTTTTTTAACTGATCACATATATTTTTCAGAAAGTCTTAATATGATTCTTGTAGTATTGTTTCTGAAGATGAACTTCATGTTGGTTTTAAAGAGAAGTATTCCACATAAAAAACAAAAAATTTAAATTTAAATAAAATACATCCATATATTATTATTACTCATAAGTTTTATAAGATAAAATTACAAACTTTTTTCTGTGATAACCACTCTCAAATTAGTCATTAATTTACTTTTATAATAACTTTTTAATTTCTTCTTTAATTATATTATTCGATAATACCAACACTTTTCTGTCACCATTACTTTTTGTCTGATAGAAAACAAAAAAAGAACACATTATATATATTTTTTAAATATAAAAATTACATTTAGTCAAAAATAAATTAAAAGAAACATTGAATAAATATTACAAACATAGAAACCACCATTAAGCTAAAATAAAATATACACCAATCACTTAAAAAGCTTTATTTATTTAAAAAAGAAAAAGAAGCTATGCAGTTTATTTAAAAAGTGTAAATGTTATCTTACTGACTATTGACGTTAAAATCATGATTATGGATGTCTTGAATTTATTTCCAAAACATGCACTAGATCGATCTACTTTTTCTTTTCTTGTTTTGGTTCATACTTGATGAAGAAATTTTCTTGACCAAACATGCATATAAATTACATATTTTGATAAACTGTATTCAATACTGATTTGTAGTTGAATGGTCAAAACTGCACCGGAGACTTCACGTATAAGAAATGTCCATGCTGTTCAGCCTCATAGATTGCCTTCTTCTGACTTCCCAACACCATAACAATTCTTCATGTCTCTGCCTTTAAGCAACTCTCATGCACAGCTACTCTCACACTGTAAGGGACAAAAAGTTCCTCCCATTTATCATTACTTTTCTTTTAACATTACTCCTGTTCCACTCTTGTTATTTTCTGTCACTGCTATTTTCCAATGCAGTGTAGCCTAATTTCCCTAGTCATTCTGTGACATTCTTATGGATAATTCTCAATGTACACTCAAAAATTTGAAACCTTTCGTTAGGAAGCTCTAACCCAATTAATGCATAAGAAATCCACATCATTTACAATCCAAAAGATTAAGACAATGAAGGAACAAAAAGTTCTCTGTTTACAAAATGGAAATCGTCAGATGGTTGATAAGTGCATGTAAATTTGTTGCGAATATTCTGATATCTCTGCTATATTCCTATGTCTTGAAATGTGTTGTGGAAACTAGAGATTCAAAATTTTAGTTTTGGCTAATGATAAATTGCACTAGACGGATGTCATTTTGATGTTACCAAAGTGATTGATCAGCAACATAATGGAATTGATGGAAAGTAATCTTAATGTTACAAAATTGATTTGATGAGCAACAGAATGAAAGCATTCAACGAGGATGAGGTCTGTAGTCATGCTCAATGATGGGTGTGGTTCGAGTGCCATGTGCAGTAGGAGCTCTGACATGTCCAACCATTGAAACCTGAAGGGCTTCTTCTTCATAGGCCCTTCTCTCCATCTCCACCATTCTTGATCTCTTCTTCACCCTAACAAGCATTGCCACAAGAAGCAAGCCTAAGAGAAAAGCACCCAAAGCAGCACCTATGGTGCTTCCAACAGCCACTTTCCACCTACTTATGGGCTTGTTCCTGAACTGATCTGGTGGTGACTCCACAACCAAACCAAAATGGCCATGCCTCTTTGCAACACAAACAAGTGGTGTTGAAGGGTTTCCTTTTGCAAGTGTCATTCTTCCATCACCTTCAAAGCTGGCACACAAGGGCTTGATCCCATCTTCCTTGTTCAACTTTGTGGCATTGGTGAAGTCAATTGTCATTGGTCTTTCTCCAGCCACAATCCCAAGTTGGAAAGGGTTGCTTGAGTTTTCATCATCATCATCGGCATTGTAAGCTAGGAGCCCCACAATTGGAGACACAAGCTGGTACCCAGATAGATCATAGTTAGCATAATAGATAGAAGACCAATTGTGACCCATGTTTTGTCTGATCAACATGACCCTCTCGATACATGGATGCACAGTCACACCAGTACCCAGATGAAATTCCTTCAAGTGTGCACCATACCTTCTCAAACTGCCACATCTAAACCTCACAGCATCAACTCCAATGCCTGAAAGATTTGCAGGTAGGTCCACTGACTGTGGTATTGCTGTTCTCAAGTTCTTGTCCAATGCCATGAACGTGTGATCCCTTATGATGAGGTCAAGAACATGAGCTGATTTCACACTCTGACCATCACATGTAAATGACACCCAGGAAAATGTCATCAAAAACAGACCAAAAGCAGAGTCCATGACAGAAAAAGAGCCAATAATGTACAACCAATGGCTTCCAATTCTTCCCAAGGTAACGCTCCTAGTTTTGTTTCAATCCTTGCTGATGCTTGAAACTGTGGTCAGTTTTGTCAGTCTTTGATATTGCATGAAATTGCAGACAAATGTGGTCACTGCTATCACAATTGTGACCAGATCCTAAAACCTTGTCATCTGGCCAAACACACTAGCAATGTGTCTAGGTCAACCCCTTATGGGTAGCTACAACATCAAAAGTAAAAAGCATTGATATTTGTTTTTCTCCTAAGAAAAGACCATGGCTAAATCATGTTTTTTTTTCTTGGTGTATGGAATGAGTCCCAAAGAATGAAGATAGTAGAGTGGTAATAGATGAGAAGGATAATAAGGGCAGTAGTAGTACACACCAGATCAATGAAATGGAAAAGGGTAAAGCAGCAAAGTACTTGTTCTGGTTCTTGGAGATGTTCCCTCAACAGAACTCACACTTGCTGTTCCTGTCAAAAGGATTGCCTCTTGTAGTGATGTAGAGAAACAGTCCAATTCGGTGACCATAAGAAGGGAAAAACAAAATAAGAAGAAAAATGTAGATATTTAAGCAAAGCTAGAGGAGAATGAGAGAAAAGTGTTGTTGGGGGCATCCATGTATGTAGTAGCTGTGAATGTGGAATTGGCAAAATAAAGAAAAGGGTAAGAAGAAATGATTCTTGGGCGTGGAATGATGATGACACTTCATGGTGAAATAAGAAAAAATGGCAAAAGAATTGAAAGGGGTTGGGGAGAGAGGTTTAAGCGTGCTGAAAAATGAAACTAAAGCATCCTTGTTGTGCATGGGGTCCAATAACACTGATTGTGTTGGCTGTAACATGCCATGTTCCCCACTTGTTGCACTCAAAGGCTCTAATGTTAGGCTTACCACACACATGAACATGACCTTTCCAAAGTGAAAAAATTCAAACCCCTTTTGCATTTTCTTGTTTAAACTTGGAAACTCAGATGGAAAAACCATATGGGTCAATGTTTAAAGTTTGCTGATCATGTTCTGCACAAAATATTATATATGATTGGATGGTTAATTTAATCAAACCATGATTTGGAGGAGCAATTCAGCCATCACAGATTCGTTAAAAATATATTACTTTAGTGATCCCATCATTACAGACTCAGAACACTTGATTGGTATCAACAAGATCACATTTTTAAAAACGAAAAATGAGGTTTTTAAATCACTAATGAATATTTTCTTTTCGATAGAATTTTGGTTTAATATATTAATTTACCGTATGATTTAAGGTAGTCTCCATTTTGTTCCATGTGTCAACAGGTAATAAATCCTTTCTTTCTTGAAACAAAGTAATTCTCAATTCACATGGAAAGCATATTGGCGAGAACAATCTAGATATATTTAATCCTAACTGTAGAACATTTTAGATTTTTTTTCTTAATTTGTTTGTATGGAACGATGAAAAAGAAACAGAAGTAATTATAAGTGCTTTCAGTCAGGACTGTGACTCTTTTATATGATTACTTTGTTTCAATATTTTGATTTGATTTCTCAACAAATTAAAATACTCTTTATATTTACACATAAATTTGGTCTTTTAATAAATTGATTAATAAAATATAATAGTTTATTGATTTGTTATATATATATATATATATATATATTAACAATTTTATAAATGTGTTACATTTTATGAGTTTACAATTGTTATTATATGCTTTTAACATAT
The DNA here is from genome assembly GCA_034642375.1 of Vigna nakashimae. NCBI lineage: Eukaryota > Viridiplantae > Streptophyta > Magnoliopsida > Fabales > Fabaceae > Vigna > Vigna nakashimae. The sequence continues at coordinate 26,838,277 of CM067764.1, forward strand.
TCATAAATTCTTGTTCATTAATTACATGTAGAATTAAAGTAGTTCTTGTTGCATCAATCACAATCAAATTTGACAATGATAACTGATGCTGACAAAACCAAATAATATGGATTCATCATGAAATATGTAGCATTAAAATTATGTGAAAGTAACCGATACAAGTCTATTTTCAATTATTGGTCCTAACTTTATCTCAATGAAACTAATATAATAACCTTAATATAATCAAACATAAAACACAAACATACAAAAGTGACTAACTCCAACTAAACCAAAGATTCCTCAAAATGTAAAACACATATATAATAAGAAATAAGCTCATAATAAATCTTGGGTGTAAGAGTCTTAATAAGAGGATATGTTATCATGGAGTTTGTCCCTTAGAGTTCTATAGAAATTTGTGCACGTACCCTTTCTTTAATAACCAAGAACTTGAAGTCAATATGGTTTGACTTGCTCGAGATCCTATTGTTGTTAGAATACAATACAATTGATTTTTTGTAATAATATAACTTAAGTGGTATTTCAATTCCTTCCAAAATGTGTAGCCTTGTGACAAAAACTCAACCATATTCCTTGATTTGATGTCTCATAACATGCTACAAAAATGTAAGGGTTTGCTTGGCATTGAGCCAAAAAAAATCACCAACAGTTAACATGAAAATGTAACATGAAGTGGATCTTAAACTATTTTGATATCCTGCAAAATTAAGTCATATTATCCAATGATCTCTAACTAGTCTAACCTTTTATATGTGAGCTTATAATCCTTTATACTCTTGGAATGCCTCATAACTCTTTTGAATGCTTCCTGATGATCCATTCATATATTGCTTAAAAATTTGCCTAATACCCCAATTATGTATGTTATATTCAAATGCGTACATATTTGGACTTACATCAAACTCCTTACATCTAAAGCATAGGGAATCTTCAACATTTTTTGAGTTTTCTAATTTCCTTTTGGGCATTGATTGAGATTGAACGTGTCTCCCTTAGCAATTGGAGAATCCTCTGATTTACAATTCTTCATACCGAATCCTTTATGTAAGTCATCAACATACTAGACTAAGAAAAAAAATACTTTCCACTAAATTTGTGATACACACAATCATCAACAACATTCATTTCAAAACCAAATGAGAGAATCACTTGATGAAATTTGTGGCACCATTGACGAGAAGTTTGTTTCAGCCTATAAATGTATTTTTTCAATTTCCAAACCGCATTCTTTAGCTTTCCTGATACAGAGTTTTATGGTTGCACCTTTTGTTAATGGAACAAGTTCATAAAATTTGTTGTCTTACATGGACATATACTTCTCATGAAACACAAATTTCTAAGGATATTGAGTTTGTTCTTGTAGAGATTTTGAACTTGTTAGAGGTTCTAAACTTGCTTCATCATAAACAAATAATCGAATTTGAAATTTTCATCCATTGTTCCTCTAACCTTATTCTTCCCCTAACTCAATATCTTCAAAGAAAGTCACTGTTTACGCCTCAAAAAGATATCTTTAATTTGGGATCATAGGATTTATAGCCTATCTGATATTGTTGTTTAGGTTTGTTTACTTTTAACGCATTCAATACAAACATCAAGGTTTTGTGAAGTCAATTTTACGCTTAGTACCATGGAATTCCGTATTTAAGGATTCACTTATAGAAAGTCACCATATCAAGCATATATAGATTATCATTAGCTAAAAGTGAACTAGTTCCAACAACATTTGAATTTAAAGACAATATGAATTCATTATTTCAAAACGAACACAAATAACTATCTGATCGGTGTAGCGAAATGAGTAGCGTGAACAATAAACCAAGAGGGTGGTCAATTGGTTTCTTATCACAAATGTGTGTCTTTAATATTTTTCTCTTATTTTTAATTTCATTAGGGAATAATTAAAACAATACTAAAAAGTAAGGAAGATATAAAATTTACAGAAATAATTTTATATTGGTTAAGATCACAAGGATCCTACATCTAGTTGCTAATCCCAAACGGAGATTAACTTTTCACTAGCACAAAACCAATAAACTATTACAATCACACATAAAGATAAGTTTAAGGGTTTAGAAAACACCTATTTTGTTACAACAAGAGATGAACCTCACTTCCCCTGAAGGCCATAAGAGATGAACACTCCTCTGAATGCTTCACGAAGGATGAACACTTCCTTTGAATCTTCACAAAGGATGACAAGCTTCACTTAGCAACAACGAAAGCACTCAATCAAAATCCCAGTGAAAGTTCTCGCTCTATGCCAACACCAAGTTCTCAAAGCCAAAGCACTAGGGTTACACAAACCCTATATCACACTTATCACAAAATAAAACAATCAAATATGTTTTTGTGTGTTAGAATGAGGGTTTAAAACCAATATATAAAGATCTCACTCAAGGATGCCTCCAAAAATATGTTGTCAACTTTTTCTCGTGAGATAATCGATTATCCACTTGTGGTAATCAATTATGCATTTATTGAATACACAGTGGCAAAAAACATGTTTAAAAACTCCAACGGCTAGTCGTGATAATTGATTATGCTAAGTCATACTCGATTATGGATAATCGATTATCATAAGTTGGTAATCGGTTACTCTAGAGACAAAATGAGTTTTTAGTAGCCTTTAAAAACCTCTATGTGATAATCAATTATCTTAAGTGCTAATCGATTATTGTAGAGTTTTTGTCACTCCAAAACGAATTTTCAAGCATACAATACATGGAATCAACAACTAAAACCCTACACATAAATCTACTTATTACAAAAGCTTTAACACAAAAAACAAGTCTTCATGAAGGTCTTCTTACAAAGTGAGCACTTGAGAATTGATTTGGACATCATCAAAACTTCTAGTAACTTCATGATTTTGCTAACAATCTTTCCTTTTTCTTATGATGGTCAAAAATGCTTTGATTTAAAGACTTTTTTGTAACATGTCTCATAATATGTAACTCATACATAACTTAAAGAAAAAAGACATTAGTAGATAAAAGATAAATATATTAAAGTCTTTAAACATATTTCTTTCTCTTTTGGTCATTATAAAAAATTAATTATTTTTCCCCTTTAGATAATACTCCCTTTTAATATAAGCCATAAATAAATAAATAAGGCATATCAAATAATAAGGTAAAATTTTATTAAATAAAACAAACAACACTAGAGGCAAAATACAACAATAAAAAAAATAAAAATTTTTTTCATGTTAAAAACTTCCCTTAATTTGACAAACCATATTTTACCAAGTTTTGGTGCACACCCAAAAACTTCTTCCTTAATTTTGAAATAACCTGCAAAATGGAAAAATAATATTTTGGTCCAAAAAAAAAATACTTATTTGGGTCCTTTGAAGTTAGAGATGAGTTATTTTATAATAGGAATCCATGCATATATTCCATTTGGAACACCATAATGTTTTATTCTACATGTATTTAATGTATAACCACTTTTCATGCAATAGAAACAAGTAACAACATTTGGGTTCTTATAATTAGTTATTTCTTCTACCTAAATTCTACAGGTTCTTTTAGTTCTATTTTTATATTGAGGAACATACCTATTTTTGACAACCTTTTTCTTTTCTAAAACATTTATACTACATTCTCCTTTATGACTTGCATATCCAATTGGGCACCACCCATTAGCCACAACTAGATCTCCTTGTGCCAACAACCACCACGGTCTGTGTTCACCCAACACCCCTATTAACCTTCACAGAACTAGAAAACCAAATTACTGAAACCTCATCTTTCCCCTTCTCCCTCTTCCACAAGTTTGGAAGAGGCAACCACCACGACTAATAGTGGTCACGCACCTCCCCCATATACGTTGAATCACTTGAAAAAATAGAATTAGCGAAAAACATATTGTTTCGTTCATTACGAGCAAGAACATGTTCAAAACCACTAATGCTCTGGACTCTGTGACACTATCAAAACTACCACATATCTTCACACGTCGTCGCAAGCAAATGAGAACCCTGGATCTGCCATGCAGGATGCAACTCCTAACAATCCTACCAAATCTAGTCACCAGCAGCAACCCTACCACTAGTGTGACCAACCAACACAACCACTAACAGAAAGGGGGAAGAAGGAGCGACATGCCTCCAAACAGTGGCACCTCAACAAAAGAAGAAGGAGGAGAAACCAATTGGAGATTTTCCCAATTTTAGGGTTTTGCAGAGAAATTGGGATTTCCTAATTGTTTGACCATGATTCAAAGTTAAAATTTAGGTTTAATACCTTATTTTGTCCCCAGTTTCGCTTGAAAATGTCAAATTAGTCCATCCTTTAAAAAATGCGTCAATTACGTCCTCGCTTAATAAAATTTGCATCAATAAAATCCCTTCCGTTAAATCCATACAAACGGCGTTAATTAAAGAAAGAGAAAAATAATTAACGCCGTTTGTACGGATTTAACGGAAGGGATTTCATTGATGCAAATTTTATTAAGTGAGGACGTAATTGACACATTTTTTAAAGGATAGACTAATTTGACATTTTTGAACCAAACTAGGAACAAAATAGGGTATTAAGCCTAAAATTTTACATAGATTCAGTGATGATTCACGAAAATAATGAAGATGACAAATTCAATGGTGACAGAATAAGATGTAACGTTAACCAGGGCTTCTATTATTTTAACAAATCCTTATGAAAAAAAATCATATTCAAGCCATAAATAATTAGACAAAAAAAAAACCTAACTAAATTTCACTATTAAGATTTATAGTAAAATTAGGAAAGATATTAGGATATAAGCGAATAAAACATAAACTAACATACTTTAATACTCATTGTTACATTAAATTTTTTATGATATATATGTTCTTTAACTATATTTTAATTAATTATATTGTTTTAATAAATTAATTAATAAAATATAATGTGTTTCGGTTGCAAGGTCGAGTCACCGAATACCTTCACAATTTGCTTTCCACCATCCGGTCTCACTCCTTGGTCTCCTGTCTCGCTCTTCCGTCCGGAGGCGTACCTGTTAAAGGTGCTCCGATCCCAAAGTCAGTAAATGAATTGTTCGGTAGTCCAATACAACATTATGACAGTAGTAAATACACGTCGAATGTAATCCTCTACCTCTTACCTTTGACTTATATTTATAGTTTTTGGGTGTGCGCCTAGGATTAGCGATATTTTAATCTCGGCCCAATCTCGGTCCAATACCCTTAAACGTGGTTTACCTTAATCACCTTGGGATTATTCGTTCTCTTTTTGGGGTCTTCCGTCCTCGTCAAGCGTCCCCTTGAAGGCTCTTCTGACCATTCGGTCATACGGTACACTAGGCCCCCCAAGCCCTAGTCAACGTATGTGACATTGGGTTTAAATAATCTTCGGCGATTGCTTGGAAGCTAGGCTTCCCTAAGGGTCTTTTTGAATGTAGCGTTTGGGCGAGAAAACACGTGTCACGAGCCTACACGGCCTACACTTGTCTATTTCGCCTTGGGATGAGCCACCCGAATGAACAGGTTTTTCATTGGAAGGGATCCATCCGGGAGGACTTCTTCTTTGTGTATACTTATATGTTCAACCAGTTGTTCATTCTAGTGTCGTTCACAACCTTCTAGGTAGTCGTTTCGGGAGCTGAATGTTGCCTCGTCTCACCTTCATCCTAACAGTTGGCCGACCATACAAGCCTTTGTGACGTTGTGCGCTACTATAGGGATTACTCCTACCGTGGCGGTCTTCCTCCATTATTTCAATGTTCGGCCTTTAGCGAGGCGAGGATGGGTGTCGCTTTCATCTGTCCAAGATCGCACCCTATTCAAACCGTACACTGAATCTTTCAAGAATTTCAAGAAAATATATTTCAAAATAATGATAAGGTATTCCGGTCGGTCCGAATTCCATGATGAAGAGGGTCTCCCTCTGTTCCCCTTTTATTGGACATGAGACCCTCGGAAAATAAATGCATGCGCGGTCGATCGAATGAGGATCATTAATACCCTGCCCCGCCGCCTAATTGCCTGCGGCTTTGTTGAGTGTTTGGGTCATGAGGATTTTTACCAGATGGAGTTTGGTATGGTGTTTTTCCATGGATTTGCTTGTTGTCTTGTTGTTTGACTTAAGCTAATTTTTTTTTCTTTTTAGGCTACATGTCTCTACCGGTGCCACACAAGACTAGCTTCACTTCCTCCCACAAACGCAAGGGAGAAAGTAGTTCTAGGGCTCGAGATCCTCTGATAGCCTCTTCTAGTCGCGCATTTGCCTCTATTAGGGACCGTCTGGTGGCTCCTCTAACCGGCCAAGTGACCGCGACTATTGCTCCCCAACCTACTTCAGTGGTTGATTTGGAGCCCTTCGTGAAGACCGTCCCAATCGCCCTGGTCATTCCTTCTACTAAGAAGAAGAAGAAGTCAAAGGAAGGGGAGAAATCCTCTTTGAAAAGGAGTCGTCGGGAGGGAAGCATGTTGCGCCTTATTCAAGCCGATGTTTTCGACCCTGAGTTTCATGTGAGTTCTTGTGTGAACTTTCACATGAGCTCCTCCCAACGTGCTATTGAGGAGCTAATTTCCGAGGGGGACTTAATTAATGCCACCTTGGAATTGATTGCCTGAGGGCCGATGCTGACTTGGTGCGCTCGCGAACTTGTCAATCGTCGCAGTACTCGTGACTTACAAGCTGAGTTGGACGAGAAGAAGACCTCAAATGCACTCCGAGCCTGATTGGAGGGTTTGGCTATTGATCATGCTGGATGTGCTGAATGACGAACCGGTCTATAGACCAAGTTTGATTATGTTCGCAAAGAGTTGGCTAAGATCGTTGATCATTTTAAAGTCGCCCGGGGGAAGGACGATCAGGCGAGGGAGGATGTCAGCAGGCTGAAGGTCGAAGTGAAGAGGCTAGGAAGAAGATAGGAGGAGTTGTCCGTCCAGAACGAAACCCTCAACTCCGAGCTGCTTAAGGCGAACGAGGCGATCTCCAGTCTAAATTCGAATATGGTGATCGAATATGAGGAAGGCTTCAATAAGGCCATGCGCCAGGCAACCTTCCTCAATGTGGATCCTTTGGCCTCGGGTTTTGATATTTGTCGGAACAATTGGTACCGTTATAGAGTCGCGCAGCGGAATAAAATATAGATAGCGGAAAGCGTGTAACGATCAAAACACAAGTTAAAATTTTTATCGAACAGTTGATGTGCTAAGTGTCAACACCCAATTTCGTCCGGGTAAGTAAATATTTAAAAATAATAAAAAAACTAAGAGAATAATAATTAATGGTGGGATAAAATAATAACTTTAGTATCAAATACAATATTTTTGAAATGTTAGTTTAATATGGTAATAATTCGAATTAATATTCTGCTAATAATTATAAGCAATAACGAAAATAGTATATTAATATAATTTGTTGCATCAATTGCTTTTAAAGAGGAAAATATGATTTTCTGACAATAATGATAATCAATGTTTTGAATATTATTTAATTTTGTTTTCTGGAAACCATGACATTTCTTTCCTTTTTTCAATTAGAGCAATTCTTTCCCTATTTTGTTTTATTGTCAATTAATTCACAATTAAGTCAAGATTTCCATAATATTGCAATGTGGGTATATAAATACGCACTCTGCCATAGAGGGAGGGGATCGGAAAAAAAGAGAGGAGAGGATTTTAAAAAATAGAGAGAGAACAAGAGTACTGAAGAATATAGAGAAAAGTAAGTTCTCAGGTTGGAGGAACTCTGCCAAAAGAGATTATGAAAGAAGGAAAAAGCTAAAAAGGTATGTCATCTCTACACCATTATTTTCCTCTTTTCATTGTACTCTCTAAAGTTTTCTTAAAAATATTTTTTTTCTTTCTACACACAACTAATTTTTTTTAATCAAAATTTCTTTTTATAAGTATGTGTCGGCCCATGGTCGGTTTCTTTCTTTTTTCCCACCATTTTTCAAACAAATAAAAAAAAAATACAAAATCTCCAAAAACCAAAACGAATGTCAATCTTTTTCAGATTCTTTGTTTTCAAAAACATCCAAATTAATCAATAATAATTTTCAAACAAACTCACAAACCTTTTTCTACATAAAGAACTACATGATCCCTGATTGTCCATTATAAATGGATGTACGTAGGACCAAGGTCAATTTTTGTCGGGTTCATAAAACAAAAAATATTTTTTTTGTTGCTTAATAATTTGTTTTATTTTATTCTTATTACTTTGTTTAGGGAAAATTAACATTTTTGCAAGACCACGTCAACTTTACATATTTAATTAAAGGTACTGCCTTTAGGCAGGCGCGATAGGGTGCTAACACCTTCCTTATGCGTAACCGATTCCCGAACCTGAAAATCTCTTTTTTTTTTCGTAGACCATGTCTTATTTTTTGGTTTTTCCATAGTTTTTCCATATAAATTATGGTGGCGACTCCAAAACCTTTTTCCCAAACTCGTTTGTTTTTTCGGGTTGCCGTCCCGTCGCGATCCCGGTTGCGACAGATGGCGACTCCACTGGGGACTCTAGAGAATCAGGCCTTCTTAATTAAATGTGCAAAATTGATGTGGTTTGTCTTTATTTTATTTTATTTCATTTTTCCCCTTTATTTATATATGTTTGTCTTTATTTATTTTTGTAATTATTTATATTCTTTTCTATTATTATTATTATTATTGTGCATATCATGAGTGGGACCCTATACCCGGGTCTGAGTGCATCATAGAATTAGAGGGGTTGCGTAGCGGTGTCACGTCTGGACTACTTCCAGTTTGGCTATCGTGAGAATCCCAGCCAGTGTCTATTCTCTTCACATGTAATTTCACACCTAGTTGCATCTCGACTGTTGTGGAAAATGCTGTGAAAAGGACCATAGCTCTGGTGGCCTTGATTTTAGGTTTAGGAAGCTTTCCTTGTGAGATTGCATACACGATGCTTAAGACCTTAAGACATTGGACCTACCTTAAAAACATAAAACATGTTGTCTTTTAATCATTATTTTGGCATAGACATCTTCATGCATCTTATGCATTAGCAACATTTTTATCATTGTTCTTCATTTTCTTTATACATAACAATAAATGTGTCTTGTTTTTATTTAAACGAAAAAAAACAAGAACAAAAATATCATGCTTTAATGAATAAATTAATAAGGAAAAATAAACACTTTTTAGTCAAATGAATTAATAAAACTTTCATTTTTTTTAAGCATTTATTAACATGAAATCTTGAAAATAGTTTTCTTCTTCATCTTTTTCTATCATCCATTTTTATCCATAAAAAAAATCAATTTACAAGGGGCACTATCTCAAAGTGATCGCAAGAAATCTTTTTAGCAAAAAATAAAAAATATAAAAAAATTGAAAATGGAAAAAGCAGGGGCAACTTATCTAAGTTAAGATTTTCGAAAATAAGGCGATCATAATTTAATAGGAAGATATGTTTCTTCATAAAAAAAAATTATCATTCTTTCTAACCTATTTTGAGTCTTAAAAATAAAAATAAAATTGTTTTTGAACAAGTCAGGTTGACAACATGTTAGTTAAGAAATAATTGTTTTTTGAAAAAAATCAAAATTTCAAAACACAAGGAAAAAATGGAAATGGAAAACTTAATTTTCATTTCACTCTAACAAGAACTTTTTTTTAAGCCCATTGGGCCCAGTTGATAGTTTTCTTCAAATTCAATTTCTTGAAAAAAACCAAACGAATGCGATAAGAGGAAAATAAAAAATATTTCTCAAAAAAGTTTTATCATCATAGAAAGGGAAATCATTTTGAGTAATTTATACATTTTTGTGACCAAATATTTTAAATAAACAATAGCATTTCCTATTGAGACATGTGTGTGTGCATTGCATGAAAACACTCATTTTCCAGCCTTCCCCAAAAGAAAAGAGATTGACTCTAACAAACAATAACGCTACAATATACTAGAGCATATTTATCTTGCCAAAGTTATTCTCGCTTGTGTTATTTGAGAACTCTCTAACTAGCCATGCAAAAGAAAATCAAGCCATTTGGGGCATTCCTTTTTCAGTAAACCATGCCTAAAAACTAGGGCAGCTTGGACATTCATGGATACATATCTCCATACTTACTTTACCAAACACCAACATCCTTTTGGTGTGTTGTATCTCATATTCACATATTACACGCCAACATGGCTATCCAGTGTCCTTTAAATCCTTACCACTTTCAACTTTTCTGTGATTTCCGTTTATTTTTAGCATGCATCATTTCTGCATTTTCGCATAAATCGTTTTCATCTAATCCAAGTTAATAAAAACAGTATAAAGTTTAAGAAAAAAAACAACGGCGAAACTTCCACGACATCCTTATAAGACTCGAGCAAACTCCAAAGCTATGGAAGATTGGGAAGAGGAGCGTGAAACTGTAAAGGCCGATATTAGTCAGCTAAAGGATCAAGTCGGTCAAATTTTAGAAGCATTGAAAGCCATGAAAACCGCAGGAGAGACTTCGTTTGCAAAGGTTGATGATAATGCTCACACTCCAGTACATGACGCTGTGGGCACACAATTCACATTTCCAATGTATGGTTTACCACCAGGTTACACACCGCCTATTGGAGATCATTTAAAGGCAGAGCATACTTCTTTGGCTTTTCCCGTAACTAGCGATGTACTCCCCATTAGTACCCAGGGGCCTATCCACACAATTGAGGCAAAGCTGAATGAAACGACCAAGCTCCCCCACACAATTGTCGCACAAGATGTTGCTTTGCAGGCGAACGTAGAAGGAGCGAAGGATAAGCTCGAAGTTCTAGAAAGTAGACTGAGAGCCATAGAAGGGTTTGAAAGTTACAGGTTTGGTGACGTGGCAAGGTTGAGTTTGGCTCCAGGAGTGACCATTCCACACAAATTTAAGGTGCTAGAATTTGAGAAATACAAGGGAAATACATGCCCTAAGAATCATTTGACTATGTATTGTCGAAATATGACTGCTTACGCTCATGACGACAAATTACTTATCCATCTCTTTCAAGATAGTTTGGCTGAAGCGGCATTGAGTTGGTATACACATTTGAATTCCTCGCATATTCGTTCTTGGGCGGATTTGGCAGATGCCTTTGTAAGGCAGTACAAATACAACATGCATGTTGCACCAGACAGGTTACAATTACACCACATGGCAAAGAAAGAGGAAGAGTCTTTTAAAGAATATGCGCAACGATGGAGAGAGTTGGCAACACAGGTTGAGCCACCTCTATATGATAAGGAAATGGTGGCAATGTTTGTGAGCACACTACAACCACCTTTTTATGAGCATATGATTGGTAATGTGTCTTCCAATTTCGCCGATATCATCATCATAGGCGAAAGGATAGAAATCGGACTGAAAAGTGGGAAAATTACATCTCAAGCCGCCACTCCAAGGAAATATGCTTTTAATCCAGGGAAAGAGAAAGAAGGGGGAGTGCATGCAACATCAGCAGTGCCTATGTGGGGAGGTCATACCCCTACTCGTAGCTATCCACCAAGCCCAAGCTACCCTCCCTATGTGAACAATACAGTGTCTGGTCCCCAAATGAGACCTCGACAACCAGGATATTATCAACCACAACAGGCTAATGCCAAGGGCACTGGAGCCGGTTTAGGTCCAGATCAGAGTGTTGGTCAAAGTGCTAATGTCAGGAGGAACCAATTGAAAATTTTTACTCCCATTCCTATGACATATACAGATTTGTTACCTCAACTCCTTAAGAAGGGTTTGGCCACTATTCGTCCAGTGAAACCCATACAGCCTCCATACCCTAAAAGTTTTGATGAAAATGCGAGATGCGATTTTCATGGGGGAGCCATTGGCCATTCGACCGAAGGATGCACCTCTCTTAAATTCAAAGTACAATCTCTAATTGATGCAGGATGGCTGAAGTTCCAAGAAGATGAACCTAGTGTTGAAGTCAATCCCCTTGCCGAGCATGGAAATACCTCAACAAATGTCATCGAGGAGGGGACATGGCCTCGGTGAGGCATGTGGAATCTGTCCAAGAGTCGAACATATCATTAATGAGTGTACCAGGTTTAAGAGCTTTCTCCAAGATCTGATTGACAGAAGTTTCCTACAAATATACCACGAGAATAAAGAAGAAGAAGTATCTGAAAACCCAAGAACTGAAGATAAAAAAATTTTCCTGTGATGCTTATTGAACTGTAATCATTTTTAATTAACCTCACTGCTTTGCCCAGAGCCTTGGGGTTCCTATTTTAGGGTTGACACTTTCTTTTGCATTTGGTTTAACATTAAATCATGTTTGTTTCGTTTTTTTATCATCATCTCGTGTCTTAAATATTTTTTAAAATCGAATAACATGGATATGACATTGAATGTTTTGAAAACAATAATGTTGTTTTTCCTAATTTTGAGCACCGTATCAATAACATGGAAGATGATTATGACTGACCCGGAACCCTCTCCAGAGTTAATGATATTTGTGAAGCAAGATTCTAAAGAAATAAAACCCCATCAAGTAAAGGTTGAAATCTTTAGTGTAGGAGAAGAAAGCGAGAGAAAAAAGGCAAAAGTCGACACTAGCACGAAGAAAGAGTTCAACACGAGTTACTACTCAAGCCATAATGTCTTCAGAATCAAAGATGAAGTACAAAAAGCAGTTCAATGCGCGATTTTTAGCTGGGGCAAGATACTCCCAATAGGTGGCAAGTATCGTGTTGAAGAAGGACTATAATGAGCAAATGCATGTCGACTATCATGATTTAAAGACAATTTCTCATTGCCGCAAACCTGAACAATCAAACTTCCCATCGTCGTCCCAAAGATGAATGGGACATTTAGGGCCGCTAATAAAAAGATATCAAGAGGAATATACCTTCAGTTACCTCACATCGGTACGCATATCGACTGGGGCAATACCTTTCTCTTTGGCATATGGAACAGAAGCAGTACTACACTTCGAGGTAGAAATCCCATCCCTACAAGTGTTAGTGGAAACCAGTTAGAAGAAGCACATGGGGTTCAAAATCGGTTTGATCAGCTCAATCTCATTGAAAAAAGATTGACCGCAACATGCCATGGGCAACTATACCAGCAAAGGGAATTCCAAGAAGGTGAATTGGTCCTAAAAAAGATCTTGCCAATACTAAAGGATCATAGGGGCAAGTGGACTCCGAATTATGAAGGTCCTTATGTAGTAAAGAAGACTTTTGGTGGTGGTGCACTTATTCTCACCAGAAAGGATGGAGAGGGGTTACCTTTGCCAGTTAATTCTGGCGCAGTCAAAAATTTCTAATGATTCCATGATAGGGAATGCTTTTAAGGTGGAATTGACAATATTATATTATTCAATAAATCTTTTTTCATCTCTTTTATAAGGTCATTCTTAACTTTCAAAATCCCTCCCGAAAATAATAAGCATCACAGACAGATGCACTGGGTGCAAGTGTATTCTTAAAGGATGTCGTGGAATTAAAACAAAACGGGAAGTATTTGGGTCTCACATGAATTTTCACTCATACATTCATGCATTCATTGTAGTGTAGGCATCATCATAGGAAAAGCATGGTACACCATGCATCGCCAACATTCAACTTGAATTCGTAAGTTTGACAGAATACAGTTCAAGCAAAATAAATTAGTGACAAAATTCAGAATTTTCAAAAAAAAAAAAAGCCCAGTTCTCATTCTGGCACCAAAGCCCAGTTTTCATCCTGGCACCTAAGCCCAGTTTTCATCCTAGCACCTAAGCCCAGTTTTCATCCTGGCACTAAAGCCCAGTTTTCATCCTGGCACCAAAGCCTAGTTTTCATCCTGGCATCTAAGCCCAGTTTTCATCCTGGCACCTAAGCCCAGTTTTCATCCTGGCACCTAAGCCCAGTTTTCATTCTGGCACCAAAGCCCAGTTTTCATCCTGGCACCAAAGCCCAGTTTTCATCCTGGCACCTAAGCCCAGTTTTCATCCTGGCACTAAAGCCCAGTTTTCATCATGGCACCAAAGCCTAGTTTTCATTCTAGCACAAAAAAAAAAACAAAAAACAAAAAAACTTTTACGAGGTTCGTGCGCCTCTCCATTTAAATTTACAAGTTACGAGGTTCGTGTGCCTCACCATTTAATTTTACGAGGTTCGTGCGCCTCTGCATTTAATCTTGCGAGGTTCGTGCGCCTCAACATCAAGTTATACGAGGTTCCTGCACCTCACCATCAAGTTATACGAGGTTCCTGCGCCTCACCATCCAATTATACGACGTTCCTGCGCCTCACCATCAAGTTATACGAGGTTCCCTGCGCCTCACCAGCAAGTTTTACGAACAAAGTTCATAGGGTATGACACACCCTCCATAAGTGTCACGGCTTTTCAACGAGGTCCACAAGGTTGCCACATGCTCTACCAGGTACGCTTTGAGGTAATCTCTTTCCTTTTCTTTAGACCCGAACGAAATTAGCGTCTTTATCTTTATTTAGCTTTTACAAGGATAACACAAAAAACCTTAAGGTTCATGTTATCCAGCAAAATCCAAATAAAGAGGGGCAGCTGTCAACACCCAATTTCGTCCGGGTAAGTAAATATTTAAAAATAATAAAAAAACTAAGAGAATAATAATTAATGGTGGGATAAAATAATAACTTTAGTATCAAATACAATATTTTTGAAATGTTAGTTTAATATGGTAATAATTCGAATTAATATTCTGCTAATAATTATAAGCAATAACGAAAATAGTATATTAATATAATTTGTTGCATCAATTGCTTTTAAAGAGGAAAATATGATTTTCTGACAATAATGATAATCAATGTCTTGAATATTATTTAATTTTGTTTTCTGGAAACCATGACATTTCTTTCCTTTTTTCAATTAGAGCAATTCTTTCCCTATTTTGTTTTATTGTCAATTAATTCACAATTAAGTCAAGATTTCCATAATATTGCAATGTGGGTATATAAATACGCACTCTGCCATAGAGGGAGGGGATCGGAAAAAAAGAGAGGAGAGGATTTTAAAAAATAGAGAGAGAACAAGAGTACTGAAGAATATAGAGAAAAGTAAGTTCTCAGGTTGGAGGAACTCTGCCAAAAGAGATTATGAAAGAAGGAAAAAGCTAAAAAGGTATGTCATCTCTACACCATTGTTTTCCTCTTTTCATTGTACTCTCTAAAGTTTTCTTAAAAATATTTTTTTTCTTTCTACACACAACTAATTTTTTTTTAATCAAAATTTCTTTTTATAAGTATGTGTCGGCCTATGGTCAGTTTCTTTCTTTTTTCCCACCATTTTTCAAACAAATAAAAAAAAAATACAAAATCTCCAAAAACCAAAAAGAATGTCAATCTTTTTCAGATTCTTTGTTTTCAAAAACATCCAAATCAATCAATAATAATTTTCAAACAAACTCATAAACCTTTTTCTACATAAAGAACTACGTGATCCCTGATTGTCCATTATAAATGGATGTACGTAGGACCAAGGTCAATTTTTGTCGGGTTCATAAAACAAAAAATATTTTTTTTGTTGCTTAATAATTTGTTTTATTTTATTCTTATTACTTTGTTTAGGGAAAATTAACATTTTTGCAAGACCACGTCAACTTTACATATTTAATTAAAGGTACTGCCTTTAGGCAGGCGCGATAGGGTGCTAACACCTTCCTTATGCGTAACCGATTCCCGAACCTGAAAATCTCTTTTTTTTTCGTAGACCATGTCTTATTTTTTGGTTTTTCCATAGTTTTTCCATATAAATTATGGTGGCGACTCCAAAACCTTTTTCCCAAACTCGTTTGTTTTTTCGGGTTGCCGTCCCGTCGCGATCCCGGTTGCGACACTAAGAGTTTAGGGATCAAGAAAATCAACACAAAATTTTTATCCTGGTTCGAATAAAAAGATTCTACGCCCAGTCGTTAATCACTATAAATAGTGATTAACCCTTTTTTTACTAAAAGTATAGTTGTACAGATTACAAGATAATGAAATGAGAAAAGAATAGAAAACACCTTCCTTCGAATAACGAACCAGAAGAGTGCAACAAGTAACTTCCTTCGACAAACGAACCGGAAGAGCTTCGTTCGACGCACGAACCGGAAGAGCTTCGTTCGACGCACGAACCGGAAGAGCTTCGTTCGACGCACGAACCGGAAGCAACAGCTTTGCCAACTTGAAGAGAACTGCTCCGACCTTTGACGCACAAAGTGCGAGCTTCTCCTATTCACAAGACCAGACAAGAGCACTCTATCACTTTGAGAACTTCCTCAGACAAACTGTATTCTCAAAATGGCATAGATCCTTTTCACTCACAGAGAGCTTCCCTTAGGCACAAAGCTCTAATACTCTCAATTGAAAAGTTTTTTCTAAGAGCTGTGAAGACCTCTGTTTATAAGCCTAGTTTCGTGCAGGGTCAAAAACTGAAAAGACATCTCCCAACTGCCACTGATAATCGATTATCATAAGTGATAATCTCCCAACTGCCACTGATAATCGATTATCATAAGTGATAATCGATTATTTGTGTTCGTTATGGGGTTTTCAAAAAAATGATAATCGATTATCCTGAGCAATAATCGATTATTCCAGAGATTTGGACAGAATTAAATGGAACAGTGATAATAGATTATTATGTGTAATAATCGATTATTTGCGCAAGTAACTCTCTTCTAAACTGGCTCGTGATAATCGATTATTCCTCTTGATAATCGATTATTTGTGCAATGACTCACTAAATACGAAAACTTTTAAGAGTTTTTACATCATTACATTTTGTCCTATACATTTATTTCTACAAAATGAGTTTAACAAAGATGCATTTAGAGTCTTCAATTCTTTAGCTTTTATCATCATTAAAATTTCACAGTAGCTTCAAGATACCAATGCTCCTCATTGGTAACAATATTAACCAGGATGTGTTCAACGGGAAGATGCTCCCGATAGATGAAGGCCAATGATGACGATGTGGGTGTTGACGAACCTGCTAATGACGAAAGCGTGGCGCCTGAAGGCAATCCGACTGAGGAGGATTGAGTTGGGGGAGAGTAGACAAATGGTCAGTTAGGGGGGCTTATTTTGTTTATTTTTTGCTAGGTGTGGTCAAACGTTAAACACTAGGTTTGATAGGTGTTTGTGTTATCGACCCATCAATACCATTCAATCTATACGACTTCCTCCTTTTCCTTACATGAATAGAATATCCGCTTTTTGTTTAAGTGTTTACGCTACTTTTATCTGGTTCTTTGTTTGTCAAATATTTTAAAATGTGGCTCAGCGATAGTGACCCTCGATTTTTTCTCTGGCTGTTTCTTAAATGACAATTTCTTATTCATTTTTTACGAAGTTTCGCGATTTAATAAATGGTTCTTTTCAAAACTCCATTCAATTTTGGATTTTTGAACCGAGCGGCAAGGAGACATCCTGGAACGCCTTCTCACAGTCGGCATCGCATTTGTCGGTGATCCTCTTTTCATTCCTCTCAAGATGGGACGGACGCGCTCTGCTAGCTTAGGAATGAATTGAGACAGCACGGTGAGACGTCCGACTAGTCTTTGAACTTCCTTCAGCGTGGTCGGGCTTTGCATTTTCGGGACAACTATACACTTGTTTGGGTTGGCTTCGATGCCTCGGGCGGTGAGCATGAATCCTAAAAATTTCGCTGCCGCCACCCTGAAAGTGCACTTAGTGGGATTTGATCTCATCCCATACTTGACCTATCTGAAGACGTCCTCCAAGTCCTTCAGGTGTTTTTTTTCCATCGACAGACCGGACCACCATGTCATCTACGTACACCTCCATGCATCGGCCAGTTTGATCTGCGAAAATTCTATCCATTAGGCGCTGATACGTGGCCCCGACGTTCTTCAAACCGAAAGGCATGACTTCGTAGCAGAAGTTGGCCTTATCGATGATAAACACGGTCTTCTCCCAGTTATGTTCGTACATAGGAATTTGGTTGTACCCAAAGTATGCATCCAAGAAGCTTAACATCCTATGTCCTAACGCTCCATCGACTAGGGTATTAATGTTGGGCAGCGGGTGAGAGTCTTTGGGACAAGTCTTGTTCAAATCCGTGTAGTCGATGTACATCCGTCATTTCGTACTGACTTTTTTGACAATGACAATGTTGGCGAGCCAGGTGGTGTATGTCACTTCCCTCACGAATCTGGCCTCCCTCAACTTACCCACATCTTCCTCTATGGTGCTCCTTTTCTCTTCTCCTACCCTCTTTTTCTTCTGAGCGACTAGTCGGACCTCTTTGAACAATGCTAGCTTGTGGGACATGACCAAGGGATGTATTCTCGATAGGTCGACAACACTCCAAGCAAATAAGTCTCCATTACACCATAGGACGGACCCGATCTCCCTCTCCATCTCTTGCTTGACTCCCCTAGCCATAGTTGTGGTTTGGGAGCTTTCTTTTCCAACAACGATCGGTTGTGTTTCTCCCAACAGCTCTAGCCGGTCCTCGGTGTTTGTTCTTGGGTCGAGGTCCACCATGGCTACCTCTGATCGGTTAGTTTTCCTCCTAACTGTTCAAGGATACATATTCAAGCCAGCCGCATAGCATTCCTTTACGGGTCTTTAGTCTGCCCGGATTGTGCAAATCGTCCCCTTACTGGATGGGTATTTCATGGTGAGGTGTGGAGTTGACACAATAGCCCCAAAGGCGTTTAGGGATGGCCGCCCTAGGAGGACGTTGTATGAAGTGTTAGCTTCTACCAATAGAAAGTGCACCTACTTCTCTTCACTGTCCCGATCGATCCCCAAGTGAGTACACAGGTCTACATATCCCCTAGTGTCCACTCTTTCTCTTGCAAATCCAACTCTTTATTTGTTATAAGGGACGGTCGAGTCATCTGAAACATCCATATGTTCGAAAGTCTTTCAGTAGAGGATGTTTACTGAACTTTCTTGATCTACGAGCACTTTGCTTATGCTGTAATGGGCTATCTATGCGGTAATGACCATGGGGTCGTCATGATCGAGGTCAAGGCATGGAAATCTTCATCTGTGAAGGTAATGGGGGGCATAGTTCTTCTAGGCTTGTCCACTACGTAGACGGATCGCAGTGCTCGGACATGAAACTTTCGGGCGGGGGACGTTAGTCCCCCGGCCCCCCGCCCGCAAACCCCCCCGAGATTATGTTAGTGTGTCCTCTTAGTTGGGGGTCGTTACTTTTCTCGTGGCTCCGGCTTCGCCGCCGCTCAGATCTAGGGTGATCGTTTTGGTCGTATGTCGGTCTTGCTCGCTCGTTCGGCCTTCGCGGACTCCACCGCCGTGGACTGCGTGGTCGTTGTGCCTATACTTCGAGACGACCGATTTTACATACTTCTTCAGTTGTCTTGCCCGAATCAGTTGCTCAATTTTTTTCTTCAGGGTCACACACTCCTCGGTGGTGTGGCCCATGTTCTTGTGGTATAAACAGTGTTTGTTGTCGTCTGCCCCGAGCGGCGTGGGTCGTCTCTTTGGTTCACGGATTAAGTCAACACTTAGGGCTTCCTACAATATTCTTGCTCAAGGGGCGTTCAGCGGTGTATACTACTGAAATCGCGGTCCCCTAGGTTGTTATCTCTGTTTGAATCCGTCAGACTTTCTGTGTTGACTGTGAGTCTTCTTCCCATCTACCTTATCTCCCTAATCTCCTGGCCCTCCTTCTTGTATGATTACTTCATTTCCTCTACTCTTATCTCATCGACTGCCCTCTCTCACAGTTCTTCCATTGTTTTAGGAGCTCACCGGCAAACGCTATCTTTAAAGGGCCTTGACTTAAGGGCAGACAAAACGTATTGGAGGGCGAGCTTAAGGTTTAATGCATTTACCCGCCGTACGATTTTCTAATAATGATCCATGAATGTTTTCAAAGTTTCCTCTTTCCCTTGCTTCAGGTTCACCAACTCGAAGATGGTTAAATCCTGAGTACTATTACTCGCGAACTGACGATTAAACATGCGTTGCAATCCCCCAAAATTCTCAATGGAGTTGGGAGGTAGTGAATTGAACCATTACAGCGCCTCCCCCTCTAGTGAAAGGGAAAATGCTTGGCACCAGATGGCGCCACTGGTTGTGCGATACGCCATTGTATTGGTGAAGGTTTTAATGTGGGCTTCCAGTCTGTTGTCCCATCGTATATCTTGAACTGGGGGGACGAACTACTATGATATGTGGACATCCATGATTGCTTGGACAAAGGCCAGTAGGACGGACGAACTCTCGGCCTTCACTACTAGTTGTTTACTTACAACAACAGTCTTAACATCGACAGATTTGGCTTTACGCCCATCGACCCTTGACTCAATTGGTCTCCATTTCTCGTCCGGCATACTGCTATGTTCGGTTTTGTCTTCTAGAGGGGCCTTGCAGCGCTCCCTGGGGCACTCTTCTCCTTCCTTTTCTCCAACTCCCGCTCCCTTCTCTTAGGCAATCCGAGCCGAGCATTCCGCTCAAACAACCATCATCTATGCCTTGTGGCGCTGCTACATCTCCTCCATGTTTTGTTGCAGCATCCTGATCATCTCTATTGGATCGTCAACGCTATGTTTCTCATGGTCACAATTGGGTTGAACAAGTAACTCGACCCCACGGTGGACGCTAAAATGTTTCGGTTGAGGTCTAGTCATCAAATACCTTCACAATTTGCTTTCTTCCACCGTCCGGTCTGTTAGCAAAATGATGAAGATGAAGTTTTGATGATGTCCAAATCAAGTCAAGAACAAACAAGACTCATGAAGAATGATCTTTGAAGACTTGTAACCTCTTGTAAAAAATTGTATGAACATAGGAAAATTAGTAGTTTCTTGTATGTATTCAAAAGTGATGTAAAAAATAAATCAAGAGGAAAATCTGTGCAGTGTTAATCGATTAACAAGGGGTGTTAATCGATTAACGTTAATCGATTAACAGAGGGCGTTAATCGATTGTTCCAGAGGCAAATGGCGAAGCACAGCATTTCAGTGTTAATCGATTAACAAGGGGTGTTAATCGATTAACAAGGGCTGTTAATCGATTAACATAGTGAACGTTTGAAAAACTAGCCGTTTTTAGAGACGTTGAAGTATCCGTTGGGTTGTTAATCGATTAACCACTGTAGCTAATCGATTAACACAGTCAGAAAGTCTAAAAGCGAAAATGGAGGAGCCTTTGGATGAGTCTATAAATAGACTCTCATTTTCTCTCAAATCCAACTCTTCCCTTGTGCTCAAGTACTCTGAACTCTTGTGAGAACTCTGTGAAATTGCTGAAGCTAAGGAAACTCTTGTCTGCAAAGTCCTGAAGTGGTACTGCGGTGACAGAGGAATAGCTTGATCATCCTTGGTGTGTCTGAGGAAGTGTCTGGAAGAGAATCATCCTTCGTGAAGCATTCGAAGGAGGTGATCATCCTTTGTGAAGATTCAAAGGAGGTGTAAGTTCATCTCTTGTGGTTTCAAGAGAGGTGGTAATTTCTAAACTGTTACAAATTGTTTTTCTGTGTGACTAATATTTGTAATAGTTTTGTGATAGTGAAAAAGGTTTATCTTATTTGAGATAAGCGACTGGACGTAGGATCCTAGTGATCTGAACCAGGATAAAATACCTGTGTAATTTTTCTCTTTCCCTTACTCTGTTATTTACGTTTAATTATCTGCTTAGTAAGAAATTAAGAGAAAAATATTAAAAAGGGATAATATTTGAATATAACCAATTCACCCCCCCTCTTGGTTTGTTTCCACGCTAACCATTCCGCTGCAGCCGCTCTGACAATTGGTATCAGAGCTTGCTTTGATAGTAATTCAAATGGCAGGATCACATCAAACCTTTGCAGAGGGTGCTTCTATCAATAGACCACCACTATTCACTGGTGAGAATTACGCATTTTGGAAGGTAAGAATGCAAATATTTATGGAGTCTATTGATATAGATATTTGGGATGCAGTTGCATCTGGTCCTTTTGTTCCAATTAACAATATGCAGGAACCAAAGCCCCGTGACCAATGGACTGCTGAAGACAAGAAAATATTTGGTAATGATGTAAAAGCTCGCAATATTATTTCATCTGCTTTAACTGTTGATGAGTTTTACAGGATATCTGTTTGTAAAACTGCACAAGAAATGTGGGAAATACTTCGAGTAACCCATGAAGGTACAGATGATGTTAAGAGAGCTAGAAAGAATACCTTGATCCAGGAATATGAGATGTTCAGGATGAAGCAAGGAGAAACAATAGTAGATGTTCAGAAACGCTTCACCAACATCGTAAATCATCTTATTGGACTAGGTAAGTCTTTCGATACTGACGAACTTAATATAAAAATTTTGAAATCTTTAGACAGGGCTTGGCAACCAAAAGTGACTGCAATTTCTGAGTCACAAAATCTCAACACAATGACCATGGCGGCATTATTTGGAAAGTTGAGAGAGCATGAACTAGACCTTGGAAGATTAGATGAAGAAGAAGCAAAAACGAAGAAAAAGACTCTAGCATTCAAATCTGAGGTAGAAAAGAGCAAAAACAAGATGGAAGATGAAGACTTAGATGAAGATGAAAACTTGAGTTTGTTAATAAAGAGGTTCAACAGGTTCATGAAATCAAAAGGCAAAGGAAGATTCAGAAATGAAAAGAGAGAAAATCAAGGATCTTCCTCAAACTATAGATGTTATGGTTGCGGAGAAAAAGGACATTTGAAAGCAGACTGTCCAAATCAAAAGAAGGGTGAAGAAAAGAAAGAAAAGAAATTTTTCAAGAAAAAGAAGGCATACATTGCTTGGGAAGACGACAATGAAACAATTACAGATTCAAGCGACTCAAATGAAGAAGCAAACATCTGTTTGATGGCAGATGACGATAATGACAGCCAAGTAAGTAGTTCAAACTATTCTGATGATGATAGTCATATTGATGAAAATGAAATGTATACTGCATTATTAATTGAATCTGAAAAATTAGATGTTGCTCATAAAAAGCTGAAAAAGGACTTTAAAAATTTGAAATCTGAACTTAATAGCCTTCTTAAAGAAAATGAAGATTTGAAGCTTACTTCTGAAAGTTTTTCTAAATTAAATGATAATTTGAAAACTGAATTTACAAATTTATCTGAAGAAAACAGAAGTTTGAAAAATAAATTTTTATATCAAGCAGAAGAAATTAGAAATTTAAAAGGTAAAGTTTTATATTATGAAAAAGGCAAATTTTCTAGTAGTAATGAATGTGCATCCTGTATTAATTATAAGAAACTACTAGATGAAACAACCTTAGGAGAATGTAGTAAAATCAATGAAAATAAGGTTGTTAAGAATAAGTATGTTCCTAGAATTAAAAATAAGCATAATTATAGAACCCATAGAACTTGGGTAGAAAAAGGAACAACTTATAGGAACACAAATAGTGCATCATGCTTTTATTGTATGAAAAAGGGTCATACATCTAATAAATGTAAAATTAAGCATTATGGTGTTCCAAGTGGTAGATATGCTTGGGTTGTAAAATGATTTTAATCTTTTTAATCTAACCCAAAGGACCCATACAAAATAGTTGGGTACCTAAATAGCTTGTTCTTTTTATGTTGTAGGAATTATCAAAACCAAGGAAGTATATGTGGTGTCTTGACAGTGGATGTTCAAAACACATGACCGGAGATAAAAAGAAATTTACAAGCTTCCGGAAAAAGGAACGAGGCTTTGTCACTTATGGTGACAACAACAAAGGAAAAATCCTTGGAATAGGAGATATTGGAAGTGAAGATACCTTGATGATCAAAGATGTACTATATGTGGAAGGATTAAAGCACAACTTAATTAGCATTAGTCAATTATGCGATAAAGAATTCAAGGTAACCTTCGAACAAAATTCTTGCATTATTTATAAAAATGATTCTTCTGAAATTGCTTTGAAAGGAATTAGGCATAACAATATTTATTTGATTGATTTAGAAAATGCATCAAATAATAATATTTCATGCTTAGTAGTAAAAGAAGAAAATCCATGGTTATGGCATAAAAGAGCTGCACATATTCATATGCAACAATTGAATAAACTCATTTCTAAAGACTTAGTAATTGGTCTACCAAAACTAAAATATGTGAAAAACAAATTGTGTGATGCATGTCAAAAGGGAAAACAAGTGAAATCATCTTTTCATTCGAAAAATATTGTTTCTAGTTTAAAACCCTTAGAACTGTTGCACATGGATTTATTTGGTCCCTCTAGGATAAAAAGTTTTGGAGGAAATTATTATGCTTTAGTTATTGTAGATGATTATTCAAGATATACTTGGACTTTCTTTCTTACTCTTAAAAGTGAAGCTTTCAAAGAATTTAAAAAGTTTGCAAATTTAGTTCAAAATGAAAAGGACTTGAAAATAAAGGCTATTAGAAGTGACCATGGAGGTGAATTTCAAAATGAATCTTTTGAAACTTTTTGTGAAGAATATGGCATTTCTCATAATTTTTCTGCACCTAGAACTCCTCAACAAAATGGAGTTGTAGAAAGAAAGAATAGATCCTTAGAGGAACTTGCTAGAACTATGTTAAATGAATATAGTGTTCCTAAACAATTTTGGGCTGATGCTGTGAGTACTGCATGTTATGTATTAAATAGAATGCTTATTAGGCCAATTTTGAAATGTACTCCTTATGAACTTTTTAAAGGTAGAAAACCAAATGTTTCACACTTAAGAATTTTTGGATGCAAATGTTTTGTCCTAAACAATGGAAAACAAAATTTGGGAAAATTTGATTCTAAAGCCGATGAAGCTATTTTTCTAGGATATTCTCTAACTAGCAAAGCTTATAGAGTTTTTAATCGGAAAACATTTGAAATAGAAGAATCTGTGCATGTTGTCTTTGATGAAATTGTGGACCTTGAGGCAAAACCTCTTGAGTCAGATGAATCAGATGCAGGTGAAAATGAAGACTTGCAAAAGACAACTAATGAAGAGAAAATGGATAATCCTCAAGATGATGAAGATCTAAACAAAATATGGCAACAACCCAGAGGATTATCATTGGACAACATCATTGGCGACATATCAAAAGGGGTAAACACTAGAAGAAATTTGGTAAATTTTTGTATGAATGTAGCTTTTATGTCGCAGATAGAACCCAAGAACATTAAGGAAGCTCTTCAAGATGAACAATGGTGTATAGCAATGCAAGAAGAACTCAACCAGTTTGAAAGAAATCAAGTCTGGGAATTGATTCCTAGAGAAGATACTCATCAAGTAATTGGAACAAAATGGGTATTTAGAAATAAACTGGATGAAGATGGAAACATCACCAAAAATAAAGCTAGGCTTGTGGCTCAAGGATATAGTCAAGAAGAAGGTATAGATTATGATGAGACATATGCTCCAGTTGCCAGGTTAGAGGCAATACGCCTACTTCTTGCTTATGCATCTATAATGAAATTTAAATTATTTCAAATGGATGTTAAAAGTGCATTTCTAAATGGCTTCATAAAAGAAGATGTGTATGTTGAACAACCACCCGGTTTTGAAGATTTTAAATTTCCAAATCACATCTATAAGTTAAAGAAAGCACTTTATGGTTTGAAACAAGCACCTAGATCTTGGTATGAAAGACTTAGCAATTTTCTTTTAGAAAATGATTTTAATAGAGGAAAAGTTGATTCCACTTTGTTTATTAAAAGAGTCGGAAAACATATTTTGATTATTCAAGTATATGGTGATGATATTATTTTTGGATCAACTAATAAATCTCTTTGTGAAGAATTTGCTAAGACTATGCAGGGTGAATTTGAAATGTCTATGATGGGAGAATTAACATTCTTCCTCGGTCTTCAAATTAAGCAAATGAAAGAAGGTACGTTCATTTCTCAAACTAAGTATTGTAGAGAAATTCTTAAGAAGTTTGAAATGGACAAAGCAAAGGAAGCATCTACACCTATGGGAACCTCTTGCTATCTTGACAAAGATGAGTCAGGTAAAGAGGTAAATCAAACTAAATATAGATGCATGATAGGTTCTTTGCTATATCTCACTGCTAGTAGACCAGATATTATGCAAAGTGTTTGTGTGTGTGCTAGGTATCAATCTAGTCCTAGAGAATCTCACCTTACTGCAGTTAAAAGAATATTGAAATATCTTAAGGGAACTGCATCCTTTGGTTTATGGTATCCATCTGGAACGGAACCTAGTCTTGTAGGATTTTCAGATGCAGATTATGGAGGTTGTAAGATAGATAGAAAAAGCACTAGTGGAACATGTCATTTTCTAGGTAGTTCCTTAGTTTCTTGGCATTCTAAGAAACAAGCCTGTGTAGCCTTATCTACCACTGAGGCAGAATATATTGCTGCGGGAAATTGTTGTGCGCAAATTTTATGGATGAAACAGTAATTAGAAGATTATGACATTCACTTAGATCATATACCACTTAAGTGTGATAATACAAGTGCAATAAACCTTACAAAGAATCCCATAATGCACTCTAGAACCAAGCACATTGAGATTAGGCATCACTTTCTTAGAGATCATGTGCAAAAAGGAGATTGTGAAATAGAATATATTGATACCCAACATCAATTAGCTGATATTTTCACCAAAGCATTGCCTAAAGATAGATTCTATGAGCTTAGAAGAGCCTTAGGAATATTAAAAATATCTTAAAATTGGATATAGGGCAAAATTTGCTGATTTTCGGAAATCAGCGTCTGTTAATCGATTAACACACCCTGTTAATCGATTAACGTTAATCGATTAACACACTCTGTTAATCGATTAGCGACCGTTACAGGCAGTAATTACTGCAAAAACTAGCCGTTGTAACGGCTATAAACGGCTATTTTGAGATTTTTGGACGTTGGAGGATGGTTTTTAAGCCTATTTATACCCCTACAATCACTCCTTTTACCCACAAACATTACCATTCACTCTCCCACTCAAAATCTCTTAAATTTCTTTGCTGTCCACATTTTGGTGCTGTCCAAAATTCTTTGCTGTTCAGTATTTCTTGTTGTCCCAAACTATTTTCACTCCATGGCTGAACCATCCAGAAGAAGAAGAAGAAGAAGCTATGGCTCTGAAAGTACTCCTCCCGCTCGCGGTCCAAATATTCACGGTTGGATCTCCGATGAAGGAAGGCACGACGAATACTTGCAATGGTGGAAAGAACGCAAAATTCTTCGCCAAAAATTTGTGGATCTTAATTGGTTTGCGGAACATCAATTTCAATTCTCTCAACAATTGATGGCTCAAGGCGTCCAATATATACTGCAACTTCAAGGGCGCTATTACCCCGATTTGGTACGCGTATTTTACTACAATCTGAAATCCCAAAACGGTATTGTTCATACTCGCGTCAAAGGAGTAGATATTATGCTAGATCACGATATTTGGTTAAATGTTGCTCATATTCCTCCTTTAGAAAATGCCATGCATGTGCCAAATGATTTTGGTGAGTTTAACAAAATTTTGGCATATCGCTCCTTTATGAGGAATCCTCAACAACCTCTACCAAATAGGCGCTATCTTCTAGTGGGAAATCTAAGAATGGAGGAAAGGGTCCTTCATTATCTCATTGTTTGGATGCTTTGTCCAAGAGGTACAAACCTTGCTCAATGTTTTGAAACTGATTTGATGATTATGTCCGCCATCACTCAAAATATCAACATCAATTGGGCAAGTCTCATCTCAGATACTATGGTCCGTGCCAAGAGGTATGACAGAGGTCATCTCCCATATCCTCTCCTTGTTTCATTGATATGTATCTATAAAGGGGTGGATGTCACCGGAGAAAAACATCTCACTGTCTTACCTACCCATCAAATTGAAGAGTCTGCTTTGCATCAAATGGGATTTATAAGACAAGGAAATTTGTTTGTCCGCGCTGATGAAGATATTCCACAAGAAGATGATGCCTCAGCTGAAGAGGAGGAAGATATCCCTATGCCTCAACCAACCAATGTTGCAGGACCATCAAATCCTCCACAAGAATATAGTCTAGAAAGTATTTCTAGACAAATTGAAGCCATGGCCACAATGCAACAAACAAGAATGGACGATATGATGGCATATCACAATCTTCGTTATGATGATATTAATACTCATCTTAAGGAGATTGATGACAAACTTGCCAAACTATATGTCCCAGATAGTGATGATGATTAGGCATCTTTATGATTCTATGTTTTTATTAGTGTGTGCCCTTTATGTATGCTTCTATGCTTGTATGCCTCTTTAAAATTCAATAAAAATGTGTGTTCTCTTATCTTAATATTTCTATGCATCTATGCTTTCATTAAGGGGGAGTATAGTTTCTAATATATTAAGGGGGAGCAATTATACATCACTTTTTAATAATGATCAAAAAGGGGGAGAAATAGTTAAAGCCTTAAAATATTTTTTCTAAGTTCACTAACAATTTTTTCTTCCTTAAGTTATTTTTAAATACAGCTGGTTCACAAAAGCTTTAAATCAAGAAGGTTTTGATCATCATCAAAAAGGGGGAGATTGTTAGCAAAATGATGAAGATGAAGTTTTGATGATGTCCAAATCAAGTCAAGAACAAACAAGACTCATGAAGAATGATCTTTGAAGACTTGTAACCTCTTGTAAAAAATTGTATGAACATAGGAAAATTAGTAGTTTCTTGTATGTATTCAAAAGTGATGTAAAAAATAAATCAAGAGGAAAATATGTGCAGTGTTAATCGATTAACAAGGGGTGTTAATCGATTAACGTTAATCGATTAACAGAGGGCGTTAATCGATTGTTCCAGAGGCAAATGGCGAAGCACAGCATTTCAGTGTTAATCGATTAACAAGGGGTGTTAATCGATTAACGTTAATCGATTAACAAGGGCTGTTAATCGATTAACATAGTGAACGTTTGAAAAACTAGCCATTTTTAGAGACGTTGAAGTATCCGTTGGGTTGTTAATCGATTAACCACTGTAGCTAATCGATTAACACAGTCAGAAAGTCTAAAAGCGAAAATGGAGGAGCCTTTGGATGAGTCTATAAATAGACTCTCATTTTCTCTCAAATCCAACTCTTCCCTTGTGCTCAAGTACTCTGAACTCTTGTGAGAACTCTGTGAAATTGCTGAAGCTAAGGAAACTCTTGTCTGCAAAGTCCTGAAGTGGTACTGCGGTGACAGAGGAATAGCTTGATCATCCTTGGTGTGTCTGAGGAAGTGTCTGGAAGAGAATCATCCTTCGTGAAGCATTCGAAGGAGGTGATCATCCTTTGTGAAGATTCAAAGGAGGTGTAAGTTCATCTCTTGTGGTTTCAAGAGAGGTGGTAATTTCTAAACTGTTACAAATTGTTTTTCTGTGTGACTAATATTTGTAATAGTTTTGTGATAGTGAAAAAGGTTTATCTTATTTGAGATAAGCGACTGGACGTAGGATCCTAGTGATCTGAACCAGGATAAAATACCTGTGTAATTTTTCTCTTTCCCTTACTCTGTTATTTACGTTTAATTATCTGCTTAGTAAGAAATTAAGAGAAAAATATTAAAAAGGGATAATATTTGAATATAACCAATTCACCCCCCCTCTTGGTTTGTTTCCACGCTAACCATTCCGCTGCAGCCGCTCTGACACGGTCTCGCTCCTTGGTCTCATGTCTCACTCTTCCGTCCGGAGGTTAAAGGTGCTCTGATTCCAAACTTAGTAAATGAACTGTTCGGTAGTCCAGTACAACAATATGATAGTAGTAAATACACAGTAAATGCGATCCTCTACCTCTTACCTTTGACCTTTGACTTATATTTATAGTTTTGGAGTGTGGGCCTATGATTAACGATATTTTAATCTCGACCAAATCTCGGTCCAATACCCTTAAACGTGGTTTACCTTAATCATCTTGGGATTAGTCGTTCTCTTTGTGGGTCGTTCATCCTCGCCAAGCATTCCCTTGAAGGCTCTTCTGACCGTTCGGTCATACAACATATATATTTTTTAATTTTATTATACAATAATACATCTTTGATGTTAGATTTCTTTCTATATCCTTGAAAAATTATAATGGAAAAAATTATGATTTTTGGGTTTAAAATTAGGTTTGTTTTTTTTTCTCTAATTCTTATATAAATTTTAATTAAATCTTTAAATTTTATTTTGTTCAATTTAATTTTTTAGTTTTAAAAAATGATTTAATCAAGACCTTTTCATTAGATTAATATTAAGTTTTTGTGAAAATTTATACATCAAGTTCTACTTAAAATCTTTAAATGTTCAAATTTTTTTATTTTTTAAATAGAATGATTAGATATATAAATTTTAAGAAAAATTTAAGTCAATATAATAGAAAAAATTTAATTGAATCATTTTTAAAAATTAAAATGCTAAATTGAATTAAATAAAAATTAGAGTTCTATTTAAATTCTTTATAAAAAGTAGAAGATCAAAATAGATTTTAACCTTAAAAATGGAAGATTTTAACCAAGTACTAAATCGGCAAGCCATATTTCCAGTGGTCAGGAATAAAGTAAGATGATGTGAATAATGATTATTGAAGGATTGACGGAATGAATCAGATCTTAAGATGTTGTTATGTGGTGTTGTAATATAAACTCAGTATTATCTTAAAGGGGAAATGAAGAACTACAATTATTATCTTTATAGGAATGAACAACTACTAGTGTACCAACTACCCTTTACAGGGCCTGCATTTATGCACAAAGGGCCGGGGACTTTCCTGGGGCCTGCATTTCGGAAATCATCATATTTTAAAATCAGGTTAAGAAAAGTCATTAAATTTTGCAATTAATTGAATTTTGAAATTTCGTTAACAAAGTCACCAAATTTGAAAACTAAATTTCAAAATTAAGTTAAGAAACTTACTAAATTTTGAAATTAAGAAAGTTACCAAATTTTGAAATCAAATTTTTGGAATCGAATTAAGAAAGTCACCAAATTTTGTAATTGGGTTAAGAAAGTCATTGAATTTCGAAATCGACTTAAAAAATTTATCAAATTTCGAAATCCAAATAGGAAAATCACCGAATTTCAAAATTCAATTAAG
Source organism: Vigna nakashimae (assembly GCA_034642375.1). NCBI lineage: Eukaryota > Viridiplantae > Streptophyta > Magnoliopsida > Fabales > Fabaceae > Vigna > Vigna nakashimae. The sequence goes on from CM067764.1 coordinate 26,869,147, forward strand.
TAAGTCACTAAATTTTGAAATTTGAATAATAAAGTCATCGAACTTTGAAATCTACCTAGATTACAAAGTCTCTAAACTTTGAAATCTAGGTAAGAAAGTTATCGAATTTCGAAATCCAAAAAAGAAGGTGGTCAAATTTCAAAATTCAGTTAAGAAAGTTATTGAATTTTAAAATCTACTTAAAAAAGTCTGTGGATGAAATTTATTAAAGAAAATAATCGATTTTCGAAATTCAGGGAAGTTACCAAATTTTAAAATCTAAATAAAATAATCACCAAAATTCAAAATTTAATTAAAATAGATAACAAATTTTAAAATTTAATTAAAATTATCACCAAAGATTTTATTAAAAATCTCGTCAAATTTTAAATTCAATAATTATTTTTTTTCTAAAGTTCGAAATATATACTTTTACTAAATTTTGAAACTCAATAATATTTTTCTCAAATTTCAAAATTCCGTAAACACTATTACCGAATTTTAAAATCAGATAATATTCTCGGGATGTTCTCAATATTGAATAGATTTCACCATTGACGATTCTTACTCAAAGATATTTCTCCTTTTTCGAAATATTTATTATATTATGTTTATCTTTTAATAATAATAATATTATTATTTAATTAATAATAATAAGAATAATAATGAATATATTACTTTTTAAATATGGTTTACTTATCTTAATAAATTATATATGGTAATATTAAAATATTTACATATATTAAATTATTTTAAAATATTAAATTAAACTAATTAAAATATTTATTAAATCTTATTAAATTAAAATTGATTCAAATAAAATGAATTTTATGTTAATTTAGAAGAATATTTAAAAGAATATATAAAAGAAAATTATACTAATTAAAATATTTATTAAATTTTAATTTAAAACAAAATTTAAATATATGTTTAACAAAATTTATTGTAATTTAATATTTTAATATAATTTAATATATGTTAAAGTTAGGTTAACATATTTTTTAAAATTTTGTTTTTTAAGTTAAAATTTAATAAACCTTTTAATTAGTATAATTTTGTTTTATACATTCATTTGAATTAACATAAAAATAAAATTTATTTTATTTGGATCAATTTTAATTTAATAAAAACTTAGATAATATTTATTATATATTTGAAGTAGTTTAATCTAATTGAAAATTTCACAAGTTAACACGTGACAACTTAACGAGTCATTGAAATTTTTAAAAAAATGAAGGATTAAATTAAATCCAAAAGAAATAGGAGACCAAAATAAACCAAATTAACAAATTAGAGGACTAAATCACTAAGTCTTTTATTTCATACCTAATTTTGGATATTTTGAAAACAATTGTTATTCAACCAGATGAAATTTGTTATTGATAGGTCTAATGTAACAACAATGATGTTTCAAGTGGCTCACCCGTAGTTCAATGGCTTTGATGACTACTTGGAGGTCTGTTGGTTATGAGTGTTTACTAGATCTACTTGAGGAAGTAGGAGATGACGTGACAATTCCTAGTTGGTTAAATATGATAGTAGAGGATTGTGACATGTGATATCTCTTGGTGGGTTAGAGTTGAAAGTGTAGGACTTGAAAAGTGGTAGCTTTTGGTTGGATATATTGTGAATGCTAAGATGAGTATTTTTTTAGTAGTAATTTTACACAACATTGGCTACTATTGATGCAATGTGTTTTATGATTATACATGGGCATTTTTTTACTTTGATGCATGATGTGTATGTTGATTTTGCTTAGTTGTTGGCTAATATTGATGCATGGTTTAAGGTGATTATGTATGAGCATTTGTTAACTTCGATGCAAGGTGTGTGTTAATTGTGCAAGGATATTAACTAATATTGATGCAAGACGTATGGTATTTATATATGGATATTAGTTAGCTTTGATGCAAGTGTGTAGTGAAAAGAAATTATTGAGATGATTTAATTACAAGTGAGTATACTCGCTATAGTGGAGTATGATTACTGGTATAAACAATGAAAATGTGCTTATTTCAATAAGGGTGGAGATTCTTAGGCTAATGAAAAAAATACATCTTGAAAAGTCTCACATTACTTAAGATACACAATGGTGTAAGTGTTAGTGATTATATAATGAACTATAAGTTCATAGTTTTAGTTCCCGTAAGTCGAAAGATATTTAAGATTATATTTGACTTTTCTTATACTCTGATTGTCATTAGATACACTATAGGAAAAGCGCAATTTACCGACGGCATATTACCGAAGGCTTTTGAGCCGTCGGTATTGAGATGATTACCGAAAGCTTTTGAGCTGTCGGTAACCTTCTCGGTGATTTAAGTTTCAAATTGGGGTTTTCGTTTCCCAATTTCATTTTCTTCACACTTCGTCGCTTTCGTCATTCTTCGTCCCTTTCTTCACACACTTCCCTCCCTTTCTTCACGCACAAAATTGGCGCGCTTTCTTCCCTCCTTTCTCGGTTAGAAGATTAGAGCATTGGCGGTGGATAGGTCACTGGATCTTTGATCGCGGTTCCTTCATGGTGCGTCCTGGTTTGAGGAGTCTTGGGCTAGGGTTTTTCGTGGTTGGTTGCTGCGTTGAGGGCTGGTGGTCTCGAGTTTATTCTGTGTTGAAGGAACTTGGTTGAGGGAGTTCGTTGGAGGGGTCGTTGTGGGCTTCTGTCGCTGTCGTGCTCTACAAAGGCTGCCATCGTCAAGGGCTATCTTAGTTGAGGTAAGTTGTGCGTTTAAAATTCATTCTCAATTACTCTTGGACGTGCTTTATTGTAGTTGTATCAAATTAGTGGATGTCATTGACTGTGGTTTGATTAACTAAGGTCATTAATTGGACAATGGACTATCTGTTTCGGTGTTTTAAGCATGAAGGGGGCATTTTGTTGCTTGATAAAATGTCATATCCTAATTGAGGTTCTAATTGTGCACATTGGTTACTGATATAATTGGAAATTGGTATTTTTATTGTCTTTCAGTGAACTCTTAATAGTTTTGACTGGTTTGTTTGGACAATCTAGAACTATTATATAGTGTTATTAATAGGAGGGATTGATGCATATGGTTTGTGTTAAAAAGAAAAAAAACTATGCATAAAACAACTTCATATAGTCTGACCGTATTAGTGTTTCCTGGTGGCTATGATTATTGCTTCTAAAGTGTATATAATTTAATTATGTGGTTTTAAGTCCGTGTCTGATGTTTCGGTATTCGGTGGAATTAGTTTGCTTATAATTTGTCCACAACCTAGTAAAGTTTACATGGAACTTAAGTGTAATTTTACTTAGATACCTGCTGAATTGAAAAGAGAAAATTGGGATATGATATGATTGATTTATTATACTGAATGTGATGGCTATAACATCTCAGTTAGTTCTATTGAATGCTAGCAATTTTGCAATTTTCTTTGATCTATTATATTCTAGATATATGCAGAGACGTTAAATTAGGGTTTCAATTGTGGTTCTGTTGAGTAGTTGTTAATGAATGCATGCCTACGTAGTAGAATAGAATGGGATTCTAAATCTGGTGTGATTAAAATGGTACTTGTATAAAAACTACTTTTAGCTTTTCAGTTTGTTTTCGATGGTTGAGTTGATGTTGCTGAATTCTGGAAATTATGTTGTGTGATTGATATTGGATAAATTATGGTATGATTTTAATTATTCTACTGAGTGAGAGTAACTTTGTTCTGCTTCAACTTGAAGTCAGGGGATTCATTTTTGGTTCCTCAATTGCATTAGGGTGAAAAAGATTAGGATGCAAATGTGTATTTTGTTTTACAGACCTATAACTATCTACACCAATTCTAATGGACTAGAAATGACAAAGAATTGAGTGAAGTTTCGATTCCTAAGACAACTTCTAAAAATCACTACTCACATCTCTAAATTTGGCACTTAAAACATAAAAAAGTGTACCAAATAGGTCATAAATTCGAAATTCACCTAAAGTAACCTTAGAATGTGTAATCTTCATATTGTAACAAGTTTAAAATAGTTAAATGAAGGTAAGAAAGAAGTGAAATTGGTAGTGTACCTAAAACTCAAAATTGGACTACTTAAAACCTACAAAAGTGTACTAAATAGGTGAGAAATTGGGAACTCACCTAAATTAGCATAGACTGTGTGTTCTACTAATTCTAACAAGTTTAAAGTTGTTAAATGACGTTAAGAAACATGTCAAATTATATGAAGTAGCTAAATCTCACAGTTTGGGTACTTGAAACCTTAAAAAGTCAAGTAAAAGGCTGAGAAAGTGGCAATTGACCTAAAGTAGACTAACAATAACTAATGTTACTATCCTAACAAGTCTAAAATAGTCAAATGAAGCTAGGAAACTACTAAAAAGCAAACAACTACCTAAAACTCAAAGTTTGAGTAGCTAGAACCTAAAAAAGTGTACTAAAAGGGTGATTACCTATCATCTTTCGTTCTGTTGTGATTCTGTGGTGTTTGGAAGTTTAAACAAGTTCAAATTGATGTATTAAAGCTGTTAGAACCATTCATATAAAGTTAGAATCACCTGTATGCAATTGAATATGTCAAACCATCATATTTAAGGCATTTTTGGGACTTGGAAATTGAATCTGACTTGTTGATCTATTTTGTGCGTAATTAGCACTAGTGGAAAAATCACATTTTATAACGTACAAAAATGAGCTATTATAACGTAGTTACTGGGGACATAGTTCTGGGCGATATAATAGGTCTGCGCATTTTATAACGTAGTAAAAATTTACGTTATAATAACTTGAAGATATTATAACGTAGTTTCTGAAATCAGTCATAATATGCACAATTTATTATGACAAACTTTTATTTAGCTTATTATAATGTAGATGTGTTTGTACGTTATAATATGTAACCTATTATAACGTACATGGTTTAGTACGTTATAATATATGTCTTTTTTAAAAAAATCATTATTACATTTAATATCCAATCAATTTACAATCATTTTCCTGAACAAATTTATAATCAATATAAATTCAAATGAATAAATTCAATTAAACTAACCAAATAAAATTTATTTCAAATATTAAAGTGTTTAATAATATTTAATACATTTCGTATACATAAAAGTATATATTACATCCAAATATTATATATCAATATACCTACACTACTAAATTGTAGCCAAGTTTTTACTAACACTCGAAAATCATTGAATCTCTGCTCTTTGGTTTGAGAATCTGCTCTTTGGTTTGAGAATGACGTTGGTGTAAATGAGCAAGTCTTCAACTATCTGAAACTTTATACAAAAAGAAATAAATGAATATCAAACTAGTTAAAATGAGAAATTCACAAAAATAAGTCACAGTAGCCAAAAAGGAAAATAAGAACTGAAATAGGTACTAAAACTCTATACAAAACTTCAAACCAAAATAAGGAAATATATATTTGAATTTATTTTCTATCGTTCCTTCTATTTTCGAACGACAATACAAATAACTCGAGAGTAACTTTTCAAGCATCTCAAAGCCACAATATTAATAATTTAGTCTTCTGATTTCAAGGAAACACCAGGGGTGGCAGTATTGCACACTTTCACGATCAAGCCATATATACCTTCAGAATTATCATTTTATAACATAACATACATGATGGAAGCTTATCCATGCTTGAATGACCTGGCCTTGCAGACAAAGCAGATGCAGCGGATGAAAAAACAGTATTGATGCAGTGGATGAAAAACAGCAGAGTGGATGCAGTGGCAATTGAGGGAGATTGATTGATGGTTGATGTATTTGAGTGGACTAAGTATGTGTGGGAACCTCACAGCTCAGAAGGCCTTCCTACAATGGAAGGAAGCTAGAGGAAAGGGAAGAGAAAGTAGAGAGAATTAATGACTCAAGAGCAATAGGGCTGGCAGTGAATTTCAGCAGCAATTTACTAAGCTCAAAAGTAACCCAATACAAAGAAAAGGCCCTCTTATTTATAGGTGAAGAGGAGCCTAAATTCTGTTTGTAATTCCCTCCTAAAATTCAAATTATTCAGATTTTGATCAAGCAAAAACCATGCTTCATTCCAGCTCATCCAGCAAGGTGTGTGCTTCCTTCCAAATCAGCCAACATTCACGTGGAAAATGCTGGTGCATGCCGTAAGCACCTCCTTTGCTTTTTGGCTCCTTTGCTTGGTTCTTTCTTGGATGGCTCAATCATATTCTCCAAGATTTATTAATTCCTACAAAACAAAATATAAGTGCTTTAGTTAAGAGAAGAAGGATTTTTATAAGTAACCTTCCATAGAAGTAAAATGTTAGATGATCCTTCTTCTTCTTGAATCTTCCTAGCCATTGCTCTAGTAAGAGGTCCAATGTGATTTTTTGATGGTTTTCCATCAATACATAAAGTTCCTAGTGAAATATAAAATTGTGGGCGTAAAAAGTTCATATGAAACTGAAACAAAGAGAGGGAAAGAGGGATTCATACCAATACAAAGGATAAAAAGATAAGGGAAAACAACGTTTCACTTATGTAAGCTTTGTCTTGCCCAAGCTCTTGTAACAACAGCAAGATTAAAAGTTACATGAGCATTCCTACCATTCTCTGTACTAGATTTTCCAAGTAAGAGAGAGCAAGAACATCATGACAATTACAAACCTGAAGAAGGACCGAGGGTAAGTAAATTTGTTCTTGAGAGTGAACAAATAACTGATCATCTAAATCAAAATCATCATAGTTGCAAAATATGACAAAAGATGCTTCAAGCAATTGCAAGTTCCTGAATTCCCTCATTAAAAACACTGAGCTATCAACTCTAGCACTTGATTATCTCTGACAAAATAAGCTTCAGTGATTAAACCAAGCGACAATATTATATACCTCATTCATTCTTAACCAGAAACAAATAAAATATGTATATAAAAAAAATAAGCAATTATACCACTAATCATGCCGACAGACAACCTGAACAACTGAACTCCATGTAGCATGAAAGTAGAGTTCAAATCAAACAAACGTAAAACAATTACAAATATTATTTGAATATCTCGTTAAAGGAAAAGAAAAGGAACCTTCTACACAAAAGGTTATATAAACAAGAGTAGCACCAATTGCATTGCATACAACTACCAATAACCCAAAAGCCAATCGCATGGAAATTGTTTCTACATAAAGCAGACAACTTTTCTGAGCTCTAAATGGCAACATATACATATCCCCCACCATCATGGCTCATTAGAAATTGAGTGGATCCACCTCCAAAGAATAAGCAAGGCATAGGAACAAGCACATACATCAGAGCTGCAGGAGCAATATTCTCACCATTAATTTTTTAAACAAATATACAAGACATTTCCAGTTTAAAAGACTCTAACTAACTTGATAACATGGGCGACCAATTGTTATATATTGCACCAACTCAGATTTTTTTCTCAGCAATAACCTTCTCCAATTCCACCAACTTCTGTTTGAAACCATTGATCTCCTTCTCCTTTTCATCAACCCTATCTCTCATCTCCTCCTCAAACCTAATCCTCCTGTTCCTTTCCTCAATTTCCTTGGTTTCCAGAACTTCAATCTTTCTTTCCAAATCCCTAACCCTAATCGCACCCTCTGCCTTCACCTTCTTCAAAGTTGTCAACTCCTTCTCTAGAGACTCCACCAACGACTCCTTCTCCCCTAAATCCTTCCTCAATTCAGAAGCATCCGCCCTCGCCTCCTCCGAGGCAGTCATCTCCGATATCAAATCGTGCTGTAGCCTCGCCACGTCCGTCTCCAGGTCCGCTGCCCTCGCCGCGATAACCTCTGCCGCAACAACATCCTTCAAATCAACGTTTAATCGGTGGAAAGGGATTATAATCGGTAGAATGTGATTATAATCGGTGGAAATGTAGAAAATGATGTTTCAATCGGTGGAATCGAAGGTAAAGGCGAAATAGATGAAGGTATGTGAGAAACCCTAGTAGTAGATGTGGTTGGATGATGAGTGAAGCGAAAATGCATATTTGTGAAGAGAAATGGAGACTTACGGCTTAAGAACTCTCGAGAGAGTGAGAAGCTTCAGCTGCTCGCGAGGGTGAAATGAGTAAATCTGTCGAAATGAGAGTGTTTCTTGCGAGAGAGAAATGTTGAATGAAGATGTGGCTCATGTTACAATCGAGAAAGGTGACGGTGCCCCTATGATATGGGGTTTCAGTGTGAAGAAAGTGTGGCGTTGAGAAAGAAGGAATAAGTCATTAGGTTTTGAAAAGTGAAATGCTTAGAGAAATTATAACAAAAATCTATATATCCGTTATAATAAGTTAAGAACTTATTTACAGTTTATCACCTTATTATATATTATAACTGATATTCATAACTTCATTATAATATGTTTTGAAATTATTTACAAATTTTCCACCGCATTGTTTATTACGACTGATTTTTATAACTACGTTATAATATCTTAAATTTATTACAATTTTGCCACCCTATCAACTTATTATAACAGATTATTTTCATCCATCATAATAAGTATCGTTATAGAATGTTACTTTTCTACTAGTGTAGAGTTCAAACGAGTGTATTTTGATGAGTTAAAATTGTTGAAATGATTACCAAAGTGTAAGAATAGCTTAGGCACAAAATCACTTCCAAAACCACCAATTATGAGTCAATTTTGGGAAGTAGAAAGGTGATTTTCAGTAGCAGTTTGGTTTTGAGTTAAATTTGAGTTTTAACATGTTTCAATTCATCAAACAAAGTTGCTAAAGTAGTTAGTTTTGATCTAGAGTTGTTGTTGTGTAATTTTGACATTTCTTCTGTTTGGCATTTACACCATGGTTGAAAATCTTGCAATTTTATTTCCTTGCAGATACAAAGTTCTCAAACCTATATCCCTCCTAGAAAAGTCTACTAAAGAGGTGAGTATTGAATTTGTTTTATAAATTTCACAGTTTGAGCAATTTGAGCATGTATGAATGTTTGTTTTGCTTATTATAGCCTTCATGAGAATTAAATTCTACAAATTGAGCATGGAAACTTATATAGATGCTTTATTTTAGTTTGTTGTTGATGGATATGTGTAAAAGCCTATTCATTGAAGACACTTTTGTGTTCTTTAATTTCAAAAACTATAACAATTTTTCAAAAACTATAACAATTGATAACAAACCTAATGAAAAAGGAGATAAAGTACATGCTTTAAGGTTGCCAACAACAATAAAAATGTGTATTGTACACTTATTCTCATCTTTGCCTTTGATTTCTTTCTTCATTCTGCTCCTGCCAGGACCATGCCCCCCCCCCCACCATGCTCCTTCCTTTCTCATTTAACTTCCACCCAAAAATGATAGGCCAGGACCATGTCCCTCCAACATGCACCTAGGGTCTCACATATTTCAACCACTTGTTCATCCCATATCTATGGAAGAAAACAAAATCTCTCACATTTTTATTTGAAAACTACAATTTAGATGTGTCATGTAGTGATTGGTTGTTCCTCTCGACCAAGGTTATTCAAATCTCACTTCTGAACTTTCTTAGGGTGCTATACCAAGTTTCTTTTAGAGGATAGACACTCAATCTTACAATCCCTCAACTATTTTGCTTGTGTCTCAAAATTTGGCTAGTGGAGTTGCCAAATTTTCACTGTTTTTCTCACCGCAGAATGATGTTTCAGTAAGCTAATTTTCATTGCTATATAGGCACTTAGATGAAGAGCTATTCAAGTTTCCACCCCTGAAGATGCTACCACTATCTACACAAGTGTTGTCTGGTTCATTTTTTTCCAAAAAAATGAGTCAAAATTTGGTGGTTTAAGACAGGAAATGTCATAGCAGTGGCTGTAGGTCAAAACTAATCACTCCAACAACTTGGTTTAGTGATTTTAAAGTTGTTATAACTTTGAATTGGCTCAAATCCAAACTGTTACTCAAAAACACCTTGTCACTTCCCAATTTTGACTCAAAATTGATGGTTTAGTATACTATTATGGACTCAACCCATTATATCACTAATTGAACTCTGCTAGCAACTCTTAAACATCATTTTAGACTTGTTGAAATTATCACACAACATAGAAACTTCTAGCATTCGAAATATGACTTTGTTATGGCCAAAAATGTGGTAAAATCACTCCATCACACCACCAAAACTGGGTTTAAAAGATTGAATAGATTAGGCAATGTTAAAAGTTACTGTAGCATGTGTAACTACACAAGACCAAGCTGGAAAACAGCAGCTAGGTGGAGTTAAACTCGAATTGGAGTCAAACTCGAATTGGAGTCACACACAACTCAAACAACACAGTGCTAAGCTGGAATCTGAAATCTGAATGCTTATTCAATGTTGGTGCAATATGAAGCTTCAATTTCAGTGCACATTTCTTAAGACAAGTTTGTTTGATGATTTTACATATTTTAGAAGTGATAGCAACTCCTAATAGAAACAAAATTGAAAATTGACTATTTGAGTTGCTTGAAATATGATTTCAACCACTGTCACTGGAAAATCTATCACCCAAGGTTCACTTTAACATACCCCCTTCTGATATTTGTATACTTTAAATGCACTTGATTGAATATGATTGCTAGTTTTTGTGAACCTTGGTTGACCATATGTTTCATTTTAAGTTTGATCATGATGCGTGATGAATGGAAGGTGTATATGCTTTATGTTGTATTGTTTAAGCATGTTTTGGTGGTTGTTTTAGTGGGCTGAATATGTTGGTTGTAGATGAATACAAATGTTACACAATTAAAAGAATGTAAACAACTTTTAAATGGTAAAAGAATGTCAAAACTAATATAACCGGTACAAACAACCAGAATTGCGAAATTCACCCAAAGAAACCCAAAAAATGTTATCTGAACCAAGTAAAAACTAGAATGTAAGTATGTAGACAAGTTCACAATGGTAAAATACTAATAAACACTTAACTAACCACTAGAAATGACTAAGAAAACAAAATATGACTATGGATGTTAAAATTAAAGCACTTAAACTAGTAAGAGTAAACCATAAAAAACTGCACTAAGTTTAAATTTGAGCAAAAATTCCATTTGAACATGTTTCCATTCATCAAACTAAGTTGCTGAAGTGGTTAGTTATGATAATTAAACTTGTTTGAGTAAACCACTACTAAACCCTCAAAATAAGTACTAAAAATGTACTAGAATAGTCAAAATTTGCAAACTGCACTAAACTAGCCTAAGAAAGTTCAAAGAAACTGTCCTAACAAGTTTAGAATGGTAAAACCTAACTAATTAGGAACTCACACTACAACAACAACGTAGAACTCAAAATATGACATCCTAGAACCTAAAACTAGTTACTAGAATAAACTAAAAGTGGTCATAATGCATAGCGTATTAAAGTACTTTCCAAAATAGTTAATAAACTATCTACACAAGTTTTAAAACATAAAAGAAACATAAAAATGAGGGCACAATTCGAAAATACAAAGAAATACAAGATTTCAATATTGAGAACCTAAAAGTACACTACTTAAAACATAATAAGTGTACTAAATAGGTGACAACAAGACCAATCTACCTAAATTGGACTACTTTTAAGTAATGTAAAGATCCTAAGAAGTCTAAAGTATTGAAATCAAGTTAGGAAAGTAGTGAAATGCAAAGAATAACCCAAAACTCAAAGTTTGAGTATTTAGGTTCTAAAAAGTGTACATAAAAGTTGACATTACCAATTTACCTAAACTCCACTACTTTTAAGTAATGTAAAGATCCTAACAAGTCTAAAGTATTGAAATCAAGTTAGGAAAGTAGTGAAATGCATAGAATAACCCAAAACTCAAAGTTTGAGTATTTAGGTTCTAAAAAGTGTACATAAAAGGTGACAACAAGACCAATTTACCTAAACTCCACTACTTTTAAGTAATGTAAACATCCTAACAAGTCTAAAGTATTGAAATGAAGTTAGGAAAGTAGTGAAATGCAAAGAATAACCAAAAACTCAAAGTTTGAGTATATAGGTTCTAAAAAGTGTACATAAAAGGTGACAACAAGACCAATTTACGTAAACTCCACTACTTTTAAGTAATGTAAACATCCTAACAAGTCTAAAGTATTGAAGGACAAAAGTCGTCGGTAAATGTTAGCGACAAGGGATTTACCGACGGCTCTTTGGCCGTCGATAAGCCGTCTGTAAATGTTTTTTTCCAACGGTTTCTGGTTGTTTCCGAGGGATTATGACCTTCGGTAATGCCCTTTTTTTTTTTGTAGTGATAATTGTCATGATTTTTCTCTAAATTTAAATTTATTTATCATACATAAAAAAATAAATAATGATATGAAGAACCAAAACAATTATTAAATTCGCAAATGCATGAAGAAATTATGTCCTTTACAAACAAATTTCCTCTAAGTCAATTAGCCTAATTAGTTATTCCATATCCATCTTCAAAAATTTCATCATCGTAATTAAACTCAATAAGTATCAAATTTTTGTTTCATTCCTATTCTTACCGAGTATATATACTCATACTTGTATACGTATTTTCTTTCTTACTATTTTAATATCAACTAATTAATTTTTATACAATAACAAAAAATTATGACAAATGAAATATAATATTATTAAATAGTTAATATCAAAATAAAGGTATTTTTGTTTCTTCAATATCAAGAAAACAATTATTTTCAAATTAGATTACCAATCATAAGAACCAAAATATTTATTAAATTTACAAACGTTAAAGAAACCTAGTTGATAAAATTTAAAACTATTTTTAAAAAAATATAAAATGGGAACAAATATTCAAATTAAAAAAATATTTCAAATTCTTTACTTCAACTTTTTAAATTATTATGAAATCTATTTTTTTCAATACACTAATAAAAATTCGAATTCACCACTTAATCAAAATCAAGAAAAAAAATTAAAGTAAGAATATTTGAAATTTTATATAGATATTTCATCGAACTTCACTATATGTTGGATAATGATAAAAAAAATTGTAACAATTACATTAAATTATTGATAGTAAATAAAATTTATTTATACAATGATAAAATTATACTTATGATAATGAGTTAGAAAATAAAAATTTTTATTCAAAAAATATCAAAACGATATTCTACGTAATAAACAAACAATAAATAAAAATATTAAAAAAATATCAAATGTATTTCTTATAAATAATTTGATAAATTATTTAAAAAATCAAAAAGAAAAATAAATAAATAATTAAAAATATAATAAGACAAAAGATATATTAGAGATTTAAGAATTTTGTTTTTTCAAATATCAATATAGTAATTTGAAAGATAAAAGTTGTTTTATCTCTTAGTATAAAAATAAGTCAGTATAATTTCTTTTCCATCAAATTCATAATGACATCATTACTGTAATGCCACATAGCATTTATTGTCCACATCACATTTTAATTTCATCAATAAATGAACTTTCTCCTTATCCAAAAATATTAGTTGTATTGATGTAGAGAGAATTAGTGAAGAAAGGCTGCAGTGTGTTTTAAGTCCTTGAGTGGTTTGAATAGTCACTCACACTATATATGTCAATTCCAGCACCATATGTTCACTCAACTCTGCACAAGATCAAACAAATTGCAGTGATTCATATAATTTCATCAACTTTAACTAATTGCTAGAAGATGAAGCAATTTCTGGAGAAATTTTTCCCAGAAGTATACATGAAGATGAAGCAAGAGACCAAGATTAGCAATTTCATAGCCAGCTCCTAATCAATAGAAAATTGAGGCTCGGTGTGGTCCTAACTAGTAAGTATACAATATGTGGACACTATAAAACAGCTTTAATTTTTAATAGAATTATAGAAAAATTAAATACAGATAGCCTTCTACTGTGCTATGAGAATAGCAATAACAGTGTTCAGCATAACAAAAACTGTTCCCAATTGAACTATTATGTTCAGCAAAACTAATGCAACTATATGCTTATTAGTGTTTAAAACTTTATGTTCATATAAGAATTTCTGGCAGTTTTATTTTTTAACAGATGAGATATTAACGGTGATGTTTTCAGTCAGATTTCACTCAAGATTATAGAAATTCCGATCATGTGTGTAATGTTCGCAAGCACATGTCAGTATATGTGTCAGCAATAACTTAATTATGTTGGTCCCATGCATTTCTCCTCCACAAACTCAACTTAGCCAAAATTGTACAATTATTATTACATTCATTAATGCTGTTGGTTTTGTCCTTCATCACATCACATGTAAAACCTTATGCCATCAGAGAAGAATGCAAATTTGATATTGCTAACTAGATTTGAGATATAAATTACTTAAAGATAAGATCAACATTAGACAATTTTCTTCCTAGAAGACAAAATTTAACTAACCAAAATTCAACAGTGACAGTTATCACAGTTATAGTGAAATCCAAACCAATGTTGAGTACACAAATCAAAAAGCACTACTTGATTATAAATTATCATGAACCATATATGAAACCTGAATCAATCTCTCTAAGCTTTTACCTGTGTACTAAAGAAGAGGCTATCAATGGCTGTTGGGTTGGCTATAGCAAGTGAAAATGTCCAAAGCAATGGTAAGATAACCACTTATGTTCTGCTGTCTTGTATGATGGCTGCCATGGGAGGTCTCCTCTTTGGCTATGACATTGGAATAGCTGGTGGGGTGACCGCAATGGATCCATTTCTGAAGAAGTTCTTCCACAAAGTGTACCTTCAGAAAGAAGATGCCAAAGTCAGCAACTACTGTGTATTTGATAGCCAACTATTGACCTCTTTTACATCCTCTCTCTATGTTGCTGGCCTTGTTACCACCTTCTTTGCTTCTTATGTCACCAAAGCCTTTGGCCGCAAACCGTCCATTGTGGTCGGCGGCGCCGCCTTCCTGGCCGGTACAGCTCTGGGAGGTGCAGCTTTTAATGTGTTGATGCTCATATTTGGTAGACTTTTGCTTGGAGTTGGGATTGGTTTTGCAAACCAGGTAGCTATCTTTTCCTTCATTTTTCTACACTATTACAAGCATTTCAAATATTGATTACAACTTAAGATTCAATTGGAAACTAGACCTCTATAGAAGATTAAAGCTGCGTAATTTACTTTCCTGAAATTTGGGATCTAGCTTCTCTTTTGCGAGTTCACTTAGACTGTTGAAGACAAAATGAAAATTGATTATGATTTATGATTTTTTTGTATGTATCTGTAATTTCTGTAGGCTGTTCCTTTGTATCTATCTGAAATGGCACTACCACGACTAAGAGGAGCGATTAGCAATGGCTTCCAGTTAAGCGTTTGCTTTGGTAGTGTGTTTGCTACCTTAATCAACTATGGAACAGACAAGATTAAAGGTGGGTGGGGTTGGCGTGTGTCCCTAGCCATGGCAGCAGTGCCAGCCTCAGTCCTAACATTTGGTGCACTTTTCCTCCCTGAAACTCCCAACAGCTTAATCCAACGCGGCCATGACCATCAAAAGGCCAAGTTACTACTTCAGCGAATTCGAGGCACAGATGATGTGCAAGAAGAACTTGATGGTCTTATAAAAGCAAGTTCTTCAAAAACCGACGAGAAGCAATCGCTTAAGATAATTTTGAAACGAAGATACAGGCCTCAGCTTGTGATGGCAATAGCTTTGCCATTTTTCCAGCAAATGACAGGGATAAACGTCATTGGTTGCTATGCCCCTTTACTTTATAGGACAATGGGGTTAGGAGAAAGTGCATCGCTGTTTTCAGCTGTGATCACGGGAGTTATAGGTACTGCCTCAACATTCATATCAATATTCATAGTTGATAGACTAGGACGGAGAGCCTTGTTCATGATTGGGGGCATTCAAATGATTGCATCACAGGTTATAGTTGGTGGTATAATGGCCTTTCATCTGAAAGATCATGGTGGATTAAGCAAAGGGTACGCTTTTGTGGTTTTGATTATGATATGCATATATGTTGTTGGGTTTGGCTTGTCATGGGGGCCATTGGGTTGGTTAGTGCCAAGTGAAATTTTTCCTTTGGAAATTAGATCAGTAGGGCAAAGCATCACAGTGGCAGTGAACCTTATCTTCACTTTCACTGTTTCTCAGACTTTTCTGACCATGCTTTGCCACTTCAGGTATGGGATTTTCTTCTTCTTTGGAGGATGGGTGGTGGTGATGACTATATTTGTGTACTATTTTCTGCCAGAGACCAAAAGCCTGCCAATTGAACAGATGGAGAAAGTGTGGCAAGAACATTGGTTTTGGAAGAGAATAGTGACTAAAATCAGTGATAAAGAGCATAATCGTGAGATATCAATATGATACTTCAAGGAAGTTCTAAATCAAATGTTCTACCGATGTTAGCTTAAACATTTGTCTATGTATCCAATGTACTACAAAGCAATAAAATGGTTTTCAGTTTGGAAAGTTAGATTCTAATTATTAAAACAGTTTTCTCCACTCTTAAACTATACCTCTAACTTGACAGAAGAAGTTTTGGCAAGTGACAAAGATCAAATACAAACCTAAAAGTATCAAGTGTTGATAGAATCAAGGTGCTTTTAAAATCCTTGGTACTTTTCCTTAAGAGTAGTTTATGGTAGAAATGATTATTACTTGATATTGGCTTAAATAAGAGATCTACTCTGCTTGCATTTGCAGAGATCTATATGTCTTAATCGGTATATAAGTTGGAAAGTGTTACTATTGATTGCTTCTTCGAAAGTCTGAGTAAACGTTGTATTTCTCATGACAAATACTCCTAATGTACTTTTCCAATCATCTATATTACCACACTAGTCATTTATCTTAGTACCCAACTAGTCGGTAATTATCCGGCCTAGTATAGTATATGCTGAGTGACATTATTTCCTAAACATATCTTAATATTCGCTTCAGTGCCTTCCATTATGTGTAGCTCGACTCCTCCAAATACCAACTTACTATCCCAACATTCAATAACTAATTCGGCATTGTACTCGTTAAATAATAAAGACTTCCAACTAGGTTTCGATATTTGCTAGCATTTACTCAGTCTCCTCTATCAAACTTCGAAAGCTTTGTACCTGATTCCACGTGTTGAAACCAGATTATAGTTTCAAGATCTCCTTCCCATACACTTCTTCATAATCAACTCACTCCATTGGTTTGTACCCTTTTGCAACAAAGCTCACCCACCTCACGCCAATAGGTTGAAGTTATTTTGGGAGATCAGACAACTTCCACGTGTTGTTAGGTTCCATTGCACCAATCTTCTCATTCATTGCAAGTCGTCCCTTCTCATCTCGCACTGTCTATTCAAAGCTCAAGTTCTATGAATATATCAAAAGACATACATATGTCATCGTATCCAATAAAATCCATTTCAATAGTTTTTAAAAATTTATCTATTTTCAGCTACATCAAATCCGAAAATTTCCTTGGAATGAATCACAGGTAATATTATTTTTTTAAAAAGTAAAATTGAATGACAGAAATTTGAAGCAGTAACTAATATTTTTCGAAAAAATGTGAGTGACAGTGTACCATTGGTTCCTTCTAGAAATTCTCTGGCACTGCTTTGTTTTCACCAGATCCTTTCACTGAATCCGAATGAACATTTTTTCTTTTCTTCTTTTGGTCTGCCAGAAAGTGGAAGCTCCAAATTTTGGCCTCATTTTTTTTTCCGAGAAAACCCTAACCATCCCAATTGGCTCCTGCACTCCAATGACGCGCCGCTGCAGTCGGATTCCCTGATCTGCTGTTAAGATTCTATCGTTATCAATCCGATTTTGTTGGTAATTTCTCACTCTGATTCATTTTCTGTAACTGTTCAAGTTTTGCAATTTGATTTTTTGAGTTTTACATTCATATTGCTCAC
Source organism: Vigna nakashimae (assembly GCA_034642375.1). NCBI lineage: Eukaryota > Viridiplantae > Streptophyta > Magnoliopsida > Fabales > Fabaceae > Vigna > Vigna nakashimae. The sequence goes on from CM067764.1 coordinate 26,886,851, forward strand.
TAACTCAATTTACTTCAATGTTTTTATGCAAAAGTCAGTACTAAATTTTCTCTGTAGTTCTACTCTCTTTTTTTCACTAATAAATTCATAAATTTAAGTTAATAAAAAATTCGCTGGTGAAAAGTAAAGGAAGTAAAAGTATAAATAAGAATAAATTTATCTTTTAAAATTCCACTATTAAAAAAAAACCGAGGATGTAATGTTTGTTTTTTCTCCGTTTTGTTGTGGCAGTGAAGAGTGTAAGAACCTGAAAATGAATTAGAAAGTTAATAGAGTATTAAGTTCATGAAACTAGAAATTGTTCTTTTAAAAGTAAATTTCAGAATATCTTAGAATATCCTGGTTCATTAACCCAACTCAATTCTCTCTCTAGAATTCAGCCTTCTTCTTTTCTTTGTCTTTTCTCTACCAAGTTCATCTTCCTTCTCTCTTCCATTTCTTCTTACTGGCTTAGTGCATATCTATTTAGGTGGTGCCCAAGCGTTCACAACGTAGAGGGCTTTATTTCGAACCGATTACTTTCTTCCTTTTCACCGGTAAGTAGTTCTTCCTTTCTCCTACGTTGTCTTGGAACTTAGGGCATGCGAATTTACTGGTTGCATGTAACTAGAAACGTTTTTCTTCAAATCTCTGTCAAATTCTAGCTCTAAGAGTTGTTTCCCATCACCAACGTGGTGTTCTATAGGGTTTAGTTGAATTCTTGTTGTGAAGGAACTGTTGAGGTATCTGTGTGAGTTGTGCTGTTCAACTCTAAGGTAAGGAGAGCTAGAATACTTCTTTAAGTTGCTTGCATAAGGTGTATGTATACTGAATTCTGAATTGGTGCACTGTTTGGAGATGTATTTTGCGTTTTGAGTATGTTGTATTGTATGTATTGATATGTGAAATCTATGAATTGTGCTGTGATGTTATGAACTGAGTGGATGAGTTTAATTTATTGTAATTGATCAGGTTGGGAATGATTCGGGGTGTGAAGTCTGTTGAAACATTGTTTAGAAAGAAAGCATAGTGATTTGGTAGTGTTTAAGTTATTTTGGAGAAAGTGGGATAGTGAATTTGAGAGTTAAGGGTCTAGGGCTCTTATAGTCTATGGGGACAATATAGGGAGGTTATTTGTGACTTGTTAGAGTCATCAAACTGGTCAAAACAGGTGCAAAATGGTTGAATTGAATTTGGGTCTCTAAGTTGGGGCAATTGGTGTTTTAGAGTTGAATTTGAGTTGTAATTACTTTAGAATGGTAGTAGGAAGGTCTTAGATCATCTATACAAGTTTAATTAAGTATAAAATACAAATTAGAGGTGTTAGAAGTTGGGGAAGATGTCTATAAACGGTAAAGGGTGTGTGAATTGCATAATTCTGTAGAACTTGCGATCTGCAGATTATGCAGACTCGCTAAGCGAATGTTTTCGCATAGCGAGTCCTCACAACAAGGTGCTCTCTGTTTAGTCATTCGCATAGCGAGTTGGTGCGTTGTGCGAGTGACTGGAGAAGGTTGCTCTATGTCTGGTGATTCGCTTTGTGAATCTAGTCGCTATGCGACTGGTAGTGATGTGAGTTTAATGTCAATTAATTCGAATAGCGAATTTGGGGCGCTATGCGAGGGTTTAGGGTCTGATAATGTGTATCAAAATTTTCAATTTTCAGTTTAGCATAGCGCATAGACTTGGTGCGCTATGCGAATTTTAGCTGTCCCCCCGTCAGGAAAATTCGCTCAACGCACCAAGGGTGGTGCGTTATGCGAATTTTAGCTGAAAAACTTTCCCTCATCAGGAAAATTCGCTCAACGCACCAAGGGTGGTGCGCTGTGCGAATTTTTGCTGTCTTGCCTTGCACCTTGGTGCGCTGTGCGACCTGGTTCAATGAGTTTCACATTTTTCCTCATATGTTTGAGCTGTTTGATGTTGTTTGACTGCTAGGATGTATGTATGTTTATATAACTGATTTGGGTGGCTTGATTTTGCAACATGATTGAGGGTATGTTGTATTGTGTGTGAATTATAGTTTGGAAGTATGTATGAAACAAAGTTGTGATTGGCGTAAGTGTGACAATATGGTTTATGGACGTAATTCCATGGATCTCAAAGGGAGGTCACATGGTGGTGCCCTATGTTATGGACGTAATTCCATGGATCTCAAAGGGAGGTTACATGGTGGTGCCCTATGTTATTGGACGTAATTCCATGATCTTCAAGGAGAAGATCCATGGTGGTGCCCTTGGTTTATTTTAGAATAATTTGCATGGAAGCTCAGTCTTGGGGGTTATCCTGAAACTACAATGGTCAATCATTCTCAAGTAGAGAGGATTGAACCATGTCGTGAGTAGTAGCAGGATGTCCTAGTCTTAGGTGCTTCCAGTATGGCACAAGGTGAGTGATAACGGACTAACCTCGTGAGTGTGGTAGGGTGAAACTCATTAGCAATGGCTTTGCAAAACAGTAGATGTCACCATGAGTGCCTGACCCACCATAACTCGACAATTATTATAAGTCCGAACGAGTCAAGTGTAAAGTGTAAAAAGTGGTGTTGTATGGTTCATTAATTTTGAATTAAACTTGCATGTTGTGTGTGATTGTTATAACATGATTTCTATATATCTAGCTCACCCTTCGGCTTGTGTTTGTCTTTTGTTTGTGTGTTTTCTGTTGCAATGATCATCCATTTGGATATGAGCAGAGGTAGATGAGGTGCTCTAGAGTAGGCTTTGGAGGAAGATAATACTGCTGCTTAGTTTCATTAGGACTCTAAGTGGTTCCTTATCTTTTGTAATACTCTATTACACTTGAGTTTAAATTTACAACCATAAAGGGATGACTATAAACCTTAAGACTTTATCCACAAGTCTTATTTTAACTGTTATATTATATTAAAATGTGGATACTAGATTATATAGTTCAATATAATTTGGGACGTTACAAAAAGTGGATAGTCTTACAATAGTAATCATATTTTTGTTCTTTTCAAAGCATTATATTTTAATTTGTTTTCTTCTTATTAAGTGGACAGACCTCCATAATCTCAGTTTGTGTGTATTTAATTCAAATTAAACATTTTTTTCTTGTTCTGGAATGCAAAAGTGCCCCTTCTCTTCTTTATTCTTCAATTCAATCTCCTCATTGTGGATTATCTCTGGTCTTCAACCCGCCAACAGGGTAGTCTACTGGCTACCTTAGTTATTTTGTAACCTAACACTGATGTTTGTGGCTAAAATAGTTTTTCTGTTTGGTTGTCAGCTCTTTGGGGACTTCTCCTCATTAGAGAAACCCATCACTGGTGAAGCTTTGATTGTTCATGTTTGCTTTGTAGAGCTAAACATGTGAGAAGAAGTGTAAAAAAGGGAGAGTCATATAATATCTCTAAACTAGAATTCTAGAAATTCTGTAATTAGCTAGGAATGGGGAAAGAAGAAAAAAAAGATGTTTTCTGCGTATCACAAACACCGCACTGCCATGAAACAATCTGGAGAAAAACTTCTACAGGAACTGTAAATATAATCCTATCCAACAATTTTTGGATAATCAATCTTAAAAACAATTAAGAAGAGGTATAGAGTAATAAAAGATATGATAAGTCAGGAAGGTTTCTGGTGGAACCCGAGTAGAAAGAAGATCGAGTGTGACAATCCTGTACTTTGGAAGAAATACATTACAATAAGTTGTGTTAGATTTTTCTCCATTCGTGAATGCGTATTAATTTTTGTAAAATACCTATTATGATGTTCTTTTATTTAATGAATAGGCACATCCCGATGTAAAGGGATTCTAATGAAAGCAGATGGAGATGTACAATGAACTTAAAATTGTTTGTGGGAATTATCAAGCTCCTAGTCGTTGGGCTAAGATGAAGAGTGGAAGCAATGTAATGGACATGAAGAATGGTGAGGATGAATCTGTCTCCTTTGTTTGTCCCAGTTCAGAAGACATGAGCGAAACTGATGGAACCAAATCATACACTGCATCTCCAGAATTTGGCCATATGCCAGATGGTTTTCAAGAACCTCCCATGATCCAGCCTGTAAGACAACTTCCAAAACGACCTCATGCCTCAGATGCTCTTCTAGATGCATTGATGACAGTGGCATCAAGCACCCGACGTTTGGCTGATGCTCTGGAGCAAAGCAAATGGTCATTTGTTGCAAGTGAGTTATTACAGGCCGTGATGGAGATCGACGGGTTAGAAGAAGGTAAACAGATGTATGCATTTGAATATTTAAATGTTGATCCTTTCAAAGTGAAAGCCTTCGTCACATACAATGCTAGGATGAGAAAGACATACTTGTTTAGACAGTTCTGTTGGTGGAGGTGAGGTTGAACAGTGCCTTGAAAGTTTTTTGTTGTATAGATGATCTAGGGACTGTTTCACAGATGTTTTACGTTTCACAGAATGTATTGTTAGGATAATCGAATGTATAGACTCGTAATAGTGATAGGAGATAGACACATGCCGCATACATTAGAAACATTGCCCCTTCAAGTAGCCATGGTCATTTGATAGCAGGTAAAGGAAGATGAAAAACTGTGCACACGAACATGTAATATGATGCAAAAAAATAGTGGCATGACTGCTAATAAAGTGAGAAAGAGAGAATATTCTAACGAGTCTTATTTTAAGTATGTCCACTCCTATGTTTTAGTAGGCTATGATCCCATAAAAGGATATATTCACCAGTAATCCCCACAAGAACAGTTTCCATTTTTGAAATGATGGAACCTACGTAAATCACGCACTATAATTTTTCTTCCTGTCACAAGTGAAATGTACTTAGTGGCTTCATGGCAATCACCACAAACTCTTAGATTCTTCCTAATGTGTATTGTTGTGCCAGGACTTGTATTCAGAAGTCCATAGGCAATAGCAAGCCTTTCACTATGACTACTGAGCAACTGTTCTTTCAGGTTTTCTTCCGCATCCCCAATTGAATTGTTTCAGACACATAACCAGCAGCCTTTATCTCATCTCCAAGAGTCTGAAGAAAAGCATAAATTCTTTTGGATTGAGGATGATTAGTACTTCCTGAGTAGAATGCGTGAACTTCATTTCTCATCTCCACCAAACTGCATCCTGGAGTTTTATGAAGCCCCTTCTTTTCCATGACTGTTCTCACCTCGACGACTTTATCCCACATTGAATTAGAGGCATAATTATATGTTCGCAAGCAACACATGATACCCTCCCTCATCTAGGTCTAACTCAAATATTTTATCTGCAGCCTTCTCTACCAGCTCTACATTTTTATGGATTTTACAAGCACCTAGCACTGCACCCAGAACAGAAATCCCTGGTTTAACATCCATCTCCCGGATGAAATTCCAAGCATCATCCAACTGACCCGCACGACCAAGGAGATCAACCATGGAACTGTAGTGATCCAAATTAGGCTCCAAGTCATAATCTTCCTTCATGCTTTTGAAGAGGAAGAGACCTTCTTCCACAAATCCCAAGTGACTACAAGCTGACATTACAGACAAAAATGTTATGTCGTTTGGCTTAACAGCTCCTATCTGCATCTCTTTGAAAAGATCTAGAGCTTCTTTTCCTAGGCCATGTGTCCCATATCCATCTATTATTGCATTCCATGTTATTACACTTCTTTCCTGCATCATGTCAAAAAGCTTTATTGTAGTTTTGATGGCTCCACATTTTGCGTACATATCAACAAGAGCAGTGGAAACAAAGACATTCTTGTCCATATAAGTTCTTATTTCTAGGCCATGAATCCACTTAGCCTGGTGGTTGACTGAGAATTCTACAAGAGCAATAATTACCCCTACCAACGTAAAGCAATCAAGTTTAGTGCCTTGACATTGCATCGTACAAAATAGATTCAAAGCCTCCTCTACACACTCGTTTTGTGCATATCCTAATATCATGGCATTCCAAGTGACATTTGTTTTCTCCTTCAAATGATCAAATATTGAGGCCGCTATATCAACTCTCTTGCATTTAGAATACATGGATATTAATGAATTTGTGATTGACACATCAAAATCAAGTTTCATCTGATCCAATAATTTATGAACAAACCTCCATCTTTTAAGACCACCTAAATTAGCGCAAGCAAGTAAAGCTCCCATCATGGTAACACGCGTAGGTACCTCCCTTTCTTCCAACATCTTCAGAAAAGTTGCAAAAGCTACTTCAGATTCACCATTTTGTGCACAACCACAAATCACGGTATTCCATGAAACAACACTCTTTCTACTCATTCCCTCAAAAACTGTCCTTGCAATCCTTTCAGACCTGCATTTGAAGTACATATCAAGAAGTGCATTTGAAACATTAACCAGTTATTCAAATCCTGATCTGAAAGCATAACCATGGATTGACCTTCCAATTTTCAAAGAATCAGGCTTTAGGCCAGCTTCCTGTATCTTCGAAACCAAATGCAACGCTGTCTTAGCAAAGCCATTCTGAGCATATCCCGCAACCAATGTTGTCCATGTAACCAAATCTTTGTGCGGCATTTTTTCGAACATCTTGTACGCATAATCGATCTCGCCACACTTGGCATATAAATTCACAACAGCAGTCATGGAAAACAAATTGAACCCAAACCCATTAGTTATTAACTGCCCATGAATCTCTCTACCCCTTTTGAGGTCCAAATTCTCTCCACACAATTCCAACAAGCATGTATAATCACCCGCGACTGGTCTAACCTCATCACACATCATCCTATGGAAGAAAGACAAGGCCTCATCCAAACTTGAGTTTTTTGCATACTCTTTAAGCACGGTGTGGTAAAGCACATCAAACTTGTGCTCAACAGGTTCAAAGACAGAAGTTGCTTCACTGATACTGCAAAATTTGCAGAATAATCTGATAACCCTGGCTTGAAACACGTGCTCATTGTAGAAACCGTTTTTGATGATAAGGGGGAGGATTTCATAAAGCTCTTTCTTTGAGGTGCAATTTTCTAACAGTATAGCTGAAGGGTGCGTATGCCAATATAAGCGGCTAGGAATGTAATTACCTTGTCATAAAGAGGTTGTTGTTGTGCTAGTTTTGGAGTTTGTATTGCTAACTGTGTTGGACCAAATTGGTAAAGGGCATAGAGCAAAAAGTTGCAAGCTCATTGTTTAGACCAATTGTACCAAGTTCTTTCGATTCATGGTATTATTTTGTAACCAAACAGTTGAACGTTACATGCATGAAAACCATGGTATTGCTCTTTCAGCGGTGATTGAGTTGGTTCTTGCATGCATGGCAAGAGACACCACACACAGAGTAGTTGAATGTAGTTGGTTTGACAAGACATGTTCAAGGATTGAAATTAGTTCAAATTCCCAAATCTTTCCATAATTAATAATATTTTCTTGTTCATGTGTTTCACTGCTTTCTTACCGATAAATATGTCCTTTTTTTCTTACAGGGAAGTATGTGATAACCATGACCTGCTTCCATTGATTATGTGATGGTAATAGGTGGTGGAGATCGACTAGGTTTCGGATAGTCAAACAAAGATCGTATTCAAAAGTTTTCTTTTATTTTAGGTTTCTTTTATTTTAGGTTTAAACTTTTGAATGGTTCAGTGTTTGTTTGAAAATATCAATTTGGTAATTAGATTTTGAATAATCTTAATTAAGTTCTTTTCTTTTTAAAATATATAACAAATAAGTTTTTTTAGTTAATTTTGTTGAAAATGAGTTGTAGTATTAAATGAATCACCGTGTGTTATTTGGTTTCATAATTCATTGCAACTACGTATTTAATTCATCTTCTATTCTTCTTTAAAGGTGTAGGTTTTGAAAGAAAAGATTGTGTTTCTATTATCCATTGTTTAGCTTATTATATCTTACTTTCATTCTTGTTCATCTTGCACATGTAATGGTTGGGAGATGCAAAGTTAATGAGTCAATATTTTGTTCACTTCACTTAGTTTATTGTGCTAGAATTAATCGGGGAATTGTGCTTAATTGTCCAGTATTTTCCTATTTTTACTAATTGAGCTTAATTTAACCAAAAATTCTTATTTGAATTAATTTGAATTATTTAAGACTAATTATTTGCATTATTAATTGTAGGGAAATTGTTGGATATTATTTGGGACATTTGGAGGTCAAAAGAAAATGCCACATCAAATATACTTTAAACTAAGATGAGAGAGGAGGTGTGGATTTATTTTTTTTTGGGAATGCACTACACAGCCCAAAGCACTTCCAAGGGGCAGCAGGCCAACCATCTTCATTCATTTTCCAGCTAGCATTAAGTGGTGTGACGGTGAGAAAAAGGGGTGTGTCCAGCAGGAAGAAAGCCTCCGCGGTCCAACACGCTTTGAGGAAGTCCACGTTCACGGTCCTGCTGCCAGCATCTTTGGAGGGGTGCACACAGAGATAGACGGTCCAGCAGCTTGAATGAAGGGTGATTTGTTCTCCCATTCAGCACAGCAGAGTTAACCTCGGTCCAGCAGCCTCCTTGGTCCAGCGAGCACACGGGAAGCAAGCAGCAGTTTGGAGGTGCACGAAGACACTTCATGCATCCAGCAAAGAGAACACGCTGTCCAGCAATTGGATGAAGAGGCATCACGGGCCAAGGCTGGAAGCATTGAAGGAAGCAGGCATCCAGCAAAGTGGAGGCGACGTCGAGCAATCCACGCGTCCAGGAGCGTCACGTCCCAGCATCAACATCCAGCCTTCACACATCAACGCACGCGGGCAGCAGCTTGGGAATGAAAGGGGGTGCATCCAACAACACTTGGAAGCACGAGAATGAAGAGAACAACACGTGCAACAACCACCGAGAGCAATGAAGATCCACACGTCCACGGTCCAACATCCAGTAAAGGCCTTCACGGTCCAGCAAAGCAGGGAGCCCACGAATGGAGTGAAAGAAGAGCGTTGAGGAGAGGGTTACGGGGGTGTGCGTGGGTGATGAATCAATATTTTCTACACTTCACTTAGTTTATTGTGCTAAAATTAATCAAGGAATTGTGCTTAAATGTCCGGTATTTTCATGTTTTTACTAATTGTGCTTAAATTGACTAGAAATTCTTATTTTGATTAATTTGAATTATCTAAGCTAATTATTTGTATTAGTAATTGCAGGAAATTATTGAAAATGAATCTGAAATATGTGAAAGTTTAATGAAAAAAAAAAATTGCCAATTGGATCGAGAGGTGAAGATTTATTTTGATCTACAACACATTTTATTTTGGGAATTGATTTTCCTTTACAAAGAAATTTGGCAGCAACCCAAAATTGCACATGTGTTTGGACGTGAAAATGGTCTTGGATGTGAAAGGGGTAGTCATTCATTTTAAAGCATAATTATCAATGCAACTACAACACCACACCGCAAATTTGGTAAATTCAATTTGGCTATCAGTTTTGGACAACACAATGGGGACCACCAATGTAAAAGTTCACGTGCACAATAGAGAAAGTGTTGAACTTTATTGATTTAGTATTATTAATGGAAGGGTGTCACGGCCCATGCAGAATTTATTTTGGCAAAGAACAAAATACACTTTGGCAGAGTAGGAAGCAGCCTACGGTTTTTCATGATCTGCCACGATCTGGGTGAATAATTTTTTTTGGCTTAAAGAATTTAAGTGGACCTGTACGGAGACAAGAACTTGGCTGGAGAAGAAGAAGATAGCCAGAATAGGTGCTGGGACAGTACCACGGTGGAGATCGTCCAGCTGATCCAGTAGCAGTTTGCATGCCTAGCAGTTTGGAGGAAGATAAACGTTCAACACAACTCAATCTAGCACGTTGGGAAGAAGGTGTCTCGATCCTCCACATCCAGCATGTCTTGCATCCAGGGGAGCCCACAGCCAAAGCAAAATTTGCATTTTAAAAGAGGGAGGTGTACTCAGTATTTGATCCAACACATGAAGCAGCTTCTTCTTGCACGCCCATCACGGTATTCCAGCAGTTGTACGCTCCAACACTCTTCATCACCACCAGCAGCTACAGTTTCACGCCCAGCAGTGGAAGCAAGAACACGGACAACAGCTTGGGAGCATGGGAGGCTACGAAGAACAACGTCCAGTTTCAACCATACCAAGAAGTTGAAGAAGAAGTACAATATAGTGAAGAGGAACCGAGAATGAAGAAGGGAGTTCACGGCCAGTCTCCAAGACGGACCAACAGCCCCACACTCACGGCATCATCCAGAAGCAAATAGAGGAGAAAAGCCACACACTCAAAGGAAATTATTTGTTTATTTTGCATGGGAATGTTTTTGTCTGCACGTAGGAAATGGGTGCAACTTTCCCGTGAATTGAGAAAAGTGGAGAACCCCTAATTCATTCATTATTGGCAGTTAGAAACAAAAGGGGGTAGGGAGACCCACACACACATTCTCGGTACAGGCTGTATGGAGACACCGAGAGGAGCAATTTCAAGAATAAATAAGAGAAGGCATGAGAGTTTTAGGATCAGATTTTAGAATGGAGTAGTAGATTTTAGATTAGAGTTTTAGGAGTAGTTTAGGATAGCTGAGAAGAGGCTCTCGCCTCTTCCTCTTTCTCTTCCGTTCTCTGAATTTCCATTTCAACGTGCAATTGTAGTTTTAATTTCTGAAGAAGCAGTAGAAGTGTGTCACCTTTGCTCGTGTTATTTTTAGTTGTACTGTTGATTTTAATTTAAGTGTTGAAAGCATTGATAAATTGCATTTCCAGTTAATTGTTTTCTATTTTTATTGTCTCTTTTATTTTATCGTTTAATGTTTTTCTACACCGTTCAATTCTACAGTTTCTGAATATTTACTGTTCTATTTTTACCATCTTTTACCGTTCAGTTTTACAGTGTTTAAAATTTATTTCAAAAGGTTTTAAATTCTGTTTTATTTAAATTCCAATTTCCAATTTTATTTTACCGCACAAAACATCTACAAAACCCCCCCACTTCATGTTAGATCTGAGATTGAACCGCCACAAAATTGGTCCTTGAGAGACGACCTAGGAGTCACTTCCTAGTTATACTGCATTCATTAATTGCACATAAAATTTGTATGACCGCGACAGTCGTATCAAATTTTGGCGCCGTTGCCGGGGACCAATCAATGGAGGTTTGGTTTTAGATTTTTGTTGTATAAAGTTTTGTTCTGTTAATATGTGTGTTTTGTGTGTTTTGTCTTGTATATTTTTGTAGGCGACAACGACACCTTCAGCAAATTTTGGCGGCGTTGTCACTTCAGTTCCAGGTTTTTCGTTTTAGATTTTTGCTGTGTTTTTCGATTATGTTGTGTTAATATATGTTTTGTCTTTTATATTTTATTGTGCTGTGTTCTGTATTTAGTTGCTATATTTAAAAAAAAAAAATTATTTTTTTTTTTACTATTGATGTTCTGTCTTGTGTGTGCTTGTAGCATGTATAAATGTGTTTAGTTTATCTGTTTCGTAATTTTTAGTTTTTAGTTTTTATTTTTATTTTCCATGTCTACCTATTTTAATTTTGTGAATAGTGCTTATTCTACAAGTGCCTGTAATTATGATTCTCTTTCTGCATATTACTCTGATTCTTGTGCTGATTTTAATACTGAGAAAAATATGGATCATCCTCAAATTCCTGAGAGCTCCCTTTGGGAGCCGGTTCCACCAGTTCAGCAATATCAGAGTCAGCAGTATGATGCTCCTGCCCAAGTAGCTTCTCAGCCTTCAACTTCTGAACCTACATTGAAGGAGTTATTGGAGCAGATGACCATGCAGAACATTCAGTTTCAGAAAGGGAACATGCAGCTCAAGCAAGAGAGCATGGAAACTCAAGCTGCCATTCAGAAGCTGACTGATCAGATCGGGCAGATGGCCACTCAACACTTTCAAGATGATAGTGGCATCAACATAGAAGATGGGGAGCAAAGCTATGAGTTTACTACTACACCCACTTTCCTACCTTTCTATGATCCCACTCTTGCACCTGAGACTGTTGATGATTATTTTAAGGACCAGACAGGTATGAGTAACACTGTTGAGACAGGTAGACCATTCTTATCTTCCCCCGTGGAGGTAAACATACCTCAACTTGAATGTGCAGTTGATGAATTGGAAATTCATGAGAAAATTTATTCTGAACAAAAACATGTTTATTCTGAAACTGAGATTACAAGCTCTTTACCAGATCTGCCTATACATTCAATTGCTTGTGATTTGTTGCACAATGATTCTACAGGTTTTAGGATTGAAACTGATACAGACTTGATTGACAATTCTAAAGTTTTTGATTCAGTATTAGTCTCTGAAACCATTGGTATAAATGTTGTGTTGAATGAACATGATTACAGTGATAAATTTTCCATTGATAATAGCTTTGCACTGAATGTGGATTTTGTTGATGATGCATATGTCAATATTGATTTTGAGACAGGAATTTTGCAGTCGCATAACATGATAGAGTTAGAACAAAACATTGATCTGACTCAGTTTTCTGAGAATTGTGAATGTGATTGTGAATCTGGTTCTTGCCCGATTTGTATTGAAATTGATTATGTGTTACAAACAGATTCTAAATTCATAACAAATGCTATTGATTATGAGTTTGATGACCAGGTTACAAAAGTAAATGAGAATACAGGTACTGACATAGAGGAAATAATGATAGATGAAGGAAAGTATACTGCTTTTTCTCTTATTACTCCGGTGTCACATACTCAACAACTACTGGTGGACAGAAGGCTCCTGATTTTATTGATTCAACAACTTGCTCGGAGAAGTGGCGTGGCTACTGGGATTTGTCCTGATTCAAGTGAGAGGGCAGTACTGGGCGAGCTGCTCCTGAAGACATCTTCGCCGGATCCTGAGGTGGAAGATATCTCACTGATTGTCCAGAATTGGCAACTGCCACCATGACCAGGGAGCACTCTTTTTCCTCATTATGTACATATTATTTAGCTTTTCTGGTGTGTTTTCATGGTTGTGTTTATTTCATTTTTAAAAATTGTGAGCATGAATTAAAAAAAAAAATATTTTGTGATAAATTTTTTTTTTTGTTTAAAAGCGTGCCAAATCTGTATTCTGATATGTATAATTATTTTTTTTTAGTTTTCACATTGTTATCCTTATAAAAAAAAAATTTCAAAAATTCAAAAAAAAAAAAAAAAAAATTGTTTTGCATATTCCTTGATTTTATTTCGACCCTCAGTATCTTATTATTTCATACCAATAAAAATTTTCACTTCAGATCTCATTTATTTTCCTTATTTTCCTTCACTGTAAATACAATTTCTTAGTTGTTTTCATACAGATCTTTGATTGCAAATTTTGTTTAGACTAAGAAATATTTCATTCATCAATGCAAAAATTACAGTATTGGAGAAATAGAGATTTAACAGATCTGAAAATAAAATTGCAGTTGATATATATAAATAAAAGATGTTCGGGGGGTCGATCTTTAGTGATCGTTAAATATTACAGACCATAAAAAAACAAAAAAAAAAAAAAAAAAGAAAAAACATAAGTGTTCATATTACAGTCCTTAATTCTGGCCACTCTCGGCCAACAAAAACAACAAAAACATAAAAAAAAAATAATAAATAAACAAAACATTAAAAATGAAAGAACTCTCGAGCTGGTTGTGGTGGTCTAAGGGAGAGCTCCGTTGAGGGAGCTCTGGTTCGAAAAGTCACGAGCGGAGGCTTTGGTGGAGGAATTTCTCGTTCATTTCTGTCGTCATCGATAATGATCGGAACTGGAAACAAATTCAGCAGCCTCGGTGCCCTCATTATCACCCAGTTGTTTTCTTTCAAACAAAAAAAAAATAAAAAATAAAAAAAAATAAAAAATAAAAAACATGTGTTAATAATAGAAGAGGAAGTGAAAAAATTTCAATGGAGGTATGATGAGAGTTCTTACCGTACATGTATAGCGGCAGTTGTGAAAAGAGAGTGCCTGTGGGGTCTATCTCCGCTTGCCAGCGCCTGACCCGATTGCCATGGTTGTTAAACCAGCAGTGCACGTTGTATTCAGTGGCTTCGCCGAAGGTCCTTAGTCGAGACGCGATCTCGACGACTTGCGCTCGGCTTGGGTGTGTGACCCCATAGTTGTAGATTTTGGTCATCATCGTGATCTGATCATCTGTAGGACGCCATCGTTGACTGGTATATCTCTCTGATTCCATATCACTCATCCTTCCTCTCGTAATATACAAATACATAAATAAAAAATAAATACATATAAAAAGAACAAAAACAAGAAAAAAAAGCATAACATAAAAAAAAAAAAAAAAAAAAACATAAAAACATTAGATTCTTAATTCAGTGTTTTCTTTATTTGTTCTTGTTTCCTTTCAGATTTATTTTGTCCAGTCATGCTTTGATGTTTCAGTTTTTGGTCTCAGATCTGTTTCACGGTCCTCGCAAAGGGTCCTAAACGGATCTACGTCCAGTTGTCCAGTTGTCCTTGTCCATATTGTTCTTGTATATTATGTTTCTGTGTTTTATTTATTTTTAAGTGGGGTACGTGGCGTTGTTCTACCCGATTGTCTCTGCCATACCTTCAATCGAAGGGAGATTAACGTCTGGTTTCCAGCCGATATACCCCTTAAGTTTTAAGACAATTGTGTTTTATGTGTTTTAAGTGTTTAGCAGGTGAAGAAGAAAGCAAATAAGAGCTGAAAATAAAGAAGGAACTGAAGGCTTAAATGAAAGCAGGAAAAGAAAGCAGAAAAAGAAAAAAAAATGATAGATCTGAAAGCTGTAAAAGGAGAAGAACTGAAAAGCAAAGAAAAGAGCAGAAAGCTTAAACGGCAGAAAGAAGGAGATCCAAGGTGCAGATGACTTACCCGGAGTAGTAGGGCTTACAGAAGCTTGACGCAGATCTTAGACGCTCCGAAGGCACACAGGCAGAGGCTCCTCACGAATCTCACTCAGACTCTTCAGAAGGCCGGAGACAGAGCTTCCTCGCAGAGGTTCCAGATGCTCAGGTTGAGAGTGAGGAGAGCGGAGAGAGAAGTGAGAAGTAGAGAGAGAGAGCAGGCAGTCAGAAATGCCGCTCGGGAGCCGAAGTTGGCCTATTAATAGCCAAAATTCTGCCACTGTAGCAACAGTTCCGGTCTTTGCCACCGAGACTGTTGTCACAGTACCGGTATCCTTTTTCAAAAAAATAAAATAAAATAAAATAAAATAAAATAAAATAAAATAAAAAAAATATAAAAAATAAAATAATATTAACATCTACTGATGGATGTTATCTGACGACATCTACTGATGGGTGTCACTGAAAATTTCTCCCATTTTTTCTACTTTTATTGCACTTGTCTATATTATTTGCTGCTCTGAAATTGATAATCTGATGATTGTAACACACTGAGGACATTGTGTGATTTAAGTGTGGTCTACTGGGGAGAAATTTTGATTTTCTGTTAGTTTCTGTTAAGTTTGTATTTTGTGTGTTAAATTTTTTGTTTTTTGAGTGTTAAAATTTTTTCTGTTTTAAGTGGTTTTTAGTGTGTTTTGTGTGCAATAAATTTTACATTTTTCTTTTGATTTCTGGATGATGTTTAAGTTGTAGATTTTTCCTTCACTTCATTAATACTTATGGTTTGAAATCCTTGCTTTTCTCTGCTTGGAAGATGATTATAATGTTTAAGAGGTTGAATTGATTGTGACAAATACCCTGTGTGAGATTTGAGCCACTTTATTTTCTTTCTTGTGTGTGATATGTATCTTGATTGCTTGCACATATGCCTTGGCTTGATTCTTTTTGATAATTCTTGATGGATATGCATGTTTAGAAAATGATAAAGGCATTTTATTTCTTGAGCCTTTCTTTAGCCAAATAAGCCTACCCTGTTATTATCCTTTGATAACCCCTTTGAGCCTATACTTTCCCCATTTCTTTGTTTTAAAGCTCATACACTGACCCTAAGTGAAAAACCATGATTACCTAAACCTTAGGGAAGTCTGGAGCTATAGAAGTGTTATGTGAATAAGTGTGGTCTCCTTGGGGATTCTGATGAATTGGCTAGTTGGTTCCTCATCTTGTTTTGAAAATATGAATTATATCCTGTTGCGTGATAAAGAGAAAAAAAAGAAAAGAGACAGGATGAAAAAAAATGAAGATGAGAAAATGAAAAAAAAAAAAAAATTTTGTGAATAATGGAGTCGAGAAGAGGATTGAATTAGAGGTTTGGGCGTAATTTCACTGTGTTTACACTTGTTCCCCAGTGCTCCTCTATTTCTTCTGAGCTGTAGCTACTTATTCATATTTATCCTCCCCTGTCCTTGGCCCCATTACAACCCTGAAAGACCTTTTGATCTGAACATGCATATGTTTTAAGTATTGATAATTAGAAGCTTGCCAAGTCTGATTGTGTTTGTTTTCTTGAGTGCATTGAGTTGAAATGTTTACCCTAGACATTGAGAGAAACACTGTAGTGCATCTGTGAGGTTTTGTTATTTTTAAATCACCTCTTGAGCTGATTAATTATTTTTCCATACTGTGAATTGCTTGGATGATTTCTGTAAGTATGTGCTTTTCTTGACTATGTGTTGGATATTGTCTACTTCTTTTCTCTGTCCAGACTTCTTGAGAACTTTGTAAATTCTATTTATTTTTCTCTTTAGTCTTTATTTTCTGAATGCTGCATTTGTGTCACGTCCTTTGATATCCTTTGAACTATTCCCTCATTTGCGTCTTGGTTTTGCCCAGGTGTGCAAAAGACTAAGTGTGGTCTATTTTGATGAATCAATATTTTCTACACTTCACTTAGTTTATTGTGCTAAAATTAATCAAGGAATTGTGCTTAAATGTCCGGTATTTTCATGTTTTTACTAATTGTGCTTAAATTGACTAGAAATTCTTATTTTGATTAATTTGAATTATCTAAGCTAATTATTTGTATTAGTAATTGCAGGAAATTATTGAAAATGAATCTGAAATATGTGAAAGTTTAATGAAAAAAAAAAAATTGCCAATTGGATCGAGAGGTGAAGATTTATTTTGATCTACAACACATTTTATTTTGGGAATTGATTTTCCTTTACAAAGAAATTTGGCAGCAACCCAAAATTGCACATGTGTTTGGACGTGAAAATGGTCTTGGATGTGAAAGGGGTAGTCATTCATTTTAAAGCATAATTATCAATGCAACTACAACACCACACCGCAAATTTGGTAAATTCAATTTGGCTATCAGTTTTGGACAACACAATGGGGACCACCAATGTAAAAGTTCACGTGCACAATAGAGAAAGTGTTGAACTTTATTGATTTAGTATTATTAATGGAAGGGTGTCACGGCCCATGCAGAATTTATTTTGGCAAAGAACAAAATACACTTTGGCAGAGTAGGAAGCAGCCTACGGTTTTTCATGATCTGCCACGATCTGGGTGAATAATTTTTTTTGGCTTAAAGAATTTAAGTGGACCTGTACGGAGACAAGAACTTGGCTGGAGAAGAAGAAGATAGCCAGAATAGGTGCTGGGACAGTACCACGGTGGAGATCGTCCAGCTGATCCAGTAGCAGTTTGCATGCCTAGCAGTTTGGAGGAAGATAAACGTTCAACACAACTCAATCTAGCACGTTGGGAAGAAGGTGTCTCGATCCTCCACATCCAGCATGTCTTGCATCCAGGGGAGCCCACGGCCAAAGCAAAATTTGCATTTTAAAAGAGGGAGGTGTACTCAGTATTTGATCCAACACATGAAGCAGCTTCTTCTTGCACGCCCATCACGGTATTCCAGCAGTTGTACGCTCCTACACTCTTCATCACCACCAGCAGCTACAGTTTCACGCCCAGCAGTGGAAGCAAGAACACGGACAACAGCTTGGGAGCATGGGAGGCTACGAAGAACAACGTCCAGTTTCAACCATACCAAGAAGTTGAAGAAGAAGTACAATATAGTGAAGAGGAACCGAGAATGAAGAAGGGAGTTCACGGCCAGTCTCCAAGACGGACCAACAGCCCCACACTCACGGCATCATCCAGAAGCAAATAGAGGAGAAAAGCCACACACTCAAAGGAAATTATTTGTTTATTTTGCATGGGAATGTTTTTGTCTGCACGTAGGAAATGGGTGCAACTTTCCCGTGAATTGAGAAAAGTGGAGAACCCCTAATTCATTCATTATTGGCAGTTAGAAACAAAAGGGGGTAGGGAGACCCACACACACATTCTCGGTACAGGCTGTATGGAGACACCGAGAGGAGCAATTTCAAGAATAAATAAGAGAAGGCATGAGAGTTTTAGGATCAGATTTTAGAATGGAGTAGTAGATTTTAGATTAGAGTTTTAGGAGTAGTTTAGGATAGCTGAGAAGAGGCTCTCGCCTCTTCCTCTTTCTCTTCCGTTCTCTGAATTTCCATTTCAACGTGCAATTGTAGTTTTAATTTCTGAAGAAGCAGTAGAAGTGTGTCACCTTTGCTCGTGTTATTTTTAGTTGTACTGTTGATTTTAATTTAAGTGTTGAAAGCATTGATAAATTGCATTTCCAGTTAATTGTTTTCTATTTTTATTGTCTCTTTTATTTTATCGTTTAATGTTTTTCTACACCGTTCAATTCTACAGTTTCTGAATATTTACTGTTCTATTTTTACCATCTTTTACCGTTCAGTTTTACAGTGTTTAAAATTTATTTCAAAAGGTTTTAAATTCTGTTTTATTTAAATTCCAATTTCCAATTTTATTTTACCGCACAAAACATCTACAAAACCCCCCCACTTCATGTTAGATCTGAGATTGAACCGCCACAAAATTGGTCCTTGAGAGACGACCTAGGAGTCACTTCCTAGTTATACTGCATTCATTAATTGCACATAAAATTTGTATGACCGCGACAGTCGTATCAGTGGGAGCCGCCACTGGCCATTCTCTCAGGTTTATGTTTTTCAGAGGCTTTTGTTTTAAACATTTTTAAGAAATGTATGAACGGAGGGGATATATTCACGCGGATACGATTTATAGAATGAAAGAAGAACACTCTTGCCTTTTCATTTTAGGTTTTTTTTTATGCACTTTTGATTGAATCCTTTTATTGTTTCTATGCTTGAATGTTCACGCGTGTTGAGCTGGAAGAGAAGCGAAGCAGTGTTGGAATGTTGGGAAGTGTAGTAGCTGCCACGGTGGTAGGCTTTGAGAAAAGGAATCTTATTCAATTGCTTTATAGCAGAAAGGAGCAACTTCACGGTGATGAAGTTCATTTCGTTTCTTCTAGAAAGCAAGTTGATTGATTATTAGGTGGTGCGCACGTACTGGGAGGTCAAAAGAGTTTTTGTTTTTCTTCATTCACACTTGCACCGAGAATGCTTGATATTATATATATTGGAATGCATTCAGCTTGGAAGGAGCTTACTAAGTCATTTTATTTTCACTTTTCAAACGTTTTTAATACCGTTTCCGTGATGAATATTGCATTTCATTTTCCTGTTGTGCGTTTTCCAAGAACTGCTGCAATGTTTAATTAGTTTATTAGTTAAGCATTACTCTCTTAATTGAAGTTTTATTCCAGCTGTGTGCATTTGATTGTTTGTATCTTGATAGCTTTAATTGCGTTTGGATATTTACCTATTGCATTGTTTACTTTAATGTTTTCATGCACTTTGATGCTTTTAGTTATATTCGGTTTTGTTTAATTTTCAATTTAATTTAAGTTCACTTGCATTCACAAAATTTTCACAAACCCCCCCCACTACGTGTTGATCTTAGACTGAACCCAATTTGGTCCTTGTGAGACGACCTAGGAGTCACTTCCTAGCACTATACTGCATTCTTTTATGCACAACTTTTGTGAGAGGTGCAACCCTCTCAACAAAATGGCGCCGTTGCCGGGGACCAACGGTTCGGTCTTAGGTCTTTTGTTTTGTTAGTGTGTGTTGTGTTTTGTCTTGTATTGTGATGTGATGTTCTGTTTTGTGTGTGCGTTATTGTGTGTGCGTGTCGCATGTTCAATTGTGTTATGTTTTGTTTGTTTCGTAATTTTTAGCATTTCCTTTCTACCTTTCCCCTTCCTTTTCCATGTCTACCTATTTTGATTATGTGAATATTGCTTCTTTTGCTTGTGCCTCTAATTACGATTCTCCTTCTGCATGTTACTCTGATTTTAATTCTGCTGATTTTTATGCTGAAAACAATATGAACCATCCTCCAACTTCTGAGAGCTCTCTTTGGGAGCCGGTTCCACCTAATGAGGATGGTGATCATTTAGTTCTCACCACTGGACTGATGAATTTGTTGCCCAAGTTTTATGGTCTTGCAGATGAATGCCCACATGAACATTTGGATAGGTTTTATCGAATCTACTCTTTAATGAAACTTCCAAATGTCCCGAACGATCTAGTTTTCTTAAGGGCATTCCTGCACTCATTAGAAAGAGCAGCAAAAGATTGGAAAGACTCTCTTCCTCCAAGATCCATTACCAGATGGGAAGATCTTGAGCATAAATTTCTGAGCAAATTCTCCCATGTGCAAGATGGATACGACAACGGTCTTGGATGGAATGACCCTACCTTGGGATGGTACAATACTCCATAACATCAATATCAAGAACCACCATTCCAGAGTACTTTCATGCCTCCACTAGTCCAGCAATATCAGAGTCAACATATGATGCTTCTGCCGAAATAGCTCCTCAGCCTTCTATTTCTGAGCCTACATTGCAGGAGTTGTTGGAGCAGTTGACCATGCAGAACCTGCAGTTTCAGCAAGAGACCAGAGCGTCCATTCAGAGCTTCAATGACCAGATAGGGCAGATGGCTACTCAATTAAATCAGGAACAGTCTCAAGATTCAGAGTTACCATTTCAGACTGTTCAGATTCCAGATGATGATGATAGTGGCATCAACATAGAAGATGGGGAGAAGAGTCATGAGCTTACTGTTGCGCCACCTACTTTCCCATCGCCCTATGGCCCTACTCTTGCACTTGAGGAGACTGTTGAAGATCTTGAGGACCAGGCAGGTATAAGTAGTAATTTTGAATCAGGTAGACAATTTTCATCTTCCACCACTTTTCCAATCTTTAGGGAAGTAGAGGAAAACATACCTAAAATTGATTATTTTGTTGATGAATGTGTTATTCATGATTATGATGTTGATAGGTATGTTGATGATTATATTGTTGATGAGTATGTTTTTAATTCTCCCTCTCTGCATGATGAGAAACAATTTTTGCTATCACATCCGAATGTTTATTCTCCATGCACTGAACTTGAATATGAGTTTGTGGTTGATATTGTTTCTAAATTTGAAACCGATTCATGTTCTGAGAGTGTATCTGGGGTTCAGCCTGTTACACTGGGATTGGGTGTTATACCCCTACATATCATTTCTTTGGAGACACATCGCACTAACCATGTTGCATGAGGTACACATGAATTTGATAGACAAACACCCATAGTGGAAAATAAAGGTGCTAACACTGACAAAAGCTTCAAGATCAGTAGGCACCAGCTGAACCTTCTCATCAACAATCTTTGCTTCTTAGATCCAGCTGTGGATGATATCTCCCTGCTAGATCAAATCTGGAGGATGAAGCAATTCTTCCTCAAAACTTCCTTGCTGGATCCTGTGGTGGAAGACATCTCCCTGAAAGTCCAAAATTGGCAACTGCCACCATGATCAGGGGAGTTTTCTTTCTCTCTTCTCCCCCTTTCCCTACTTTTATTGCACTTGTCCATGATCTGTTGACTGTTATGATTTCTGATCTTATGCTTATGACACATTGAGGACACTGTGTAGTTTAAGTGTGGTCTATTGGGGGAGATTTTTATTTTTCTTTGTTAAGTTTTTGTTTTCTTGGTTAAATTTTTTTCTTTTCTAGGTTATTTTTGTCGTGTCTTGTGTACAGTTTTACATGTTTCTCTTGATTTCTGGACTTTGTTTGGGTTGTAGACTTATCATTTCCTTCACTTGATTGATACTTATTTGTTTGAAATCCTTGCTTTTCTCTGCTTGGAAGATGATTATGATTTTTGAGAGTTGAATTGATTGTGACAGAATTATCCTGTGTGAGATTTGAGCCACTTTATGTTCTTTCTTGTGTGTGATATGTCTCTTGATTGCTTGCACATATGCCTTGGCTTGACTCTTTTTGATAATTCTTGATTGATATGCATGTTTGGAAGTGATAAAGACAGTTTTGTTTTTGAGCCTCTCTAGCCAAATAAGCTAACCTTGTTCTGATTCTTTGAAAACCCTTGTTGAGCCTATATTTTCCTCATTTCTTTGTTTTGAAGCTCATACACTAGCCCTAAGTGAAAAACCATGACTACCTTAACCTTAGGGAATTTTGGAGCTTTGGAAGTGTTTTGGAAACAAGTGTGGTCTCCTGGGGGTTTGTGATGAATTGGCTGGTTGGTTCCTCTTCTTGTTTTGTGTTTGTAAATATGTTGTGTATCTTGTCTCTTATAGTTGTGTCCTAAACAGAGAGAAAAGAAAAGAGACAGGATGAGAAAAATAAAATATAGAGAAAAAAATGAAAAAAAAAGAAAAAAAAATTTGTGAATAATGGAGTCAAGAAGAGGATTGAATTAGAGGTTTTGGGTGTGAGTTGACTGTGTTTACACTTGTTCCCCATTGCTCCTCTATTTTTTTTTTGGTTTGTAGCTTTTTATCCATATTTTATCCTCCCTTGTCCTTGGCCTCATTACAACCATGAAAAGACCTTTTGATTTGAACATGCGTATGTGCTTGAGTGTTGATATTAGAGGCTTGCCAAGTCTATTTGTGTTTGCTTTCTTGAGTGCATTGAGTGACATTGATTTACCTTAAACACTTGAGAGAAACACTGATAGTGCATCTGTGAGGTTTTGTTACTTTTGATTCACCTCTTGAGCTGATTGATCATTTTGCCATGTCTTGAATTGCTTGGATGATTTCATGGGTATCTGCTTTCTCTGATTCATTCTGTGTTGGAATTGTCTACTTCTTTTCTCTGTCCAGATTTCTTGAGGACTGTGTAAATTCTGTTTGTTTCCTTGCGAGTCTTTGTTTTCTGTGTGCTAAGTTTGTATCATACCCTGGATGTCCTTTGAACTATTCCCTGATTTGCGTCTTGATTTTGCCCAGGAGTGCAAAAGACTAAGTGTGGTCTATTTTGATGAGTCAATATTTTGTTCACTTCACTTAGTTTATTGTGCTAGAATTAATCGGGGAATTGTGCTTAATTGTCCAGTATTTTCCTATTTTTACTAATTGAGCTTAATTTGACCAAAAATTCTTATTTGAATTAATTTGAATTATTTAAGACTAATTATTTGCATTATTAATTGTAGGGAAATTGTTGGATATTATTTGGGACATTTGGAGGTCAAAAGAAAATGCCACATCAAATATACTTTAAACTAAGATGAGAGAGGAGGTGTGGATTTATTTTTTTTGGGAATGCACTACACAGCCCAAAGCACTTCCAAGGGGCAGCAGGCCAACCATCTTCATTCATTTTCCAGCTAGCATTAAAGTGGTGTGACGGTGAGAAAAAGGGGTGTGTCCAGCAGGAAGAAAGCCTCCGCGGTCCAACACGCTTTGAGGAAGTCCACGTTCACGGTCCTGCTGCCAGCATCTTTGGAGGGGTGCACACAGAGATAGACGGTCCAGCAGCTTGAATGAAGGGTGATTTGTTCTCCCATTCAGCACAGCAGAGTTAACCTCGGTCCAGCAGCCTCCTTGGTCCAGCGAGCACACGGGAAGCAAGCAGCAGTTTGGAGGTGCACGAAGACACTTCATGCATCCAACAAAGAGAACACGCTGTCCAACAATTGGATGAAGAGGCATCACGGGCCAAGGCTGGAAGCATTGAAGGAAGCAGGCATCCAGCAAAGTGGAGGCGACGTCGAGCAATCCACGCGTCCAGGAACGTCACGTCCCAGCATTAACATCCAGCCTTCACACATCAACGCACGCGGGCAGCAGCTTGGGAATGAAAGGGGGTGCATCCAGCAACACTTGGAAGCACGAAAATGAAGAGAACAACACGTGCAACAGCCACCGAGAGCAATGAAGATCCACACGTCCACGGTCCAACATCCAGTAAAGGCCTTCACGGTCCAGCAAAGCAGGGAGCCCACGAATGGAGTGAAAGAAGAGCGTTGAGGAGAGGGTTACGGGGGTGTGCGTGGGAGCCGCCACTGGCCATTATCTCAGTTTTATGTTTTTCAGAGGCTTTTGTTTTAAACATTTTTTAGAAATGTAAGAACAGAGGGGATATATTCACGCGGATACGATTTATAGAATGAAAGAAGAACACTCTTGCCTTTTCATTTTGGGTTTTTTTTTATGCACTTTTGATTGAATCCTTTTATTGTTTTTATGCTTGAATGTTCACGCGTGTTGAGCTGGAAGAGAAGCGAAGCAGTGTTGGAATGTTGGGAAGTGTTGTAGCTTTCACGGTGGTAGGCTTTGAGAAAAGGAATCTTATTCAATTGCTTTATAGCAGAAAGGAGCAACTTCACGGTGATGAAGTTCATTTCGTTTCTTCTAGAAAGCAAGTTGATTGATTATTAGGTGGTGCGCACATACTGGGAGGTCAAAAGGGTTTTTGTTTTTCTTCATTCACACTTGCACCGAGAATGCTTGATATTATATATATTGGAATGCATTCAGCTTGGAAGGAGCTTACTAAGTCATTTTATTTTCACTTTTCAAACGTTTTTAATACCGTTTCCGTGATGAATATTGCATTTCATTTTCCTGTTGTGCATTTTCCAAGAACTGCTGCAATGTTTAATTAGTTTATTAGTTAAGCATTACTCTCTTAATTGAAGTTTTATTCCAGCTGTGTGCATTTGATTGTTTGTATGCTTTAATTGCGTTTGGATATTTACCATTGCATTGTTTACTTTAATGTTTTCATGCACTTTGATGCTTTTAGTTATATTCGGTTTTGTTTAATTTTCACAAACCCCCCCCTTCCCTACTACGTGTTGATCTGAGACTGAACCCAATTTGGTCCTTGTGAGACGACCTAGGAGTCACTTCCTAGCACTATACTGCATTCTTTTATGCACAACTTTTGTGAGAGGTGCGACCCTCTCAACAAAAGTAATAATGTGTTTTCTCATGTTCATCTTGTTCTTCTTTTGTTGTTTTGTTAAATAGAGTGGGTGTGAAGAATTGGTTGGTTATAATTATTTGCAATGGTACAGTGAATAAGGAATTGAAGAAAGTTCGAAGAACAAAGAAAGGAATGCAACTGTGATGAAGATGAAAGAAAAGTGATGGGGAAAGGATGAAAATATTGAATTTAGAGAAATTTGTTTTTATGTTGGAAAAATGGTTGAAAGTGTTATTAGGGATGGTGTTTATTTCTGTGTAATTAATATAATTGTAATATTATTTTTGTTGAAAACTCAATGGTGTGTTGTAAGAAGTTGAAGTTGTTAATGTAATGTTTTTAAATTAATAAGATAATTTCAATACTTGTTAAAATATTGTGTTTGGAATCTTTTAAAGGTAAAAATAAATTGGTGTATATCCCATAAGCAATACATAATGGCCCACCAATTCAAATTTCATTGTCTACCAAAAGTAAAGGAAATTCCAACAATTATACTTAATTATTACATCAAAATGAAGTTGCTAATATTTTAGGTTTTCGAGCTTCTCGTACTTGGGCACTTACCAATATATCATTCTCATTTTGAAATAACGGACCACACTCACTTAACACCAAAAGACTGAGCTCCTTTTGAGTTATCAAGACTATTCTAACTATTAATATACTCTACTTAGCTATTTAAGTTGTTCACTTGCTTGCTCAATTCCTCCTTGGCCCTCATCTTCCAATCTAGAAACGCGAGCATTTTTGCCCCACTGTTTCCAAATTCATCTTGGCTTAAATCACTTACATTAGTAAGTTTCATCTTGTACTCAAATCACACACACTAGTAAGTTTTAAACTCCTAGACTTCATTATTGCAGCAAAAGTTGTCTATTTATAAAAAAAAAAGATAAAACACAATTGGAAGTCAGTATCATGGAGCATGACTTCATATTTATATTACACAACTAAGTTGTTACTGCTCCTTGCAAGGTTAGTTAAATTGGAAATTGCTATTACTTATCACAACTTTAATTCAAAATGTTAACATAGAAGTCGTTACGATACCACACAACTTTACTTTTTCCAAATTTTAAGAAGTCATTCCCATAGCTAAACGACTTCAATTTAGATGTCGTCTACACTACGTACAACTTGCCTCCTACCAAGAAATTTATTAGTAAATTGTTCCATTTTTGCAAATAAAGGGCAAAGTTGCTCCATTAGTGTAAAAAGAACCGGAATATGAAGTTGGATGTCAAGCAAATAATGTGTTTGGAGATATGAAGTTACACATGAACAAGTCTTGGATACTCTTACGACCAGGGCAATGATGGCTAGTTACGCATAGAAGCTTTGTTGCCATGCTTATGATTTTGTAAAAAATGTTGTAGTAAAAGATGGCAACGTGATTCTCCTTTATGTTGTGGTCCACCTATATGCATGATCACCAAAGCTTCCAAAATAGAAGGAGGCCACGAGAGGTAGAATGACTCCTCATGCAAGGAAGAAGAGAATTGGAGGAAACTTTGTTTGATCAATGTGAAGGAGGAGCCTTGCAAAATGGATTGTGTTCAAGAACTTCAAAATCATGTAGAAAAAGACTTAAACAAGCTTCAGTATCACTACAATAATGAAGGTAAATGTAGGTATGATGTTCATCATTGCAACAATAAAGGTCAAATTTGTGTATTTTAGGCTTGCAAAGTGCATATTAATTGTTAAACTAACCTTGAAAGTTTTTTAAGTTAGAAAATGAAGTTTCGCAATTTCCTAAGGACTATGGTGTAGTATTGTAAAACATGCACATTCCTTGTCCATGAAAGCTTGAGACACACCATTTCTTCGTGCATGGAGCCAATGATGTGTTTATTTACCATTTCTTCATATGGTGATTGAATGATGGTGAATGTGCACAGATGGTGCACATTAAAAAATGAAAGGCGTGGAAAGGGAGGAAAAAGATGAGTTCATGAAGCTAACTCCATGAAAGAAAATATTTTCCAAATAGGTGCCATGGAATGTGGTTGAGAATGAGTAAATCAGTGTAACTATGAAACCAAACAGTTATCAAATTCTATAATTTCTTGTATTTTCTTCCGGATTCGATAATGCATACTGAATTATTTAATTCAGTTAGTGAAACAATATATTAGATTAAGCAATCCAGTATACATTACCAAATCCGTGAAAAGATATCAAATTATGTAATTTGATACACACTTTTGCAAATCAAATTGACTATACAATCTTCTAATTACACGTACCAGATATTGTCCAATCTAATATTCAACCAATCTCAAATTTCAATTTTGTAATCAATCTAGTTAACATTTTTTGATCCCGTAATTAATAGCAAATTATCTAGAAATTTTTTTAAAATACTCAGTCAAATGCATACCCTACCATAATTCTACTACTAGAGAAACTACAAAGACATGGCTGGAAGCAAGGAAAACAATTTAATTCGTTTTTATTTTAATAACATTTAATAAGGGTAAATGTGAGATTTCAAAACTTAAGAAGAAAAAAACAGAGAAGTGCAGGAAGAAATGCTCGAAAGAAAGAGGCCACAGTGGTCCATTTCATTTCCATTAAAAAAATTAAATTAAATTTAAAAATATATATAACTTAATACCACTTACGTCATAAATTACCACATAAATTTTATTCCAAAGCTAAACATATTTAATTTGAAAACATATTTAATTTTTTTCTTATTATTTCAGACTAATTAAGGATATTTAGTTCTACTTACAAAAATTGAAGTTATTAGAAAGAAATAAGTAAACAACTCAGAAAATAAAACTAGTGAAAGTTGACAAAAACAAAAAGTTTCTAGAATATCATTAATTATCACTTACATTAAATAACTTTTTTCTCTCCATTTACAGTAATAATTCAATATTTTCTCTCTCTATTTATTTTTAACTCAATGATGTTTCTATATTTTCTATAAAACATTTATCTGATCTCTCATGTTTGTTTAATATTAGTGTCATCTTTCTTATTTTGCCTCTGAAATTGAACAATAAATATGTAAAAAAAGGTAAGTGGTTGTATTGTCGAGATATTAGTTCATCATCCTCTAAACAAATTTAATGTTATTTAAGAGAAGAAACTTCATGTTTTTTTTTTTCAAATATAGAAACTACGTTGAATTAAAAATAAATAAAAATAAAATATTGAATCATTATAAATATAGAGATAAACATTTATCAAATTTATTAATGTATTATTTAAATAATGGTAGCTACTAACTTGCTTTGAAAATATTATGTTATCGAAGGAAAAAAAATTGGAATCTTAACAATTATAAAGATTTTGTTGTTTATGTTTTTGAAATAAAAAAGAAAAATAATCTTAGTAATTTGTTTAATAACATTTTAAATAAATTAAATTTTATTACATCAACCGTTAAACTAGAAGTTATTAATTAATGAGTATACAAAATCTACAAATTTTATAAAATTTAAAATGATTAGGAACTTCATTAAATTAATTTAGTATAATGCATAATTATTAAAAAAGTTTAAGTAAATGTGAACAATAAGGGCACATTTAATGGAAGATAATATTTTTTTTTTATCTATTCTAACATCACGCTTCTTAAAAATCTGCAAAAATTCAAAGTAACACGAAACAAACTTGCAAAAGGGTCCTTCATTATTGAAAATCTGCAAAAGGGTCCTTAAAAAAGTAAAATTAATTATTTAATTCAAATTAAATTAATTAGGAGGGGAATGCCATAAGAGCAGCCTTGTTATTGTCGTTTCTCAAAGACTGATCTCATATACAATAAATCCAAATTATTAAAAAATTAACTAAACAATCTAAATTGATAATGACAAAGAAACTGCACAAGCAGGCTGCTGCAAATAAAATAATAATTTTTTTATCATCATCAATGTTGCTATATGTCTGCTCCTATTTGTGAATGTTTATTATCTATATTTTTTAATAAATATGATTGTTTTAGTAAATTATTTCCATAGATAATATGCATGCTATTTTTCTTGTGTAAAAGAAGTTCTTATCCGTACCTTTTGGATCTATTGCTATTTTATTAATAGTTGATTTTTTTAATTAATTATTTAACATGATTGTAACAAATTTTTAGAGGGATACGATTCCACATAATATAAAAAAAAGTACGTCAAATGAATATAATAGCTCTTTTTGGGTCAAATTCTGACACCCCTAAACAATGAATAGTAATATTAATATTAATAATAAAAAACCCTCTTCTCTGACTTTCTAGAACATCATCCTTCTATGCCAAAATTAATGCTCTAAAAACTAATATTTTTGACAAAATTGAATATATTTAAATTGGTTATTGACCCTTATGCATACATGTTTTCATTCTTCTCTCTCAAGAAAGAATTTTCTTCCAATTACATAGATAAACACAATACAATTATGCTATTACTATTATTATTTTTAATTTTTAATTACCACAAGTCAAAGATACCAAAGAACGTTTACTATCTTCAATCTTTTTCTCTCTCTAGAGAGAATTACTTTTCAATTATGCGTTCTTTAAATATTTGAAACAACATTATTTATTAAGCAAAAAACTTTCTAATTTGAGTTAAAAGAGACATAATAAAATTATTAATGGATGATATGTTTGATTAATTAATGCAAATTAATTAATTAATTATCTTACTTAAGTCTAATCTACATCAATAAGTTATTATAATTACTGTTATTATGTGTTTCTAGAGAAACATGGTGTGGCCACCCATTACGACTTGTTCTTCAAAGGTGCAAATTTTTTTCAAAGATTCAAACTTTCTTATACTAGTTCTTCATCTTCCCTCTACATCGTCTTTGACCTTAAACCTCTTCCTCCCCAACACGCTTTTTCTTATTCTTCCTCAACAATCTCACACCTCTTTCATATATACCCTTTTCTCTGTTTTCAACTACCCTTCTCAAAGTGTTCGGGTTAAACTGCTACATATATTTTATATTATACATACATAGTTGTTGCACAACCACAACATTAGTTAGTTAGTTCCTTAAATTTTCCAACGCTGCAGTTTTTGTTGTTTCTCCAAGCCTTCACATGTTTTCATTGCAACTGACTCATGAATCATGGGTTCCAAGAGACCACATGTGATCATGACACCGTCGACAACAGCTCCTGATAACTACCAACAAGACCCTTTCTCTGTTAATATTTCTGAACTCCCAACATCAAATTCAAATTTTGGCAACGTCTTCAACCCGCTTGAGAACACTCTTGTTAGCTCATCATCACGCAGAAGTTCCATGTCCAATCGCTCTTCTGGGAGCAAGAGCAACAACTCCATCCATGAAGTGAGTTTGAGCGGCTCGGCATCCAAATCCATTCCCGTTAGGTATGGCTCAAAGGGTGCAGATTCTGAAGGACTAAGCGTGTCTCAGAGGGAACTCAGAGATGAGGATGCGAGGTTAGTGTACATAAACGACCCTTTGAAAACGAATGAGACCTTTTTGTTTGCTGGAAACTCTATCCGCACGAGCAAATACTCCGTCCTCAGTTTCATTCCCAGGAACCTTTTTGAACAGTTTCACAGAATTGCTTACGTGTACTTTCTCATAATTGCCATTCTCAATCAGCTTCCTCAGCTAGCAGTTTTTGGAAGAGCTGTTTCGATCTTGCCACTGTCCTTTGTGCTGTTTGTCACAGCTGTGAAGGATGCGTATGAGGATTGGAGAAGGCACAACAGTGATAAAGTTGAGAACAATAGGTTGGCATCGGTTTTGGTTGATGGAAACTTTTTGGAGAAGAGCTGGAGGGATGTTAGAGTTGGTGAGGTGATAAAGATCAAGGCAAACGAACCCATCCCCTGTGATATTGTGTTGCTCTCAACCAGTGATCCAACTGGGGTTGCATACGTGCAGACTATTAATCTAGATGGGGAGTCAAATTTGAAGACAAGGTATGCAAAGCAAGAGACGCATGGTAAGGAGGGGTTTGGTGGGGTGATCAAGTGCGAGAAACCCAATAGGAACATATATGGATTTCTGGCTAACATGGAAGTTGATGGCAAAAAGTTGTCACTTGGATCCTCCAACATTGTGCTTCGTGGATGTGAGCTCAAGAATACTACTTGGGCCATTGGTGTTGCTGCGTATTGTGGGAGTGAGACCAAGGCTATGCTGAACAACTCAGGAGCTCCTTCTAAGAGGAGCAGATTGGAGACACGCATGAATTTTGAGATCATTTGGCTCTCTTTCTTCCTCGTGGCATTGTGTACAATCACCTCAGTTTGTGCTGCTGTGTGGTTGAAGCGCCACAAGGATGAGTTGAATCTGTTACCATATTATAGGAAACTAGATTTTTCAGAGGGGGAAGTGGAAAGCTACGAATACTATGGATGGGGGTTTGAAGTTCTCTTCACATTCCTCATGTCAGTTATAGTGTTCCAGGTCATGATTCCCATTTCCTTGTACATTTCCATGGAGCTTGTGAGGGTTGGTCAGGCCTTCTTCATGATCCGAGACAACAGAATGTATGATGAGGAAACAAAGTCAAGGTTTCAGTGCAGAGCTTTGAACATTAATGAAGATTTGGGGCAGATTAAGTATGTTTTCTCGGATAAAACTGGCACACTAACTCAGAACAAGATGGAGTTTCAATGTGCAAGCATCTGGGGGGTTGATTACAGTTCTACAGAGAACAGCATGGAGGGTGATCAAGTTGAACATTCTGTGGAAGGTGAGATTTAGTTTACTCATTTATTCTAGTACACACCTGTTTAGCATTGCCTTATCATGATTTTGGTTACTGGTGAAATAGTAATACAAAATGAATTTTTTTGTCTTATTATGTGCTCAGTGGATGGAAAGGTCTTCAGACCAAAGATGAAGGTGAAAGTTAATCCAGAACTTTTGCAGCTAGCAAGAAGTGGATTTCTCAATTTGGAGGGAAAACGGATTCATGATTTCTTTCTAGCACTGGCAACCTGCAACACTATTGTGCCTATTGTTGTTGACTCGCCTGACCCTGATGTCAAACTGATAGATTACCAAGGAGAATCACCAGATGAACAAGCATTAACTTATGCTGCTGCAGCCTATGGTTTTATGCTAATAGAACGAACGTCCGGCCATATAGTCATCGATATTCATGGACAAAGACGAAAGTAAGTTGAAATTTTCTTTTACTAGTTTCTCTCTCTTTCTCCACAAATGTTACTGACAAACTTCATATTTCTTACGATGGAAATGATGAACCAATTTGTAGTTCACAGTCCTATTCTAGTGTTGTTTAAGCAGATAGGAAATCATGTCTAAATATCTTTGTTGGATTTTCATGTCTGTTTTAGTTGTTAAGAAGTCTTGATTGTAGAATATGCTGTATACAGTTTATGTTTTCTTTGTTCCCTGGCTGTGTAGTATTTATGTTATGATACATGAAAACACATAAAATTTTTACTTATCTTCTTTTTTTGGTGACTTTAAGTTTAACTCTCTCGATGGTTAGGTAATAAACATGAGACGAAACCCTCTTCAATGGTTATTACCCTTTTTCTTTTTCTAATGAATCTTCCTATTATGAGCATTGCAGGTTCAATGTTTTGGGTATGCATGAGTTTGACAGTGACAGGAAGAGGATGTCAGTTATATTGGGGTACCCTGACAATTCTGTGAAAGTGTTTGTCAAAGGAGCAGACACATCCATGCTTAATGTGATAGACAAGTCATTTAACATGGACTTAGTAAGAGCCACGGAAGCGCATCTTCACTCTTACTCTTCCATTGGTTTGAGGACACTTGTTATTGGAATGAGAGACTTGAATGCTTCAGAATTTGAGCAATGGCATGCATCCTTCGAGGCTGCAAGCACGGCTGTTTTTGGTAGGGCTGCTATGCTCCGCAAGGTTTCTAGCATTGTGGAGAACAGTCTCAGCATATTAGGAGCATCTGCCATTGAAGATAAACTGCAACAAGGTGTGCCTGAATCCATTGAGTCTCTAAGGATTGCAGGGATTAAAGTGTGGGTTCTGACTGGGGACAAACAAGAAACTGCCATATCCATTGGCTACTCCTCAAAGCTCCTTACAAGCAAAATGAATCAGATTATAATCAACAGCAACAACAGAGCAGCATGCAGAAAAAGTTTGCAAGATGCCCTTGTCATGTCTAAAAAGCTCACGTCCACATCTAGCGTTGCCAACAATTCTGGAGGAAGTTCAGAGGCAAATCCAATAGCCTTGATAATTGATGGTACCAGTCTTGTGCATATTCTTGACAGTGAGCTTGAAGAAGAGGTTAGTTTAGTCCTATTCAATCTTGGATGATGTTTACAATCTACTTTACTTCTTGTTGATTTTGGCTACTTCTGTTTATTCAGCTATTTCAACTTGCAAGTAGATGTTCTGTTGTTCTATGTTGCCGAGTTGCTCCACTGCAAAAGGCTGGCATCGTTGCCCTTGTGAAGAATAGGACATCAGACATGACTCTAGCCATTGGAGACGGTAACAGATTTGTTAAAACTTGTCATTCACCATTTTAAAGTTTGGACAACGTTTGAAAATTTAGTAGTATTTTATCAGTTTGATTTATATTGAGTTGCGTTATAGATTCATTATGCTTGTGTTACATTTCAGGTGCTAATGATGTCTCAATGATCCAAATGGCTGATGTTGGAGTTGGCATCAGTGGACAAGAGGGTCGGCAAGCTGTAATGGCATCTGATTTTGCAATGGGGCAGTTTAGGTTTTTGGTTCCTCTCTTACTGATACATGGGCACTGGAATTACCAACGACTTGGTTACATGATTCTATACAATTTTTACAGAAATGCTGTCCTTGTTCTAGTCTTATTTTGGTAAGTTATTAAATCCAATAATGTGTATAAATTTGTCTGTAACTGGTTTGGTTATACTGTTACAACTTCACATTATCCCACCAATTTCACCTTCAAAAGTTTTTGTTATTGGGTGACAGTGCTTTGAAACCTGCTTTTCATTCAAACATAAACCAACACTGATTGAAAAGGAAAGAGAAGAACATAGCTTTTATATTGACTTTTCACTCGTTCAATTTTCTGCTAAAGTATGATAACAATTGTATTTTTGTCTTTTTTGCTGGTAGAAATATTCCTCCAGATCTTAACATGTTGGTAAATTTGTTATGTGTATGTGTTTGTAGGTATGTGCTCTACACTGCTTTCACTTTGACAACTGCCATAAATGAATGGAGCACGACGTTATACTCAATA
Source organism: Vigna nakashimae (assembly GCA_034642375.1). Taxonomy (NCBI): domain Eukaryota; kingdom Viridiplantae; phylum Streptophyta; class Magnoliopsida; order Fabales; family Fabaceae; genus Vigna; species Vigna nakashimae. Next base: position 26,920,982 of record CM067764.1, read on the forward strand.
GTCTACAGCTCATTACCAACTATAGTTGTTGCTATTCTAGACAAGGATCTAGGTAAAAGGACACTCCTAAAGTACCCTCAACTTTACGGGGCAGGTCAGAGACATGAGGCCTACAACAAGAAACTGTTTGCCTTGACAATGTTAGATACTTTGTGGCAAAGCATGGTCATTTTCTGGGCACCCCTCTTTGCATATTGGAGCAGCACAGTTGATGTGTCAAGCATTGGAGACCTTTGGACTTTTGGGGTTGTTATTTTGGTGAATTTGCACTTGGCCATGGACGTTGTAAGGTGGTATTGGGTGACCCATGTTGCCATTTGGGGTTCTATTGTTACAACTTTCATTAGTGTCATCATCATTGAAGCTTTTCCCAATATTCCTGGCTACTGGTATGCATTATCTTTTCCTTTCTTTCTTAATTTTATACTGTAAATCTAATATCCTAGCGTTAAGACAATGAGTTTATAGGTTTTTTTTTTTTTTTATTCAATATAGGATTTACACTCACACTTCGATTATTTCCAATACATAAAGACTAACCTTTGCATCTCCTTGATTATGCAGGGCCTTCTTCAATGCTGCAGGAACTGGATTGTTCTGGTTATTGTTGCTTGGAATCATAATAGCAGCATTGCTTCCACGTTTGGTTGTAAAATATGTTTATGAATATTATTTTCCCAATGATATTCAGATTTGTAGAGAAGCTGAGAAGATTGAGTATGAGAGAGCTGTTGAAAGTGCAGCAATAGAGATGCTTCCTATCTCAAACATTCCACCAAGATAAGAGAAGCGATCTTCTGTTGTTTTCTTTTTTGTAAAGTTGCATATTCTTTAGTCTACTTTAGAGTTTTTCTCTGTTTCCGGATTTCATTGGTTGCTATCCGAAGGATAGAGGTTTTGTTATTCAGAGGTTTGTTGAATCTTCATTCTTTTGTATCATAAAATGTAGCATGTTGTAAATTAGCATTGATTAAAGCATAAAAGCAAATAGTTGTTACTTATTGTTATTTTTTTTTATTATTATTATTTAGATGAAAGGGTTGAATTCCTTACCTCCTTGATGATGTTGAATTTATATTGTTCAAATTTAGTAATTTATTTTATCTGAAGAATCACAAAGAGTAAATAGAGTATTGATAGAGAATTAAAATTTGGATCATGCAGTGAATTGTTTGTTAAATGTAATACTGGTAGGGACATCTAAGATTGGATTGTTAAAGGGGTGTAACTTTGTTATTTTATCTTCAAGTGTGCGATTCCCATAGCTAAATTTTGGACTACAAAGAGGTGTGTTTTGGAGTTGGGTTATTAGACTGGTGTCATTGCTCAATTTATTAGACTTGGTCCTTACCAACATCGGTTATACTAAGAAAAAGTTCACAGAAAAAAAAAACTCAGAAAAAAAAAAGTTTGATGGTTGTTGCTCACAAAATGTGCATGAATCAGGTTAATCCACGAAAAACTTTTAAAATAAAAAATATTAATTGGTTCAATCTTTTAAAAATGAGAATGAAAAAATACAGTATCTTTATACACATGAAAAAAAATACTAATTGTTATCCAAATTCATATTTCAAGTCTATTCCAATTAATTGAATTATCACTTGATTAGATATGGATAATTTTTTTAAAATTTAAAATTAAGTTTGAGTCAATTTAAGTTATATAATTTTAGACTAGACTAGATTTTGATAAAACAATAACGAGTGGGATCAAACTGAGAAATTAACATGAGTAGATCAAATTGAGGCAATGTCAAGTTAAGTTAGGTTAAGATTGTATCACGTTAGTTTAGCGAGACTTAGATTGGGACAAATTAGGTTGGACATAGATGAGCTCAATTCAAGTCGGGCTGACATGTATATGACCTAGATCGAGTTGAGACGTGTCTAACTTAGGTCAGACTAAGACAAACATGGCTTAGGTTGGTCAAAGACTAGCCTACATTAGGTTGGATTGAGACTTAACCAACCTAGGTTGAGCTAAGACAGGTTGGACCACATCAAACCAAGTTAGAGTGAGTCAAAAATGGGTTTGGCCTAGGTAAGGTCAAGTCAGGTTAGGGTTAAGTAAGGTTGAGTCAAGTTGGGCTCAACTTAGATTAAGAAAGTTCGAGTCCATGTTCGGCCAAGTTAGGTTTGTTTCATATCAGGTAGGGCGTAGTTAGGTTAATTCAAGTTAAATTTAGGTCAAGCGAAGTTGGCTTAAGAATATAACAGGTTGAGTCGGGTTAGGCCTAGGTCAGGTTGGCTTGGTGGATCAAACTCAAGTTAGACTAGTTCGAGTTAGGCTTATGCCAATTAGATTAAAACGAACTTAGGTAACGCTAGGAAGTTACGTGAGATTGGGTTGTGTCAACACCCAATTTCGTCCGGATGACTAGATAACAAGATAATAATGTTTTTATTATTATTTTATTTTGTTTGATCTTATTATATTTATTTTTATTTTATTTTATTTTTACTTTATTACCTTAATTCTATTTCAAGTATTATTATTATTATTATTTTCTATTATTATATTTCATTATTATTACATTAGTTTATTTCGTTTCTTATTTTATGTTAATTATACGTTATTTTATTTTATATCGTATCTAATTTTATTTCATTTTCATTTTATATTATTTTATTTTAATTCTTTTTATTTTACGTATTTTATTTCTTTTTCATTTTGTTCCACTTTACTTTATTATTTTAATTCTACTTTTTATCATATTATACTATATAATTATTTTATTTCATTTTATGTTATTATTCTGATTTTATTTAATATTAGTTTATTTTATTGTATTTTATTTAATCTCTTTTAAGAAAAAAATAAAAAAAACAAAAAAAAAAGTGATCACCTACACTTAACGTTCATCTCTGTTTTCAATGCTATCAACTTTTTTTCTTTTTTATTTTTATTTTTATTTTTATTTTTTTTGGTCTTAAATCTTTGCGCATCTATCATTTTTTGGTGAAAATTTTTGGCTCAGACCTTTGCTGCAGCGAGAAGCCATAGCTTTAGCCAGTTGCAGTAAGAAGAAAGGCTAGCAATAGGGTGGCATGAAGCAGTGGAGTGTCGGGAGGCTGAAGTCCTCACACAAGGAAAAAGACAAAAAAAGAAAAGTCAATCAAAAAAGAATGGTCCTGGGAGCAATATTCCCTGAGTCCGGTACTCACCCTACCCTTCAGAGACTATTCATGTGAGAACCATCGAGAACCACTGGGCACAGACAAAAACGGATTCGGAGTTTGTCTTCATATCTCCTCCGTCTTCCCAGAGAAGCTGAAAAGGAAACCCCTAGCCATTCGTTGAACGAATTCATCTTGCATTCCAATAACCAAAACCATTGCCAAGAGAAGCATATATGTGAACTTCTGATGAACCCACTTTCTCCTCCATTACATCCATCATTCACCTCTCATCCTCTTCTTTATTTCCTCATCACGCACATCACAGGAACCCACTACTCCCTTAACCCACACCATTAACTGCAAAAAACAAAATCCTCCTCCATTCACTCGTTGGATATCACCATCAACTAGAGTTCACTCTCATGCCCATTCTCCCTGGAAAAAGGATTACAAGGACTTAAGAGAGGAAAACGCAAACATACAAGGTAAGTTCTCCTTAGCTCCATCGCTCGCAAAGGTTATGAATGTTAGATGATTATAATCTACTCTTAATTGGGTTTCTGCTTCTGTCTCGACTTGATAACGTCTGGCTTTGTCTGCTCGTATTGAACTTGCAATTATGTTGAGTATACATGATTTGCTTCTGCACATTGTTTGTTACTCATTCATCCCAACAAACAGAAACCCAAATTTGCTTAAGCTGATTCTTCCATTCTCTGTCAACACCCACGGTCCATATCCATCCACCAACCACCAAGAATCCAAGAGCCAAACCAGATATTGATACTAAGCCTTCACGCCTCTGTTCATCTCTAACCATTAACTAGGTTAAATCATAAAAAATCATAAGCACACCACAACATCAAAGTAAGAACCCATACATAGAACCCCCAGAGATTGTCTCGGCAAGCCTCAGTGGAATCAATGGAGAAGAGGGAGGAAAGAGTCACGTACACCGGCAGCGAGTTGCGTCACCGGCGCGACCTGGTTCGCGATTCCGGTTGCGACAGATGGCGACTCCACTGGGGAGTTTTTTTTAGAGAGTCAAGCCATTTAACTATATGCGCGAATTCAATGTGGTTTTTCTTTATGTTTTTCTTCCCTTTTTCTTTATCTATCTTTGATATTTGAATAATCGCATGTGAATAAATTTGCTTGTTGGATATTGAACCCTAGGGTAGAAACCATGTTTATATCTGCCTGGGAATTTTTCTGGTTGTTTTGCAGGTGAGGGTTTGGGTATGCATTGCATTCTCCCTTCACACACGCACCTTATGCATATCATGAGTGAGGCCCTATACTCGGGTCTGAGCGCAACTTAGAATTAGAGGGGTTGTGTAGCGGTGTCACTCTGGGATGTACTTCTTGTTTGGCTATCGTAAGAACCCCAGCTAGAGTCTGTTCTCTTCATTTGCGTCTTCACACCTAGTTGATTACTCGACTGTTGTGGAGATGCTATGAAGGGGGTCATAGCTCTAGTGACCGTCGACCTTTAAGTTTAGGGAACCATCCTGGTGAGATTGCATATGGTTGACCTCGGATCTTAAGTGTCGAACCTTCTCTAGGGCACAAAGGGAGATGTGTGTAGTCTTATAACCCTCATTTTTGCTTAATAAAATCCAATAACTTGTACATATCACTATACCTTTTGATACATTTTGTTTTCTTTTCTTTTTCTCATGCATTTTTATGGTCTTGTCACTGGTTCTAGTCGTGAAATTATAAGTTTGTGACTAAGCCTTTGAGATAAAATGGAAATTAACATGAGATATGAAGTCAAGGGGGGTTCAAGTTCAGACAGTTTAAGGGAAAGGTTAGCCATTGAAGTAAAGGAGGGTAATATGGATGGCTTGAGAGAGCAGCTAAAGAAAATGAAGACAACCAAAAAGGATGCATTCAGGAAGGAGTAGGGGAATTTGTTGAGCATGTTAGAGGTTGAAGTTCAAACATCGGCCATTGCTGTTTTAGCCCAGTACTATGGTCCACCACTAAGATGTTTCACTTTTCGGGATTTCCAATTGGTGCTTATGATGGGAGAGCTTGAGCAAATCTTAGAATTACTTCTCAAGGTCAAAGCTCCATACAAATACCTTGGACAATATACCTCTATCTTGCAACTAGCAAGAATCATAAAAGTACAACCTTGAAGTTGGAGAATGAATTCATATTTACAACAAGGGGCCTTACTCAAGGATGCCTAGAGTGGTTCTTGCATTGATTGACCAAGGAGGAAAAGTGGGAAACATTCATGAATGTACTAGCTTTTATCCACTATGGTGTCTTTCTCTTTCCTAATACCATGGAGTTGATCGACTGTGCTGCCACGAATGCATTTGCGGGATACAAAGTTCGCTCTGTGACGCCGATTCTATCGTCCTAGCCAAATCTTATGGAACCCTTTAGTCAATGTTGTGAGCCAAGGAGAAGGAAGATGTTACATTGTCTACCAATGTTGTATCTGTGATTCATCTCTCGCATGAGTAAGGGAGCCTTGAATGCTACAGGTCTTGTGGAGGAGTTACTACAATGTAAACCAGAAATTGAAGGGGCAAATGAATGGGTGCAGCTCTGCGCAAGCTTATAAAGAAAATTTAAATGGCGTGTTTTCTTAGCAACAAAGATCGTGTATCATACACCATTGCGGGAGTTATCCTGATGTCCCCCTCATGGGTATCTGATGTTGTATTAATTATAATCCTATGTGTCAGCACAAAAACAATTCTGGGTATCCTGTGAGAGGATCGCCCACGCCTGCATCTCTTGCCACACGGCAGATCATATGAGAAATGGATATTTGCTGAAATGCTCGATCAAGTTAAGGACGCTTGGGGGAAATGTTGTTCGCTTCGAGGAAAGGCCCAAGATCATGGAGTTTTGATGAAGGTTCCCTTAGCCAATAGATCACAGAGAGGGTTAAGACAATCAAGTTGTCATTCAATGTAATTTCTCCAGACCCAAATTGTGAAAAGTAATTTCACACTGCTGAGCAGCGTGTGAAAGCAACAGTGGGAAAACTGGAAAAGAAATGTCATCGAGCTAAGAAAAAAGAGGCTTCAAGAATTGGTAATTCAGATGAAGGGGCATATTGTTGAACAAGGGCGAATGGGATGATAAGTCTCTCACAAATAGCTTCCCTCGCCAATGAAGCCATTGAAGGTGTTCCGAAGTTATTAACTAATCTTGAGTCTGTAGTGTCAATCTTCAACCCGCTTAAGGGGATTGAAACATTCCTCAATTGCTGCAGGGAACTTATCAGAGAAATGAAGAATGTTATGGCTAAAGCATGAGATGGTTGACCAATACGTCCTATGTCTCACGTCTTGGGAACTTCTGAATGATGAACCACCTTATTGACTTTGTTTCATGTTAATTTCCAAATTACACCGGGGCAATATTTTCGCAACTTTATAATTTTCGATAGAGTATTTGAACTACATTGTCTCTTCTCTTTCTTTTCATTTTTATTTTCTTTTTCTTAATTTGTTTCATCTAAAAAAAAGCTTAAAAAAAAATAATACGGCTAAACATCCAAGATACCCTAAAGGACTCGAACCGTCTATCAAATCTTGGAGAACCAAGGAGAAGTTCAAGAAGGGATGAAAGTCGGTGTCCAACAATTGAATGAGCAAATGAGTTGAATTCTAGAGCTTCTGAATGCCTTGCAAAGCCTTGTAGATTCGCGCGTATCACGAGCGCAACAAAGAGTTCCAGGAGCACAAACTTTCCCTCCTTATGGTCTTCCTGAATTACACTACACCCTTGGGAATGGACTCGGGACGACTTTGCATTCAAAAGGCCAAAACTAATACAGTGAAGGAGGAAACAAGCTTAGGACAACCACTTTCATGGTCCTTACATAAATGATTCAGCCCAGTGTAGTGAGCAAGACAATGACAAAGCAACCCGAGTTGAAATCTTCTCCTCATATCGTTACGCCAATGGATGTTGAGGTTGACAGATGTAAATTGGAAATGCTGGAAAAGGGCGAGAGTCATAGAAGTTGGAGAAAGTCTTAAGTTTGAAAATGTTGTAGGGCTATGCTTAGTCCCAGATGTGGTGATACCTCCCAAAGTATAGATGAAAATGAGAAACCACTTGTCTTAAGACCCATCTCATGACATATGGGAAGAAAATGGTTGTTCACGCATGTGAAGTTGCTAATTCATTTCTTCTAAGGTAGATTGGCTGGCATGACACCAAACTGGGGCACTCAACTTGAACAGTCGTGCATCCGGTCTTGGGAGGATTTGGTGGATGCTTTCTTGAGGAAGTACAAATATATCAGGGATGGGGCACTTGATTGATTACAACTGCAGACCTTAATGAAGGAGTCTAAATTGTTCAAAGAATATGCCAAAGGTGGAAAGAGACTGTTGCTCAAATGAAGTTTCATCAGAGTGACAAGGAAATGGTTCCCATATTCCTCAATACTCTGTAATCACCCTTCTGTGTGACCGTGGTGAGCAGTGTTTCCATAAAATTTACAAACTTGGTGATAATCAAATAAAGAATTAAAATTTGTGTGAAGACTGAAGAGATCGCTCAAGGTCCTACCATGGCAGTAAATGTGAACGAGTCTGGTCTAAGCTTGGGATGAGGAGAGAAGAAAGAGCTCAATCACATCCCACCGCTCAAATACCGTTGGCCTACCCTTTGAAACCAGCCTAAGGAAAAATTGGAGACTAGACCCAAACTCAACTTCCTACCAAGCTGTCAGGTAGAAGAATGTTTGATCAAGAGAAAAGGCCTATGAGTTTCACTCCTATCCATATGACTTATGCAACATTTCTTCCATGTCTTCTGGATAAAAAGGCGTGGCCTCTACTTGTTACATGAAGCCTTTAAAGCCTCAATACCTCAAGACTCATGATACATCATACACAAAAGGTGATTACCATGGAGTGGCTATCGGTCATTCCACCAAAAATGCTGGTGGTTCAAGCGCAAAGGCAAACTTTGATTCATTCAAGATGATTAAATATTGAAGAAAGTCAATCCAACACTGAGGCAAGGCTTGAGAATGCCTCCACAAATGCCATGAAGAAATGAAGTGGGCTTTAAGACCACATAAGAGAGCATAAGACATCGTACAAGTGAATTCGATGTTGTGAAGTGTCTTCCTATGGAGAAGTATGCTCATTGGTATCACATCTTCATCCATGACTTGCAATGCGAACATTCACTACAGGGTTTCTCCAAGTAGTGCTGGAAATCGAGTCCCGAAAGGGTATTACGGAAAAAAAGGAAAACAAAATTGAAAAAACAAAAAATGAAGGAAATCTTGAGTCACTTGTCTTTCTTGTGAATTATCAAACTCTTGTTTTTCGAAAATAGAAAAAAGGAAAAATGATGAATAATCAAAAAGAAAATTGGAATGTCAAGTTTTTCTGAGGATAAATGTTTAAAAATAACAATTTGATGTTTTCTTTCGAGATGTTTGTGCGTGTGTTGCTTGAAAGCCTTCACCCTTCACTTTCTCTAAAATAAAAGATTTTCCCCAACAAGCATTATCACTGTCCCTAGTAACAAAAACCTTTATACTGGGGCAGATTGGCCAGACCAAAATTTTCCTCGCTTGACCTAGTTGGGTGATCCCTGAATCCATTGAGACAAATAAAAGAATTTTCAAAAGGAGAATAAGTCCACTAGATTGAAAACCCAAAAGGGCGGTCTAGAAAGAAGGAAAAAGAAAAAATGACTCATGTTGAGGTCATCTAATCGTAGAATTAATCTTTTGAAAAATAAGGCAATCAGAGTTCAAAATGATGTGTGGCCTTCTTTCTTTACCCAAAAAAGCAAAAACTATAACCATTGTTACCCCGTTTGAGCCAAAAAATAAATTCTTTTTCAAAATTATCCCCAAGCAAGGGTTGTCATCAGGTAGGAGTCAACTCATGATGCAAATGAAGAGCACTCAATGATCAAACAGAGAAATCCTTCAAAATGGTAAACAAAAACAAAAAAAAAAGAACAAAAAATCACAAAGTGATGATGAAAAAATAAAAAATGGAGTTCAAGGAAAGCAAAGTGCTCAAAAGGTCAAATAGTTGACACAATGCCAGATGACAACCCTTGCTTCAAAAAATGTATCCGACAAACATTCATTTGGGCCTTTATACCCCTTCCTTTCAATACCTTCTAGCCCTGGCCACATTACAAGCCTAATAAAGTCCACACAGATTGAATAATGTTTGCTTAAATTTTCATAAAGCTTAATTTTGCGGTAAGACGAAATGACTTACAATGTGTCCAACAAAAACAAAAAAAAAACAAAAACAAAAACAAAAAAAAAACAAAAAAAAACAAAAACTATGAAAATGAATGAAAAAAAAAAGAAAAAATTAATGTCTCAGGAAGAAGGGATCTCCTTGCCAACTAGGCAAAAGCATTCAAAAGAAAATAAAACCAATTTGCGCCATCCTGTTAGCCGATCCTTTCATGCCCATTACCTCTCCCAAACGAAACCCCATGCAGCAAAAAAAAAACACAAAAATTGCGGCAGCTTGGTGGATATCACCACGCGTCTTTTCCTTGAAATTCATCAACCCATAATCTCAAGACTGGGGCAGCTTTGCAGATCTCACTTGAATTTTTTCACCCTAGCTATCATGGATCCATACCCATGCTCATTTTCCCAAACACCGAATTGAGGCAGCTTTTGGGTATCTTATTTCACTTTGAATTCATGGGTTACTTCTCCTTTAAGCAGTGTATAAGGAATCATGTGTTCACACGGCTATCCCATTCTCTTCCAAACCATTCTAAACAACTCTCATTCTTCACTTGCTAGTAAATCCGAACATGTGTGCGTTGACGTCTCGGAAGAAAAAGTCAAAAATGTAATAATCTCAAAGTCAGATCTCAAATGTATGACATTCCTCGCTTTTCGAATCATTGAAAACAATGACCAGTTTGATGATTGCAAGTAAGACAATTGACTCAAGTGAAAAAAAAACAAAAGCAAATGTTTTCATATGTGCATAACATAAGTTGCCATCAATCCATCAAAAAGAAAGTTCTTCTGATCGAAACCCTCTTCATTCATATGAATGGTTATCGAATTCTTCAAAAAAAAAAAAACACACACACACACAAAAAGAATAACGTTCAGATTTTTCCTTTCAAGCCATTTGTTTCATGTCAATCAAGCTTTTTCTCTCATATTAGGGTCTTGACATCCTGATCTTGCATCAAAATTTTAACAATTTGTAATGAAGGGTTTCAACACCTCGACGTCTTTTCAAAAATCAAATTTCTGTCAAAATTACAAAACATTTCACAAAATTACAAGTCTCAAGAATTTCAAAATTTGAAAGCCCAGTTTTACCTGGCCCCTCAAGCCCAGTTTCCACACTAGCCCCCCCAAAGCCCAGCTTGCCCGGCCCCCAAAGCCCAGTTTCCACACTGGCCCACAAAGCCCAGTTGCCACGCTGGCCTACAAAGCCCAGTTCTACACTGGCCCACAAAGCCCAGTTCTACACTGGCCCACAAAGCCCAGTTTCTACACTGGCCCACAAAGCCCAGCTCGCCTAGCCCCCAAAGCCCAGTTTCCACACTGGCCCCCCAAGCCCAGTTTTACTTGGCCCCCAAAGCCCAGTTTCTACACTAGCCCACAAAGCCCAGCTCGCCTGGCCCCCAAAGCCCAGTTTCCACACTGGCCCACAAAGCCCAGTTTCACCTGGCCCCAAAGCCCAGTTTCTACACTGGCCAACAAAGCCCAGCTCGCCTGGCCCCCAAGCCCAGTTTCTACACTGGCCCCCAAAGCCCAGTTTCCACACTGGCCCACAAAGCCCAGTTCCCACACTGGCCCCCAAAGCCCAGGTCGCCTGGCCCCCAAAGCCTAGTTTCTACACTGGCCCACAAAGCCCAGGTCGCTTGGCCCCTAAAGCCCAGTTTCTACACTGGACCACAAAGCCCAGCTCGCCTGGCCCCCAAGCCCAGTTTCTACACTGGCCCCCAAAGCCCAGTTTTCACACTGGCCCACAAAGCCCAGTTCCCACACTGGCCCACAAAGCCCAGCTCGCCTGGCCCCCAAAGCCCAGTTTCTACACTGGCCCACAAAGCCCAGCTCGCCTGGCCCCCAAGCCCAGTTTCTACATTGGCCCCCACAAAGCCCAGCTCGCCTGGCCCCCCAAGCCCAGTTTCCACACTGGCCCCCAAGCCCAATTTTCACATTGGCCCCCAAGCCCAGTTTCAACAATGGCCCCCAAGCCCAGTTTCAACACTGGCCCACAAAGCCCAGTTTCCATACTGGCCCCAAGCCTAGTTTCCACATTGGCCCCGAAAGCCCAGTTTCTACACCGGCCCACAAAGCCCAGCTCGCCTGGCCCCCAAAGCCCAGTTTCCACACTGGCCCTCAAAGCCTAGTTTCTACACTGGCCCTCAAAGCCCAGTTTCTACACTGGCCCCCAAGCCCATTTTCCACACTGGCCCCCAAAACCTAGTGTTCTTTGGCACCCTAAGTTCAAGTTTTTCTTTCCGTTTCTGTCCTCTGCTAGGAAATAGTCGAATTCTTCTACAATCTCACCTTTTTCTTGAATTTGCTTTGTACTAATCCTCTTTCTTTTCGCCTCCTTCGAAATCCAGACGAAATTAGTGTTTCTATCTTTACTTATCTTTTACTCTGATAATATAAAAATTTTAAATTTTCATATTATCTAGTAATATCTAAGTAAAGAGGGGCAGCTGTCAACACCCAATTTCGTCCAGATGACTAGATAACAAGATAATAATGTTTTTATTATTATTTTATTTTGTTTGATCTTATTATATTTTTGTTTTTATTTTATTTTATTTTTACTTTATTACCTTAATTCTATTTCATGTATTATTATTATTATTATTTTCTATTATTATATTTCATTATTATTACATTAGTTTATTTCGTTTCTTATTTTATGTTAATTATACGTTATTTTATTTTATATCGTATCTAATTTTATTTCATTTTCATTTTATATTATTTTATTTTAATTCTTTTTATTTTACGTATTTTATTTCTTTTTCATTTTGTTCCACTTTACTTTATTATTTTAATTCTACTTTTTATCATATTATACTATATAATTATTTTATTTCATTTTATGTTATTATTCTGATTTTATTTAATATTAGTTTATTTTATTGTATTTTATTTAATCTCTTTTAAGAAAAAATAAAAAAAACAAAAAAAAAGTGATCACCTGCACTTAACGTTCATCTCTGTTTTCAATGCTATCAACTTTTTTTCTTTTTTATTTTTATTTTTATTTTTATTTTTTTTGGTCTTAAATCTTTGCGCATCTATCATTTTTTGGTGAAAATTTTTGGCTCAGACCTTTGCTGCAGCGAGAAGCCATAGCTTTAGCCAGTTGCAGTAAGAAGAAAGGCTAGCAATAGGGTGGCATGAAGCAGTGGAGTGTCGGGAGGCTGAAGTCCTCACACAAGGAAAAAGACAAAAAAAAGAAAAGTCAATCAAAAAAGAATGATCCTGGGAGCAATATTCCCTGAGTCCGGTACTCACCCTACCCTTCAGAGACTATTCATGTGAGAACCATCGAGAACCACTGGGCACAGACAAAAACGGATTCGGAGTTTGTCTTCATATCTCCTCCGTCTTCCCAGAGAAGCTGAAAAGGAAACCCCTAGCCATTCGTTGAACGAATTCATCTTGCATTCCAATAACCAAAACCATTGCCAAGAGAAGCATATATGTGAACTTCTGATGAACCCACTTTCTCCTCCATTACATCCATTATTCACCTCTCACCCTCTTCTTTATTTCCTCATCACGCACATCACAGGAACCCACTACTCCCTCAACCCACACCATTAACTGCAAAAAACAAAATCCTCCTCCATTCACTCGTTGGATATCACCGTCAACTAGAGTTCACTCTCATGCCCATTCTCCCTGGAAAAAGGATTACAAGGACTTAAGAGAGGAAAACGCAAACATACAAGGTAAGTTCTCCTTAGCTCCATCGCTCGCAAAGGTTATGAATGTTAGATGATTATAATCTACTCTTAATTGGGTTTCTGCTTCTGTCTCGACTTGATAACGTCTGGCTTTGTCTGCTCGTATTGAACTTGCAATTATGTTGAGTATACATGATTTGCTTCTGCACATTGTTTGTTACTCATTCATCCCAACAAACAGAAACCCAAATTTGCTTAAGCTGATTCTTCCATTCTCTGTCAACACCCACGGTCCATATCCATCCACCAACCACCAAGAATCCAAGAGCCAAACCAGATATTGATACTAAGCCTTCACGCCTCTGTTCATCTCTAACCATTAACAAGGTTAAATCATAAAAAATCATAAGCACACCACAACATCAGAGTAAGAACCCATACATAGAACCCCCAGAGATTGTCTCGGCAAGCCTCAGTGGAATCAATGGAGAAGAGGGAGGAAAGAGTCACGTACACCGGCAGCGAGTTGCGTCACCGGCGCGACCTGGTTCGCGATTCCGGTTGCGACAGGTTGGACCCAGATGTATTCAGTTAAGTACGACCGAGGATAGGTTGAGATTGAGCTAGGTCGAGCCCATAGCAATTTAGGTTAGGCTAGGGAGAACTCTTGTCAAGTTGGGTTGATCTTAACCTAGGTTAGGATAACTCATACCAGATTGAACTTACGTTAATTAGTGATTGAAGAGCGCTCTAAGAATAGGACTGTAGGCGTGATGCAATCCTTGAAGCTTTCTCCAGAGAGAAAGATGCAGCGGAAATGATAAAAAATCGAAGAAGAACAAGGAACAGAGGATTAAACTTGATAGAAACCCTAGAAGAAGAAGAAAACCTATTTTGAACCGGTTGATCGGTGTAAATCAAAGTGTAATCGGTGGAAAAGGGTCCTAATAGTGAAAACAAGGTTTTAATCGGTGGAATCGAAGGAAAATGGTGAAAAGGAGAAGAAACCCTACGGAGGGTTTATATCTATGAATGTTTCGGTGGAAAATGGAGGATAGAGGAAATGGAGATGATTATGTGAGTGAATAAGGCTTATCGTGATGATGAAAGGCTCTTGAGGAAGATAAACGCTCCCACGAACGTCGAAGGCGAGAATGAAAATGGAGATTCTGCGAGTGAGAAATGCTCTCAACGAGAGAAGATGTAAATGTGGTGAAGTGAGAGCGCGAATCACAAATGACAATGTGGCGAGGAGTGATGACACGTGCCACAAGGAAGAAACATAGCTACTAAGGCATGCCACACAGAGGAAATGGATTGGTGGAGAAGCGACATCCTGGAGGAAAGCAATTGGAAGCACAATGAAAAGCTAATGGTAAATGAGAAATGGAGGTAGTGTGCTGGAAGGTGGCTACAGAGAGTCTTTGAACTCTTTAGCCTGACTTTCAAAGAGAATTATTCTGATTTCAGAAATATAATTCTCATTTATCTCAAAAGTACCAAATACATTGGTGGAGACGGGTATTTATAATAACCCATGCTCCAAGAAAACTAAAATGCATATACAATAAAATGTAAAAATACAAAAAGAGAACACTGAAGAAGGTACGTCAGGCAGGATTCCATCAATTAGACTTATTAATTTGGCACAACATAGAGGGTTTGATCCTTACCCACATGGATTGGGGCCAAAAACACCACAGGGATAAAATGCCCACATAAGAAGAACTTCAAAGGGTCAAAATAACAATAAAATCGCCATATGCATGGTTTATTTAAGTTGGTCTCAAGTCAGACCAAGGTTAATAGAGTCCTATTGTGTTGAATCCATCTTACATATGATATAGTCGAGTAAAGCCATAAAAGGTCAAGTTGAATTAAACCCACATAGGGTTGAGTCTAGTTGGGTGCACCACAGGTCGAGCTAAGTAAAACGTATCTCAGACTAAGACAAGTAGAGCTCACTTGAGTCCAATCAAGTCAAGTCAAATTGGACCTATGTCATGCCTAATTAAGTTAAGCCCATATTAGGCCAAATGCAGTCGAGCCCATGTTGGATCAAGTCGGGTCAAGCCCAAATTGAACCCACGTCAAACAAAGTCAAGTTAGGTGATAACGGTTAATTTTACGTGTATTTGTGTATATATTTTGGTGAATAAATCAACTCATTCATAACGTTTACCTTGTTTTATCCCCAAGTTTAGTGTGTTTTCATTTTTTCTTAATTAGTATATGCTTGTTTTACCTCTAATATCTCTTTGAGTGTGAAATAAGAAAATAGAAAGCAATTATAATGGAGAAAAACAAGTTTGAACTCAAGAAAACATGATTAGACAAAAAAGATGAATTTTAAGTGAATACCCGCACTAGGTGCCACAAAAGTCATGTTCAGTGTTGCAAACACAATGAGCAAACAAAAGTATTCACTTGGCACTATTCATTATTCATTTGGCATTGTTCACGTGTTGACTAACATTGTTCATTCGTTGACTAACACTACTCATGCGTTGACCGACATTGTTCATGGGTTGACTGACATTGTTCACTCACTGGGAGAGTTGACTTTTTGGCTGGTTAAAGTTGACCAGTTCGCTGGGCGAGAATTGAAGCTCGTTGGACAAGCTTGTTGAACCAGAAATGCCTAAAATAGGTATTTAGTCATGTTTTCGTAGAGGTTTTGGAGATTCTTCTCCTCCTAGACTTGATTCTTTACCTAAAGCGACTAGGAGAGACTTTTGGAGGCTGTTTGAAGCTCTCTCTTCTCCTCTTTGAGCTTCAAGCTTCATCAATGGTGATTTTGTCCCTTTTGGGTTGAAGAAGAAGATGGGTCATGAATTGGAGATGAAGATGTGAAGGGAAAGCACAATTAAAGCATGGAGCAGCTGCAAAGAACCTTGGGAAAGTTGTACACCTCTTTATGGTTGCAATTTCTTCCTTATCTCTTCAATTTTGTAGAACCTTAAGTTCTCCACCATGAAGGACTTTTCCTATTTGTTGATAATAGTTGTAAAACATGGAATTCTTATGTATTTTGTGATGTTAATGATATATGTTTTTCAAATTCATGTTAGTATTCAATTTTTAAGCTTTATTTGCTTTGGATTGGCCACCCATGCATGAATTGTGGTTCTTGATGTATTAGGAAATATTATTTGAACCTAAAACTGAAATTGAACACTTAATGGATGCAAGATGTTTGTGAATGCATGAGAGTGAAGTGGATGAATTTTAGTCTTGATAAATTGTAAATACTCTATGTTAAATTTCCTTGCATACCAACTATTTGATAAAAATACCAAAAAAATTTCTTGTGTTTTTGTGCACTTTAATGTATAATTGAGTTATGAAAGGAAGAGTTGTAATGTGTTTCATAAGTCCATTGGGAGAACGATATTTATCACTTGCTACGTTGCGACCGGTGCACTTGTCGTTAGTTTTGCAAGGACAAGTCCAACTATAGTAAAGGGATTAACTCAAGTCAGTCCAAGGACAAGTTCAAAACAATAAGTAAATTGAATGCAAAAGAATATATGTTTGGGGATTTTCTAGCGAAAACAAAAAGTAGTAACCAATAAGTAAAATACAAATATAATGAATTTAAATGAAAACCAATTAGACAAAATGCAAGACAAGCTATAAGATAAATTAAAAGACATAAATTAAGGTAGCATAAACTTAACTAGTATGAAACAAGGATAAACAAATAGGAAAGAAATGAAGCAAAAATTATGTATGATTGAAAACAGACCAGTGAAAGGTAAACAAGAAAAGTAAAATATGTCTTGGAAAAGCTATACATCAAGGAAAGCAGACAAATTATCAAACCAATGAATAAAAGTTAAAAGAAAAGAAATTATCCAGCTATTACTCAAAACTCAATATAATTATGATCAATAGCAAAGTGGAAAATTCTAATAGAACAACAACATTAGTCAGGGCCTTGTAGTTAAAACATGATATTACCCTACTAGAAATTAAAATGGAACTAGGGAAATCAATACATCATTATAAGAAGCTAAAAAATGCAACGGTCAAGTCTACTAAACTAATAAAACAATGACCAACTAAACCTATGGAACCAATGAGAGCAACAACGTGTATTCAAGTGGAGTCTAGAAGCATTAGTTGAAATTGAAAGCTTATAAAGATGTAAGGTAACATTGGACTAAGATGGATTCAACATAAATAAGTATTCATCTAAGTAGCAACAAGCAAAATGCATGAAACACATAGTAAATAGATGTGGAATGTTTGGTGTTAGGACATCTATCCCAATCAAAATCAATATAAGAAATAAGTTTCTCAATACAGGTCGATTATAAGTGAAAACCATACTATAAGATACCCTGAACATAACGTAGAATGCATTTTTATGCTAGCATCTTCTTAATGCAGGGCATGCTCTAATATCATGTTAAGAAGTAGACTTTACGTCTAACTCAACCCCATAAAACTGACTTGTAAGGTGAGGTTTTCATTTGCACCCACTTATATACTCTAAATTGGTCTTATCTTTACTCTATATGGGATCTCGAACAAACCTCATTCACATCAAGATATATACATTTTAAGCGTGGGACTAGACATTAATGGATGATCTAATAGCAAACTGGTAGTGGGTAGAACAATTGATCCAACAAATAACAAATTTCGCTACGATAGGCTCTAATATATGGCTTAGATACCATGTAAGGGTGTATGATAGCTTGAATATGTGTCTTCTTATTAATTGCAAATAGGTATAAGTACTAAAGCAATATGACTTTAATGAACTCTCTAATTTATGTAAAACATAATTACTGAAAACTACTAAATTAACTACAGGAAACTGATTAGCTTAATTATAGGAGAATAGTCCCTAACCTAATTACAGGAAATTAATTGGTTAATTACAAGCACTAGTGTAGCGAAAAGCATTGACACCAATTTCTTTTTCCATTATACTTCAGCTCTACAACCGAAGCATATATAGGCAAAGCAAAAAAAGAAGAGTTTGAGCTTTGATTCCTAACCAAAGCGTATACTTCATAAATACGCTTCAATTGGTAAGATAATTGAAGCATAAAATGATTAAAAATAGGTTCAATGTTTCGGTAGGTCCCTATTTTCGTCCAGAATCTCAAATAGGTCCCCTTCTTTTTCGGCGTCTCAATTTTGTCCTTATTTTTGTAAAATTGAATCAATTAGAGGCTTGCCGTCAAATTTGGTAAACAGACGTTAAGATTGGATTATGTGACATGGTCAGTGTATTGTTTAATCAGACGTGGCATTATAAACATGTTTGAATTGTATTTAGTATTAAAAAATGGATTGTAGAAAGGGAAAATCATATTTACTTAAGGGCAAACTGGGCAAAAGAAAATAAATTAAGTGTAGCCCTTTCTCTGTAATTGAGAAATTCAAATCAGATTGGGGAAAGAAGATTGGGGCTTCGTTTTAGGGTTCATGGGAGAAAAAGGGATCATTTTTTGTTCGATTGGAAGAGATGGATAATGAAATGCAGAAGTTGAATTCTTGTTCATCTTCGACATGCAATGGATGGCGGAATCACAACTGTAATGTCATTTTTCGTGGTGGTGGAATATCAACGCTTGATGGTGTATCACCCGTTTGCCTGTATGCAGAGAAGATAGTGGTAAGAACAGCTCGAACTGCTAAGGACAGAGGGAAGCAATTTTGGGGATGTCCTAAGTACAAGGTATAAGAACGTGAATGAGTAGTGTTTTTTAGTAGAAAGTCGTTTTAATTGGGTTTTTTTTTTGTACAGAATGGACATGAAGTAGGTGGTTGCAATTTCTTCAAATGGTGTTGTGACGATGGTATTGAGAAAAACTATACGAATCTGAAGTGAGAAGAAAAGCGTGAGTGTTTGTCAAAGACAGAAGAAATGAGAGGTGGAACGAAGATGATGAGTGATTTGCAAAAATTCGTTAAGGTTGTGGAGAAATGAATAAAAGTGTTGATAGGGTTGGTTTTTTTTATTTGTATGCTTAATATTATTGTTATTTCAATATGGATGATACATCCATAATGTAGTAGTGTTGGTCATTTTGTTAGGATGAAATTAGCAGGCTTTTTCGTTTTGTTAGGATGGTACTCATGATGTTAAAGTGAGTTTGGGAATGTATTTGTGATGAATCATTATTTTCTTCACTTCACTTAACTTATTGTACCGAAATTAATCACGGAATTGTGTTTAAATGTCCAGTATTTTCCTATTTTTCTTAATTGTGTTTAATTCGATCATAAATTCTTATTTTAATTAATATGAATTATCTGAGTTGATTATTTGCATTAATAATTGCAGGGAAATATTGGAAATACAAATTGGGACATTTGGAGAAACATTCACACATTGTGTTCGGAAGAAGTGCATTGCATTGATTTATTTTGTATGTTTAAGTGGAAACTTAGGAGTGGAATATTTTTGTTTGTAGGTGGTGTCACGGTTTTATAGCTTGAAGATAACAAATATACTGCCACATTTTCTAAGTATGTCACACGGCCCTCTCATTATTTTTGCACGGCAATTATTTGAAGAAAGTGGGCAGCCCACTAACATTCTCCATCACGTGTGAAACTCCAAATTGCTGAGTTACTGAAGTATCACTTCTCTGAAAAGAACAATAGCACACGGCCCCCACAATTCATTTTGTCAATATTTAAGTGGGCCATTCCAGCAAGCATGGCACGTCCAGCTTGGAAAGGGAGAAGCTTCACGTTGCAGCAAAAAGCAAGGAGCTCTTGTGCACATGGAAAGCATCAATGGACTGCACAATTTGGAAGTCATGGCCAATAATGAGAATCTTCTTTCTCTGATAAGAAGCAGCCACGGTCATGAAGGGGTAAACACCAGTCCAGCTTCAACACGCTCCAGCTCTGACCAGCAGCTGCCACCACCCAACAACCACCGAGAGCTGGAACGTAAGAAGCACGTTGGGAGCTCGCGTACACCCGGAAGCAAGAAGCACACGGTCCTGGTTCTTGGAGTTCTGCAAGCTGCTTTCAATTCAAATGGTGGTTGAAGCATGTGAAATGTTTGCCATGGCGTGAAGGAAGGAAGCGCCCAAGAGAGAGAGCTGAAGGCTGGTCCAGCAGCTTCCTTGTCCAGCTGCACCTTCATCTTTAGATTTTGCTGGAACATGGAGAAGAAGGATCTAGGGAGAGATGTGCATCCAGCAGAAGGCACACACGAATAGCAGCTTGAGCAGCAGTACCAAAGAAGAGGAAGCAGCTGCAGCCAGCCGAGAATGGAAGCACTCCCGTGATGAGAAAACCGTTACTATTGAAATTGTAGTGATTAATTGAAATTGAAAGTCAAAAGTACTAGAGGAAAAAGACAAGAGGTGGGTTGGTGCATGGTGACATGGATGGCAACTTGGATAATGGAGAAGAGAATGGAACGGTCTAAAGCAAAGAGGAGTTCACGGACATGATAGTAGAGGAAGCTACAGCAGTTTAGAATGGAAAGCTGGAAGGGAATTTCACGTAAATCTTGGGCTGGAAACGGACACCACAAAATGGAGGTCCTACTTGTTCATTAATTGAGTAAAGAAATCAGAGAATTGGCCATAAAAGGAGAAGAGCAGCATTAGAATTTAAGGAGATTTTAGTAGTAGAATTTAGAGTAGTGTAGTATAGAATTCACGGCCCTGGAAGAGGCTCTCTGCCTCTTCCTCTTTTAACAGCTTTCCAGTTTCATTTTAAAACAGTGCAAAATGTAATTTGATTTCTGAAGCAGTAAGAGTGTGTTACAGTATATTGCTCATTTCATTTTCATTTTTACGTGTAGTATTCAAGAACTTTATTTTCAATGTTAAACCTTTTGATGAATTTCATTTTCAGTACTTTTAATTCATTTTCGTCTCTTTTATTTTACCGTTTACTGTTTTCTGCATCGTTAAATATTGTCAATGTGTTTTATCGTTTATTTTCCAAACGTCATTTTTACAATTCATTTTCACTGATGTTTTTATTTCTGTGTTTAGTTTTAACCGTTTCTGCATATTTAAGTGTGCAAAAATTTTTTCTTTTCAAATTTAATTGTTATGAGATGTACATATATTTATTTTTCATATATTTAAAAACGAAAAAAAATGTGTTTTGTGTTTTATTTGCTTCCTCATTCTTAGTGTTTTTACTAAAAAGAAAAAAAAAATTTTGTGATAAAATTTGTTTTAAAGCGTGCCAAATCTGTATTATGATATGTATATTTATTTATTTTTTCTTCTTAGTTTTCAAATTGTTATCCCTAAAAAAAAAAAATCAAAAATTCAAAAATTATTTTGCGAAGTCCATAATTTTTTTTTTTTTTTTTCGGCCCTCAGTTTCTTACCAATAATCCAATAAAAATTTCACTTCAGATCTCATTTTTTTCCCTTATTTTTCTTCACTGTAAAATAATTTCTTAGTTGTTTCATACAGATCTTTGATTGAAAATTTTGTTTAGACTAAGAAAGATTTCATTCATCAATGCAAAAAAATTACAGTAATGGAAAATTGGAAATTGAACAAATCTGAAAATGAAATTGCAGTAGATATATATGAAATTTAAGTTGTTCGGGGGTCGATCTTTAGTGATCGTTAATATTACAAACCAAATAAATAAAAACAAAAACATAAAAAAAATATAATTGTTCAGATTACATGCCTTGTCCATATTCTGGCCACGCTCGGCCAATAAAAACATAAAAAAAAATAAAATAAAACATAAAACATTAAAACTGGAAGAACTCTCGAGCTGGTTGTGGTGGTCTAAGGGAGAGCTCCGTTGAGGGAGCTCTGGTTCGAAAAGTCACGAGCGGAGGCTTTGGTGGAGGAATTTCTCGTTCATTTCTGTCGTCATCGATAATGATCGGAACGGGAAACAGATTCAGCAGCCTCGGTGCCCTCATAATCACCCAGTTGTTTTCTTTCAAACAAAAAATAAAAAATAAAAAAATAAAAAATAAAAATAACTTGTGTTAATTATAGAAGAGGAAGTGAAAATTTTCAATAAAAATTGAGGTGTGATCAGGGTCTTACCGTACATATATAGCGGCAGTTGTGAAAAGAGAGTGCCTGTGGGGTCTATCTCCGCTTGCCAGCGCCTGACCCGATTGCCATGGTTGTTAAACCAGCAGTGCACGTTGTATTCAGTGGCTTCGCCGAAGGTCCTTAGTCGAGACGCGATCTCGACGACTTGCGCTCGGCTTGGGTGTGTGACCCCATAGTTGTAGATTTTGGTCATCATCGTGATCTGATCATCTGTAGGACGCCATCGTTGACTGGTATATCTCTCTGATTCCATATCACTCATCCTTCCTCTCGTAATATACAAATACTTAAATAAAAAATAAAAAAAGAACAAAAACATAAAAAAAAAAATAAACATAAAAAAAAAAAAAATAAAAAGAACTAAAAAAAAAGAGAAGCATAAAAAAAAAATTAGATTAGTTCTCTGTTTTCTTTATTTGTTCTTGTTTCCTTTTAGATTTATTTTGTCCAGTCATGCTTTAATGTTTCAGTGTCTGGTCTCAGATCTGTTTCACGGTCCTTGCAAAAGGGTCCTAAACGGATCTACGTCCAGTTATCCGGTTGTTCTTGTCCATATTGTTCTTGTATATTATGTTTATGTGTTTATTTAGTTTTAAGTGGGGTACGTGGCGTTGTTCTACCCGATTGTCTCTGTCATACCTTCAAACGAAGGGAGATTAACGTCTGGTTTCCAGCCGATATACCCCTTAAGTTTTAAGACAATTGTGTTTTATGTGTTTTAAGTGTTTAGCAGGTGAAGAAGAAAGCGAATAAGAGCTGAAAATAAAGAAGGAACTGAAGGCTTAAATGAAAGCAGGCAAGAGATCAAAGCAGAAAGAAGATGGAAAAATAAAGGAAAGCAGGGCAGAAAAGAAAGAAAAAAAATACAGGAAATACTGAAAGGGAAAATCTGGAAAGCAGGAAAAGGTAAAGCTTAAGAGCAGAAAGCTTAAACGGCAGAAAGAGGGAGATCAAAGGTGTAGAGGACTTACCCGGAGTAGTAGGGCTTACAAAAGCTTGACGCAGATCTTAGATGCTCCGAAGGCACACAGGCAGAGGCTCCTCACAGATCTCACTCAGACTCTTCAGAAGGCAAAGGGGAAGAGCTTCCTCGCAGATCCAGACGCTCGAGAGAGAGAAGAGAGAAGAGAGCAGAGAGCAGAGAGTTGAGAGAGCAGAGAGTTGAGAGAGCATAGGAGAGAGCAGAGAGAGTAGAGAGAGTTGAGAAAGAAGCAGAGAGGAGAGAGTGAGAGTCAGGAAATGGCGCTCAGACGCGGAGGAGTGCCTCTTTTATAGCCAGATTGCTTTCCACTGTAGCAACAGTTCCGGTCTTTGCCACCGAGACTGTTGTCACAGTACCGGTATCCTTTTTTTTAAAAAAAAAAAAAAAAAAAAATTAGTGATAAAAATTAATTAGCATCTACTGATGGGTGCTAGGTGTTTTAGACATCTGCTGATGGATGTCTCTGATAACATCTACTGATGGATGTTACTGAAAAATTTCTTCCATTTTTCCTAACTTTTTATTGCACTTGTCTATATTATTTGACTGCTCTGAATTGATAATCTGATGATTGTAACACACTGAGGACATTGTGTGATTTAAGTGTGGTCTACTGGGGAGAAATTCTGATTTTTCTGTTAGTTTCTATTAGTTTGTATTTTGTGTGTTAAATTTTTTGTTTTTGAGTGTTAAATTTTTTCTGTTTTAAGTGGTTTTTAGTGTGTTTTGTGTGCAATAAATTTTACATTTTTCTTTTGATTTCTGGATGATGTTTAAGTTGTAGATTTTTCCTTCACTTACTTAATACTTATGGTTTGAAATCCTTGCTTTTCTCTGCTTGGAAGATGATTATAATGTTTAAGAGGTTGATTTGATTGTGACGAACACCCTGTGTGAGATTTGAGCCACTTTGTTTTTCTTTCTTGTGTGTGACATGTATCTTGATTGCTTGCACATATGCCTTGGCTTGATTCTTTTAGATATCCTTGATTGATATGCATGTTCAGAAGTGATAAAGGCAATTTTATTCTTGAGCCTCTTTAGCCAAATAATCCTACCCTGTTATTATCCTTTGATAACCCCTTTGAGCCTATACTGTATATATTTCTTTGTGTTAAAGCTCATACACTGATCCTAAGTGAAAAATAAATGATTACCTTAACCTTAGGAAAGTCTTGAGCTATAGAAGTATTTTGTGAATAAGTGTGGTCTCCTTGGGAATTCTGATGAATTGGCTAGTTGGTTCCTCATCATGTTTTGAAATGATAAGTTATATCCTGTTGTGTGATAAAAAAAAAAAAAAAAAAAAAAAAAGAGAAAGCAAGAAGACAGGATGAGAAAAAATGATGAGAAAAAGAAAAAAAAAAAATTGAAAAATAATTTTTGTGAATAATGGAGTCGAGAAGAGGATTGAATTAGAGGTTTGGGTGAGATTTCACTGTGTTTACATTTTTTCCTAGTGCACCTCTATTTCTTCTGAGCTATAGCTACTTATCCAAATTTATCCTCCCCTGTCCTTGGCCCCATTACAACCCAGTAAAGACCTTTTGATCTGAACATGCATATGTTTTAAGTGTTGATATTAGAAGATTGCCAAGTCTACTTGTGTTTGCTCTCTTGAGTGCATTGAGTGAAATTGATTTACCTTAAACACTTGAGAGAAACACTATAGTGCATCTGTGAGGTTTTGTTATTTTCAATTTACCTCTTAAGCTGATTAATCATTTTGCTATGTTTTGAATTGCTTGGATGATTTCTGTAAGTATCTGCTTAATTTGATTTTGTGTTGGATAATTTCTACTTCTTTTCTCTGTCCAGACTTCTTGAGAACTTTGTAAATTCTGTTTATTTATCTCTTTAGTCTTTATTTTCTGTATGCTGCATTTGTGTCACGTCCTCTGAAAGTCCTTTGAACCATTCCCTGATTTGAGTCTTAATTTTGCCCAGGAGTGCAAAAGACTAAGTGTGGTCTATTTTGATGAATCATTATTTTCTTCACTTCACTTAACTTATTGTACCGAAATTAATCACGGAATTGTGTTTAAATGTCCAGTATTTTCCTATTTTTCTTAATTGTGTTTAATTCGATCATAAATTCTTATTTTAATTAATATGAATTATCTGAGTTGATTATTTGCATTAATAATTGCAGGGAAATATTGGAAATACAAATTGGGACATTTGGAGAAACATTCACACATTGTGTTCGGAAGAAGTGCATTGCATTGATTTATTTTGTATGTTTAAGTGGAAACTTAGGAGTGGAATATTTTTGTTTGTAGGTGGTGTCACGGTTTTATAGCTTGAAGATAACAAATATACTGCCACATTTTCTAAGTATGTCACACGGCCCTCTCATTATTTTTGCACGGCAATTATTTGAAGAAAGTGGGCAGCCCACTAACATTCTCCATCACGTGTGAAACTCCAAATTGCTGAGTTACTGAAGTATCACTTCTCTGAAAAGAACAATAGCACACGGCCCCCACAATTCATTTTGTCAATATTTAAGTGGGCCATTCCAGCAAGCATGGCACGTCCAGCTTGGAAAGGGAGAAGCTTCACGTTGCAGCAAAAAGCAAGGAGCTCTTGTGCACATGGAAAGCATCAATGGACTGCACAATTTGGAAGTCATGGCCAATAATGAGAATCTTCTTTCTCTGATAAGAAGCAGCCACGGTCATGAAGGGGTAAACACCAGTCCAGCTTCAACACGCTCCAGCTCTGACCAGCAGCTGCCACCACCCAACAACCACCGAGAGCTGGAACGTAAGAAGCACGTTGGGAGCTCGCGTACACCCGGAAGCAAGAAGCACACGGTCCTGGTTCTTGGAGTTCTGCAAGCTGCTTTCAATTCAAATGGTGGTTGAAGCATGTGAAATGTTTGCCATGGCGTGAAGGAAGGAAGCGCCCAAGAGAGAGAGCTGAAGGCTGGTCCAGCAGCTTCCTTGTCCAGCTGCACCTTCATCTTTAGATTTTGCTGGAACATGGAGAAGAAGGATCTAGGGAGAGATGTGCATCCAGCAGAAGGCACACACGAATAGCAGCTTGAGCAGCAGTACCAAAGAAGAGTGTTTCGGTGTACATTTGTCCGGTGTGTCTTTATTGCTCCTAGCTGTCTGGGACGCTTGCTCTTCAATCCAATTGTTGATCCAATTGTTGTTGTTCATACTCGCCAAAGGAGGGGGAGGTACCTGCAAAGATACTCCGACGCTCAAGTCAGATGTGAGTTATGGAGCTGAAGCTCTCAAGAGAATGATTATGATACTGTTCTGAAATATTATTCAGGATCTCTAGAGCATAAAGAGAACGTACCTGGACTTTGGTCCTGTCACTGTATTTATAAGCAAAATAAGAATAACCACCTTACCTAAAAATGTGGTTAGTGGCTTTGACCAATATTTTAACTGTCTAAAATATGTGAGATATTTATGTTATTACATAAATATCCTTACTACATAACATGCCCCCCAAGTCCGAGTTAACCGTTCCGTTTTATGGACGTGGTAACTATAGGACTTATGAGTTTGAGGGAGGCTGTTTTTGCTGTAATTAGAGAGTGTATTCCTGGTTATTGCTCATGTGTGGACTGAACGTGACCGAGTGGTTGGATTTGATGGACCAAAAGGAGGCGAAGACATAAGGCAAAAAGCTGGAGCAAGTGAGGCCGAACGTGAGGGTACGTATGACCGAGCGATAGAGGCCGAGTGGCATGCGAGGTCGATCATGAGGACGCTCGTTGACAATTGAATGTCGAGCGTTGAGGCCGAACGACTGACTGAGTGGACGCTCGTTGACAATTGAACGTCGAGCGTTGAAGCCGAACGCTGACTGAGTGGACACTCGTTGACATTTGATTGTCGAGCGTTGAGGTCGAACGCTGACTGACTGATTGGACGCTCGTTTGACAATTGAATGTCGAGCGTTGAGGCCGAACGGCTGACTGAATGGACGCTCGTTTGACAATTGAAGGTCGAGCGTTGAAGCCGAACGACTGACTGAATGGACGCTCATTTGACAATTGAATGTCGAGCGTTGAGGCCGAACGGCTGACTGAATGGACGCTCGTTTGACAATTGAATGTCGAGCGTTGAAGCCGAACGACTGACTGAATGGACGCTCGTTTGACAATTGAATGTCGAGCGTTGAAGCCGAACGATTGACTGAATGGACGCTCGTTTGACAATTGAATGTCGAGCGTTGAGACCAAATGACGAACGCTTTCGATGTTGAACGACAGAATCTTTGAAAAGTTGATGTTCTTGGGTGAACATAAGCTCGGCTTGATGGTCTGGGTGTTCTAGGGCGAACATCTACCAGTGGGAGTGTGTCCCGTTGTTCGATGCACCTGGGTGTTCTAGGGCGAACATCTACCAGCGGGAGTGTATCCCTTTATGCAACCGGGTGTTCTTGGGCGAACATCTACCGGGTTTAGGAGTGCTTCAGGATGAACGGTGCTCAGATGTCCGCTTTTACGTATAGGATATGATTATCTGCACTGTAAGAAATAATACTAAGCATATAGGTGAGATCATTTGGTCAAGTTGCAAACCTGATGGCTGAACGTCCATTAGCCCGAATGCTGTACGCTTGAGGACGTACGTCAAAGAGATCCATTGACCGAACGCTTCGGGCGGTAGAGACCGAACGTCAATGATGAGCGAAATGACGAACGCTCGAGAAATGTAATGGCCGAACGTTGGTGCCAATAGAACGAACGCCATTGGAGAGGAGTGGCCGGATGCTAATGACGAGCGAACCGTGGAACGTTCTGGACCGAACGTTAATGACGACCAAAGCGAGCATCAGCTGTAGTTGAATGGACGAGCGCTTGCAGGTCCGAGTGGACGAACGTTACTGAGGCGGGTGTCGAGTGTTCGAATCCGAAGGGCGAGGACGAACGGTCGAAGCGAAAGGCTGATTGCTTGAACGCTCGTCCACATGGCTGTGTCAAGCGTTCGGACCCAAATGGCGCTCGTCACATGGCTTGTCGAGCGTTCGGATCCAGATGGTGAGGACGAACGGCTGAATTTTGGAACGCTCGTCCAGAGGCATTGTCGAGCGTTGGAGTGCGGTGGGTAAGGACGAATGGTCGAGAACGAACGGCTGATTGCTCGGACGCTCTTCCACAGCCGTTGTGGAACGCTCCTGTTGGAAGGGGTCAAGGTGGAACGTCCGGCTTGTTTGGACGCTCGTACAAATGAATTTGACGAGCGCTCGTTGAAATGGATGGACGAGCGCTCGTTAAAATGGTTGGGCGAGCGCTCTTTGAATGGTTGGACGAGCGCTCGTTGAAAGGTTGGACGAGCGCTCGCTGAAATGATTGGACGAGCGCTCGTTGAAATGTGGACGAACGCTCGTTGAAGTGGTTGGACGAGCGCTCGTTATAATTGTTGGACGAGCGCTCGTTGAAGTGGTTGGACGAGCGCTCGTTGAAGTGATTGGACGAGCGCTCGTTGAAATGTTGGATGAGCGCTCGTTGAAGTGGTTGGACGAGCGCTCGTTGAGATGTTTGGACGAGCGCTCGTTGAAGTGGTTGGACGAGCGCTCTTCGAATGGTTGGACGAGCGCTCGTTGAAAGGTTGGACGAGCGCTCGTTGAAGTAGTTGGACGAGCGCTCGTTGAAGTGGAGGGACGAGCGCTCGTTGAAATGTTTGGACGAGCGCTTATTGAAAAGATGGACGAACGCTCGCCCACATTTCGAGCGTTCGTCCTAGAAAGCGAGGGCGACTGTTGGGACGCTCGTACATAGTGATTGTTGAGCGTCCTCGAAGCCGAAAGTCGAGGTCGAACGCTGGAGTATTTGAGGAATAGAAATTAGGTTGGATGACGTGGAGGCCAAACTGAATGACGCGTGGGTGGAGCGAGTCTTGCGGAAGACGTGGAGAAATGGTCTGACAATGTGGTTTTCTTGGAGGCGCCGAAATGGCTCGTCGCCGAGTTTGGGAATTTAGGGTTTTTGGATATGCGGATTGTGCAATCCTGGTCAGAGTTTTTCTCGTTGGGGATTTGGGGTTCTTTCGCTCTCATTCTTGATTCTGTTTTTAGGGATCTCTGGTGTGTGCGATTGCCGAGAAGCTGCTGGCGGTGGTGCGGTGGTGTGTTGATGATGTGCCAATTCGTGTTTTCCGCAACCATGAACAAGAGGGTATCACTTACCCAAACAAACAAGGAATGAGGGTTTACACCAGCCTATGGAATGCAGACAACTGGGCAACCAGAGGCGGCCTAGTAAAGACGGACTGGAATCACGCACCATTCACGGCCAGATTCCACCATTTCAGAGCAAGGGCTCGCAAGTGGGGTGGAGCAAAGAGCATCCATCAATGTGCCTATAATACCCCTGCAAATCGGTGGACTTCCGCTAGATACAAGAAGCTGACCCACACCCAGTTGGAACAGCTGAATTGGATCAGAAACAATTACATGATCTATGACTACTGCACAGACACCAAAAGATTCAACGGACAGATGCCTCCAGAATGCTTTAAACCACAATTCTAAACATCTGATTCGTATTCCCTGCAGTCACGAAGAAAGCGCGGAGGAGATTCGGGATGGCGATGCAGCGATCATTGAGCTTTGGGGTTTAGGGCTCCTGCTGTTCTCCGATTTTGGGGATTGGGGTTTGTGGAAATTTGGGAAATTTAGAGATTTCTGGTGTGCCTCTGTATCCTTAAATTCTAAGGAGATTGATGGAAGGGTGTTGCAGTAGACGTGGGTGTTGTTTGGTGAGGAAGAAGATGAAGGCATGGAGATGGTGATGACGGCATAGGTGCATGATTGCTGATGGAAGATGAGTTTGGTGGCCTCTGTTACGAGACCCGCATGAGGGGTTCACAGATTTGGGATTTCAAAGTACTTATGGAAAAATAGCTGATGATTAAAGGGTGAGGGAGCAAGGATGGTCTTTCCGTGGTGAAGGCGGAAATGAATGAGTTCTGATTTGCACCGTTCCCTCTTTGCCGATATGAATGAAGGTCTCCGAGGAAAATGATGAACGAGCTCGCAAAACTCATGATCTAGGTTTGGTTTGATTGCGCGCTTTGGGATCTGAGGAGTGGCGTCAATGGAGGGGCTGGTGTGGGTTGTTCCTGTTGAGATGCATCGTGGAGGAGCCAATGGCTCAAGGAGGAGAATCCTGGAGTAATGCGGCAGCTTCATCTTGATTTCTCGAGGCCGAGTGCTCCTCTTGCGGTTTTTGTGAGATGACACTCGGCCCCACGGTGGGCGCCAAAATGTTTCGGTGTACATTTGTCCGGTGTGTCTTTATTGCTCCTAGCTGTCTGGGACGCTTGCTCTTCAATCCAATTGTTGATCCAATTGTTGTTGTTCATACTCGCCAAAGGAGGGGGAGGTACCTGCAAAGATACTCCGACGCTCAAGTCAGATGTGAGTTATGGAGCTGAAGCTCTCAAGAGAATGATTATGATACTGTTCTGAAATATTATTCAGGATCTCTAGAGCATAAAGAGAACGTACCTGGACTTTGGTCCTGTCACTGTATTTATAAGCAAAATAAGAATAACCACCTTACCTAAAAATGTGGTTAGTGGCTTTGACCAATATTTTAACTGTCTAAAATATGTGAGATATTTATGTTATTACATAAATATCCTTACTACATAACAAAGAGGAAGCAGCTGCAGCCAGCCGAGAATGGAAGCACTCCCGTGATGAGAAAACCGTTACTATTGAAATTGTAGTGATTAATTGAAATTGAAAGTCAAAAGTACTAGAGGAAAAAGACAAGAGGTGGGTTGGTGCATGGTGACATGGATGGCAACTTGGATAATGGAGAAGAGAATGGAACGGTCTAAAGCAAAGAGGAGTTCACGGACATGATAGTAGAGGAAGCTACAGCAGTTTAGAATGGAAAGCTGGAAGGGAATTTCACGTAAATCTTGGGCTGGAAACGGACACCACAAAATGGAGGTCCTACTTGTTCATTAATTGAGTAAAGAAATCAGAGAATTGGCCATAAAAGGAGAAGAGCAGCATTAGAATTTAAGGAGATTTTAGTAGTAGAATTTAGAGTAGTTTAGGAACCCCTCACGGTCCCTGGAAGAGGCTCTTGCCTCTTCTTCTTTCAAAGCTCTCTGTAATTTATTTTCAACAGTGCCAAAATATAGTT
Organism: Vigna nakashimae; assembly: GCA_034642375.1. Lineage (NCBI taxonomy): Eukaryota > Viridiplantae > Streptophyta > Magnoliopsida > Fabales > Fabaceae > Vigna > Vigna nakashimae. The sequence goes on from CM067764.1 coordinate 26,952,153, forward strand.
TTAATTTCTGAAGCTGTGTCACCTTTGCTCGTTCATTTTTAATTATATTGTTCAAGAATTTTAATTTAAGTGTTGAAAGCTTTGATGAATTTCATTTCCAGTTAAATGTTTTCTATTTTTATTTTACCGGTTCTGTTTTCCATATCGTTAAATTCAGTCATTACGTTTTACCGTTCAGTTTATTTTCAACATCGTTTTTACTGTCATTTTCACTTTTGCTTTGGGTAAATTTTATTTACACTGCTGTTATGTTTTCTGCATGTTTATTGTTACAGTATTTTAATTTCAAACACTGTTGAATTTTCCATTTTACGTTTTCCATTTTTACCGTTCAATTTTTATCGTGTTTAAAATTTATTTCAGTGTTTTCGTAAATTCAGTTGTGTTTAAATTCTAGTTTTAATTTATTTTTCCTCAACGAAAAACAATCACAAAACCCCCCCCACTTGGTGTTAAATCTAAGACCGAACTACAAATATTGGTCCTTGAGAGACGACCTAGGAGTCACTTCCTAGTAAATATACTGCATTATTTTCGTGCAATCAACTTTTGTGAGCGGTGCGACCCGTTCATCAATTTGCCTGTATGAATGAATGAAGTTGTGTTACTGAATCTGGACCTTGTAATAAATTATGTTTTTGGTTTAATGGTATATGAATGCGGACATACAAAAACATGTTGAGATGAGTCAGAGTTGTTTGTGAAATTATGTATGGACACTAAAATATTGAACGATATAAAGGAACCTAATACCAAACGGTATAAAGGGGGAGGGACTGAACGACCGAATGGTATAAACTTGGTAATACCGAACAGTTTAAAGGGGGAAAGAGTAAAGGGCCGAACGGTATAAAGGAATCTAACACTATCAACTTAGGCGAATTTGTTACTATGAAGTTGCTATACTTTTTCTACCATTTCACAGGCTTTCTTCTGCCTTTCATAATGTATTTTTGTAAAGGAAACAGGATGGTGGTGTTAACTCCTGTTATTCATCACTGCTATTTTCTACCATAAAACACAATAGTCTTTCATCACTGCTATAACAAGTCAAAAAAAGTACATACATCCAAAACCATGCACACATGACATCATTGTCATTCATAAAGTACATAACAAAAAAACCATAAACATTGTTCCTTAGAAGTGAACTATTACATAATAAGATCCTTAAACTTGGCATCATTGTCATTGATACACACTTTTATGGTTGAGCTTGAGGGTCATGACAAACTTCAGATAATTGTGATGATGGCATGACTGGTTGTTGGGTTGCTTGGTGGCAACGACTCCTATTGTGCCCAATCTCCCTCCATAGCCCGCATCTCTTGCACAAACCATCCTTGCTCTATCGGGAATCATCCTTTTTTATCTCTCATTGTTCAAGTCTTCTTTTCCTTTTAGGTCTTCCAGGCATAACTTTTATCCTAGGATGCATGACATTCGAAAAAGGTGTTAGCTCCCACATGTTGTTATCGTTGATTGGATATACAATTGATGCATATGTTTCTTCATAGGTGGACTTCATAAAGCAAGCTGGAATGAACTATTATCCATCAATATTGAGAAACTTCATTGCGGCTAGGGAATGACAACATGAAATTCCTGTGATGCTCCATCTCATGCAGGAGCATGACAAGTCGTCTATGTTTACAACCAATTTGTCTCCACTGTTGGAGACGTGTCTCACTTCAAACAATTTATTTGTTGACCAGTTGTGAACAAAGTTTAACAAAAATTAAGAAAGTTTATGTAGGAATATAGACAGTACAACACAATTCAAAAGTGGAGAAGAAAGTTTACCCAGGAATCCAATATTTGATTAATTGGGATTCCTTTGTAAATCTGGTCTGGATCTTTGGACAAATAGATCCTCCAAAGGATTGTTTCTTAGACCTGCTTTTGGCCCATCTTTGCATGATGTACACCCTGATTTCTTCCAGCATTGTTATGATTGGTTTTGTTCTGGTATGAACCAGGACATTGTTGAAAGTCTCACTCATATTGTTGACCAATGTGTCACATTTTGGTGTTGGACTGAATATGGACCTTGACCAATATCTACAACATATGATGTAAACAAATGTTAAGAGTATAAATTAGAAAGGGTAAATATATAATTACAAATATGATTTTGACCTTGGCGGGATGACTATCAAATGCTTGAATGTGTCTTCATTGACATTTTTAATGTTTCTCATTTTCCTCTCCCAATTTTGTGGGTCAATGGTTGTAGCTGACCTCCACATCAGCCGTTTCAGATTTTTACCAAGAAATTTCTTCCTAAAGTATGAATATAAGTGTCTCACACAAAATCTCTTATCAACACTAGGGAGTAGTTGTTGCATGGCTAGTAGTAGACCCTGTGGTTTTAAACTAATAAAGAGGAGAGTTACGACCATATATAAGTAAAGAATTAATGTAGGAAAGTACCAAATTAAATATGAATATTACCTTTTGTTGGTCTGACGCAAAAGTTATTGATGAACATTCTTCTTGACCACCAAGATTATCAATCAACAGATTCAAAAACCACGACCATGAATCTTTGTTTTCCATTTCTACCACCGCATATGCAATGGGCAACATTTGATCATTTCCATCTCTCCCAACAATTGTTAACAACTCACCACCATACTTTCCTTTCAAAAAGGCTCCATCTAATCCAATTATTGGCCTACAACAAACAAAATTGTCTTTGCATGCCTTTAGACAACAGTAAAACCTCTTGAAAATTACCTCACCCTCATTATCCTCAACATGCACCTTAACTATAGATCATGAATTTCTTCCCAACAACTCATGTGCATAATCATATATCCTCTTATATTGTTCCTTGAAAGACCCATCAATGGGATCAGAAGCAATAGCTTTGGCTCTATAAGCCATACACCTAGATATACCTATGTTCCACTTCCTTTGAACTTTTTCACGAATATCTACACCCTTTATTTTAGGATTTTCCCTTACTATTTTCTCTAACTTTTTGCTCAACCACTTGGCATCAAGTAACTTTAGGTTGAACTCCCTACTGCATGTATGAATGCCTTTTTTAGTTCTCAGCTGCCATGATTTCACAGCCTCCATATAACCACAATATATGGTCCTTGGGCATTCTCCTTTTGCACCAAAGCACTTCATCCTCATTCTTGTTTTGTCATTTTTTACAAACTTTATATTCCTCCCATTTTCCAATGCATACTCTTTTACAACATCTCAAATATCTTGCTTTTCTACAAAAAAATTCCATACTTCCCTTGTAAAGTCTACCATACTTTTTGGTATACAAAAAGTACCAAACCTCCCATAACCTTCACTGTCATTAACCTCTTCATCACTATTTGTTGCACTAAGTAATTCCTCAGTTTTCTACTCCTTATCTAACAAACCTCTATCATCATCAACATCAATCTTGTTGTCTGAACTCTCAGAAAGACTTTTTATTTCTAGTTCTACTTCCACATTACCATATATATCACCATCTATATAACATTCAAGTCTCACATCTACTAGTCCCTCTAAGCACTCATTATTTCCATGTACATCACCTTCATCAGTAGATGTACTCCAACTACAAAGATCAACTTCCTCCTCCACAACGCCTTCACACACATTCAACTCTTGCTCTTCGTCACAATCACCATGACCTTCAAGTTCAACACCATGAACATCTTCTTCAACCTGATGCAACTCCTCTACGTGACCATGACCTTCAACCTCTACTTGAACACCTTCACCGTCTACTTCAACAGCATCACCATCTTCTTCACCCTCATGCACCTATTGTAAGTCACCATCAACTTCACCATCTACTACAACACCATCACCATTTTCTTCACCCTCTTTTTCTACTTCACCATTACCTTCCACTTGTCCTTGATCATTAGTAATATATTCAAGCATATGTATGACTTTCGGCTCAGAAACAGCATGTACAACATATAAATAAACATCACCATTAACTCTATCTAAGTTAGCCATTTGCATGGCACCAATGTCATCAATCAATTCTTCCAACCTATTTTCCAACATTGAACCCCCTCCTACATAGTACCATAACTGTTTAAAATTATCATATTCAAAACCTTTCACTACACTAACAACCACAAAATAACTCCACATATCAGGGTAAAAGGACAAAGTTGTTGTCTCCCCTTCATACTTTAGGGTACCATCATTAATGAACTTCCCTCCATGGTGGAAAACACAGTCAATAGCATCGTCCACGACACAATATAAATATATCTACACACCTATTATGTAAACATATGACGACAAAAAAAAATATATTAACACAATAAAAAACACACTCATACATAGTCAAATAACTTTAAACATACATGGGGACCACCTAAATGCAATGAACAACGCAGACCAAATAATACATCAATGGGAGACCACCACCGAATATTGTAGTTTCCTAACTACAAAAACTAAGACAATAAAGCACAAATACTGACCTTCGTTCAGATTAACCTCCACTCACCACATGCTTCAGCCTCGCGCTTCCAGCGACACCAGGTCTCACACCTCTCTTTGTGCTTCAACTTCTTCGAAACGTCACACATGCACCATCGCGCTTCCAAGCCGATGTTCTTCACCCACGAACCCTCGCGCTTCTAATCGAAAACGATTTTTTTCTCCCACGAACCCTAATACGAAGCCCCAATCTAATTTGGATTTTTCAATTGCAGGGCTACACTTAATTTATTTTATTTTCCCCATTTTGCCCTTAAGTAAATTTGACTTCCCCTATCTGCAATCCAATTTTTAATACAAAATAACATTCAAACTCGTTTTTAATGCCATGTCTGATACTGACCATGCTACCTAACCCAATCTTAAACGGATGTTTCCCCAATTTGACGGCAAGCCTCTAATTGATTCAATTTTACAAAAATAAAGACCCAATTGAAACGTTGATGGAAGAAGGATCCAGCTGATTCTGGTACAAGATGGAATCAACGGAACTTCTTCTGGGAACTTCTAGAATCTGAAACTTCAAACGGTGTTCGGTGACTGGATTAAAGGAGAGTAGATGATTCAGTGATGAAGATAAGGTTGAGGCAAAGAAGGATTGAATCAAACAGTGATGCAGTGAAGAAAACAAATGAATTGGTGATGGAGAAAATGGAATGAGGGAAGTGGTTTAGGTGCTTAAATATAATACGGATGGTGTAGAGGAATGCTAGGAATGGAAGCCTAGATAGGGAGAGAGGCTAGAGGAAACTCTCAAGCTCTCTCTCGGTGACCTTCAATAAGAAGAAAGTTCTGGACAGCATCAACTGAAAACAATTCTTCATTCAAATCAAAGGTGAAGTTTACAAGCAATGGAGCAAGTTATTTAAAGGAGAAACAAAGCTCCTGATTCACGCCTATTTATCTAACGTTAACTATGATGCAATGAAGCAAGTGCTAGTTGTTCAAGGGTGAATAAACGTGAAGCTCCACATGGAAAATAAGCAATCAACTTGGTGAAGAAACGTTAATGGCTACGTGGGCAACAAGCTAGCAGCACATGGACAACAAGTTTGGTGCAGTTTCAGCCACTGAGCACAAACTCCATTCCACTGGCGCTAGGCTTCTTTCTTCTTCAACAAAGCTGCTAGAATATGGCTCACATTGGGCTTCCTAAAGTAGCTTGCTAGACAATTGTATAATGCATCCAAGTGAAGATTAATCTAGATTCTCCATTCTTGATGTTTCCTTGCTTCTTGATTTATCAAGCTTCTTGGCTAGTTGATCCATGATCTCCTAGCTTTATTAGACCCTACAAAACAGATATAAACATATTAAAGAGAATCCTTCTAAGACTTAAAGAAAGAAAATCAAGAAAGAGCTTCTAAAAGTCCTTCTCCAAGTTCTCTTTCTTAGCCTTAGCTTAAGTTGGTACTCCTTTGGAATGGAATGCCCTAAATGGGTTTCCATCAGACTCCGAAAAAGAAGGTGACCTATTTGAGATTCTCGACGAAAATAAGGACCTACCGAAACATTAAACTTTAAAAATAAAATAAAAAATTAAATTAATAGGTTTTGGTCAAACAAGCAAGAATGAGAGTGAAAGAGACCAAAACCAATTGCTCAAACATGAACAACCAATCATGACAACATCAATGTTGTGACCTCAAAAACACAATAAATCAAGACCAACACACACCTATAATGTTGTGATGCCCTAGTGTGAAAAGATGACAATGGTCACCAAAATGTAGCGCAAACACCAAAATAAAAAGAAAAACAAGTTTGGAGAAAGAAGAGAATAAACAAGTTTGGAGAAAAAAGAGAAAAACAAGAACGAAAGAAAAAGATAAATGAGAAACAAGAAGAAAGATAAATGATAATGAAGACAAAATTGAATATCAATAACGTTTTTCAATGTATTTAAAATAATTTAAATTATATTTAATTAATAATTAAAGTTTTTTAATATTATTAAAAAAAAATTCATGGTTTTAATTATTTTTGTAATTAAATTAAATTTTTTAGAAACTTATTTCAATTAAACAATTTATAACGATAACTATTTAATTATGTAATTAAAAATTTAAAAAAGAATATTTCATTATAATTTTTTTTTTATTATTATACTATAATTTTCTATGAATTACAATTAATTAATAATTGTAACATCCCAATAAATAGTAATTACCATTAATCAGAACTAATCACATTTACAGAAAATACAGTGCAGTCTTAATATTTACAACAGCTGCTCAAAATAAAAACCGAACGTACAACAGATTTACAGCGTTCAGAATCTATCAAAATACAAAACAGTTCTGAATGAACAATTATGCAAAACTAAATACAAAATTTCCAAAATACAGAACAGAAAATCTAACAGCTACTACGGAACTAGCCCCTACTGCTCAGCTTTAACTTCAACTTCTACCAAGTTGGCATCCTCCAAATTTTCTCCTTCCAGCATTGTTTCCAAGGGTGCCTCACCATCTGCTCACATCCACAACGGATGATCATTGCATTGACAAGACGGACATACAGAAACAGTAGACAACACAAGGAAAATGCAAGGGTAAGCTTAGGTAATTTAATTTATACAATCAACATGTTTAACATAGTAAATCGATCACACACTTCATACAACAATAGAGATATTTCCACGCATACAGTAACTTATCCAAATTCTCATAATTAAAGACTGTCCGGACTGTATGATCCATGTATCTACAGGCGTTCCTGCACCCGGGTGATGTAGTAACTGGGATACCCTCAACAGCTGCCACCCGAGGTTAACCCTTATCAGCCCAAAGTACTATGTAGGACTAGGGCCTCCTGCCATTCCCACGCATGAACTACTCTCCTCTACATGAGGATGAGCAATCACGGAATATCAGGATGAACAGCCATCAGTAGCTTATCCATGGTCATACTACACTACTTCTCATATTCACATCATGGAGACGTTCCTCCTTGGAACGCTCATTCACAATCCAATCCATTAATATTCATTCCAAATACCATTCGCACATATTCACCATTCATCTTATTCAAATTTTCATTCTGTGTTCACTTTCTTTATTTTAAAGAACGTTCATCACTCAATAGATAGGGACGAACATATTACCGTACTCAAACGTCCACGTTTCTGAACAAAAGAAACGAACCATTTATCCACTTGATACTTGATGACACTTAATAATTTGAAGGGTTTGATCTTAGAATTTATGGGTAATACTTAGAAAAATGTTAAGTATAACAACTCCAGGTGGAATCCAAGGAATAAAGCCACTAAGAAAGTATTTAGATAAACAACCAAATATGATTGAATTCAGAAAGCAACACTGCCTGTCAAAGACCGAACGTTAATTAATAATTTGGACGAACGCCATATACGTTCGCTCACGAAGCAATGAAAGACGAGCGTTCAATTATAAAAGCGAACACTGCTCAGGACGAATGCCAGGTCAATGACCGAGCACTAAATAGAACGAACGCGCATTTGAACGAACGTTCGGTATCAGACCAAACGCTAACTAGGACGAACGCTCAATCTAAGATCGAGAGTTCAGTTGGACGAATGCTCAGTATAATACTAAGCGCCACTTATGACGAACGCTGGTAAACAAAACCGAACGTCCTAACTATACTTCACTTTATTTTCAATGGTTGGACACGCTAGGCTAAGCCGAACGCTCACGCCTAACTCTTGACACCAATAACGCTCGTTCTTAATCAGAGTCCTTTCCAAATGAAAGAATCCTCATTCTAAGTGATTTTTCCAGGGAAACCGAACGGTATAAGACCGTTCGATAACGAGCGTACATGATCAATCAGAGAAGATCAGAATTTCCAGATTTTTCATTCACATTAACTTCACAGTTTTCATACGATCCATAACTTAGAATTTATCTCCAACATAAATCTCATTTATAGAATTCATATTATCATCTCATCAATACAGAATTGTCCAGTTCGAACATATCATCATCAACATATAGTTCAAATCATTTTCATTCCAAACCATACAAAAATTCAATCATATTCCAAATCATACATCTCATTCTCTGCATAAAATTCAACAATATTCATCATCTCATCAATCCGAATTAACCATTTTCAAGTGCAGACATATCAGCAACAACATACAGTTTCAAACATTATCACTCATATACAACCAGTGCAACAGGCTCTTTCATACATACTCAAACATCAAATATTTCATGCATTTCAGACATCCAGTACACTTCATTACTGTCATGAACATCAAACCAGTATTAAATTAAATTACTAAAGCTTCCCTTACCTGGTATAGCAGTGCACTTCCAATTGCTTAGGTTTTTTCTCGTGTTCTCACGGCTTTCTATCCAGAATTTCACTCAACAACTTCCAATTAATCTAATACACCCAAAATCATAACCAGATCAGACTTCTAACTCATGCATGCAACCAGAATTTTGGTTCGCATGAACTAAATGGACGAAAGTGCAGGGACGAGAACTTACCAGTTCAGTTCTCAGTTTTGTTCGAATCAGAATGATGCTCACAGTGCCGGGAAGGTTTCTACGGTGTCTGAAATTAGATCAGAGGGATTGATAGTGAGGTATTTTAGAGAGAAGATGGAAACGGCTTAGAGAGAGTGCAGAAAATTTGAAATTAGGATTGCAGAGAAGAAGATGAAACATGCAGGAGGAAGAGGGAGAGTTTTTCAGAATTATTTTTCTCTTTCCATGCAGAATGAACTCCCCATCCTCCACACGCCACTTGTTTCCCACTAACATTCTCAGAATGCTCCAACCGTGACACATGGCAGGCGCATGCAGAGTGGAAGTGAGTGGACTTTGACGTAGCCAGGTGCATTAAAATGTGATCAGAGTGTGGGATTTAGGGTGTTAATTATTCAGGTTCTCACATTCCCCCTAACTACAAAAATTTTCGTCCTCGAAAATTCTAAGGCTTACCAGGGAATAGGTGCGGATACAATTCTCTCACAGCCTCTTCAACCTCCCATGTTGAGTCTCCAGTCTTGGCATTCCACACTACTTTCACGAGACGAACCTCCTTTCCTTTGTAGAGTCTGGTGCGGCTGTCTTCCACACAAACAGGTTGCATCTCCAGTGTTCGATCTGGCCGAAGTTGGATATCTTCTAACTCCAATACGTGTGATGGATCAGCTATATATTTACGGAGTTGAGAAACATGAAAGACTGGATGGAGGTTGGACAATTGAGGTGGTAAAGCCAATTCATACGCCACTGCTCCAATCTTCTTTAAAATTTGATAAGGTCCAACGTACTTGGGTGATAGCTTCTTTGGACGAAGGACTCTTCCCACTCCAGTGATTGGATTCAGCCTGAGGAACACGTGATCTCCAGCAGCAAACTCTAAGGGTCTTCTTCTCTTATCAGCATACGATTTCTGCCTGCTTTGAGACGTCTTCAATCGCTCCTGGATCAGTTTCACTTTCTCTGTTGTTTGCTGGATTAATTCTGGTCCGGTTAATGCAGTCTCGCCTTCTTGAAACCAACACAAAGGAGTTCTACACTTTCTTCCATAAAGAGCTTCAAACGGTGCCATTCCTATGCTTGCTTGATAACTGTTATTATACGTGAATTCAACAAGCGGCAGAACTTCATCCCATACTCCCATATGATCTATAACACAGGTTCTCAACAAGTCTTCGAGTGTCTGAATGGTTCGCTCAGATTGGCCATCCGTCTGAGGGTGATATGCAGAACTCATTTGCAGTTTGCTTCCCAATTCTCCTTGCAATGACTGCCAAAAACGAGATGTGAATCTCGTGTCTCGATCTGATATAATGCTTGAGGGAACTCCATGCAACCGAACAATCTCTTTGACGTACAGCTTGGCCAAGTTGGTCATGGACATCTTCAAATTAACGGCCAGGAAGTGAGCGCTCTTAGTCAACCTGTCCACGATCACCCAAATTGAATCATGGTTTCGGACTGTACGTGGTAGATGAGTCACGAAATCCATGGAGATGCTATCCCACTTCCATTCTGGAATTTCCAAAGGCTGCAGCAATCCTCCTGGTCTTTGGTGTTAAGCTTTTGCACGTTGACAAGTTAAACAAGACGCTACAAAACGTGCAATGTCACTCTTCATTCCAGGCCACCAGAATGACAAACGAAGGTCTTGATACATCTTAGTCATGCCAGGATGCATGCTAAGACGGCTGCGATGCGCTTCCTCCAGAATAATCCGTTTCAGCTCGCCATCATTTGGAACGCACGTCCTACTAAGGTAACGTAACATACCGTCCGTACCAGTATTAAACTCCTTGGCCTGATCTGTGCCAAGCACGCTCAAGATCTTCACCAGTTCTTCATCCTCACGTTGCTTCCTCCTAATTTGATCAAACACATCACTGGAAATTCTAAGATTACAGCACCTTATAACGTTCGCTCCTAAATCAAACTGTAATCTTAGATCTCTAAAACTCTCCACCAAATTCAGCTCCTTCACCATCATTGCAGAGACCCTTACGGCCTTCCTACTCAAAGCATCAGCCACCACATTAGCTTTTCCAGGATGATACAACAGTTCGAATTCATAATCCTTCAAGAATTCACGCCACCTCCTTTGCCTCATATTCAATTCCTTTTGATCAAAGAGGTACTTGAGACTCTTGTGATCACTAAACACTTGAAACGTTGCACCATACAGATAATGCCTCCAGATTTTTAATGCAAACACGACTGCTGCTAGCTCCAAGTCGTGTGTGGGGTAATTCTTCTCATGAATTTTCAGCTGCCTGGAAGCATAAGCCACTGCCCTCCTTTCCTGCATCAGTACACAGCCCAAACCTTGATATGATGCATCACAATACACTTCAAAAGGTTTGGCTGTATCTGGAATGACCAACACAGGAGCGCTTGTTAATTTCTTCTTCAATTCCTGGAAGCTCTCCTCACATTTATCTGTCCAAGCAAACGGCTGGTCCTTCCTGGTGAGGTAAGTCAGAGGGGCTACTATCTTAGAAAATCCCTCAATGAACCGCCTATAGTAGCCAGCGAGTCCCACAAAGCTTCTAACCTCTGTGACCGAACGTGGACTCTCCCAATCCAGCACTGCCTTCACCTTGGCTGGATCCACTGCAATACCACCAGCAGAAACAACGTGCCCCAAGAATTGGATCTCCTTCATCCAAAATTCACACTTTGAACGTTTGGCATACAACTCTTTCTCCCTCAACACGCTCAAGACAACTCTCAAATGGTCTTCATGCTCTTCAAAGCTCTTGGAATAGATGAGAATGTCATCAATAAACACCACAACAAATTTATCCAAGTACGGTCTAAAAATTCTGTTCATGTAATCCATGAAGATTGCAGGTGCGTTTGTCACTCCAAAGGGCATCACCACATACTCATAATGACCATATCTAGACCGGAATGCAGTCTTCAGAATATCCTCCTCTTTCACTCTAATTTGATGATAGCCCGAACGTAAGTCAATCTTAGAAAACACACACGCACCATGCAACTGATCTAGAAGATCGTCTATCCTTGGCAGTGGATACTTGTTCTTGATGGTCAGCTTATTAAGTTGCCTATAATCAATGCATAGCCGTGAGCTGCCATCCTTCTTCTTAACCAACAACACAGGTGCTCCCCATGGTGAAGCACTTGGATGGATGAACCTCTTGTCCATCAATTCTTCAATCTGCTTCTTGAGTTCGGCCAACTCAGCTGGTGCCATTCTATATGGTTGAACCGAGATGGGTGCAGCAGTGGTTACCAAATCAATTGTGAATTCTACCTCACGGATGGGAGGTAGACCAGGTACTTCATCCGGAAAAACATCTGGAAATTCATCCACTACTGTTCGTCCTCCACTGTTATCAACATTGGATGAACGCTCTATCTCCCTACCTTCATACGTCATGATAAGGAAACAGCTTGCTCCCTCCATGATGTCCTCCCTAAACTGCCCAATAGTGATTGACAATTCTTCCTCTTCTTCATCTGGAAAGACTAACTCCTTCTTCCCACAATCAATGAGGATCCGATTGGTAGCCAACCAATCCATCCCCAAAATTACTTCTAAATCTTGCAGGGGTAAGCAAATGAGATTGACCTTATATCTACGCCCCTCAACTTCTATAGGACATCTTACACAAACGTTAGATGTCTTGATCCCACCAGCCGCTGGGGTTGACACCACCAAGTCGAACTGTAATTCACTCTCCACTAATCCCAACTTCTCAACGCACGCCTTCGAGATGAAGGAATGAGTTGCCCCCGAATCATACAATACACAGCAAGGTTTCCCAAACAATAAGCAAGTGCTGGTGATGAGTGAACCTGAACGAGCAGCCTCAGCACCAGTAATTGCATAAACTCTTCCTGTGGCTTGTGCACGTCCACCTCTCCCTTGTTGAGATCTTCCAGCATTGGGCGGTCTCATTACCGCACGGCCTCCCATATTACACTCCTGATCCGAGTGTCCGTTCCTCCCACATTTGTTGCAATGTTTTCCTCCAGTAAGTTGAGGACAAGCCCATCTCAAATGTGGTCCTCCACACTGATAGCACGTCAAACTCCTTGGCTGTCCAGTTTGGCCAACAGTGACCAAAGCCTGTGATCCACCAGATGATTGAGTTGGACGAACGTATGGGGACCTTCTTACGTTCGTATTGTTTATGGATGCAACATGCCCCCTGTTCAATTGCTGCTTCTTCTGTTGCTCGGCCTCAGCAACATTCTTCTCCAGTACTTTTGCTCTTTCAACCATGGCAGGGAAGGATCTAATGCACAAGCAGGATATTAACACTTTCAGATCACTCCTCAGCCCATTCTCAAACTTCCTGCATTGCCATTCTTCACTGGTTGCCATGGTATTAAAACGGACCAGATGTTTAAATTTGTTGGTGTATTCCGAGACGGACATACCACCTTGCACCAGTTGAAGGAACTCCACTTCCTTAGCAAAACGTACACTGTCTGGGAAATACTCTTCATAGAATTTTGCTCTAAAAACCTCCCAATTAATTGGATTCTGCGCGTCTGTCAGGATGGCTTTCATGCTCGTCCACCAGTGGCTAGCTTCACCAGTCAATAAATATTCTGTAAATGCCAAACGGTTTTCATTTGGACATCTTTTGGCATCATAGATCCGTTCCATATCTCTAAGCCACTGATCCGCTTCATCAGGAAGTCCTTTTCCATTGAATTTGGCAGGATGGTGTTGTAGGAAACTCTCCAAACTCCATTCTGTATGAGGTGCAGCGTTAGAAGAAGAGGCTTCAGGAGTACCTCTGGTAATAGCAAGGATATTCATCAGTTGCCTTTGCGTGTTCTCAGCAGTCACACGAGAGGCTTCCAAGCCCTGCATGGCTTCTTGGTTTTGACGCATTAAAACAGTGTTCTGCTCCATTAACGTGGTATTTTGTTGCTGTAATCTCTCAATTACAGTCTCCAACAGCCTAGCGTTGTTGGAAGTGTCAGGCTCATTCGGTTGTGGAGGAGGAGGCAATCTAGGTGCCATTTGTTCTCTAGATGCAGAGAAAAAAAAGAAACAATCGTTAATTATGTCCAAGAGTTAAAACAATAATAACTCATTAAACATTCAATAAGCACACAGCAAAAACACAGTGCACTCATAACCCTACAGTGTCCTTTAATTAGAACAAAACTGCTCTGATACCAATAAATGTAACATCCCAATAAATAGTAATTACCATTAATCAGAACTAATCACATTTACAGAAAATACAGTGCAGTCTTAATATTTACAACAGCTGCTCAAAATAAAAACCGAACGTACAGCAGATTTACAGCGTTCAGAATCTATCAAAATACAAAACAGTTCTGAATGAACAATTATGCAAAACTAAATACAAAATTTCCAAAATACAGAACAGAAAATCTAACAGCTACTACGGAACTAGCCCCTACTGCTCAGCTTTAACTTCAACTTCTACCAAGTTGGCATCCTCCAAATTTTCTCCTTCCAGCATTGTTTCCAAGGGTGCCTCACCATCTGCTCACATCCACAACGGATGATCATTGCATTGACAAGACGGACATACAGAAACAGTAGACAACACAAGGAAAATGCAAGGGTAAGCTTAGGTAATTTAATTTATACAATCAACATGTTTAACATAGTAAATCGATCACACACTTCATACAACAATAGAGATATTTCCACGCATACAGTAACTTATCCAAATTCTCATAATTAAAGACTGTCCGGACTGTATGATCCATGTATCTACAGGCGTTCCTGCACCCGGGTGATGTAGTAACTGGGATACCCTCAACAGCTGCCACCCGAGGTTAACCCTTATCAGCCCAAAGTACTATGTAGGACTAGGGCCTCCTGCCATTCCCACGCATGAACTACTCTCCTCTACATGAGGATGAGCAATCACGGAATATCAGGATGAACAGCCATCAGTAGCTTATCCATGGTCATACTACACTACTTCTCATATTCACATTGATACGGGCGTCGCGACCCGTCAAATTTTGCGTGCAATTAAGAATGCAGTATAAGCTAGGAAGTGACTCCTAGGTCGTCTCTCAAGGACCAATATTTGTGGTTCGGTCTTAGATTTAACACGAAGTGGGGGGTTGATTGTGTTTGTTTTTGACACAGAAAAATAAAATAGATTGAAAAACAACTGAATAAAACAGAATTTAACAACACTGAAGTAAATTTTAGAAATAGTAAAATCAAAACAGTACAAAAAAAAATAAAACGTTTGAAAATAAAATGACCGGTAAAAAGAAATGGTAGAATTTACCAGTGCAGAAAATCATGAACAGTAAATTTAATAGATAAAAACATTTAATTGGAAATGGAATTCATCACTTAAATTAAAATTCTTGAACAATACAACTCAAAATGAAACAAGCAAACTGGTGCCACACTTCTACTGCTTTAGAAAATAAAACATTAGCACTGTTTAAAATGAAAAATGCAGAGGAAGAGGAAGAGGCGAGAGCCTCCTCCCAGACTGTGAGTGTTTTCCTAATTCTAATCTAAATTCTCATAATTTTTCTTCTCTGGCTGCAGCTCTTTTTATAACCAAAATCTGAACTTCAACTTTCTCCCCGTGACATCTCTTATTTTCAGCATGTTGTCCCTTGCAAATTTTGGGTCCGTGAACTTTTAGCTTTCATATCTGGCCACCACTGAATCTGCTTTTTCCTTCACGTGTGCACTTCCAAAACAACACTGTTGCTTCTTCTTTCCTTGCTGCTGGACGTAGCACACCAAGGCTGCTGGACGGGTGATCATCAAGGTGAACTTCCAAACAAATCATCACTGTCACCTCCCAAGCTGCTGGTTGTTTGCTGGGTGAACCGTGTGCATGGAGCTGCTTCCAAGCTTCTATTCCATCTCAACTGGACATGACTGGTGCAGCTACCGTGAAGTGCCTCTGCTCCAGCCAGCCGTGATTCTCCTGGAAGGTGAATGTGCTGGCCCGTGAATGCCTCCTTTGCTTGCAACTTCTTGGACGCTTGGTTGCCATGGAATGTGACCTTGAGAGCTCCTCCTTTTGCTTGGCAACCATCCATGTGCATCCCCTTTTCGCTGAGATAAAACTGTGCTTACCATAAAGGAAAACAACCCATTCTTCTCATTAAATCAAAAATGTTCCAGCCATGCCTCCAGCTCAGAACCGTGAACTTTCTTATCCTTTAACGTGGTGCTTTCTTCAAAACTGCATGGGTTTTCTTTCTCTAACACCAAGCTGTTTCTCTCGGTGGCTTCTCAAGCTAGAACGTCCATGCCTTCTGCGAACGTGAAGAACTCCTCATTGAAGAACGTTGTTGCTGTCTGCTTCATCTACCAAGCCGTGATACCTTGGACGTGTGCTTGTGTTGTGCTTCCCATCCAAACCGTGAGATGTGTTTCTCTCTTTCCTTTACAGCCCCCAAAGGAGAATGTTTCTCCGAAACCAGAGTTGGAAGCTACGTTCCAAGCAAGAAAGTGAAATAGGGCTGTGAGGTGCCATTCCTAGTATGCTTAACACAATGAATTAACCATGGGCCACATGTAACCTACTCTCTTCCAAAAGTGTGAGCTGCACTTCCAATGTGGTCCCTCCATTATGCTTCACGGTTTATGCTCGGCAAAAATGAATGGGCAGTGTGCTTTTAGCACGCCAAATATGATACTTCAGCACCTTGAATCCGTGACCTTTCTTTTTCTTCAATGTGGCCCCCATTATTTCAATTCAAATCCATTATATGTTTTGGTTTCCCAACGTTGGTTTCCTTTTATTCTAAAGTGCTGCATGTTTTCCAATTTGAGTTGGCCGTGTAATGTGAGTTTCCAACTTCCTTTGGATTTACGTGAATGATGTCTGTATTGGTGGAGCACTTTCAGAATTTTGTGGTTCCATGAGGCATTAAATAAAAGCAAGAAAGGGTCTCCTCTTCTTGATGTGCAGCCGAGACATTGTCACCTTCTCCATATAAAATAATAAAACCAAAAACTTTGAAGATTCCCTTGAATGATGTACCGCATGTCACTTCTTTGCTGCTGAATACTATCCATCATTTCTACATTTCCATTTTTCCATTCATCCCACCATGTACACTTTTATTTTTGAATATCAATCTCACATTTTTCCAAGTGTTAACATTCCAGCCGTGACATTGTCATTTTACATGATGTTACTTTCCACTTGCTTTCCATTTGTACATGCTGTGAGAAATTAAGAGATCAACAAAGAATTAAGTTGTTTTCTTCCAAAAGAAAATGAATTGAAGGTGCTTTGTTTCAACCAAACCAAACTGTAATTTTTCTTGAAGTCTCCAGGATCTTTACATCTTTCAAATGTCCTAATTTCTATTTCCAAAATTTTCCTGTAATCAATAATGAAAATAATTAGCTCAGATAATTCAAATTAAGTAAAATAAGAATTTCTGATCAAATTCAGCACAATTAGGAAAAACGGGAAAATATTGGATAATTAAGCACAATTCCCTAATTAATTCTAGTACAATAAACTAAATGGAGTGTAGAAAATATTGATTCATCAAAATAGACCACACTTAGTCTTTTGCACTCCTGGGCAAAATCAAGACGCCAATCAGGGAATAGTTCAAAGGACTTTTAGGAATGGTGACACAAACTCAGCAGACAGAAAACAAAGACTAACGAGAAAAATAAACAGAATTTACACAGTTCTCAAGAATTATGGACCAATGAAAGAAGTAGAAATTTTCCAACACAAAATCAAGAAAAGCACATACTTACAGAAATCATCCAAGCAATTCAATACATAGGAAAATGATTAATCAGCTCAAGAGGTGATTTGAAAATAACAAAACCTCACAGATGCAATATAGTATTTCTCTCAAGTGTCTAGGGTAAATAATAATATCAGCTCGATGTACTCAAGAAAACAAACACAAGTAGACTTGGCAAGCTTCTAATTATCAATACTTAAAACATATGCATGTTCAGATCAAAAGGTCTTTACTGGGTTGTAATGGGCCAAGGACAGGGGAGGATAAATTTGGATAAGTAGCTATAGCTCAGAAGAAATAGAGGTGCACTAGGGAAAAAAATGTAAACACAGTGAAATCTCACCCAAACCTCTAATTCAATCCTCTTCTCGACTCCATTATCCACAAAATTATTTTTCAATTTTTCTCTTTTTTTTTTATCAAATTTTTTTTTTCATCCTGTCTTCTCTTTTTTTTTTATCACACAAGATGGATATAAATTATCATTTCAAAACATGATAAGGAACCAACTAGCCAATTCATCAGAATTCCCAAGGAGACCACACTTATTCACAAAATACTTCTATAGCTCCAGACTTTCCTAAGGTTAAGGTAATCATTTATTTTTCACTTAGGATCAGTGTATGAGCTTTAACACAAAGAAATATATACAGTATAGGCTCAAAGGGGTTATCAAAGGATAATAACAAGGTAGGCTTATTTGGCTAAAGAGGCTCAAGAACAAAAATTGCCTTTATCACTTCTAAACATGCATATAAATCAAGTATATCAATAAGAATCAAGCCAAGGCATATGTGCAAGAAATCAAGATACATATCACACACAAGAAAGAAAATTAAGTGGCTCAAATCTCACACAGGGTATTCGTCACAATCAAATCAACCTCTTAAACATTATAATCATCTTCCAAGCAGAGAAAAGCAAGGATTTCCAACCATAAGTATTAAGTAAGTGAAGGAAAAATCTACAACTTAAACCTCATCCAGAAATCAAGAGAAAAATGTAAAATTTATTGCACTCAAGACACACTAAAACAACTTAAAACAGAAAAAATTTAACACTTAAAAACAAAAAATTTAACACACAAAATAAATACTAACAGAACTAACAGAAAAATCAGAATTTCTCCCAGTAGACCACACTTAAATCACACAATGTCCTCAGTGTGTCACAATCATCAGATTATCAATTTCAGAGCAGCCAAATAATATAGACAAGTGCAATACAAAGTTAGGAAAAATGGGAAGAAATTTTTCAGTAACATCCATCAGTAGATGTTATCAGGGACATCCATCAGCAGATATCTAAAACACCTAGCACCCATCAGTAGATGCTAATAAATTTTTTTTATTATTATTTATTTTTTATTTTTTATTTTTTTTTTATTTTTTATTTTTTTTTTTTGAAAAAGGAGATGACCGGCACTGTGACAACAGTTTCAGTGGCAAAGACCGGAACTGTTGCTACAGTGGCAGAGCTTTGGCTACAAATAGGCCGCTCCTCCGCGTCCAGCGCCATTTCTGAACGCTCATTCTCTCTCTACTCCTCTGCTCTCTCAACTCTCTCTTCTCTCTGCTCTCTTCCTACTCCTCTTCTCTCTCCCACTCTCTCCTCTGAGCATCTGGAGCCTGCGCGGAGCCTCTGCCACCGCGCCTTCTGAAGAGTCTGAGATCAGCCAGGAGCTCCTCTGCCAGCCTACTACTCCAGGTAAGTCATCTGCACCTAGATCTACCTTTCTTTCAGCTTTCATTTCCTTTCTCTGCTTTCCAATCTTTCCCTTTCAGTATTTCCTTTATTTTTCATCTCTGCCCTGCTCTCTTTACTGCTTTCCATCTTCTTTCTGTTATGATCTCTTGCCTGCTCTCCCTCTTCCTTTTCAATTTTTTTTTTTCATATTTTTGAAACTGAAAACACTTAAACACATAAATCATAACTGTCTAAAAACTTAAGGGGTATATCGGCTGGAAACCAGACGTTAATCTCCCTTCGATTGAAGGTATTGCAGAGACAATCGGGTAGAACAACGCCACGTACCCCACTTAAAACTAAATAAACACATAAACATAATATACAAGAACAATATGGACAAGAACAACCGGACAACTGGACGTAGATCCGTTTAGGACCCTTTGCGAGGACCGTGAAACAGATCTGAGACCAAAAACTGAAACATTAAAGCATGACTGGACAAAATAAATCTAAAAGGAAACAAGAACAAATAAAGAAAACAGAGAACTAATCTAATATTTTATGCTTCTCTTTTTTTTTTAGTTCTTTTTATTTTTTTTATGTTTATTTTTTTATGTTTTTGTTCTTTTTACATGTATTTATTTTTTATTTATGTATTTGTATATTACGAGAGGAAGGATGAGTGATATGGAATCAGAGAGATATACCAGTCAACGATGGCGTCCTACAGATGATCAGATCACGATGATGACCAAAATCTACAACTATGGGGTCACACACCCAAGCCGAGCGCAAGTCGTCGAGATCGCGTCTCGACTAAGGACCTTCGGCGAAGCCACTGAATACAACGTGCACTGCTGGTTTAACAACCATGGCAATCGGGTCAGGCGCTGGCAAGCGGAGATAGACCCCACAGGCACTCTCTTTTCACAACTGCCGCTATACATGTACGGTAAGACCTCTGATCACACCTCCATTGAATTTCATTCCTCTTCTATTATTAACACAAGTTTTTTTTATTTTTTTATTTTTTTATATTTTATTTTTTTGTTTGAAAGAAAACAACTGGGTGATAATGAGGGCACCGAGGCTGTTGAATTTGTTTCCAGTTCCGATCATTATCGATGACGACAGAAATGAACGAGAAATTCCTCCACCAAAGCCTCCGCTCGCATTCCGAACCAGAGCTCCCTCAACGGAGCTCTCCCTTAGACCACCACAACCAGCTCGAGAATTCTTCCAGTTTTAATGTTTTTTTTTTTTTTTATGTTTTTGTTGGCCGAGTGTGGCCAGAATATTAATGAGGACTGTAATATGAACACTTATGTTTTTTATGTTTTTAATTTTTTTTTTTTTTTTTATGTTGTTTTTGTTTTTTATTTGGTTTGTAATATTAACGATCAGAAATGATCGACCCCCGAACATCTTTTATTTATATATATCTACTGCAATTTTATTTTCAGATCTGTTAAATTTCCTTTTCTCAATTACTATAATTTTTTTTTTTTTTTGCAATGATGAATGAAATCTTTCTTAGTCAAATTTTTCAATCAATAATCTGTATGCACACAACTAAGAAATTATATTTACAGTGAAGGAAAATAAGGAAAAATAAGATCTGAAGTGAAAATTTTTATTGGTATAAAATAATAAGATACTGAGGGTCGAAATAAAATCAAGGAATACGCAAAACAATTTTTGATTTTTTGATTTTTTTTTTTTTGATTTTTTTTTTTATTTTAAGTAAAAACACTAAAAATCACGAAGCAAAATAAAACACAAAACACATTTTTTTTTTTTAAAAAATATGAAAAATAAATATATGTATATCTTATAACAATAAAATTTTAATTGAAAACAAAGATTTTGCACACTTTAAACAAAAAATTTTATCAAAAAAAAAAAAAAATTTTTTTTTGTTTTTTTTTTATTTTTTATTTTTAAAGATAACAATTACAAAAACTAAGAAGAAAAGGAAAAACAAACTTAAAAGAAAAAATTGCAGAATCTTCCCCAGACCACACCTAAACTACAATGTCCCAAATCAGTTAAAGGCATAAGATCATCAATTGAAACTTAAACAGATAAAGGACAAATGTAATAAAAGTCAGAAAACGGGGAAGAAAGAAAAAGAAAACTCCCCTGGATTATGGTGGCAGTTGCCAAAATTGGACAATCAGGGAGATGTCTTCTTCAGGATCCAAGACGGAAATTTTGAGGAAAAATTGCTTCATCCTCCAAATCTGATCAAGCAGAGAAATATCCTCCACCGCCGGATCTAAGCAGCAAATATTGTCACTGAGCAGATTCAGTAGGTGCCTTTTGATCTTCGAACTGCTGTATGTACTGGCACCTTTGTCTTCCAGCGTGGGTGCATGCTGATCAAATTTATATGTACCTCCTGCAATATGGTTAGTGCAAAATGGTTCCACAGAAATATCATGCAGAGGTATAACACCCAATCCCAATTCATCATACTGAGCCTTAGATAAATCCTCATAACATGAATCAATTTCTAAATTGCATGCAATATTAATCATAGACTCAGATTCATGTTCAGTGCATGAAGAATAACCATTCGAATGTGATAGTAAAAAGCGGTTCTCATCATGCACAGAGGAAAAATTAAAATCAGACTCAGCAAGAATATAGTCATTAGCATACCGATCATCATCACAATCAACATAATAATCAAATTGTGGTATGCTTACCTCCTCTTCCTTGAAGATTTCTAGAGTGTGGGAAGGTGAAGGTGGTCTACCTGGTTCAGGATTACTGCTAACTTCTGCCGGGTCCCCAAAATTTTCATCAGTCTCCTCAGGTGCAAGAGTGGCCATCTGCCTGATCTGATCACTCAGATTCTGCATGGCAGCTTGAGTTTCCATGCTCTCTTGCTTGAACTGCATGTTCCCTTTCTGAAACTGAATGTTCTGCATTGTCATCTGCTCTAGTAACTCCTTTAATGTAGGTTCAGAAGTAGAAGGCTGAGGAGTTATTTGAATAGGAGAATCATACTGCTGACTCTCATATTGTGGAACTGGCTCCCAAAGAGAGCTCTCAGAAATTGGATGATGGAACATATTGTTCTCATCATAAAAATCAGCAGATTTAAAATCAAAGTAATATGCAGAATAAGAATCATAATCACAGACATTGGCAGAATAAGCATTATTCACAACATTAAAATAGGTAGACATGGAAAATAAAAAGTAAAAACTAAAAACTAAAAATTATAAAACAGATAAAACACAACACATTTATACATGCAATACGTACACAAGACAGAACAAATTTTTTATTTTTTTTTTTAATTAACAGACAAAATACATATGACACGCATACAAAACAAATAGAACATCACAACACAACACAAGATAAAGCATAACACAATTAATCATGCTACAGGCACAAACAAGACAGAACATTAACAGTAAAATATATATATATATTTTTTTTTTTAAAATATAGCAACTAAATACAGAACACAGCACAATAAAATATAAAAGACAAAACATATATTAACACAACATAATCGAAAAACACAGCAAAAATCTAAAACAAAAAACCTGGAACTGAAGTGACAACGCCGCCAAAATTTGCTGAAGGTGTCGTTGTCGCCTACAGAAATATACAAGACAAAACACACAAAACAAACTTATTAACAGAACAAAACTTTATACAACAAAAATCTAAAACCAAACCTCCATTGGTCCCCGGCAGCGGCGCCAAAATTTGATACGGGCGTCGCGACCCGTCAAATTTTGCGTGCAATTAAGAATGCAGTATAAGCTAGGAAGTGACTCATAGGTCGTCTCTCAAGGACCAATATTTGTGGTTCGGTCTTAGATTTAACACGAAGTGGGGGGTTGATTGTGTTTGTTTTTGACACAGAAAAATAAAATAGATTGAAAAACAACTGAATAAAACAGAATTTAACAACACTGAAGTAAATTTTAGAAATAGTAAAATCAAAACAGTACAAAAAAAAATAAAACGTTTGAAAATAAAATGACCGGTAAAAAGAAATGGTAGAATTTACCAGTGCAGAAAATCATGAACAGTAAATTTAATAGATAAAAACATTTAATTGGAAATGGAATTCATCACTTAAATTAAAATTCTTGAACAATACAACTCAAAATGAAACAAGCAAACTGGTGCCACACTTCTACTGCTTTAGAAAATAAAACATTAGCACTGTTTAAAATGAAAAATGCAGAGGAAGAGGAAGAGGCGAGAGCCTCCTCCCAGACTGTGAGTGTTTTCCTAATTCTAATCTAAATTCTCATAATTTTTCTTCTCTGGCTGCAGCTCTTTTTATAACCAAAATCTGAACTTCAACTTTCTCCCCGTGACATCTCTTATTTTCAGCATGTTGTCCCTTGCAAATTTTGGGTCCGTGAACTTTTAGCTTTCATATCTGGCCACCACTGAATCTGCTTTTTCCTTCACGTGTGCACTTCCAAAACAACACTGTTGCTTCTTCTTTCCTTGCTGCTGGACGTAGCACACCAAGGCTGCTGGACGGGTGATCATCAAGGTGAACTTCCAAACAAATCATCACTGTCACCTCCCAAGCTGCTGGTTGTTTGCTGGGTGAACCGTGTGCATGGAGCTGCTTCCAAGCTTCTATTCCATCTCAACTGGACATGACTGGTGCAGCTACCGTGAAGTGCCTCTGCTCCAGCCAGCCGTGATTCTCCTGGAAGGTGAATGTGCTGGCCCGTGAATGCCTCCTTTGCTTGCAACTTCTTGGACGCTTGGTTGCCATGGAATGTGACCTTGAGAGCTCCTCCTTTTGCTTGGCAACCATCCATGTGCATCCCCTTTTCGCTGAGATAAAACTGTGCTTACCATAAAGGAAAACAACCCATTCTTCTCATTAAATCAAAAATGTTCCAGCCATGCCTCCAGCTCAGAACCGTGAACTTTCTTATCCTTTAACGTGGTGCTTTCTTCAAAACTGCATGGGTTTTCTTTCTCTAACACCAAGCTGTTTCTCTCGGTGGCTTCTCAAGCTAGAACGTCCATGCCTTCTGCGAACGTGAAGAACTCCTCATTGAAGAACGTTGTTGCTGTCTGCTTCATCTACCAAGCCGTGATACCTTGGACGTGTGCTTGTGTTGTGCTTCCCATCCAAACCGTGAGATGTGTTTCTCTCTTTCCTTTACAGCCCCCAAAGGAGAATGTTTCTCCGAAACCAGAGTTGGAAGCTACGTTCCAAGCAAGAAAGTGAGATAGGGCTGTGAGGTGCCATTCCTAGTATGCTTAACACAATGAATTAACCATGGGCCACATGTAACCTACTCTCTTCCAAAAGTGTGAGCTGCACTTCCAATGTGGTCCCTCCATTATGCTTCACGGTTTATGCTCGGCAAAAATGAATGGGCAGTGTGCTTTTAGCAGGCCAAATATGATACTTCAGCACCTTGAATCCGTGACCTTTCTTTTTCTTCAATGTGGCCCCCATTATTTCAATTCAAATCCATTATATGTTTTGGTTTCCCAACGTTGGTTCCCTTTTATTCTAAAGTGCTGCATGTTTTCCAATTTGAGTTGGCCGTGTAATGTGAGTTTCCAACTTCCTTTGGATTTACGTGAATGATGTCTGTATTGGTGGAGCACTTTCAGAATTTTGTGGTTCCATGAGGCATTAAATAAAAGCAAGAAAGGGTCTCCTCTTCTTGATGTGCAGCCGAGACATTGTCACCTTCTCCATATAAAATAATAAAACCAAAAACTTTGAAGATTCCCCTGAATGATGTACCGCATGTCACTTATTTGCTGCTGAATACTATCCATCATTTCTACATTTCCATTTTTCCATTCATCCCACCATGTACACTTTTATTTTTGAATATCAATCTCACATTTTTCCAAGTGTTAACATTCCAGCCGTGACATTGTCATTTTACATGATGTTACTTTCCACTTGCTTTCCATTTGTACATGCTGTGAGAAATTAAGAGATCAACAAAGAATTAAGTTGTTTTCTTCCAAAAGAAAATGAATTGAAGGTGCTTTGTTTCAACCAAACCAAACTGTAATTTTTCTTGAAGTCTCCAGGATCTTTACATCTTTCAAATGTCCTAATTTCTATTTCCAAAATTTTCCTGTAATCAATAATGAAAATAATTAGCTCAGATAATTCAAATTAAGTAAAATAAGAATTTCTGATCAAATTCAGCACAATTAGGAAAAACGGGAAAATATTGGATAATTAAGCACAATTCCCTAATTAATTCTAGTACAATAAACTAAATGGAGTGTAGAAAATATTGATTCATCACACATCATGGAGACGTTCCTCCTTGGAACGCTCATTCACAATCCAATCCATTAATATTCATTCCAAATACCATTCGCACATATTCACCATTCATCTTATTCAAATTTTCATTCTGTGTTCACTTTCTTTATTTTAAAGAACGTTCATCACTCAATAGATAGGGACGAACATATTACCGTACTCAAACGTCCACGTTTCTGAACAAAAGAAACGAACCATTTATCCACTTGATACTTGATGACACTTAATAATTTGAAGGGTTTGATCTTAGAATTTATGGGTAATACTTAGAAAAATTTTAAGTATAACAACTCCAGGTGGAATCCAAGGAATAAAGCCACTAAGAAAGTATTTAGATAAACAACCAAATATGATTGAATTCAGAAAGCAACACTGCCTGTCAAAGACCGAACGTTAATTAATAATTTGGACGAACGCCATATACGTTCGCTCACGAAGCAATGAAAGACGAGCGTTCAATTATAAAAGCGAACACTGCTCAGGACGAACGCCAGGTCAATGACCGAGCACTAAATAGAACGAACGCGCATTTGAACGAACGTTCGGTATCAGACCAAACGCTAACTAGGACGAACGCTCAATCTAAGATCGAGAGTTCAGTTGGACGAACGCTCAGTATAATACTAAGCGCCACTTATGACGAACGCTGGTAAACAAAACCGAACGTCCTAACTATACTTCACTTTATTTTCAATGGTTGGACACGCTAGGCTAAGCCGAACGCTCACGCCTAACTCTTGACACCAATAACGCTCGTTCTTAATCAGAGTCCTTTCCAAATGAAAGAATCCTCATTCTAAGTGATTTTTCCAGGGAAACCGAACGGTATAAGACCGTTCGATAACGAGCGTACATGATCAATCAGAGAAGATCAGAATTTCCAGATTTTTCATTCACATTAACTTCACAGTTTTCATACGATCCATAACTTAGAATTTATCTCCAACATAAATCTCATTTATAGAATTCATATTATCATCTCATCAATACAGAATTGTCCAGTTCGAACATATCATCATCAACATACAGTTCAAATCATTTTCATTCCAAACCATACAGAAATTCAATCATATTCCAAATCATACATCTCATTCTCTGCATAAAATTCAACAATATTCATCATCTCATCAATCCGAATTAACCATTTTCAAGTGCAGACATATCAGCAACAACATACAGTTTCAAACATTATCACTCATATACAACCAGTGCAACAGGCTCTTTCATACATACTCAAACATCAAATATTTCATGCATTTCAGACATCCAGTACACTTCATTACTGTCATGAACATCAAACCAGTATTAAATTAAATTACTAAAGCTTCCCTTACCTGGTATAGCAGTGCACTTCCAATTGCTTAGGTTTTCTCTCGTGTTCTCACGGCTTTCTATCCAGAATTTCACTCAACAACTTCCAATTAATCTAATACACCCAAAATCATAACCAGATCAGACTTCTAACTCATGCATGCAACCAGAATTTTGGTTCGCATGAACTAAATGGACGAAAGTGCAGGGACGAGAACTTACCAGTTCAGTTCTCAGTTTTGTTCGAATCAGAATGATGCTCACAGTGCCGGGAAGGTTTCTACGGTGTCTGAAATTAGATCAGAGGGATTGATAGTGAGGTATTTTAGAGAGAAGATGGAAACGGCTTAGAGAGAGTGCAGAGAATTTGAAATTAGGATTGCAGAGAAGAAGATGAAACATGCAGGAGGAAGAGGGAGAGTTTTTCAGAATTATTTTTCTCTTTCCATGCAGAATGAACTCCTCATCCTCCACACGCCACTTGTTTCCCACTAACATTCTCAGAATGCTCCAACCGTGACACATGGCAGGCGCATGCAGAGTGGAAGTGAGTGGACTTTGACGTGGCCAGGTGCATTAAAATGTGATCAGAGTGTGGGATTTAGGGTGTTAATTATTCAGGTTCTCACAATAATAATTTATTTTCATTATAAATTATTTAAATTAATAAAAATATTAAATAATTGAAATTGTAGGGGTTGACGCCTTCTTGTATTAAAGTCGTGCATCCCACACATTTTTTATTTTTTAATTTTTTTATTAATTAAAATAATTTATATTTTCTAAATAATGTTTTTAAATATGTATATAATGTAAATTATATATAATTAATAATTAAAGTTTTTTAATATTATTAAATAATAAACTTTATTCTTTTAATTATTTTTGTAATTAAATTAAATTCCTTATAAAATGATTTTAATTAAATAATTTCTAAACATAATTATGGTAATTAAGTAAATTAAAATGTATAAATTTATTTTATTTCATTATAAATTATATTTTTATTATTACAATTAATTTAAATAAATTTAATTTAAGTAAATTTATTATATTAAAAAATAATTAGGTATTTACTTAAATTAATTATAATAAGAAAAAATAATTTATAATGAAATAAAATAACTTTATGCATGTTTATTTACTAATTACAATAATTATGGTTAGAAATTATTTAATTGAAATCATTGATAAGAAATTTAATTTAATTAAAAATAATAATTAAAACAATGAAATTTATTTATTTAATAATATTAAAAAAATGTAATTATTAAGTATATATAATTTACATTATTGTATATACATTTAAAAATATTATTTAGAAATTGTAAATCATTTTAATTAGAGAAAAATTAAAAAGGTAAAAATATGTGGGGTGCACAACTTCAATATAAGAAGTCCACAACCCCTGCAATTTAAATTAATTTAATATTTTTAATAATTTATAATAAAAACAAATTGTTATTAATTAATTATAAGTCATAAAAAATATATAGCATAATATTTGTTTAAATTTTTAATTACATAAATTATGGTTATAAATTATTTAATTAAAATAATTTTATAAGAAATTTAATTTAATTACAAAAATAATTAGATCCATGAATTTATTTACTTAATAATATTAAAAAGTTTAATTATTAATTAGATATAATTTATACTGTTTTAAATATATTTAAAAATATTATTTACAAATTATAAATCATTTTAATTAATAAAGAAATTTAAAAATTAAAAAGTAAAAGTGTGTGAGGGATGCATAACTTTAATAGGAGAAGTCGTCAAACTCCTACCCTTACAATTTCAATTATTACATATTTTTGTTAATTTTGAATAATTTATAATAAAAAGTTATGTGAAGAAGAGGCCGACTACAAGGCCTAGTAATCGATTCTCAAGCCCTAAAACATTTTTGGATGCACGACTTTACCTCTGACCACTCTGTCAGAGTGAAGTCATGTATAGGGCACAATTTCATTTGAAGTCGTATGGACTTCCAGGACTTTCCTAAATGCATAAATTTTAAAAATTTTGTCCATTTATTAAAAAAAACCCTAAATTTATCCTATGTAAATTGGTATAAGTTTAGGTAAATAATAAAAAATCTATATGTTTTAGCTTAATTTATAGTCTAAGTCTATACTTTGACTTCTAATATAAAGTATTTCAAAAGTGGCATTGACATTAAATTTATGAAATTATTTGGACAATTAGAGATTTCGATTCTAAAAAAATGAACTCTATAATTATATAAATAATTTTAAAAATATCACTACATTTTGAAATAGTTTGTTTTTCTAGAAAGCAAGCCTATTAGACAAAATTAAATCATATTTTTGTACTAAGAAAAATAATTCCTATTCTATCACTTTATAATTAGTATTTTTTTTAACTTAAAATATATTTAAGCTTAAATAACCTCAAATAGTTCAATATAACACAATCTATTATTTATGGTTAAAAACATATAAACATTCAAATACAAATTCATTTCCCTTCAAAAATTACATTATAAAAGATTCAAACAGTAATACATTTTTTTTCAAATTATTAATTAATTTTTAATGTTAATCACAAACTCTTCCTATAGTCGCTATAGACGTCACTAGTTTTTTTATGTTAAATAATTGGATAGCGATATTCCAACAACGCAAATTTGACAAAAATTTGACAACGCCACGTGTCAACTTTTAAGTGGTCGAAATTTGAATGTTACGTTTTAAAGAGAAAAGCTGCTGTATTCTGAGAAAACATGCTGCAAGTGTGACGTGGCGAGGGACGGGCACGGGCAGCTTAGGGTGTGCGTTCCAAATTTGAAATGATATTCGAGTAGAGAGAGAAGCGGCGCGAACATTGGAGACGCTCAAACGTGACCTAGACAGAGAGACGAGAGAGTTGGAGAAAGGGTTCACGAGCGAGAGAGAGAGACGGAGTGGTTGCCGGAGTGCCGCCGTGCACAGCCCGTTCCGTTTGACGGCGCCGCAGCTCCGACGTGGAGCGCTGTTCGCGAAGACGGCATCGTGTTTCCTCCGTTCCGGCCCAGCGACCTAGGGAGGCGTTGAAGGTGTCGCTTCGTCCCAGGTGGTTCCGTCCCTGTCCCGGAGTGCCGCCGGAGGTTCGCCGGAGTGTGGGCTGTAATGTGTAATCTGTAATGTGTTGTTAAATTTCAGGTTGTTGACGATGTTTATGGTGGTCCTTCAACGAAGGATAAGGAGGAATACAGACCAACACCTAAAAGAAAGGACGCTAAACCAAGAGGAAAGAAGAAACAAAAAAGAGCTCGCAGAGAAACTTTTATGCGTGCCTTAGAGGAACAAGAATTTGTAATTGAAGAACTTAAAAGGAGGGTTGCAACTTTGGAGGCACAATTGGCTGAAGAGAAGGCAAGAAGGCAAAATAAAGATGACGTTGGACAAAGTGTGCCTCGTACAGAACCATCTGTGAACACTGGTTTTGTATCCCCTACTGACATTGACGGAAATAAACAACCTTTGAAGACGTATGTTAGGGTTGGATCACGAAGGCGTTACAAGGGAAGAGCACTTAGGACTCCATACACCGGGACCGTAGCGCTTAGAATAAAAAACGAGTGATCTGTGTATTTAGTTGATTGAAAATGTTATTTGGAAAGTAATGAAAATTGTAATCATTGTAAATAGATTAAGAGAACAATGTTCAATGTATCCGATTTGGTTCAATGAAATAAAATTTGAGTTTTGGTTTGAATTGGTCTCATATTTTATCTATTCAATACCATTGTTATTATGAGTTGTGGATTTCAGAATGTCGTAATTTTTTTTGTCTCCTAAGTTGCAGGCTTGTTTGTAACATGTTGGTGTTTGAGTGGTCATTTTGAGTAACATGTGATGTGATGTGAGTCCAAGGAGTGTGGGGTGACCCCTTATGAGTTGGGGGAGCAAGCTGTGCAAGGAATGAGTGAGAGTGCTGAAAAAAGGGCTCTGGTAATCGTTTACAGGACCCCTGTAAACGATTACCCGAGAGAAATTGCCAATTTGTACACAAAGTGCAACACAGGTACTCAGTCAGGTGAACACAGGTAACCATTGGAAACAAAAGTGACTTTTAGGCAGTTCTGCACCTGTCTGAGGCTGGTGCAGGTGTTCCAGTGGTGGCAGAGGGTGGGTGGTGATGTGATGTGAGTCCAAGGAGGCTGGGGAGACCCCCCATGAGTTGGTGGAGCAACCTGTGCAAGGAATGAGTGAGAGTGTTCAAAAAGGGCTCTGGTAATCGTTTACAGGACCCCTGTAAACGATTACCCGAGAAAAATTGGGACTTTGTACAGAAAGTCCAACACAAGTACTCAGTCAGTTTAACACAGGTCACCATTGGATAAAAAACTGACTTTTAGGCACTTCACATATTGTCTAAGGCCTGTGCAGGTGATCCAGTGGTGGGAGAGGGTGGATGGTGATGTCATGTGAGGCCAAGAGGGTGGGGAGACCCCTCATGAGTTGGAGGAGCAAGCTGTGCAAGGTATGAGTGAGACTGCTGAAAAAAGCCTCTGGTAATCGTTTACAGGAACCCTGTAAACGATTACCCGAGAGAAATTGGGAATTTGTACAGAAAGTGCAACACAGGTACTCAGTCAGGTGAACACAGGTCACCATTGGACAAAAAACTGACTTTTAGGCACTTCTGCAACTGTCTGAGGCCTGTGCAGGTGATCCAGTGGTGGGAGAGGGTGGATGGTGATGTGATGTGAGTCCAAGGAGGGTGGGGAGACCCCTCATGAGTTGGAGGATCAAGCTGTGCAAGGAATGAGTGAGACTGCTGAAAAAAGGGGCTGGTAATCGTTTACAGGACCCCTGTAAACGATTACTCGAGAGAAATTTGGAATTTGTACAGAAAGTCCAACACAGGTCATCAGTCAGGTGAACACAGGTCACCATTGGGCAAAAAACTGACTTTTATGGTAATCTGCACCTGTCTGAGGCCTGTGCAGGTGTTCCAGTGGTGGGAGAGGGTGGATGGTGATGTGATGTGAGTCCAAGGAGGGTGGGGAGACCCCTCATGAGTTGGAGGAGCAAGCTGTGCAAGGAATGAGTGAGATTGCTGAAAAAAGGGGCTGGTAATCGTTTACAGGACCCCTGTAAACGATTACCCGAGAGAAATTTGGAATTTGTACAGAAAGTCCAGCACAGGTACTCAGTCAGCTGAGCAGGGGTCACCATTGGAAAAAGAAGTGACTTTTAGGCACTTTTGCACTTGTCTTAGGCTATTCCATGTGTTTCAGTGGTGGGAGAGGGAGGTTAGTGATTTGATTATGTCCCAATGATGGAGGAAAGTGATGTTTTGGCACCCCATGATGGAGGGAAAAAACAATGTTTATGAGATGAGCAACTTGGGTGAGATAACATGCTGTCAACTTTGACCTTTGTTGGCTATTTTACTGATAACTTTTCCCACCGACCTCCAAATGATGTGATTCGTTTTTGATTAGAAACTAGACTCAAAACTCTTTCCAATGACTACTAATTTGTAATTTTTGGACATCTGAGTTGGTACAGTTTATTGTTTCAAGTTAGCCTTTCATATATTTTTGCCAACTCTGACCTTTGCCAGTTCTTTTGCTCATAGCTTTCTCCACCGAACTCCAAATGAGTTGATTCTTGTTTTGTTGGAATCTATACTCAAAGACCTTTCAAATTATGCCTTAGAAATCAAGTTTACACCTTCTTTGACACTGTAATCGATTACAAGGACACTGTAAACGATTACCCGACAAGCGTCTGGACGAGCGTCCTCGGCCAGCTCGGCCAGCGTTCTCCGCTAGCTGGGCGAGCGATCTCCGCTCGCTGGACGAGCGTCCACTTGCTGGACGAGCGTCCACTTGCTGGACGAGCGTCCACTTGCTGGACGAGCCTCCTCTGCGCGCTTGACGAGCGTCCGCTGCGCGCTGGATGAGCGTCCCCTCTGGGCGACAAGCGTCTGTGCGAGAATTTAGATACCGTACGGTTAAGTGAGATTTTAGATACCGTTCGATCAAGCTTTGATTTATGCGGTTAAGTGTTGATGCAGTATTGGTCGGTCATGTGTTAAGTTTTGACCATTCGACCATGATTCTAGACGATCGTCAAGAACGCTATGTGTTCGACCAAGACTCTAAAAGTTCGTCGTAGTTGTGTCAGAGCTTTAACTTTCGATCTTGGTTCTGTTTTAATGCTTGTGAGCGTTTGAATTTTAAGGCTCCGGTTTTGTGTTCTCAGGTAACGAGCGTTAGCGTTCGATCTTGGCATGTATTAGTGATTGTTTGCGTTCGACCTGGATCGGAGTGTACCTTTTGAACGTTCGGTCTGTGTGTAAGTGAGTGTTAGAGCGTTCGGTCGTGTAATGTGAACGGTCGTTCGTTTTCGTAGCGTTTCCCGTATTGCCCGAGCGTCCAAAAAGTAGTGGTGTCTAACACTAACCGCGTTCGGTCGTGTAATGTGAACGGTCGTTCGTTTTCGGTAGCGAACGCTCAGTCTAAAACATCAAAACCGAACGCTCAGTCTAAAACACCAAAACCGAACGCTTAGGCTGAAACATCAAAATTTGAATGGAACCATAAAACGCGTAGTATGACCTTACGTTCATGCACAAATTAAACTTAAGCATAAAACGCAAACCCAGAAACACAAACTTGAATGGAACCAGCGAATGAAAGCAAGCATGAACAATAAAATCCTACCATGGCAGCGTGAAAGAGATGATGAACAGTAAAACTTGCAGCACAATGAACAGTTAAAGCGTAAAATGAATAAGAAACTTGAGTGGAGAAACAGATTCAACTAGAAAATTTCAAAGAGACTCAGTTCAATACATGAAAATGGGAAAGAAACCAAACCCTAAACCTCCCCAAATGGGAAAGAAACCTAAACCTAAACCCCTCTTTTTCGTCCACCGAACAGTCGACACTCCGGCGATGCTCCGGCGGTGAATGCAAAGGTCCGGCACAGGGAGGGAAGCAGGTAGGACGAATCGAGACTCAGAACGCGCCCCTAGTTCGCTGGGTTGGAGGGAAGACGATGCCGCCTTCGTTTCGTTGGCCAACGTCGGAGCTGCGGCGACCGTGAATCGGAACCGGCTGGAGGGGTTGAATAGCTCCGACACGGCCTTCAACGTTGTCCGGCGGCATTCCGGCAAGGACTCCGTCGGACCTCTCTCTCTCGAACTCCCTTTCTCCAACTCTCTCGGGCTCTCTCTAGGTTAGACTCTCTCTCTCAACCTTCACTTCTCTCTAAAATTGTTCAAAAATGAAATTCAAATTTCAAACGCCAAACAAAAACCCCTGACCGCTCCCTTTCCAAGTGATATTTCATTTTCATTTTAATTTCTGAAACGCACACCCAACACTGCCCGTGCCCGTCCTCGCCACGTCAGCGTTGAAGCAGGTTTCATCAGAAATTCTCAGACTGCAGCAGCTTTTTTCAACCAAAACGTGGGCCTCTCAAACGCTGACACGTATCGTTGTCAAATTATTGTCAAAAATCAGTTGTCGAACAAACATTTTCCTAAACTAAAGTTTGAATTCGAGAAATGTGAGTCTTTAATGTTTAAATAAGCACTATGAAACACACGAGAACCAAAAAAAAATCACAAAATCAATCATTAAATCACATTATTGAATTTTCTTCTAACGTAATATTAGCCAACGAATCATAGTTGTACAACGATGTTTTGAAGAACAAGTGAACATGTTTTGTCATTTGACCCAGCAATATTGTATGTGATCAACTTGGAATTTTCTCTAGATAACCCTTTTGTTTCATCAACTTCCTCTTCACTGACAAATAGTTTAATCACTCTGTTACCGTCCATTGACCGCCATGGATGTGCAAACTTTCCATTGACCACCACAACTCTAGTCAACTAACCTTTCACACATATTTCATCGTTTGTGCTTGTTGCATGCACTACCAATTCACACAAAAAATGGCAACTCATCCCTTCATTCTTTCTATCACCATTTTCAAGCTAGTAATAATCTTCTTCTCTCAATCTTCCACAGCATCAGACACCATCACTCAATCTCAGCCACTTCATGATGATGGCAGTACCTTAGTTTCCAATGATGGAACCTTTGAGTTAGGGTTCTTCAGTCCCGGTAGTTCCACAAACCGCTACATAGGAATATGGTACAGAATCATCTCAGTCAAAACCATTGTCTGGGTTGCCAACCGTGACAGTCCAATCAAAGGCAACAACAATATGTTAACCATCACAAATGAAGGCAACATGGTGCTTCTTGACAACAACAATGAAACTGTCTGGTCAACAAACATCACATCACTCACAACTCAACCTCTGTTGAATCCCATGGTGCAGCTCTTAGTCACTGCAAACTTGGTAGTTAAAGAAGGGAATAGCAGCAACAACAGCGACAATGAGAAAGAAGAAAGCTTTTTGTGGCAAAGCTTTGACTACCCTTGTGATACTCTCCTGCCAGGAATGAAGCTTGGATGGGACCTTAAAAGGGGTATTGATAGTGTTACTATGGGTCTCGACAAAGCTTGGGTCTCGACAAAGCTCATCGACGAAGCTTGTGTCTCGACAAAGTTCCTGCTCGGCCTCGACAAAGTCCACGCGGTCGACCTCGACAAAGCTCCCGCTCGACCTCGACAAAGTTCACGCGGTCGACCTCGACAAAGCTCCCGCTCGACCTCGACAAAGTTCACGCGGTCGACCTCGACAAAGCTCCCGCTCGACCTCGACAAAGTTCACGCGGTCGACCTCGACAAAGCTCCCGCTCGGCCTCAGTCTCGACAGGTCCTTATGCGGTCAGAATCGGCAAGTCTTCACCGATCAACCTTGATAATGATCCAATGCTCCCAGGAGTGACTGGCAAATAATTGAAGAAGAAAGTGGAGGGGTCTCCCGCTTACCTAAAGAGGTAACAGCTGCAAGTGGTGGGTCCCTCCACCTCTAGTGTGCCAGCCAATACTAAACACCATTATTTCATTAACTTCTCAGTGGACTGTGCATAATGAGGGAATATTCCCTGAAATCAGATAAATAAGGAAGGTATGCATCTATTCTGATAGGCATGATAAACGGGTAAAGAACCCATTCTGACTTGAGCGTCGGAGTTTTTCCATTGCAGGTCCACCCCATTACACCAGACACCGGCAGCAGGAAGAGAAGCAGGCGGAGACGAAGGGAGGAGCACGCATCAACAGCAGGAAGAGGAGTGTTTCGGGACTGTAGCGGCAGAAAGTCCTCTCCGTTCCAGTTCGGCAGAAACATTTTGGCGCCCACCGTGGGGCCGAGTGGCATCCCCATGAAACCACGTAAAGCCAGAGATTGAAGACACCCAATGGTAACTACAAGAAATATGGAGGAGCAGAGTACCAGAGATTTAATAAGAGAGTTGCAGGCCCAGATTGAGGCACAGGCGCAGATTATACAAGCGCAGGCACACACTCAGCAAGAGATGCGGCGGAAGCATGAGGGGGAGATGAGGGCGCTAAGGGCCGAGCGGGAACCTCCCGAGCGGACCGCCTCAAATCGAGAAAACGCTAATGAGGCAAGCCACAATCATGTCAGTCCGAACGGTCAGGCTAAAGGGGAACCGACACCCTTGCAGGTCGCCCGACCAACCAGCCTATTGCCTTTCACGGTAACAATCATGCAGACGCCAATGCCCGAAAGGACTCCCCCCGTATTAGATAAGTATGATGGTTCGGCTGATCCGGACAACCATTTAAGAACGTTCTGTAATTCAATGCCGTTCTATACAGACAGTGACCCTATCATGTGTAGAGCATTCTCATTGTCACTAAAGGAAGAGGCCTTAGAATGGTACCATACTCTTCCTCCCAACTCAGTGGATTGTTTCGCTACTGTGGAAGACCTCTTTAGGAGACAATATGCTTCCAATCGAAAACAGGAGATAACACCAGTGGATTTAATAAACACTAAGCAGGAGAAAGGAGAAACTTTGAAGGCCTTTATGAAGAGATATACTGAAACTGCGCGACGAGTTAGAGAGGTAGACCAATCTTTTATTATTAATAATCTGCCTTCATGTATGAGACCAGGATATTTTGCGGAGAAATTGTATGCGCGGCCTCCAAAAACGATGGAGGAACTCCAAGACCGAACAACTGAATTCATCCGAATGGAGGAAATGCGCTTGACGCAGAAGAAGCGACAGCAAGAAAGAGAGGCTGGCGGAAGTGGAAAGGACGGCAAACGACCGTTCGGCAATAACGATAAGAATAGAGAGTTTCCCAGGCCATTCAAGTTTCACCATTATACAACACTCAACACGCCAAGAGAAAAGGTTCTTGAAGAAGCCTGTAGAGCAGAACTTATCACACCTTTAAGAAAGCTATCTCCAAGAAATGCAGACAAAAGAAGAAGTTGCCGTTATCACCAAAACCATGGACATGACACCGAAGACTGCATCACGGTAAAAAATGAAATAGAGAGTCTTATCAGGGCAGGACATCTACGAAGGTATGTAAAGGAAGCAAGATACGACCCCCCTGAGAAGGGATCCGCCAGAAGGAACCCCGACCTGTCGAGCAGGAAAGACGAACGACGACATGGCTATAGTCGCAGTCCCAGTCGTAGTCGAGAACGGTCGGTCCGCGGAGTGATCGACTAATTATCGGGCGCTCGACCTCAACGAATTCTCGGCCGCTCTATCTCCTCGGACTCTCGGCCGCTCGTCCTCGACTGGTTGTCGGACACTCAGCCTCATTTTATTCATGCTTTTTGTTATTTATGCTCTTAATATTGAAAAAATAAACCTAATTAAGGACGATTCAATCGCTCGCGAAGAGGCTAAATAAAAGCATATTCAATGAAAGTTGATAAGAGGTAAACTCCTCTATAAACATTTGAAGACCGACGGTAAATTCCGTTCGGATAAGAGGTAAACTCCTCTATAAACATTTGAAGACCGACGGTAAATTCCGTTCGGATAAGAGGTAAACTCCTCTATAAATATTTGAAGACCGACGGCAAATCCCGCTCGGATAAGAGGTAAACTCCTCTATAAACATTTGAAGACCGACGGTAAATCCCGCTCGGATAAGAGGTAAACTCCTCTATAAACATTTGAAGACCGACGGCAAATCCCGCTCGGATAAGAGGTAAACTCCTCTATAAACATTTGAAGAACGACGGTACAACCCGCTCAGATAAGAGGTAAATTCCTCTATAAACATTTGAAGACTGACAGTAAAACTCTGAATTCAAACTCTTTAAAACAAGGGGAAAAAACCCTCAAACTCATAAGTCTTATAGTTAACCGTTCGGCTAAAAACCAAACGATTAACTCAGACTTGGGGGGCTTATGTTACTATGGGTCTCGACAAAGCTTGGGTCTCGACAAAGCTCATCGACGAAGCTTGTGTCTCGACAAAGTTCCTGCTCGGCCTCGACAAAGTCCACGCGGTCGACCTCGACAAAGCTCCCGCTCGACCTCGACAAAGTTCACGCGGTCGACCTCGACAAAGCTCCCGCTCGACCTCGACAAAGTTCACGCGGTCGACCTCGACAAAGCTCCCGCTCGACCTCGACAAAGTTCACGCGGTCGACCTCGACAAAGCTCCCGCTCGGCCTCAGTCTCGACAGGTCCTTATGCGGTCAGAATCGGCAAGTCTTCACCGATCAACCTTGATAATGATCCAATGCTCCCAGGAGTGACTGGCAAATAATTGAAGAAGAAAGTGGAGGGGTCTCCCGCTTACCTAAAGAGGTAACAGCTGCAAGTGGTGGGTCCCTCCACCTCTAGTGTGCCAGCCAATACTAAACACCATTATTTCATTAACTTCTCAGTGGACTGTGCATAATGAGGGAATATTCCCTGAAATCAGATAAATAAGGAAGGTATGCATCTATTCTGATAGGCATGATAAACGGGTAAAGAACCCATTCTGACTTGAGCGTCGGAGTTTTTCCATTGCAGGTCCACCCCATTACACCAGACACCGGCAGCAGGAAGAGAAGCAGGCGGAGACGAAGGGAGGAGCACGCATCAACAGCAGGAAGAGGAGTGTTTCGGGACTGTAGCGGCAGAAAGTCCTCTCCGTTCCAGTTCGGCAGAAACAGATAGGAAGTTAAGGGCATGGAAAAGCTGGGATGATCCATCTTCTGGGAACTTAACTTGGGGTATGCTCCTTATAGTTACCCTGAATTGGTTCTGAAGAAAGGTTCAGTTGAGTATCAAAGAAGTGGACCTTGGAATGGAGCAGGGTTCAGTGGCCAACCTGTGCTGAGAATCATTCCAGTTGTTGACACAAAGTTTGTGAATGATTCAAATGAGGTTTACTACTTATACTCTCTCAGGAACAAGTCTGTGATCTCAATAACTTACTTGAACCAAACCCTTCTTCATCGCCATCGCATCACATGGATTCCTGAAAACAAAACTTGGAGGGTTTATGAGTCTGTTCCTAGAGATGATTGTGATCCTTATAACACATGTGGTCCAAATGGAAATTGCAAGGTTAACGAGACACCGATTTGCCAGTGTCTGGAATGGTTTGAACCAAAGTCTCCCCAGAATTGGAACTCGCTTGACTGGACACAAGGATGTGTACGCAGTGAACCTTGGAGTTGTGGGGTGAAAGATCAAGATGGTTTTCGAAGATTTGCTTCGATGAAAGTTCCTGATACGAGAAGTTCTTCGACTTATGGAAACATGTCACTTGAAGATTGTAGGATCGAATGCTTGAAAAATTGTTCTTGCATGGCTTATTCAAACTTGGACATAAGGGAAGGTGGCAGTGGTTGTGCCATTTGGTTTGGTGATCTCATTGATTTGAAATTGGTTCAAGCAAGCCGACAAGACATATACATTCGAATGGCTGTTTCAGGTAACTATGTTTCATGTTTTCTTGTTCGAAATATTAGAATTGTTGTATCTGCTTCATCATCATACACATGAAATTTGAAAAATGCAGGTTCAGATGAAGATACAAGAAAAAGGGTTTTAGTAATCACGATTCCAATTGTGTCGGTCACTATTTTGCTACTTGTTGTCTTCTTATGTATTTACATGAGAAAAAGAAAGCATAAAGGTAAGTTTCTTGCGTGTTTCATTAACCTAAACTACGTGCCACATGAACATAGATATGTAAAGTTGAATTTTTCATTTCAAATCATCATTTGACACCATGAAATTGAAGAGGGAAGTGTTTAAAGTTGTTTTCCTTTACAAAAGATATGTGCACAATTGATTTCACTTAATTATTGGTGAATGAATTATTTTAACTTATATTAGAAAAAAAAATTCTTTAGTTAAAATCTATTTTATTTTTCTTGTAATTTCTTTTATGAAAACTTATAAAAAATGAATAAAACTCTTAAGTCAAAGCTTTGGATTTTTATTTTTGATGATTTTGTATCTATATGTATATGTAGGAAATGAACACGGCACAAAGAATATTGTATCAACCGAAGATGATGAAGAAAACCAAGATGTTGAGCTTCCTTTGTTTGATCTCGCTTTAATATCCGTTGCCACCAATGGTTTCTCAGAAGATAACAAGCTTGGAGAAGGTGGTTTTGGACCAGTATATAAGGTATGAAATGCTGGTTATTAAGACAAACCCTAATTCATTTATTAATCAACAAATTATATACTAACTATAAAAGTTTAGGGTACACTAATGGAAGAGATATTGCCATCAAAAGACTCAACGAGTTCATCTCAAGGGATCAAAGAATTCAAGAATGAAGTTATACTGTGTGCAAAACTTCAACATCGAAATCTTGTTAAGGTTCTTGGTTGTAAGAGAAGATGTTAATATATGAATACATGCCCAACAAAAGCTTAGATTCATTTCTTTTCGATTGGTATCTGTTACTACCTTGGTCGGACGACCGACCGGAAGGGGGCACGAACCGATCGGAAGTGGGCATGCAATATATCCGATCAGACCCTCGACACTCGACACAGCTCTCCGCGGTCGGTCTCGACAGCTTTCGCGCAAAAACTGGAAGTGGTGGGGACCCGACAAATTCAATGCGCCAGCCATTATTAAACCCCTATCATTACCTTCACAGTGGACCTAGCATAATTAGAGAATATTCTCTACAAAAATCAGATAAATAAGGGTAAACGGCGAAGGTATGGGGATGATTCCAATTTAATGATAAACGGGTAAAGAACCCATCCTGACTTGAGCGTCGGAGTTTTTCCATTGCAGGTCCACCCCCATTTCACTGATACCGGCAGCAGGAGAAGCACCACAGAGGCGAGGGATGGAGCGCATCTACCGCAGGAAGAGGAGTGTTTCGGGACTGTGACGGCAGGAGTCTTCCCCGTTCCAGTTCGGCAGAAACATTTTGGCGCCGTCTGTGGGGAGGAATAGCATCCCCATGAAACCACGTAAAACCAGACACGTGCTCAGTCTCAACATGGTTACTTCGGATCAGTACCAGGTTTTGCACTAAGAGCAAAAAGTTCAACAATAAATTTGATGTCTTTTGTTTTGAGAATTTTCAGGAATATCCAGATATTTAGACATTGGACTTGAGTCTACAGCTGTAAGGAGGACGTCAAGCTCCCCTTTGGATAAATAATTTCATCAAAAAAGCCTCATGAGAAAGAGGGATCCAGAAACAGAGAGACGAAACACTGACACTGGCGGTACCTCCGATATATTCATTGGCAGTTTATGGCTGGATGAAGGCATTTAAATTTAGAGCTGCATCAACCGGGCTACTATTCTCACAATTTGAAGATATAAAAATCTGAAGTGCTGGAGATATTGAAATTCTCCAGGAACCTGCTTACAACAGTTTCGGCAGGTACCGTGAAGGAGGCGACTTCGCCGGCCAGGGGGGAAGTGCGCTGAAGGTTGTATTCCATTGAGGATTGGGTCAGATCACTGTTTCCGCTCGGTCCAAGGACTGCCTCCCTGTTTCCGCTCAGTCAGAGGAATGCCTCAATGTTACCGATCGGTCTCAACTAACTCATTGCCGATCGGCCTCAATTGATTCATTGTCGATCGGTCTCAACCTTTTCTCGGCCGCTCGGCCTCAGCGTCTTAATATTGTCCGGTCGGCCTCATTGTCATATTGGCCGCTCGGCCTCAACACATTATTGGCCGCTCGGCCTCAGCCTATCAATTTCTTCTCAGCCGTTCGGCCTCAGCATGAACTTGGCCGTTCGGCCTGGTCTCTCTTTTAACATCTTTCCGGTAATTATACAATATTTTGCAGGTCTCAAGACAATAGGCCACTAAGGCAGTGGCATAAACACATTCAACTGAAGACCGACGGTAAATCCCGCTCGGATAAGAGGTAAACTCCTCTATAAATATTTGAAGACCGACGGTAAATCCCGCTCGGTTAAGAGGTAAACTCCTCTATAAATATTTGAAGACCGACGGTAAATCCCGCTCGGATAAGAGGTAAACTCCTCTATAAATATTTGAAGACCGACGGTAAATCCCGCTCGGATAAGAGGTAAACTCCTCTATAAATATTTGAAGACCAACGGTAAATCCCGCTCGGATAAGAGAAATTCTAAATATATGAAGACCGAACAGCAATCCCGTTCAGGCAACATATTATTGGCCGCTCGGCCTCAACCTATTATTGGCCGCTCGGCCTCAACCTATTATTGGCCGCTCGGCCTCAACCTATTATTGGCCGCTCGGCCTCAACCTATTATTGGCCGCTCGGCCTCAATCTATTATTGGCCGCTCGGCCTCAACATATTATTGGCCGCTCGGCCTCAACATTTTATTGGCCTCTCGGCCTCAGCATATTATTGGCCGCTCGGCCTCAACCTATTATCGGCCCGCTCGGCCTCAGCGTGAATAAACCCAGGTAAAATATACTACTGATTGATATAACATTACAAACCCAACGCAATATCATAATTTTGCTAGGGCTTGGGGGGCTTATGTTACTACCTTGGTCGGATGACCGACCGGAAGGGGGCACGAACCGACCGGAAGTGGGCATGCAATATATCCGATCAGACCCTCGACACTCGACACAGCTCTCCGCGGTCGGTCTCGACAGCTTTCGCGCAAAAACTGGAAGTGGTGGGGACCCGACAAATTCAATGCGCCAGCCATTATTAAACCCCTATCATTACCTTCACAGTGGACCTAGCATAATTAGAGAATATTCTCTACAAAAATCAGATAAATAAGGGTAAACGGCGAAGGTATGGGGATGATTCCAATTTAATGATAAACGGGTAAAGAACCCATTCTGACTTGAGCGTCGGAGTTTTTCCATTGCAGGTCCACCCCCATTTCACTGATACCGGCAGCAGGAGAAGCACCACAGAGGCGAGGGATGGAGCGCATCTACCGCAGGAAGAGGAGTGTTTCGGGACTGTGACGGCAGGAGTCTTCCCCGTTCCAGTTCGGCAGAAACAGTATCTATGTGAATTTTGTAAATTATTTGATTTATTTTG
Organism: Vigna nakashimae; assembly: GCA_034642375.1. Classification (NCBI taxonomy): domain Eukaryota; kingdom Viridiplantae; phylum Streptophyta; class Magnoliopsida; order Fabales; family Fabaceae; genus Vigna; species Vigna nakashimae. The sequence continues at coordinate 26,995,549 of CM067764.1, forward strand.
TATTTCATTTTGAAAAAAAAATACTGATCAACAAAAATGAACACCATCAACAGATTCAACTCAAAGTAAACTTTTAGATTGGTCGAAACCCTTCAACATCATATGTGCAATTGGTCGTGGACTTCTTTATCTACATCAAGATTCTAGACTAAGGATCATACGTAGAGATCTGAAAGCAAATAATATTTTGCTAGACGATGATATGAATCCAAAAATTTTAGATTTTGGCTTAACACGACTTTGTGGCGATGATCAAATTGAATAGAATGCAAAGAGAGTGGTCGGAACATAGTAAGTATTTGTTAGAAAATATTACACTAGATATTTTTTAATATACTTATGATGTATTTTCATTCTCCATAAATCTTACAATTTAAAGACAAACATTTGATCTTTCATTTTCAAGTTATAATGTTTTCAATTATTACAATAACAATCATAACCATAAATCACAAAAAAGTAATGGTACTATGACACACTTTTACATTCATTTGATATAGACTAAAGGGCAAAATAGTCATAAAAATGTAAACTTTTGTATTGTTTTAAGAAAAAAAAAAGATAGTAAAAAAGTGAATAAGGATATATAGTTTCAAATAAATGTAAAAATTTAGGTGTGTCAAATAATTTTTTCATTGTAAAAACATAACATAGTAACTTTTTTATTCTTCCTCTTCCAATGCAATATTCACGGTTACTTATAATAGTTATTTTATAACACCTACTGTGACATCCCAAAAATACAGTAAAAACTATATAATTAGAAAATCACAGTTAATAATAATACAGTACAGTTTTCCAACTTAAAAGTTAAAACCAAACGAACGCTCAAGGACGAACGTCCTTGAATACGGTCTTATAACAATAAGGAACGAATGCGCAAAGTCGCACGCCCATACAATAATCACGAATTACAACTGAACGTAAAAATTTAAAACTTGACCGAACGGTCATACATAATAGTACTAAAGGATCGGTCGAGCGTCTCACTGCTCGGTCTTCACTTCAACTTCAACCAGATTCTCTTCGTTCAATGCCTCCTCCAAATGCTCATCTCCCTCTGCTCACATCCACACGGATGATCATTGCAACGACAGGACGGACGTACAAAACGAGACAACACAAGGAAAACGCAAGGGTAAGCTTACTTAATTTAACTCATGCATCAGTCATACAATTCATTACATAATTCATCACATATCAAGGCATTATAACACATGCACAAAATAAAACTAGACACGACTGACTGTCCGGACTGTATGAAATCTGCGTAGTTACAGGCGTTCATGCACCCGGGTGGTGTGGTAACTGGCATTCTCATCAGCTGCCACCCGAGGTTAGTACGACCGTCCAAAGTACCTCTAAGGACGACGACCTCCTGCCATTCCCACGCATGACGTGCGCCTCTACTTGAGGACGATCACTCACGGAATATCAGGATTGAACAGCCAGCATTAACTTCCCACAGTCATACTTTACGAATTTCAACAATCATCTGAGTCGTTCCTACCTGGAACGCTCGTTCAGCAATCATAGTTTCATTTTCATCTCATATACTTTCCAAAATTTACTATTCATCAATGAGTTGTCCCTAACTGGAACGCTCGTTCAATAGTCACAATTTGCTTTCATCTCATATATTCTCAACCTTTATAATTTCATATTTATTTTCATCATTTCTTTGTAGACTAAAAAAAAAACGAACGTTCTGTCCCCAATAAGGCCGAGGACGAACGCTGGAAACGGGACCAAAGGACGCTCGTTCGAATCAGAGAACGAACGCTCAGTATATGTCGAGCATCATTTTGAGCGGGCGCTCAATCTAAGACCGAGCCCCTGTTTTAGAACGAGCGTTCAGTCTAAAACCGAACACCCTAAAGGACGAACGTTCAGTTCAGGACGAGCACCATTAGGACGAATGCTCAGTGTGAGACCGAGCCCCAATTTGAGCGAGCGTTCGGTATAAGACCGAACACCATTTTGAGCGAGCACTCATTATGAACGAACACTAAACAGAACGAACGTTCAGTATAAGATTAAATACCAATTAGGACGGACGTTCGGTATGAGACCGAACCGTACTCGGACGAACGCTCACATTAAAACCGAGCAAACAAAAGTAAGAACGCTCAACAAGGCAGTGTAACATGAGGACGCTCGTCCTCGACCAGGAATCATTCCAAATGAACGAATCAAACTGTGACCATTTTAGATAAGGAAAAACCGAACGGTTAAAGACCGTTCGGCACCAACATTCATTATCATGGAAGACTCTTTTCAATTCATTTATATTCCAGTTAACCTCAACATGTAATTCTCATAATTTCATACGTTCATATCAGCATCAAATTCCACATTTTATTCAATCCGTATCATGTAAATTCATATATCTCTTTTTACCAAAAATAACGAACGTTCATACATTCAGAAAATCCAATATCATGCATTATATTCATACAATCAATTAACGAACGTTCATACCATTCATTCATATCATCCATCATGCATTTAAATAACGAACGTACATATCATTTAATTTCATCAAACTTCATACAATATATTCATGCGAACGTTCATACACATACAACAAACCAGTTAAATTAAATAAGCTTCCCTTACCCGGAAATGAACGAACGTTCACAGGCGCACACAGACGCTTTCTACTCAAATTCTTATCACCACGCTCGTTAATCCGCTATCTGAACGAACGCTCAGAAACCCACCTATTTGGTCATATACTGTTAGGACGAACGTTCAGAAGTTTTGCACGAACGTCCAATTTGAAATTTCAAATTGGACGAACGCTCGAAATTTGGGACGAACGTCCAATTTGAAACAAATTGGACGAACGCAATTCTGCAGATTCTGCAGAATCGCAGGTTTTTCCAGAAACCAGAAAACCTCCATTTTTGATTCTAAAGCTTTTGGATTTCTACAAAAACAGTAAGATTAACTCATCAAAACGAAAAATCTAGCACTCCTTACCTCTTGAAGACTTCCTTTGTGAATCTTGAACCTAGACATACAAGTGTCTGGATCTCCTTCCAACTCCAAAGTTCTTCACTTCTTCTCTCCCACAACTTCCTGCAGCTTCAACTTCACCCCTCTCACCTTCTCTCAGAATTTTGCAGCAAGGATTTCCCATCCCCCGTAGCTTCCTTTTAATCTCCCAATTTCTTCCCTCTTCCCCTCTTCCTCTCTTTCCTTTTCTTGTTTCTTTTTATTTTTGTTTTCAAAGGGAAGCAACGTTTGCTGTCCCTTGTGGCAGCGCTCGTTGCTTCCTCCCTTGTCTTTCTCTTTTTTTTTTTTTTTTTTTTTTTTTTACAAATCCTTACATTCTCCCCAACAACAAAAATTTTCGTCCTCGAAAATTAGAACGGAGTCTCGAACAGATGGGGATACAAATCCCTCATAGCATCTTCCACTTCCCATGTAGAGTCGCCCGTCTTTTCATCCCAGACGACCTTCACCAATCTGACTGCTTTCCTCTTGTAGTATTTGGTCTTGCTATCTTCAATGCGTACCGGCTGCATCTCCAATGTACGATCTTGACGAAGACGAATATCTTCTAACTCTAATATGTGGGAAGGGTCGGATACGTACTTCCGAAGTTGAGAAACGTGGAAGACTGGATGCAGGTTTGATAACTGAGGAGGCAAAGATAACTCGTACGCAACTAGCCCGATCTTCCTCAAGATCTGATAAGGTCCGATGAATTTGGGGGACAACTTCTTGGGTCGAATGGCTCTCCCAACTCCCGTAGTCGGATGTAGTCTAAGGAAGACGTGATCTCCAGCATCGAACTCCAATGGCCTTCTTCTTTTGTCAGCGTATGACTTCTGTCTACTCCGAGATGCCTTCAGCCTTTCTTGGATCAATTTCACCTTCTCAGTCGTCTGCTGAATGAGCTCTGGTCCGGTTAAGACCTTTTCTCCTTCTTGAAACCAACACAATGGCGTTCGACACTTTCTCCCATACAGAGCTTCAAAGGGAGCCATTCCTATGCTGGCTTGGAAACTGTTGTTGTAGGTGAACTCTACCAAAGGTAAGACTTCATCCCAAACGCCCATGTGATCTAGAACACACGTCCTCAACAAGTCTTCAAGCGTCTGGATGGTCCTCTCGGACTGACCGTCCGTCTGAGGATGATAGGCCGAACTCATATGGAGTTTGCTACCGAGCTCACTTTGTAATGATCGCCAGAACCGAGAAGTAAATCTCGTGTCTCGGTCTGAAACAATGCTAGACGGAACTCCATGTAGACGAACAATTTCCTTGATGTAAAGTTTAGCAAGGTTCGTCATTGACATTTTCAGGTTGACCGCTAGAAAGTGAGCACTCTTCGTCAGACGATCCACGATTACCCATATGGAATCATGATTCCTGACCGTACGAGGTAAGTGAGTCACGAAGTCCATTGCAATGCCGTCCCACTTCCATTCCGGAATCTCTAACTGCTGAAGTAGACCGCCTGGCCTCTGATGTTCAGCCTTGGCTCGTTGACACGTTAAACACGATGCCACAAAACGTGCGACATCACTCTTCATTCCCGGCCACCAGAAAGATTTCCTGAGGTCTTGATACATCTTAGTCATACCGGGGTGTATACTAAGACGGCTGTGATGTCCTTCCTCAAGAATGATCCTTTTCAACTCGCCATCATTCGGAATGCACGTCCTACCCATGTAGCGTAGCATACCATCAGTTCCAGTGTTAAAATGTTGAGCTTGATCTGTACCGAGTGCATTCAAGATTTTCACCAACTCTTCGTCTTTTCGCTGCTTCATTCTGATCTGGTCAAATACGTCACTGGAGATTCTAAGAGTACAACATTTAATAACATTCGGTTCCAAGTCGAACTGTAACCTTAGATCTCTAAAACTCTCTACCAAACTTAACTCTCGGACCATCATGGAGGAGACGTGAACTACCTTTCTGCTTAAAGCGTCTGCTACAACATTTGCTTTTCCCGGGTGGTATAGTAGTTCAAAGTCGTAGTCCTTCAAGAACTCTAGCCAACGTCTTTGTCTCATATTTAATTCCTTTTGATCAAAGAGGTACTTAAGACTCTTATGATCACTGAACACTTGGAAAGTTGATCCATACAAGTAGTGCCTCCAAATCTTCAAAGCAAAGACGACCGCTGCTAATTCCAGATCGTGAGTTGGGTAGTTCCTCTCGTGAACCTTCAGTTGCCGAGAAGCGTAAGCAACCACCCTCTTTTCTTGCATGAGTACACAGCCTAAACCCTGATGAGACGCGTCACAATATACCACGAAGGGTTTAGCCGGGTCAGGTATGACCAGTACTGGGGCGCTTGTTAACTTATTCTTCAATTCCTGGAAACTTCTTTCACACCGATCGGTCCAAACGAACGGTTGATCTTTTCTGGTCAGCTGAGTAAGCGGAGCTACTATTTTGGAAAATCCTTCAATGAACCGTCTATAGTATCCCGCGAGTCCCACAAAACTACGAACCTCGGTAACTGAGCGTGGACTCTCCCATTCCAGTACTGCTCTTACTTTAGCCGGATCTACTGAGATTCCTTCAGCTGAAACAACATGTCCCAAGAATGGTACTTCCTTCATCCAGAATTCACATTTAGAGAATTTGGCATATAACTCCTTTTCTCTTAGCACGCCTAGAACGATCCTCAAGTGATCCTCATGCTCTTCATAGCTTTTGGAGTAGACAAGAATGTCATCAATGAAGACGACTACGAACTTGTCTAGATACGGTCTGAAGATACGATTCATGTAGTCCATAAATATTGCTGGGGCGTTTGTTACACCGAACGGCATTACTACATACTCGTAGTGTCCGTATCGAGATCGGAAGGCTGTCTTCTGGATGTCTTCTTCCTTCACCCGAATCTGATGATATCCCGATCGTAAATCAATCTTTGAAAATATGACCGCGCCATGCAATTGATCTAGCAGGTCGTCTATCCGAGGCAAAGGGTACTTGTTCTTGATAGTCAGTTTGTTTAACTGCCTATAATCAATGCAGAGACGAGAGCTTCCATCCTTCTTCTTCACTAAGAGTACCGGCGCTCCCCAAGGTGATGCACTAGGTCTGATAAACTGCTTATCCATTAACTCTTCAATCTGTTCCTTGAGTTCAGCTAACTCTGCTGGCGACATCCGATAAGGTGCAATAGAGATAGGTCCAGCATTGGACACTAAGTCGATAGTAAATTCCACCTCGCGTGGAGGAGGTAATCCAGGCACTTCATCAGGAAATACGTCAGGGAATTCATCCACGACTGATCGTCCTCCATTCAGTTTACCGGACGATCGCTCATGATTCAAATCTTCAAGTTGTTCGTCCGAATGCGTCATGATCAGAAAGCAACTGGCGCCATCCACGATGTCTTCTTTCAGTTGACCGAGCGTCACAGATAGATCCACTTCGTACTCGTCCGGAAACACCAGTTCTTTTGCACCACAATCTATGAGAATGCGATTGGTAGCCAGCCAATCCATTCCTAAGATTACTTCAAGATCTTTCAAGGGTAGAAAGATGAGGTTCACTTTATAATTTCGCCCCTCAACCTCTATAGGACACTTAACACATACAGTAGACGTTCTAACCTCACCAGCCGCTGGGGTTGATACTACCAAGTCGAACTGCATCTCGCGTTCGGCTAATCCCAATTTCTCAACACACGCCTTCGAAATGAAGGAGTGTGTTGCCCCCGAATCATACAACACACAAACAGGCATTCCTAACAACAAACAAGTACTGGTGATGAGCGTACCTGAGCTGGCAGCTTCCGCGGCCGTGATCGCATAAACTCTACCAACAGCCTGTGCTCGTCCACCCCTTCCCTGTTGCATTCTTCCAGCATTTGGCGGCCTCATTGGCGCTCGTCCGCCCATATTACAGTCGCGCTCTATGTGACCATTCCTTCCACAACGAGTGCAGGACTTTACTCCCAATAACTGAGGGCATGACGACCGGTAGTGTGGTCCTCCGCATTGGAAACACTTGACTGATTCGTGCTGTCCAGACTGTCCGGCAATAACCATAGCCTGAGAATTAGATGGTTGTGCTGGGCGAGCATATGGCAACCTGTTCCGATTCAGATTAGGTCTGGACATGATCGGTCCCCTAGCTGGTTGTTGCTGCTTCTTCTGACGTTCTGCTTCAGCCATATTTTTCTCCAACACTTTTGCTCTCTCAATCATGGCAGGAAAAGACTTAATGCAAAGGCTGGATATCAGTACCTTCAGATCACTTCTCAGTCCATTTTCAAACTTCCTGCACTGCCACACTTCACTGGTGGCAAGGGTATTAAAGCGAACCAGATGTTTGAACCTGTTGGTGTACTCCGAAACAGACATATTACCCTGTACCAACTGGAGAAACTCCACTTCTTTGCCGAAACGAACACTATCCGGGAAATACTCCTCATAAAACTTTTCCTTGAAGACTTCCCAGGAAATAGGGCTGTGAGATTCCGTTAGCAACATCTTCGCAGTCGACCACCAATGACTGGCCTCTCCAGTCAATAGATATTCAGTGAATGCCAGTCTTCGATCATCTGGACAATCCTTGGCATCATAGATCTGTTCCATGTCTCGTATCCACTGATCAGCGCCGTCAGGAAGGCATTTCCCATCAAACTTTGCAGGGCGATGTTGTAAAAAGTTCTCCAAACTCCACTCAGTCTGATGAGTAGCGTTTGAAGCAGATGCTCCCGGTGTACCCCTGGTAGCTGCAAGAATTTCCATAAGCTGTCTCTGAGTCACTTCAGAATTTGCACGAGCGGCCTCCAAACTCTGTAAGGCAGCCGCATTTTGCTGCGTCAAAACAGCGTTCTGCTCTTGTAGCCTTTCAATTACTGATTCCAACAATCTGGTGTTGTTGGGCACATCATGTTCATTGGTCTGCGGTGGAGGAGGAGGAGGAAGTCTAGGTGCCATTGATTCTCTGGAACAGAGAAAAGAAACGAACGTTAATCCTGTTCAAAGAGTCGAAAATAACTCATTAAACGCAATTTAAGCACACAGCAAAAACACAGTGTACTCATAACCTACAGTGTCCTTAAAAGAACAAAACTGCTCTGATACCACTAATGTGACATCCCAAAAATACAGTAAAAACCATATAATTAGAAAATCACAGTTAATAATAATACAGTACAGTTTTCCAACTTAAAAGTTAAAACCAAACGAACGCTCAAGGACGAACGTCCTTGAATACGGTCTTATAACAATAAGGAACGAATGCGCAAAGTCGCACGCCCATACAATAATCACGAATTACAACTGAACGTAAAAATTTAAAACTTGACCGAACGGTCATACATAATAGTACTAAAGGATCGGTCGAGCGTCTCACTGCTCGGTCTTCACTTCAACTTCAACCAGATTCTCTTCGTTCAATGCCTCCTCCAAATGCTCATCTCCCTCTGCTCACATCCACACGGATGATCATTGCAACGACAGGACGGACGTACAAAACGAGACAACACAAGGAAAACGCAAGGGTAAGCTTACTTAATTTAACTCATGCATCAGTCATACAATTCATTACATAATTCATCACATATCAAGGCATTATAACACATGCACAAAATAAAACTAGACACGACTGACTGTCCGGACTGTATGAAATCTGCGTAGTTACAGGCGTTCACGCACCCGGGTGGTGTGGTAACTGGCATTCTCATCAGCTGCCACCCGAGGTTAGTACGACCGTCCAAAGTACCTCTAAGGACGACGACCTCCTGCCATTCCCACGCATGACGTGCGCCTCTACTTGAGGACGATCACTCACGGAATATCAGGATTGAACAGCCAGCATTAACTTCCCACAGTCATACTTTACGAATTTCAACAATCATCTGAGTCGTTCCTACCTGGAACGCTCGTTCAGCAATCATAGTTTCATTTTCATCTCATATACTTTCCAAAATTTACTATTCATCAATGAGTTGTCCCTAACTGGAACGCTCGTTCAATAGTCACAATTTGCTTTCATCTCATATATTCTCAACCTTTATAATTTCATATTTATTTTCATCATTTCTTTGTAGACTAAAAAAAAAACGAACGTTCTGTCCCCAATAAGGCCGAGGACGAACGCTGGAAACGGGACCAAAGGACGCTCGTTCGAATCAGAGAACGAACGCTCAGTATATGTCGAGCATCATTTTGAGCGGGCGCTCAATCTAAGACCGAGCCCCTGTTTTAGAACGAGCGTTCAGTCTAAAACCGAACACCCTAAAGGACGAACGTTCAGTTCAGGACGAGCACCATTAGGACGAATGCTCAGTGTGAGACCGAGCCCCAATTTGAGCGAGCGTTCGGTATAAGACCGAACACCATTTTGAGCGAGCACTCATTATGAACGAACACTAAACAGAACGAACGTTCAGTATAAGATTAAATACCAATTAGGACGGACGTTCGGTATGAGACCGAACCGTACTCGGACGAACGCTCACATTAAAACCGAGCAAACAAAAGTAAGAACGCTCAACAAGGCAGTGTAACATGAGGACGCTCGTCCTCGACCAGGAATCATTCCAAATGAACGAATCAAACTGTGACCATTTTAGATAAGGAAAAACCGAACGGTTAAAGACCGTTCGGCACCAACATTCATTATCATGGAAGACTCTTTTCAATTCATTTATATTCCAGTTAACCTCAACATGTAATTCTCATAATTTCATACGTTCATATCAGCATCAAATTCCACATTTTATTCAATCCGTATCATGTAAATTCATATATCTCTTTTTACCAAAAATAACGAACGTTCATACATTCAGAAAATCCAATATCATGCATTATATTCATACAATCAATTAACGAACGTTCATACCATTCATTCATATCATCCATCATGCATTTAAATAACGAACGTACATATCATTTAATTTCATCAAACTTCATACAATATATTCATGCGAACGTTCATACACATACAACAAACCAGTTAAATTAAATAAGCTTCCCTTACCCGGAAATGAACGAACGTTCACAGGCGCACACAGACGCTTTCTACTCAAATTCTTATCACCACGCTCGTTAATCCGCTATCTGAACGAACGCTCAGAAACCCACCTATTTGGTCATATACTGTTAGGACGAACGTTCAGAAGTTTTGCACGAACGTCCAATTTGAAATTTCAAATTGGACGAACGCTCGAAATTTGGGACGAACGTCCAATTTGAAACAAATTGGACGAACGCAATTCTGCAGATTCTGCAGAATCGCAGGTTTTTCCAGAAACCAGAAAACCTCCATTTTTGATTCTAAAGCTTTTGGATTTCTACAAAAACAGTAAGATTAACTCATCAAAACGAAAAATCTAGCACTCCTTACCTCTTGAAGACTTCCTTTGTGAATCTTGAACCTAGACATACAAGTGTCTGGATCTCCTTCCAACTCCAAAGTTCTTCACTTCTTCTCTCCCACAACTTCCTGCAGCTTCAACTTCACCCCTCTCACCTTCTCTCAGAATTTTGCAGCAAGGATTTCCCATCCCCCGTAGCTTCCTTTTAATCTCCCAATTTCTTCCCTCTTCCCCTCTTCCTCTCTTTCCTTTTCTTGTTTCTTTTTATTTTTGTTTTCAAAGGGAAGCAACGTTTGCTGTCCCTTGTGGCAGCGCTCGTTGCTTCCTCCCTTGTCTTTCTCTTTTTTTTTTTTTTTTTTTTTTTTTTTTTTACAAATCCTTACACCTACATTTAAGATTATTTCTAGAATATTTTACTACCTGTATTCATAACAATTTAATATCAAATTAAGTTTGTGATAATTTTTTTGAGTGGTTACATGGCACCAGAATATGCCATTGATGGTTTACTCTCCATAATCGGATGTATTCACCTTTGGCATACTCTTGTTGGAGATTGTGAATGGAAAGAAAAATACAGGAGTTACATATACAAGTGATACTTGTAATCTCATTGGACATGTAAGTAACAAAATCAGTTATATATAAAATTTAATGAAATGTATATAACAATTGGTTTTAATTGTCACAGGCTTGGAAATTGTGGAAAGAGAATGATCCAACAAAATTGGTTGATATGTATTTAGAAGACTCATACGTTGTATCGGAAGCCTTACGTACGTTGCATTCAAGTTGGTCTTTTATGTCTACAACACCATCCGAATGACAGACCAAACATGGCATCAGTGGTTGTTATGTTGACCAATGAAACTATTTTAGCTCAGCCAAAGGAGTCTGGTTTCTTGATGGAAAGAGTGGTCGCTAATGAAGTAGAATCTTCTACTGAAAAACAAATATCTTTTTCAGTTAACGAGGTGTCTACTTCACTAGTGCATGCTATAATGTTTTTATTTCTTACACTACATATCAATCTAATACCAATATATGTTTGACTCTTATTCTAATGATTATATATAAGTCTTATTACATTAAGTAGAACAGAATGTTTATGGTAGCTAAGTCATTATACTTTCATGTAATAGACTAATGATTTCGGTTGAGTTTGTTAATGTGTTTAATTATGTCCTTTTTTTAGTGCCTTGTTGGTTTGACTACTTCTGACAATATAAAGATTCAATTCATTTTCATAAATAATGTAGTATTGATATTTACATATTTACATAATGCCTACACCTAGTGGATAAGAAAAATTCAAAAATAGAAACTAGTAGTAGTAAAATTACTTCAATGTCATATGTATTTAAAACTCATTTTTAATGAAAACCTGAAAAAAAATAAGGAGATTTTAAGAAAATTTTAAAGGTGTGATTTATTCTTTGTTATTCATGTTCGTTTATATGTTTGTGGTACTGAATGGTTGTACGACAAGTCTAAAACTGTATGATCCACACAATTAGAATATCTAATCGACCATTTAGAGATAGGTCGATCAGACAACGTGAATCGAGCGGTCAACCTTAAATAACAATTAAGATTGATGATGATTAACTTAAGTCAAAACACGATTATTACTCATTAGGTTGTAATTAAGTTGATGCTAATCCGAATTTCATTATGAAATCTATAAATACATCTTTACCAACTTTGGCATCAGAGTATCTTCTACAAGTAATCTCCCAATATAATTGAACAAAACGAAGGACAAGTGGTGACACAAACAAATACTTGAACCTACAAAACTTAAAAGACTTATAACCTCAACCACGTAACCAAAACATTTGTAATAAACCAAAATAGAATTATTCTCATATAAAATATTACTGACATAGATCTTTTACAAATCAACATTTCTTTCTCTACTACTTCTCCAAATTGGTACCATACACCTATGTGTTTTATCTTAAAATAAAATAAAAAAAATTCTTGTACAAGACACTTTGATCGTCACAACTCAATCTTCTACAACTTGTGCGTGAGTTCTTTCATTGTTCTTTGAATTTGGATAGCTTCCTTGCATGCTTGGATAACTATCATGTACTCAACTTTATAATATACAAAGCTAACATTCTCTGACTTGGATAATAACCAACTCAATGTCCCTCTTACAAGTGTAAACACAACTATATATTTGCTTTTATCAATATCACTCGCAAAATTTGAATGAATATATAATCTCTAACAACTATAATTTGATACTCGAAAACATTATTTAGAAAGTATACTTAAATATATAACAGAAAATTAAAGTGGTATTTAGGTTCTAATAAGTTTCCCCGCCTAATAGAAAATTATTTAATTAGGTTTCTTCTCATTCAATTAAATTCTTTTTTTCAAAGAAAAAAGGAAGATATAATTATGAAAAAAGTTATTTTTCCATTTGTTAGGTCACATAATATATTGATTAATTATTTTTAACCTTAATTAAGGATACTTTTCTTATAGAACTCAAATGTAACGATCCTTTTCTTAAAATGACATCTATGTAATCCTTTTGAAGAATTCAAACCTTTTAACATTAAAAATTACTTTCTATATTCATTTTGCCAATATCCAAATCTAGTAATTCTTTTGTAAAACAAGGAAACTAAAAGGTGTGAAATATCATCATTATCATGCATACATTCACCATTATCATCACTTGTATTACACTCTCAAAGATTCCAAAGAAAATGTTGCAAATGAATATAAAAGCAGACGATGATGGCCACAAGCAGTTTCATTTCATGCTTTGCTAGAAGACGTGAACTTGTAAGTCACATAAGCTCCCAAGGCCATAATCACAAGAATTGCAGCACCCATGTTTGCAACCAAAGGCTTTTCTTCTTCATTCAACTTTCCTTCTCCAATTTTGGTTACTATCTCTTTAGCCGAAGCAACCACTTCTTTTATTCCTTTCCCTATTCTATACATCTCATCATCCTCTTCTCTCTTTCTTTTCTCAATGTTACTCTCACTGTTTTCTTTTCCCTTCTCTCCACCTTCTTTTGCTCTTGTCTTCATTATTTCTGCTCCTTTCCAAACCTCATCGTGATTAATGTATCTCTGACCTGACTTAATTCTCTCTTCAAGACTACTCCAATCAACTTTATCTTCCTTTTCATGGATTCTCTTCTTCACTTTTTCTATATATGTTGCAATGTCATTTTGCTTATTTTCCTCCTGCTTCTCCTGTTCTATTTTTCTGTCATCACCCACTGATGTGAGTTTTGGCTCAATTTCCTCTTGACCCTTTTGAGATTTACCTGTTTCCTTTACTGGGGTTGAAGCAAAAAGTGGTGAGGATTTCAACACGGTTTCCTCTTGAACAGGTTTTGGCCTTGGTGACCTATCTCTGATAGATTTTTCTCCTGGTTCCATTCTTGGGGTTGGAGATTTTGGAGGCATGGCTACTTCTTTAGGCTTTGGTTGATCAAGCACTGGTTTTTCTGAGGAACTTAGTAATGGAGTTGGAGGTGTTTTTTGTGCTGTTTCTTCTTGTGATTTGGGTGAAACTTGAGAAGCATTAATGGGTTTCTTTGGCATTGTAACAGTGAGAGTTCCAAGTTCATACTTACCATGGAGTTTCTCCACCTCGCAATCTTCTGGAACAGAATATGTTTGCTCGAAATTGCTTATTCTGTTTTCTCCCAATGGTCGTTCTCCTGTCACCCTCACCAACCGAGAAGATTTCAAAAAATTTATCTTTATCTTCTCCTTTACAAAACCTGCATAATGTCGAAGATACTGGTAGATTAATTTTAAGTTTAATTAATAATTTGTTTAGTATATTTAAGTATTTGATTTGTTTTAATTTTACTTAATTAAAGTTAAATAAAGTTAATATTTATTAAATTGGTCATAATGTGATTTAGAAAATTTCACGTGTTAAAATTTATAAAATACCATTTCTTATAATATGGATAGAATATGTTGCGTGTTAAAATTGAAAAAATAAAATAGCATGTGTTAAATCAGAAAATTTCAAGATGAAAAATAATTCAAATGATATATTAATGCTAATTTAATCGAATAGACTGAATTTGAGGCTAAAGAGAATTAAAAACTTAATTCCAGAACCGACCTCTAGATTTGCATGCATGTCACACGTGTTGAGAATAATGATATATGCTTTTATATACATGAACTATGATATGTTAATATTCTTTTTAACATTTTTTTTTTACAATAGAATATGTGCTACTGTTTTAATTTTAATGGTATTTATATTTCAAACAGATGAATCACAAATTATCTTATAAAAAGGTTATAAAAAAATTGTTAAAAAAATATTTTCATGTATGTGTACGAAATAGAGAGGTTTTATGAACAGTTTGGTTGGAATATGATTGCATAACATGTGACTTTAATTTGGAAAAATCTTATATGTTTATAATTGTGTCAGGAAATCCTTTTGATGTAGCAATAACATTAACTAGTTTTCTTCTGTTAGACTATTTCATATGTATAAATTATAAATGCATTATTTAGTTTAAGAATAATATATATATATCAGCAGTCTAATCTAAAGTTTTTCTAAAAAGTTAATTTTATAAAAAGAAATATAATTAATACTTGATAAACGAGTGCCTCAATAATTTTGTTTGCGACAGATATTTTGATGAACATCGCATATAAATCTTACACATAATCCAATAGTTACTTTAAATTTTAACTATATACAAAGTAAAAGATTAAATAAATAGGATTTAAAACACTTTTACATATGCTTGCCAATTTACAGTTTCTTTTTTCAACTATTAGCATTTTTTTGGGATACTTGATTTTGCAAATATGTTTGTAAACTTAAAACTTTTGGAAAAAAAATTGCAGATAATTAATTTTTATTAAATTTCACAGAAAAAAAAATAGAATATAGAAGAAGAAAAAATCCAGTAATGAATCTTGACTATATAGTTATTGTGTAATATTGTGTCTTGTAAGTCGTTATAATTAAATTAGATATTTGATATTTATTATTTAATTGTTGTTATGAGTGAGATGAAGTAGTATATGTAAAGTGATTAAAAAGATTTATACAGTCCCTAGTATTTAATTCCTGACATAATTATTTACACTCGGATGTAATTTTATTGATGAATAGAAATAGAAAAATAAAAAATATGTTTGAAGAAAAGCACGTATAATATTAATAATGATAAAGAAAAAAGTGAGAGAACGAAAAGTAGTGAGTGAACTGACCAGGAAGATAAATAAGAAGAAGATATGCATTTTCATTTTCCTTCATCTCTGACTTGGGCTCAAAGGTTTCATACAAAGGACGAATGGAAGATTGTGTTCTTGTTGATCTTGATCTTGATTTTGGTGTTCTTGCTCCAGAAGCCATGATTTGGCACTTTTGGTTTGAATCTCACAAATAATGAACTGAAATGTTTTGAGATAGATAGGGTTCTACTTATATAAGTTATGGAATTGAATTTATATACATGCCTCTTGCTTTCCTTGTTCAAGAGACTATTCCTTTTCTGTACTTTGGTTCGTTAATGGATTAGGGTTTGATTTTCCCTTCCCTGCCTAGGCAAGTTCAAGCATAACTTCTTTCCCAAATAAAGCAATTGTTCTTTGTTTTTCCTCTACACTTACAGAACAATGTCAGAATGCCAAAAATTATAAGGGTTTTGCTTATAATTTTAGGTTTTTGAACCCAATTCTACCAACTTCTATTGGCTGTTCACATGAAGAAAACACTTTCGTCATTTTTCTTTCTTTCTTTTATCTTCGTGTTTCCTTTTCTTTCTTTCTTTTATGTCAAGTTTTCTACCTAAACTATACCTTCAAACTACTCCAACCAAGGTTTTTATACCCATCCTCATTTTTGTGTCCTCTATTTTTCTTAATTATATGTATCGTCGCTTTTTATTAGTAAATAAACATTTGCCAATTATAATTTAGGCTCGAACATATTTTTAATTCCTACAAAAATAAGCTAGTCTTATTGTTGATCCATATAATTTCTTTTCTTAATTTTTTTATAAAATTAAGAATTAGTTTCGAAGTCCTAAAAGTATTTAAATTTGAACTTTTAATTCCTTTCGAATAATTATCTTTAATTTTCAACTTCCAAAAAGCATAGGGAATACTGTGTGTGATTATATGATTGTAAATATTGTTTTAATTTGCTTAAAACACTGTCTGAGATAAAAATAATTGATTATATAAAAGAACAAAATTCATAATTGGAAGTTAGAAAGATGAATAAATTTGGTAGTCCTAATCTTCCATTCTAAAGAAGAATATCAGCTAAGTGTCATGATTCTGTCAATTACCAAATAGTGACAGGGACTCTCAAACTACAATAGCAAGATCAAATGAAGCTAAAATATTACGATATTACACAACCAATTCAATTTCATCCGGATGGTAAGCAGATAAATGACAGAAATACATGTTATAATAAATATGCATGTCAAAATTTAATGATATTGAAAAAAAAATTGTCAAACAGCTAGTGACTTGTAAAAATAACATCCGGTACTGATATTTGAAAAAAAGAACAAGAAAGGGTAAGGAAGGACAGAAGGGCCTGACTAAACCTAAACAATGTTTTGGGACTTGTTTAGGATGACACCTTCGTATTTAACTTGGAACCACTTCATGGCATCCTCCTTTGTCACTCGGTGCTGGATTCCAACACGAGACTTGCAACGACGACGACGTCCCACGCGATATCCAGGGCGCTCCAGAACAACAAAGAAATCCATTCCATAAATACCAGTAGAAGGATCATACCTAATTGATGCACACAAATCTTATTAACATGATTGTTTCTAAAGCTACAGAGAGAAGATAAAAATACCAAATTTTCAATGGAAGATAATGTTACATACGTTGTTGCAAGGAGAAAGGAAAAATGGATAATAAGCTAGAAATATCAGGTTTTCAATTAAAGGGAAATAGTATATTCTGAAGTCAAATTCATCATGAATCACAGACATTCAGCACGGTAGACATGTTCAAACTATGTTACTCATCATGAAATCCATCCCAAACGAATAGTAAAAATATAATGGTAAAGATTTTCACGCTGACAATTAACTAAGTACAACTTTTATGCTGACAATTAACCAAAAAACAAAAATAGCCATATATAACAATGTCTACTTGAATGATATTAACTCAAATAATATAACTATAAAAAAACTCATTGTAATAGACTTAATTTTTTAACTAGTACACTTGTTTCTTTGATTTCTTCTGTTCGATTCTTTTCCCTCTTTCAAAATAAAAAGTCAGAAATTTCCCCACTTCTTTCTTCGGTTCTTCCTAATTGCCATTGTCATCCATCTAAACAGACCAACTATTATATTTGTTTTATTCCATATTTCCCAATTTCTTAAAAATCGTAGTTTTCTTCCACTCCCTATTTCAGTTCTACATACATAAGCATCTATAAGAAAAAAAATTCAATCATTTGAACTGTAAGAAGTTACTTACAACATACTATATAAACTCAAAATGAAATTGGTGTGTAAATATATGAGCAAGCAGTTATGTCATTCATAATGAGAAAATTACTTGATTCCCAAATCAATGTGCTCCTGAATGCCGAAGCCGAAGCAGCCAGTGTCGCTGAAGTTTCTCCTCAGGAGCTCGTACTCCTTAACTTTCAACCCACTTTCCAAAAGCTGCATCGCCTTGTCACCCCTCACCGTCACATAGCATGCGATCTTCTCGTTCCTTCTAATCCCAAAGGAACGCACGGTGTACCTTGCTGCAATACCCAATAATCAATTGCCAAAGAATCATAATAATATTAATGCTAGATCAAAGTTTCTTTGTCAAAAAAATATGGTATAGTTTTTTTAACTTAGGGATAACTTCATGATTAATCCAAATTTGAGTTTAAACCCTTTCTTTAAAGTCCTTTATACACTTGCATTACAAACAATGTTACATGAAATAAGTTAATTACAAATTGTTTACATGAAATAAGTTTGTTTTTGTTGCAAAGCACGTATTCAGTGGCATGAAGGAGTTTGAACAAAGGAACTAAACCTCGTTTTCTTTTAAGTCACAAAGACGAATTTTAAAATTTAAGGACAAAAACAAATATATTCTAAATAAAGAAAATTAAAAGTATATTTTATCTGCATTACTTAAATTATTGTTTGATCTCAACAATTGCATCAAAATCCAAAACCAGATACTCAATAATAGCAAAAACAGCAATGATAATACCTTTGGAGAAAACAGGAGTTTGGCCACTGAGTTGTTCGAGTACCTATGTAGAAAGAGAGAAGACAAGAGAGCATAACCGAAGGTGAAAAACATGATAATATTATCTCAAAAATTAAAAAAATTAAAAAAAAAAAATCAATGCCTTGGCAGCGCGAGTAAGACGATCACCGCTCTCGCCGACGGAGATGTTGAGGACGAGTTTCTGCACTTTGATTTCTCTCATGGGATTGGACAGTTTCTTCTCGGAGGCCTGCGAAAACGATAAGCACATGAGAGAGTAAGATAGAAAGAAAGAACTGCAACGGAAGAAAAGAAGAGTAAGAGATTTTGAGTTTACCATTTGTGAAGGAATGGTGTGGAATCCCGCGCGGAGAGTAGTGTTTTTGCAGCGGCAGAATAAAGCAATGAGACTAATATGCGAAGGAATAGGAAGAAGGAGACTAGGGTTTTTTCTTTCCTAGACTCCATTGGGCCAGTGATGCCCCCAAAGGCCCACAAGGGCGTGCCGGATCAAGCACAATAAAGCCCATAAAATACTAGTGTTTTCTTTTTCTCATCTCTCTTTCACTATTTCTCATGTGTCCCTATTGTCCTAAGGTGTCCTTTTTAAAATTAATAAATATTCATAATATTAAGCAAAAAATACACTTATTTTCCTTCCTATTATTATGAATAGCTGAATTTAAAATAGATACTAATTTCTTTTATTTTAATAAAACTAATTTTGGAATGAACATTCCTTTGCTTTATGTTTTTAATAATAGTTGATCTTCTTCAATTTTAATAAAGTAACCTTTCTTATTTTATTTAAAATTGATGTTAACTAAAACTTGTTTATAAAACATTGTAAAAAATAAAAATTAAGTTTTAAATAAAGAAGTAAAGATAAAAAGAGTTGAATGGTTTAATTATTATATTAAATATATAATAAAAGTTACACTGAATAATAAATTGTCTATCCATGTAATGTTCAAGAGATTCTTTTCACATATAATAAATAAATAGCCGAAAAAGACTTAATTAACTTTATTTGTTGATTATATTATTATTTCATCAGTAACATATAAGAAATTTTTACATAGTAAAAATCTACACAAAATTCTCACCTTCACCATAAGGTGAGTATGTTATTTAATACAAGTTTAGAATAGATAAGAACAAACTTAAATTTTAAATTTTAAATTTTTATAACTTTTATGTACAAGTTTTTTTATTGCATATCTTTTCGAGTAAAAAAAGAATACATTTTATTTAAAATATAAAAAGACAATTTATCTATTAAAAATACAAGAGAAATAAATGTTTATTTAAAAAATTAAAGGGAGTTGATAACATTTTCTTGAGGTATAAGAAAAAATTAAAGAGAGTCTCAATGTCATTTAAATAAGTTCACTTTACCTTAATATTGAAGATTCTGAATGATTAAATATTTAAAAAGTGACTGATAATTATTTTATAGTTATATTAAGATTATACTCTTTAATAAACTTTAATTGATTAATCAAAACAAAAGTTTTTAAAATAAAAGAAAGTTAACTCAAAATAATTCAAATTCAGAGAAATGAAAATTTTTAAATTTTATGAACTAAACACAACGTGGATATAAATTTCAAATCTAAGTATAGATGTATTGTCAGTAGTGTCAGAGCGGCTGCAGCGGAATGGTTAGCGTGGAAACAAACCAAGAGGGGGGTGAATTGGTTATATTCAAATATTATCCCTTTTTAATATTTTTCTCTTAATTTCTTACTAAGCAGATAATTTAACGTAAATAACAGAGTAAGGGAAAGAGAAAAATTACACAGGTATTTTATCCTGGTTCAGATCACTAGGATCCTACGTCCAGTCGCTTATCTCAAATAAGATAAACCTTTTTCACTATCACAAAACTATTACAAATATTAGTCACACAGAAAAACAATTTGTAACAGTTTAGAAATTACCACCTCTCTTGAAACCACAAGAGATGAACTTACACCTCCTTTGAATCTTCACAAAGGATGATCACCTCCTTCGAATGCTTCACGAAGAATGATTCTCTTCCAGACACTTCCTCAGACACACCAAGGATGATCAAGCTATTCCTCTGTCACCGCAGTACCACTTCAGGACTTTGCAGACAAGAGTTTCCTTAGCTTCAGCAATTTCACAGAGTTCTCACAAGAGTTCAGAGCACTTGAGCACAAGGGAAGAGTTGGATTTGAGAGAAAATGAGAGTCTATTTATAGACTCATCCAAAGGCTCCTCCATTTTCGCTTTTAGACTTTCTGACTGTGTTAATCGATTAGCTACAGTGGTTAATCGATTAACAACCCAACGGATACTTCAACGTCTCTAAAAACGGCTAGTTTTTCAAACGTTCACTATGTTAATCGATTAACAGCCCTTGTTAATCGATTAACGTTAATCGATTAACACCCCTTGTTAATCGATTAACACTGAAATGCTGTGCTTCGCCATTTGCCTCTGGAACAATCGATTAACGCCCTCTGTTAATCGATTAACGTTAATCGATTAACACCCCGTGTTAATCGATTAACACTGCACAGATTTTGCTCTTGATTTATTTTTACATCACTTTTGAATACATACAAGAAACTACTAATTTTCCTATGTTCATACAATTTTTTACAAGAGGTTACAAGTCTTCAAAGATCATTCTTCATGAGTCTTGTTTGTTCTTGACTTGATTTGGACATCATCAAAACTTCATCTTCATAATCGATTAACACGGGGTGTTAATCGATTAACGTTAATCGATTAACAGAGGGCGTTAATCGATTGTTCCAGAGGCAAATGGCGAAGCACAGCATTTCAGTGTTAATCGATTAACAAGGGGTGTTAATCGATTAACGTTAATCGATTAACACAGTCAGAAAGTCTAAAAGCGAAAATGGAGGAGCCTTTGGATGAGTCTATAAATAGACTCTCATTTTCTCTCAAATCCAACTCTTCCCTTGTGCTCAAGTACTCTGAACTCTTGTGAGAACTCTGTGAAATTGCTGAAGCTAAGGAAACTCTTGTCTGCAAAGTCCTGAAGTGGTACTGCGGTGACAGAGGAATAGCTTGATCATCCTTGGTGTGTCTGAGGAAGTGTCTGGAAGAGAATCATCCTTCGTGAAGCATTCGAAGGAGGTGATCATCCTTTGTGAAGATTCAAAGGAGGTGTAAGTTCATCTCTTGTGGTTTCAAGAGAGGTGGTAATTTCTAAACTGTTACAAATTGTTTTTCTGTGTGACTAATATTTGTAATAGTTTTGTGATAGTGAAAAAGGTTTATCTTATTTGAGATAAGCGACTGGACGTAGGATCCTAGTGATCTGAACCAGGATAAAATACCTGTGTAATTTTTCTCTTTCCCTTACTCTGTTATTTACGTTAAATTATCTGCTTAGTAAGAAATTAAGAGAAAAATATTAAAAAGGGATAATATTTGAATATAACCAATTCACCCCCCCCTCTTGATTTGTTTCCACGCTAACCATTCCGCTGCAGCCGCTCTGAGAATAGGATGAAAAATAAACAGATAATCGAACTTCATCCAACTTAATTGAATATTTGATTCACCTATAGGCATGTCTGACATTGAATTACCACTGAACTGCAGTAATAGCAAGCAAAGGATTCTGTACTAGTGTCTGACCTGACACCTAACATCATGCAATCACCAAGCTCATTAAAATAAAATAAAATTTTGCTTCTGCCATTCATCATTACAAGATAGGAGGAAAGAGATAACAGAGCAATACATGCAGGTACCTACGCTACAGTTACATCTACAGCTACAACTAGGGTTCAGCACTATACAGTAATGTTCCTATCCTCATTCTCACTATAAACAAAGGTACAAGTTACTATATGATATTTGTTTTTGAGGGATCAACTCTGTTCTTTATAAGGAGTCCAGATCAATTTGCTAACATCAACCTCCAGGCCGCCCCTTCCAGCAGCTTTAAGATGGCGATCCAACACTTTGGGATCAGCACAGATCACATGTTGACCTTTCCTGTATTGAATCAACTCTAGACTCTGTAGGGTTGTTAATATATCTTCAGCTTTAATGGCAGTCATATCACTCAGTTCCTGTTCCAAACCAAATCATAAGTCATTCATTCAATAAAAACCACACCACTCTCATTGCTCTCCAAACATTCACATCAAGGTACCTTGATAGAAATGTTCCCCTTGTGCTTCTTCAGAATGTCCAAGAGAACCCTGGTCCAATATCCTCTGTAGCTTAGCAGTCCAAGATCTGAAAGGGGTCTTTCAGGTGTCCCAACTTTGCTCTCCTTCTTCGACAGTTCATATGCTTTTCAATCATTCAAATTTCAACAACCAGTTTCAGTCACACTTCATCACATATACTCTAGCCACTGCTAAATAACAAAAGGCCCCTTTTACAGAAAAAGAGAGCTTACAGAAAGCAATTAGAAATTTGCCATAGCCTTTCCTTTGGTAAGGTGGAAGGGTGAGGATACATGCCAAATTGTAAGATTCCTCGGAATGTTTTTCCTTCACAAGAAAAAAGTAAACAAAATCAACAAGATTAACCACAACGTGCAGAAAAATAATAAACTAATGTGTATGGCTAACAAATGAAAAGTTTGAAGACTAAATATATTTAAATTAGAACCAAGTTCTTTCCTCATAATGCACAACTCAGTAAATCGGCAATGAAAACCTATGTCAGTTTCAAAGAGACTACTGCTGTATTGCAGGAACTTTAAACGAACTTCAAAAAACCAAGCAAAAAGGTTTAACGTGAACAAGATTGAACTCGAGACATGAAGAAAATGACAAGAATGAATCACTGCACCGGAAGCAAATTTGAAAAACTTAAGTACATGTATAAATATAAACACTAGTCCGACCACAACTTTTAAAAACACTGACTAAAAGCAAACATTATTCTCTTTGCAATTATTCAAAGCAAAATAATTACAGCATTGTAATATTTTACCTTGGAGAAATAGCCAACCATGTGACAACCTCGATCATCACATTCACACAAAACATAAAACAGAAACAGATCTACGTCATAATAGAGTGTTTTGTGATCAAGAAATAACTTGGCCAAATAACAAAGATTCTGCCCATAAACCTTGTTCTTCTTTCCATCAACCTGTTTCCAGATATAATAATAATATTTAAAATAGTAATAAAAAATTCAAACTTCGATAATAATCAAGGACTAATAATAAAAAATGTGCAGATAATTATTGCAACTTGCAACTGCCAGCAAAATAGACAGCTGCTATTTTCTAAATCGAAATAATTTCCAATATTTTAGATGTATCATTTAACTATTTCAAAACAAAATCACCTATTTTATTTTAATGAGAGAAATAATTAAAAAAATTATTGGAGTGCTGGTGCTCATCAGGTTAGGGAGCCGCAGAAACATGGGCAACCATCAATGTCTTTAAAAAAGAACTCTACCAGAATCAAAGGAGAATAATGAATTTTTATAAACAAATTGTGAGTATTCATTGCACAAAGATTTAAAGATAAGTGACAAAAAGAAAAAACTTAATTTTGAACTAAAAAAATTGAAGATAATGGAATGAGTACTAATGAGAATAAAAGGAGGAATTTGTGATATAGAGAACAGTGTAAAAAATGTACCTCAAACATCGACAGTGTGCCACTTCTATATATCTCATCACCAGGGGGATGCTTCAGATCGCATTTCCTCTGCATGAACAGGAAGCCAACGTTAGCACTGAAAATGGTGCTTAAGTGATCTGCATTGGGTATATAAAACTGGCCTCTTTCCTCTAGTTTGTGGGGCCCAAAGGAGACCGAAGAATAAATGGTAGCAGATGATTTTCATAGACTATTTTCTTTCATCAATTTTCAAGCGGTAAAGAAACTAAAAACATTCATTTCAATAAAAAAAGTTCAATTTCAAATAAGTGGAAAGAAGAAATAAATTTTAAAGACGACTAAATGATTAAAACTGAAATCCTGAGTATAAGTAAATTTCAAATGGCAAACAATACAAAACCACATATTGTTTGGAATCCCGTAGAAACCTACAAGACATAGAACTTCAATGAAGAATAAGCATATTATGATCACTACAAACTAAGCTGCTTTTGTACAATTACTGCAATAAGGAGGACCATCGTAGTAAAGTTGGTAATAGGAATATTTTTGAAGAACAAACTTTCCCCATTGTTTCAGTGCCTTAGATTGTTTATAGAAAGCTATCAGCTAGTATTTATTCTTCTCTCAAAAAAACAAAAAGATGGAAAACACAAAACAAAAAAATATAAAGTTAAAGGACTTTTTCAGTCACAGCTCACCATATGCCTCTGAAGCTGTTCTTTGCGCTTCATGAAATTGAGGCAAAACTCACAAAAGAACAGCTTCAAACAGTCATTGTATTCTGGAGGGAAGGGGGAGAAGTACCATGTCTCAATCTCATATCTTCCAAGCTCAATAGTAGCTATATTTTTCACTTTTGTAAATTCCTCATGTTCTCGCAAACTGGCAGCATCAAGCTCCTCATGTCCCTATAATTTAATAATACATATACAAATTTAAAATACAATGAACAAATATGAGAGTTGAAGCAGGAATAATCGGACCACCAGTAGAATATATTGGTTTCAACTTTCATGCACAAGAAATCAATGATCACTATCCAGCTCCAACAAAATAATATCATAATCACAATTACATGCTTCAGACAACTTCAATCTTATCATTAAAGATACTCACGCAAACATTGTTAGTGTTTTGGAAGCACTTTGCATAAGGCGTCTTAGTGTGTTAGCAATTGGGAGCACTAAAGTTTTTTGAAGAACGGCTCTTTTCATGACAAAAACTATAATAACTTAGATCCATTATCCAATAACCACATTTGATACATCTTTGACAATTGTTAGAAATTTAGCTTTATGAAAGTTGCACAATACAATAACAATCATAATTTTAACATCCCCTTAAGTTAGAACATTTGAACTTTATGCACCAAGCTTGGAACACATAAACTGATTTCTAGACCTCTCAAGGACTTAGTGAGAATGTTTACAAGGTGTTCATTAGAGCTAATAAATCCAGTACAAAGTTCCTCGAACAACAGCTTCTTCTTGACAAAATGATAATCAATCTCTAAGTTTGTTCCACTTGAATAGATAAGATGGAGAAAACACCGTGTATTCAACTTGAGCTCCTAATTGATTGATGTATATATAGATTACAAAAAGAGACAAGGCGCTTACCTTTGCCCCTAACCCTACATTTGGATACATACAAAAGAAATATAATAATAAATTATTTCAACAGTCCCCTAGAATAAGCTTCCCATATTTTCTAAGATTGTCATTGAGTTCCTGTATATAAAAATCTTATGTATCTCATAAAAAGTATATATAGTTTATTCCTAAACTTGAGTCGAACAAAATAGATTTTAAAATTATTGTTCACCTCACCATCCTAAAAAAACTTCTTTTATATAATCAATAACAATAATAAATTATATACACACTCTATTTTTTGACAGTCAATTCAAACACATTGTTAGGCATCAATTTGAATTATACTCCAATATTGATAAGATATTCAAATAGAACAGTACAGACAAAAAGTTGTGCAAGTGCAAAATTAACAGTTTATAGCATTCAATTTATTTTATGCCAAAATAGCACCTACACACTGTTGAAGCATATGCATAAGAGAAGTAAAAGTATAGCATACGTTCTGTGGTGTGTATTTGTGTCCAACAGCATACTTTGAAACTGTAACTGAAAAAGTAATAACTCTACCTCTACATGAGTCTCATCAATCTTCCTCTTTTGATGGCGCGTCATCTTCAAGCCCGTCGCACCCTAAAAACCCATAATCGCAATTTTCTAAATGAGTCCAGTCACAAAGAGAAACCAAATTTTGAAAAAAGAGGCAGACATAACATAACCAAGAAAGTAAACACCATTCAAGATATTAAATTGAAGAAAGGCCAGTACAACTGACTACAAAAGGTCCCACTGAAAGGAGACACCATTAAAAAGAAAATATGTCTGTTTTAAATATTATAAAACCAGGGCTTTAACTATAACTCAATGGCATCATTTGTTCCGTGTAACCAGTCCCATCTAGTGGAAAAAGATAAAGTTGTGTTTGTAAAGCAACAAAGACATGTCTGGACTACATTACCACTTTTTCCTTGGGAAATTCCCATAATCTTCAAAAATTAAATTGATGAGGTCAAAACAAATGCGGCAATGTACAATTTGGAGTATATATTCATTACCTTCTCCTCCACTTTCTCATCCACAACAGCCTCCACTGAATCAAGATCGAGCTGTTCAAGCCTAACCCACTCATCAAGCCTTCTATTGACTGCCAAAGAGAACAAGTTAAAAGAATTACAATAAGGCTAAGCAGTGAGCATATTATCATCATCCCTGCCAGGCAGTGTTTTAAATCCCAGTTCACGACATGTAGCAGCCAACCCCAAAAGCACTATATTAGGATAGGCACTATTTTGAAATTTGTATATCGCAGATAGCTTCGATTCTAAAGAATGATAAAAATCTACCAAAATTAATGACATTCATAATTAAGAATAAAATGTTAAAGGTTTCCTAAACAAAACATACAAGTAAATACCAACCAAAGTGAAATCCAAGTTTCTTAGAAAGGGACCCTCTATTACCAACTATCATCTTCTAAATTCAAGCTTTCTCCTTTACCATTTTCTCCACTATTACAGTTGTAGATTTCATTTGTATAACTGAGATCCCAACATTATGAACCAAAATGTCCTAATGCCTCTCTGTTCATGGCATGCTTTAGGAATCAACACACAGTGCCCCCTTCTATCACTATTCAGCCGCTATTTAGTGTACTACAGCAACTACATTAAACCTCTCCACTACGAGAACCCCTATAGTAGGTGGGGCCGCTCCACAACACTGTGCTGCTGTAAAAGAGCCATTAAAACCCTAATTTTATTACACTTCTTGGTATTCAGAAAACCAGTTATGACTGTTGTAATTAATTCAAGAGTTTGTTCGTTAATGTGCACCCAATTACTCTATAAATAGAATATTTGTAACTAATATTCAGCTTCTTCAGTAACGGAAGTATTCTACTCTTCTCCTCTCTATTCTACTTTGTTTAACTTTCATTTTTTTCCTCCAACGATGGCTTCCCTGCCCAGCCCTAATTGCGAAAAAAGTACCACACAAACACAGATTATTCCTTTCTCTTCAACATGCAACTTCTCGTTCCGTAAAACAAAACCTAAAATAAAAAATAATCCTCACTCCCGACACATAACAAATAATTCACAACAATCGAAGTTCTGGCAACGCTTCACAGGTATTCCCACCAATTTCCCAGTGAACCTTATTCGAATAAGACACAATTACACTCAAAGTCACCGACACAATACTCCCCGTTAACCCCAAACAAAAGCCCATTCGAAACCAATTCAAATTACAACTAAACAACCCAAAATCAACACACATCCCAACCAACCAACCAATCCTAGAAACCTAAACCCTAACCTTTCACTCTATTCATTGAAATCGTGAAACAGAACGAAGGACTAGAGGTCTTACACTCGGTGTAATGGACGTAATACTCATAATCGGCGTTGTGAACCTTCCGCCGTTCGATGACCTTCACGGGATGGTACTTGTTGTCCCTCCACCGGCACATGACGCGCGTGCCGACCTCCAGAGGGAGCACCGACGATCTTCGCCGCTTCGACGTGTTGGACTCCAGCGCCGTC
This sequence comes from Vigna nakashimae, assembly GCA_034642375.1. Taxonomy (NCBI): domain Eukaryota; kingdom Viridiplantae; phylum Streptophyta; class Magnoliopsida; order Fabales; family Fabaceae; genus Vigna; species Vigna nakashimae. The sequence goes on from CM067764.1 coordinate 27,023,840, forward strand.
TCTGCGCCGTCGAAGGGCGGCGATTTTCCGTTGCCGTTGGCGGTTGGGATTTCGATCGAACCCATGGGAGAGAAAGATGAGCTGATAACCGCAGGAAGAGGTGCTGAAAGATGAACTGAAAAACTGCAGGAATATAGAGTTGTTTTTTGCTGTCTCATAAATAATGCTAATATAATTTAAATTAAAATAAATAACTATTACAAATCTTATATTATTTTTATTTGTAATCATTAAAATATCCTAAAATATGTCACAATATATCTTATTCAAAAAGAGTAGATATAAATTTAACAAGTATTAGAAACATAAAAAAGAAAGAAAAAGTAATTTAAAAAATATATTTCGGTGTCCTATGCTTTTCAACTTTGTATTGCATGCTTCTTCTTCTTGTGGTTCCAAGTTTATTTTTAATTAAAATTTTTCCTTTTCATTCTCATAATAAGGAAAATAACTTTTGTAAATGTCTTTTCCAATTGGTTTTTAAATATAATTTTCAAAATACGTTTGGAGAAATGGAATTGAAAGGAACTTTTGCTCCATTTTCAAACACTACTAATTAATTTTCATAACAAATAAAAAATTAATTTTAAGTTTAATTTTGGTTTAATCATCTCATATATCTCTATTTGTGTAAAATTATTTTAATTACGTCCTCATATTTTTCATAGTCCAATTAGATTTTTTTTTCTGTAAAATTGAGTTGTGTTTGATGGCATGTTGATTGGGCAATGGTTAAGCTCGTGGTAGTGGAACTTCATACTCCTCTCGACTCACTCAATGGCAGCCCCCATCCATCACCATTACTGCCACCACCTCCATTGTAACATCCCAAAATATAGTAATTACCATAGATCAGAATTAATTACAATTAACAGTACAGTAAACAATTTTCATATTAACAGGAAACCAAGGTTCAAAGCCTAACGGCTGGTGTACAAAATAACGAACGTATCAAATTGCAGGGAAATAAAACAGCACGAACGGTTTTACAAAATGATAACCGAACGTCCCAAAATGAACTAATATTTACAGTACTACTCTAACGAGCACTCTAAGGCTCGGTCTTCACTTCCACTTCCACCAGATTTGCATCCTCCAAATTTTCTTCTTCCAGTATGACTTCAAGGGATGCATCAACATCTGCTCACATCCACAACGGATGATCATTGCATTTTGACAAGACGAAAACACATGGACAGTAGACAACACAATGGAAAACGCAAGGGTAAGCTTATATTGTTTAATTAATACAACATACATACAGTTCATAATTCAATTCACACATACCTCAAGTAACTTAATCATATAATTTAACATAGAAATATATATAAGACAGACCGTCCGGACTGTATGAACCATGTAGTTACAGGCGTCCTTGCACCCAAGTGGTGTAGTAGCCGGGATATACCTAATCAGCTTCCACTTGAGGTTAATCCTTCGCCCCTGCTAAGTGAGAGATACGAAAGACCTCCTGCCATTCCCACACATGACTACCCCCTTCTACGTGAAGATGAGTATCACGGAATATCAGGATGGACCAAGCCATCAGTAACTTATCCATGTTCATACTTTACCAATTTTAATATTCAATCATATAAGAGACGTTCCTCCCTGGAACGCTCATCCAATATCCATAATCATAGATTCAATCCATATAGTGTTCACACTGTAATTCAATATGATGTAACATCAATTTCATCTTTAACTGTAAGAGAATAACCGAACGAACGTACAGTCCACTGAACACTCAGGACGAACGTCCAAATAACTTCACTGGATACTCAGGAAATACTTAGAACGAACGTAATTTCTGTTGATTCTGTTAAATGAACTGACTCGACTTGAAGTGTACTGGTACTTAGAAAATAATCATGATAGAAACTTGAACCAGATTTAATGTACAAAGGAGGGTCAAGAACACTTAGAATTATTTTTCAAGAAATTTACATATGAATCCAATTCCAGGAATGGAACGAACGCAAAGAAAATGAATATTTAAATACTTTGAACGAACGCTATTTTATCAATTGAATATTCACTTAGTACAAACGCGAGGTATGAGACCTAGCGAGATTCAGAACGGACGCTCGTGATAAAACCGAGCGCTTATTGAGAACAGACGCTCGACATAAGGCCGAACGCTACGAATGACGAACGCTCGACATAAGGCCGAACGCTTATGAAAAACGAACGCTCGACATAAGGACGAGCGCTATCAAAGACGAACGTTCAACATAAGGCCGAACGCTAATTGGACGAACGCTTCGGTATAAGACCGAGCGTTACTTATTCATAAAGTTTTAAATATTTAAACACTGCTGAGCTAGACGAACGCTCAGACATTCAATTTGGGACGCTCGTTCATGAGCAGAATTCCTTCCAAATGAAAGAATTCCAATCTAAGTTACTTTACTAAAATGCCAAACGGTTTAAGACCGTACAGGGACGAACGTCATTTATCAGTGGGGAAGAATGAAATTTCAGATTTCGCAACCTTAGCAGAATTTTCCAGATTTCCAATTTATAACTTTATAACTTTCATTCCAGATTTAATTCACCTTAAACATCATCTTCATACAGATTTCAACAATTGAATCATTCCAAATATACAATCACTATACTCCATTCATACATGATCAGATCAGCATGCATTTAATCGAAATCAACAACACATATATAATACATACAAGCAGTGTTTGTTCATGTCAGATTAAACCAACATCAGAAATCATATCAGATATCAGTAACCGTTCATAACAGCTCAAACATCAGACTTTACATACAGGCAACTCAGATTGTAAAATCAAGCAGTATGAATTAAACATATAAGCTTCCCTTACCCGGATTAAAATTCAAGCTTGTCCTAGATGTAAAAATGGCTTTGTCCAAATACGCTTTTCTTACGTTCTTGCCTCTTCCAAAATAAAATCTAACCACAGATTACAGAACACTCAGAATACATGCTTGCATGCATGAAAAACTCTATTTTTCCAGAAACCTAAGGACGAACTACAGTAAGGAGACTTACCAGGTTGGATTAAAATTCTGTTCGGTCCAAAATGAAGATCACAGCAGTACGAATACTCCTACGGTGCTGAAATCGTGATTGGAGAAGAGATATGAGTTTTACAGTAAAGAGAAGTTCACTGGTTTTTTGAGAGAAGTTGGAGAATATGAAAGGGTGAGTTCAGAGGTTGAAGATGAGTGCGTGCAAGTGAGAGAGAATTTCGAAAATCCTGGTTTTGTTAAAATAACGTTTGATTGAACAAGCGTGTCCGAGGCTGCCACCTGCACACCAAACTCTGATTTGGAAGCCTCTTCCGCAACACGTGGCGTGCTTGCATGCAAGGATTGGTGCGTTTTTAATGCACTGAGTGTGTGTGACGTGGTGCAGGTTTCAGAGAATGATGGGGCTTGGTTTCAGTGCACTGCAGGGAGATTTATCAGCCTTGAAAGTGGGTTTTTAATGAAAATAAGCATTGATTGTGGTGAGGATTAATTAGAGGTGACAGAATTAATTTAGGCCAATTATTAAGGGTTTCACATTCTCCCTAACTACAAAAATTTTCGTCCTCGAAAATTTAGAACTCACCCGTGAATAGGTGTGGATATAAGTCCCTCATTGCACTCTCCACTTCCCACGTTGAATCTCCAGTCTTAGCATCCCACACCACCTTCACCAATCGAACATCCTTTCTCTTGTGTAATTTAGTGCGAACATCCTCAATGCGGATTGGTTGCAACTCCAACGTTCGGTCCGGTTGTAGTTGAATGTCTTCCAATTCTAAAACATGAGAGGGATTGGCTATATACTTCCTGAGTTGAGACACATGGAAGACAGGGTGAAGGTTTGATAGTTGAGGAGGCAACGCAAGTTCATAAGCCACTGGTCCAATCTTCTTCAGAATTTGATACGGCCCTATGAACTTGGGAGACAGCTTCTTTGGACGAACAACTCTTCCCACTCCAGTGATTGGATTCAGCCTCAAAAATACATGCTCTCCTGCCGCAAACTCCAAGGGTCTTCTCCTTCTATCTGCATAAGATTTCTGTCTGCTCAGGGATGTCTTCAATCTTTCCTGGATCAACTTCACTTTGTCAGTAGTTTGCTGGATGAGCTCTGGTCCAGTTAGCACATTCTCTCCTTCCTGAAACCAGCAAAGTGGCGTTCTGCACTTCCTCCCATAGAGAGCTTCAAACGGCGCCATACCAATGCTAGACTGGAAGCTGTTGTTGTATGTGAATTCCACCAGTGGCAAGACCTCATCCCATGCGCCTACGTGGTCCAGGACACAAGTCCTAAGCAAGTCTTCTAACGTCTGGATGGTTCGTTCAGATTGGCCGTCTGTTTGAGGGTGATATGCTGAACTCATCTGCAGCTTGCTTCCTAATTCACCTTGTAGAGATTGCCAAAACCGAGATGTGAATCTCGTGTCTCGGTCAGAAACTATGCTTGAAGGCACTCCATGAAGACGCACTATCTCCTTGATGTACAGCTTAGCCAAATTTGTCATTGACATCTTCAAATTCACGGCCAAGAAGTGGGCACTCTTAGTCAATCTATCCACGATCACCCAAATCGAATCATGGTTCCTAACTGTTCGTGGTAGATGAGTCACAAAGTCCATTGAGATGCTGTCCCACTTCCATTCAGGAATTTCCAATTGTTGAAGCAATCCACCTGGACGTTGGTGTTCAGCCTTGGCACGTTGATAGGTTAAGCAAGATGCCACAAAGCGTGCGACGTCACTCTTCATTCCAGGCCACCAGAACGACTCCCTAAGATCCTTATACATCTTAGTCATACCAGGATGTATGCTAAGACGGCTATGATGCGCTTCCTCCAGTATGATCCGCTTCAGCTCGCCAAAATTTGGAATGCATGTCCTATCCATGTACCGCAATAGGCCATCCGTTCCAACATTAAATTCCTTGGCTTGATCCGAACCAAGCACGCTCAATATCTTTACCAGCTCTTCATCCTCACGTTGCTTCATTCTAATCTGATCAAACACATCGCTAGATATTCTAATATTACAGCATTTAATGTTGTTAGGCTCCAACTCAAACTGTAATTTCAGATCTCTGAAACTCTCCACTAGGTGCAGCTCCTTCACCATCATTAACGAGACATGCACTGCCTTCCTGCTTAGAGCATCCGCCACTACATTGGCTTTCCCAGGGTGATACAGCAGTTCAAACTCATAGTCTTTTAAAAATTCCAACCAACGTCTTTGCCTCATATTCAGCTCCCTCTGATCAAACAAATATTTGAGGCTCTTGTGATCACTAAAGACTTGGAATGTTGATCCGTATAAATAGTGCCTCCAAACCTTTAGTGCAAAAACGACAGCTGCCAACTCCAGGTCGTGTGTGGGATAGTTGCGTTCATGAATCTTCAACTGGCGAGACGCGTACGCTACTGCACGTCTCTCTTGCATGAGCACACAGCCCAAACCTTGATGAGAAGCGTCACAGTATACTTCAAAAGGCTTGGACGTGTCTGGAATAATTAGCACTGGAGCGCTCGTCAATTTATTCTTTAATTCTTGAAAACGTTCTTCACACAAATCAGTCCACGCGAATGGTTGATCCTTCCTGGTGAGCTGAGTCAGGGGTGCTACTATCTTAGAAAATCCCTCAATGAAACGCCTATAGTAGCCTGCCAGACCAACGAAGCTTCTTACTTCCGTGACCGAACGCGGACTCTTCCAATCCAACACTGCTCGTACCTTAGCTGGATCCACTGAAATACCTTCAGCCGAGACCACATGCCCCAAAAACTGCACCTCTTTTAACCAGAATTCACACTTGGACAGCTTTGCATACAACTTCTTTTCTCTCAACATGTTCAGCACTGCCCTCAAGTGTTCTTCATGTTCAATTTGCGTTTTAGAGTAGATGAGAATATCATCTATGAAAACGACCACAAACTTGTCCAAGTAAGGTCTGAATATCCGGTTCATATAATCCATGAAGATGGCTGGAGCGTTAGTCACACCGAACGGCATCACTACATATTCGTAGTGTCCATAACGAGATCTAAAAGCAGTCTTATGAATGTCATCCTCCTTCACTCTAATCTGATGATATCCAGACCGCAAGTCAATTTTCGAAAACATTGTGGCCCCATGCAATTGATCCAGTAAGTCATCTATTCTTGGCAAGGGGTACTTGTTCTTGATGGTCAGCTTGTTTAATTGCCTGTAGTCTATACATAACCGAGAGCTGCCATCCTTCTTTTTCACCAAGAGCACAGGAGCTCCCCATGGTGATACACTTGGTCTAATGAATTGCTTCTCCATAAGCTCTTCGATTTGCTTCTTGAGTTCAACCAACTCTGCAGGTGCCATTCGGTATGGTTGAACGGATATAGGTGCTGCAGTCGTCACCAAATCAATGGTGAATTCAACTTCCCTAACAGGAGGCAACCCTGGTATCTCCTCTGGAAAAACGTCTAGAAATTCATTCACGACTGTGCGTTCAATGCTGCTCTTATTGAGCGTTCGCTCTTCTGCCAACCCTCCTAACTCCTTATCTTCATGTGTCATGATGAGAAAACAGCTTGCACCTTCCATTATATCTTCTTTTAATTTACTGAGCGTCACACCCAAGCATTCTTCATCATCTTCAGGAAACACTAATTCTTTCTTGCCACAATCTATAATGATGTGGTTGGTAGCCAACCAATCCATTCCTAGAATTATTTCCAAGTCCTTCAAAGGTAAACAAATCAAGTTCACCTTATAACTATGCCCCTCAACCACAATAGGACATCTAATGCACACGGTAGATGTCCTAATCTCTCCAGCCGCTGGTGTTGATACCACCAAGTCAAACTGCATATCTCTCTCCACTATTCCCAGCTTTTCAACACACGCCTTCGAGATGAAGGAGTGCGTCGCCCCAGAGTCAAACAGTACATGACAAGGCATTCCAAACAGCAAGCATTCACCAGTTATAAGATTACCTGCGCTTGCTGCCTCCGCTCCAGTGATAGCATACACACGACCTACTGCTTGTGCTCGTCCCCCTCTTGGCTGATTTCTTCCAGCGTTTGGTGGTCTCATCACTGCTCTTCCACTCATGTTACACTCGTTCTCCACGTGCCCATTTCGCCCACATCTGTTGCAGTGCTTTCCTCCCACTAGTTGAGGGCAGGACGAACGGTAATGCGGCCCCCCACATTGAAAACAAGTTACATTTCCTTGTCCAGTTTGTCCGACAGGAATCACTGCTTGAGAACCACTCGTATTGGCTGATTGATTTGGACGAGCGTAAGGTAGTCTCCTTTGAACAGAACCTCCCCTGGACACAATTGGTCCCCTACTAACTTGTTGTTGCTTCTTGTGTCTTTCAGCTTCTGCCATATTTTTCTCCAAAACTTTGGCCCTCTCAACCATGGCAGGAAACGTTCTTATGCACAAACTTGAAATCATAACCTTTAAATCACTTCGCAGACCGTTCTCAAACTTCCGACATTGCCACTCCTCACTGGTTGCCATAGTATTGAACCGCACAAGGTGCTTAAATTTATTGGTGTATTCTGAAACTGACATACTCCCCTGAACCAACTGTAGAAATTCAACTTCCTTTGCAAAACGGACGCTGTCAGGGAAGTATTCTTCATAAAATTTATTCCTGAAAACCTCCCAAGTGACTGGTTGATGAGCGTCTGTTAAGATGGCTCTAGCGCTCGCCCACCAGTGGCTAGCTTCTCCAGTTAATAAGTACTCAGTGTAAGCTAAACGGTTCTCATCCGGACACCTCTTGGCATTGAAGATCCTCTCCATATCCCTTAGCCACTGGTCTGCCTCATCAGGGAGGCATTTGCCACTGAACTTGGATGGATGGTGCTGGAGAAAACTCTCTAAACTCCATTCAGCAGTTGGTTGAGCAACATGTTGAGTAGCATTTGAAGAAGAAGCTCCAGGAGTACCTCTAGTGGCAGCCAGAATGTCCATTAACTGCCTCTGAGTCGCTTCTGAATTGAGACGAGAGGCCTCCAAGCTCTGCATGGCATCCTGATTTTGCCTCATCAAGGCAGCGTTCTGCTCTATTAATGTTGTGTTTTGTTGTTGTAGCCTATCAATAACCGTTTCCAACATCCTGGCATTATTAGGAGCGTCAGGGTCATTAGGTTGTGAGGGAGGAGGTAGCCTAGGTGCCATTTGTTCTCTGGATACAGAGAAAAACAAACGAACGTTAGTTATGTTCAAGAGTTAAATCAATAATAACTCATTAAACATATAATAAGCACACAGCAAAAACACAGTGTACTCATAACCCTACAGTGTTCTTAAGAGAACAAAACTGCTCTAATACCACTATTGTAACATCCCAAAATATAGTAATTACCATAGATCAGAATTAATTACAATTAACAGTACAGTAAACAGTTTTCATATTAACAGGAAACCAAGGTTCAAAGCCTAACGGCTGGTGTACAAAATAACGAACGTATCAAATTGCAGGGAAATAAAACAGCACGAACGGTTTTACAAAATGATAACCGAACGTCCCAAAATGAACTAATATTTACAGTACTACTCTAACGAGCACTCTAAGGCTCGGTCTTCACTTCCACTTCCACCAGATTTGCATCCTCCAAATTTTCTTCTTCCAGTATGACTTCAAGGGATGCATCAACATCTGCTCACATCCACAACGGATGATCATTGCATTTTGACAAAACGAAAACACATGGACAGTAGACAACACAATGGAAAACGCAAGGGTAAGCTTATATTGTTTAATTAATACAACATACATACAGTTCATAATTCAATTCACACATACCTCAAGTAACTTAATCATATAATTTAACATAGAAATATATATAAGACAGACCGTCCGGACTGTATGAACCATGTAGTTACAGGCGTCCTTGCACCCAAGTGGTGTAGTAGCCGGGATATACCTAATCAGCTTCCACTTGAGGTTAATCCTTCGCCCCTGCTAAGTGAGAGATACGAAAGACCTCCTGCCATTCCCACACATGACTACCCCCTTCTACGTGAAGATGAGTATCACGGAATATCAGGATGGACCAAGCCATCAGTAACTTATCCATGTTCATACTTTACCAATTTTAATATTCAATCATATAAGAGACGTTCCTCCCTGGAACGCTCATCCAATATCCATAATCATAGATTCAATCCATATAGTGTTCACACTGTAATTCAATATGATGTAACATCAATTTCATCTTTAACTGTAAGAGAATAACCGAACGAACGTACAGTCCACTGAACACTCAGGACGAACGTCCAAATAACTTCACTGGATACTCAGGAAATACTTAGAACGAACGTAATTTCTGTTGATTCTGTTAAATGAACTGACTCGACTTGAAGTGTACTGGTACTTAGAAAATAATCATGATAGAAACTTGAACCAGATTTAATGTACAAAGGAGGGTCAAGAACACTTAGAATTATTTTTCAAGAAATTTACATATGAATCCAATTCCAGGAATGGAACGAACGCAAAGAAAATGAATATTTAAATACTTTGAACGAACGCTATTTTATCAATTGAATATTCACTTAGTACAAACGCGAGGTATGAGACCTAGCGAGATTCGGAACGGACGCTCGTGATAAAACCGAGCGCTTATTGAGAACAGACGCTCGACATAAGGCCGAACGCTACGAATGACGAACGCTCGACATAAGGCCGAACGCTTATGAAAAACGAACGCTCGACATAAGGACGAGCGCTATCAAAGACGAACGTTCAACATAAGGCCGAACGCTAATTGGACGAACGCTTCGGTATAAGACCGAGCGTTACTTATTCATAAAGTTTTAAATATTTAAACACTGCTGAGCTAGACGAACGCTCAGACATTCAATTTGGGACGCTCGTTCATGAGCAGAATTCCTTCCAAATGAAAGAATTCCAATCTAAGTTACTTTACTAAAATGCCAAACGGTTTAAGACCGTACAGGGACGAACGTCATTTATCAGTGGGGAAGAATGAAATTTCAGATTTCGCAACCTTAGCAGAATTTTCCAGATTTCCAATTTATAACTTTATAACTTTCATTCCAGATTTAATTCACCTTAAACATCATCTTCATACAGATTTCAACAATTGAATCATTCCAAATATACAATCACTATACTCCATTCATACATGATCAGATCAGCATGCATTTAATCGAAATCAACAACACATATATAATACATACAAGCAGTGTTTGTTCATGTCAGATTAAACCAACATCAGAAATCATATCAGATATCAGTAACCGTTCATAACAGCTCAAACATCAGACTTTACATACAGGCAACTCAGATTGTAAAATCAAGCAGTATGAATTAAACATATAAGCTTCCCTTACCCGGATTGAAATTCAAGCTTGTCCTAGATGTAAAAATGGCTTTGTCCAAATACGCTTTTCTTACGTTCTTGCCTCTTCCAAAATAAAATCTAACCACAGATTACAGAACACTCAGAATACATGCTTGCATGCATGAAAAACTCTATTTTTCCAGAAACCTAAGGACGAACTACAGTAAGGAGACTTACCAGGTTGGATTAAAATTCTGTTCGGTCCAAAATGAAGATCACAGCAGTACGAATACTCCTACGGTGCTGAAATCGTGATTAGAGAAGAGATATGAGTTTTACAGTAAAGAGAAGTTCACTGGTTTTTTGAGAGAAGTTGGAGAATATGAAAGGGTGAGTTCAGAGGTTGAAGATGAGTGCGTGCAAGTGAGAGAGAATTTCGAAAATCCTGGTTTTGTTAAAATAACGTTTGATTGAACAAGCGTGTCCGAGGCTGCCACCTGCACACCAAACTCTGATTTGGAAGCCTCTTCCGCAACACGTGGCGTGCTTGCATGCAAGGATTGGTGCGTTTTTAATGCACTGAGTGTGTGTGACGTGGTGCAGGTTTCAGAGAATGATGGGGCTTGGTTTCAGTGCACTGCAGGGAGATTTATCAGCCTTGAAAGTGGGTTTTTAATGAAAATAAGCATTGATTGTGGTGAGGATTAATTAGAGGTGACAGAATTAATTTAGGCCAATTATTAAGGGTTTCACATCCATCAACATTCAGACACCTTTCTAATTAGGGATTCTCTCAAATTAGGGATTTAAGAATATTCCATACTTTTTATTTATAACAGGCAATCAGGTATACAAAGAAGAATTTGAAGAAGAATCAAGAGCATGGGAAGGTGGCCATGGAGATGTCAAAGGCACAAGTGTGAGATCCATGGAGGTGGCCATGGAGGATCGAGGAAGGGGATGAGAAGTTTCCTTACTCGTTTGCTTTTTCATTTGTAAATTACACCTAAAAAGACGATTTTGTGACACGTCATTAAAAATTATACGGTTAAGATGCCACTAGACACAAATTTTAACGTCGTCCACTAAATTTAATGGCAAGGTTAAAATTAACTCAATTTTACAGAAAAAGTAACCTAATTAGGATAAAAAAAAATACGAGAACCTAATGAAGATAATTCTACACAAATAGGGACATTTGAGATGATTAAATCTTTAACCTTTAATAATAGTAAAACATACTATTTTTTATTATCATTTCCATTTTCCAGATGTCATCATTATAAAAATAAAGCTTAATATCATTGTTGGTCTCTATTTTTGCCAACTTTATTTCGGGTGGAACTCATTTTTATCAAATGTTCAATATAGTCCCTTGTATCGTAATTTATGTTTGATGTGATATTTCTGGTTAATGACGTTTAAATCATGGTACAATATCCAATCAAAAACCATGAGGGGCCCTCCACTTGTGCTTACTTCAGCTTGTTCCAAGAATACTTTGCCTCTTTCTTCTTTCTTTAGTAACCGTGCACATTACCCATGATCATAACTTTTCCCATGTGCTCAAAAGTAAATAAGGGGTAGCCATGAATGTTCACGTGAACTGAGTTACCACATAGGCAATATTCCACTTCCAAGTTTCCAAATAAATCATTGTGCAGCTTCTTCCAATTTAAATAACACAATGTAAATAAATATTCCTCCAATTGTTCCAAATTATATTTCCAAAATTTTCCCTACAATCACTAATACAAATAATTAGTCTCAAATAATTCAAATTAATTAAAATAAGAATTATTGGTTAATTTAAGCACAATTAGTAAAAACGGGGAAATACTGGACAATTAAGCATAATTCCGTGATTAATTCTAACACAATAAACTAAGTGAAGTGAATAAAATATCGATTCATCAGCCAACTCTAGAGAAGGGTGGTTAGAGGGACCTCATGGGATGCTCTAGCCTTGACTTGAGACAAGATATGTTTGCACACATTTTGGCATAATAACATTCAAATTCATCAAGTGCTTTTACAAGGAAGGAGACCCTTCTATTTATAGAGAAAGGTGTCTCCAAAGTAGACAAGAAACCCTAAAAACAATCCATTCTTAAAGAGACATGTGGCAATCCTCTTTTACAAAGTTTCTCCACTCTTAGAGTGCCATGTGGCAATCCACTTTTGTAAAGTCTTCTCCACTCTTGAAGTAGCATGTTGCAATCCACTTTTGCAAAGTTCCTCCACTCTTAAAGTGCCATGTGACAATCCACTTTTGCAAAGTTTCTCCACTCTTAGAGTGACATATGGCAATCCACTTTAGTAAGAGTTTCTCCACTTAGAAAATGACACATGGCCACTTCCTTCTTAAGAAAAACTCTTCACTTAAGAGCTTGCCATGTGGCCATCATGTCCCATGGTGGGACACACTCTTTAAAAATAAGATTACAAACCATACAATACTTAGCCCTTAATACAAGGCCTAAAATTAAATACTATACTATTTGACCCTTAATACAAGGTCTAAAATACACACAATTTTACTAAGAAAATGTTGATGGCTCATGATGATTAGAGCTCGGACCCACCTTTCATAGATGAATCCAACTCTTCTTAAGTATGCTTAACCATGGCTAGGGCATATGCCATCAGCACATGCCCAAATTCCACCGTCCGGAATTGTTTTACCAACTCCTTCACTTTATGATAATAACGAAGCAGTTGATCATCCTTTGTCTGGAAGCTCCCCGTCAGCTGCCCTACCACCAACTGGGAATCCGTTCGGCATTTGACCGAGACTGCCCCCAAGTCCTTAGCCAGCTCGAGCCCGGCCAGCACTGCTTCGTATTCGGCCTGGTTATTACTTATCTTGAACCAAAAGACAATTGTCTGTTCTATAACAGAGCCGTCCGGTCCTTCCAACACAATTCCTGCTCCACCACTAGACTTCTCCGAGGAGCCATCTGTAACACCCTAATATTTTAAAGGGTATTACTGATAGTAGAGACTAAATTAATTTGATATATTTTATAAACCATCAAACTTTATTTCAATTCTCCCAAAGTACAATACCAAACTTACAAACTTCAAACAATATAGTCTTCACCACTTAACATAAATTCGAATTTCAACTTATAAGTTTTACACAACATAATTTTTCCAATACAAATTTATTTTTTTTACAAAATATCCCTGAAAGTTTTTCCCCGCGTCTCTCTCATCTCTAAGCTTTTTCAACCGCATCTGCGACATTATCTATTCACATATAACATGAGTTATATGATCATAGCACAAACAAATAAGGGTAAGCCAACCATATCATAAAATCATTAAACTTGTAATAAAAATATTATAATCATGTATTTCTGCAATAGATAAAATATCATTATTCCGATGTCATTAATTCATCATTATCAAAATCATCTTTCTCATTTCCATAAATCTTACAAGTGTTCCATGCTTACTCATGAAGCCTTATGGTCAGACCGCTCTCTGCCTGCTTCCTTAAGCCTCACTTATATACTATGTCTTACTTTCTGAAGCCTTATGGTCAGACCCCTCTCTGCCTGCTTCTATAAAACTTACGAATCATATGTTTATGTCAAAGCCTTATGGTCAGACCACTTTCTGCCTGCTTTCATAAACCTCAAGTGTTACTTTGCTCATACCAAACTCTCATGGTATAACTCGAACAAACTACTCCCGGTAGTAAACATCATTTCATAAGTAATGATTTCTCATATCCACCCCAACATTTCATAAAACCAACAATTCATACCCTCTTATCCACCTAACTCAATCATGTTCATTCTTTAATCATGAATTCATAATCACCCGTTTTGGTATCAATAAATCAAACATATTGCCAGATATCATGCTTCATATTATAAACTCATTTTGCCCATAACGAGTATAACTCAACATATTTTCACCAAACAAAGATCATGGATCAGCCAAAATATATCAACATATCTTAAGAACTACATATTAAAGTCTGGGCTCAATGTAATGATAAATAAAATATATATGAAATTTTTACCATGATAATATTATGCATCTACAATCAACTTGTTTTATTTTATTTTCATCCTATTATAGATTTTTCTTTACCCCAATTGGTCACCGGAGAGGACCCAGATGTCTGAACGCATCAAACTCACCTTCGACGCCAGCACATATGACTAGTCACAACTGACTGGACCAGGCCAGGGCTGCTCTATGATCAGGGATGTGCCAACTCAGGTTTTTAAGGTTCCTCTATCCTACCAACAAAGGGAGGTCCTCAATAATTAACAATTTATTTATTTAATTTATCTACCTTATTTTCTTATGCTCTAAATCTTAAAATGCTTAATTTTAGTTCCTCTCACAACAACCTCAACCAGTATCTGTATATCTATTTAATACCCATATACAAGTTATTACAGAACCCTTATTCCAAACCTCCCAACAAGATCAATTTCAGCCAACAAACTCATTCAATAAATTCATCACAATAAACATCCATAATAGAATTCATACAAGATAATTATAAACAATTAACAATAATAAAACATTACAATAAATGGTCATAGAAGAATACAATATTTGACAATCATAAAAATAATCTTAATATAAAAATTCATGGGGAAACAAGAAGTTGAATCTGGCAGAGCCGGTTAGACAACTTCTAATCCATCCAAAAATACAATATAATTAAATAACAAGAACAATAACATGTATGGGGAAATAAGAAGTTGAATCTGGCAGAGCCGGTTAGACAACTTCTAATCCTTCCAAAAATGCAATAAAATAAATAAGTAAAGCAATAAATAGTTTGGGGAAACAAGAAGTTGAATCTGGCAGAGCCGGTTAGACAACTTCTAATCCTTCCAAAATGCAATAAAATAAATAAGTAAAGAAATAAAACGTTTGGGGAAACAAGAAATTGAATCTGGCAGAGCCGGTTAGACAATTTCTAATCCTTCCAAAATACAAAAATAAACAACTAATAACATACAAATGGCATAACATAATCAATATCACGTTTTACAACTATCACACTTGGATATCAACACAAAAGCATACTCTCATTTAAATTCAAAATCATACAGAAACAAAATACTCCATAATCAAGATTTAAGATCAGACAAAAGCAAAATATAGCATATTTAAGACTCAAGATAATACAAAAGGAGATACTCAAGGTTAGCTTCCCTTACCTCTATTACAGACGTAATCTCCTCGCTCTCTGAAAACTTCCAGAATATCCCCTTTGAAATTAGAAATTCTTCCAACTCTCTTCTCTCAAAAATTTTCTAAGTTCTTTGGTGTAAATTTTCAGCCTCCCCCCTTGGCTATTTATAGTAAAAAATTTTACTATTCATTTTTACTATTCATTTTTACTATTCATTTTTTTATTCATTTTACTATTACAAAAATAATTTTTTATTTGCAAATTGGTGAATTCTGATCTCAAAGCTACGTGGAACACTTATCCTTTCCAAAAATAATTTTTTTTTTAATTTTTTTTTTACTATTCACTTTTTACTATTCACTATTTACTATTCACTATTTACTTTTTTTTTTAATTTAATATCTGACTTACAAATATTTTCAAGGATCTTACAATCTCCCCAACAACAATTATTTTCGCCTTCGAAAATTATTTATTTAAACAAATACTATTTAACAAAAGAATACTTACAAAAGAGATATGGATTTTCAAAAACCATTGCTCTGATACCCAACAGTGTAACACCCCGATTTAGGCGTTACAATTTATTTTTCCACAAAAATACATATATAACTTTTCTTTAACAATTTTCAACACCAACAAAATATTAAGTGCTTTATTACAACACAAGTCTTCTGAAATAAAATTTCACACAATTCATAAACTTCTGAAATTTAAAATTTCACACAGTTTGAAATTTCAAAACATATTTATTTAGAAATCCCCCATGTCTCTCTTTTTTTTTTTTTTCACAGATCTCTCATCTTCTAAGCAAGTCCAGAACCATCTGCTAATTCATCTTAAATAGTTTCTGCTCCCGTATAATATCACACATTATACGATCATTGCATTCACATACACAAACACAAACAATAGGGTGAGCTAACTGAAACAAGCATACAATCCATTCACAATCCGTTAATAATACATCCACAGTATTCAATACAGTTAAGCATTATCACAATATCATTGCTCAACAATTTTACTATTCCACTTATCAAAGTATTACAACTTCACCTCATCCGACCTACTTACCAAAGTAGTACAAACCAAGTTATTCTCTCTACTTATCAAAGTAGCACCGCAAGACAATACTGTCTACTTATCAAAGCAACACAGTATAATTAATTCGCCTACTTACCAAAGTAGCATAAAACAAGATCTTCTGTCTACTTACCAAAGTAGCACAGTATAGTTAATCTGCCTACTTATCAAAGTAGCCCGATTTATATCATTCTCTTTATCTCTTCATTCATCATCTCATCCTGCCTACTTATCAAAGTAGCGCAAATCACCCTGCTTACTTACCAAAGTAACGCAGACTCAACATCTACTCGCCTACTTACCAAAGTAGCGCAAACCAACATCATTTATATTATTTCAACAAATTATTCATAATCAAGCACAACCCATCCAAAACTAATCATATTCAACAAGCATAAGAGAACCAGTGAACTTTTCTCAATTCCCTTCTGTCTACTTACCAATGTAGCATAAATTAACCAAATTACATTTTCCTAACATATCATTCATAACCAATCACATGCCATCTCAACCACTAATCCCGAACCAATCATGCTCAACAAGCACATAATAACCAATCAACATATCTCAGTTTCAATCCTGCCTACTTACCAAAGTAGCACAAATTAACCAAATTACCTTTTCTAACATATTATTTATCGGCGATCTAAACCAATCAAACTAATCAACAACATGTTTAGATCATATGGTAAGCTTTTCAGTCCAATCCAACGGTTAATGAGGCGGAAATCATCAATTTTGTATAAATGATCCAAAACATAAATTAAACAGTATTGAGATCCCTCAGAAGGTACGAAATTAATATCTCTAAATCTGTAACTCCGATCTAAAATCCGAACGGTCGAAGTATACCACTATCTCTTAAGAACAACATACTAAAATTTCCGATTAATCTAACGGTTATCTAAATAGATATGAAGAATTTACCGAGGTAACTCAGAGACAGAATTTTAAGTGGTTCTCGGTTAAACTCAAAATGCGGAATGAATTTCTCTAAGCACAGACATCTAATTCCAAATCTGAATGGTCAAGATCACCTAATATGTCTTATGAACTACATACTAAAGTTTGGGCTCAATCTAACGGTAAATGAAATATCTATGAAATTTTTACCATTATAACTTAAGAACAGAATTACAGTGTTCATCAAATATTTCCAACTTTCGAAATTTCTTTCTCTAAGCATAGACCTTCAATTACAAATCCGATCGGTCACAGTGTATTAATATGTCTTAGGGATCCTATATCAAATTTTTGAGGTTGATCTAACAGTCAAATAGGTCAGAATCTATATTTTACTGAGACAACTTAGTAACAGAACTACAGGGGTAACTAAATTACTCAAACTTATAGGATTTATTTATCCAAGTACAGACTTTTATTTTCAAATCCGAACGGTCAAAGTTTAGTAATATGTCTTAGGATTCACATATTAAAATTTTAACTAAATCCAACGGTGAAAAATATTAATAGAAATTTATTACCACAGTAACTCGAAAATAAGAAATTATAATCATGAAAACCAAATTTTACACAAGTCAGTAGATAACTACCATTACCAAATTTTTAACATATTCATATTCATATTCATGATCATAACAAGAAAGGATTAGCTCCCCTTCATCAAAGTCAAGCAATTGGAACCATATTTCTAACCACAAAATTCTAGAAATTAAGTTGAGTTAGCTCCCCTTACCTCATGAAGACTAAAACACCTTAAACTCTTCTTTAAAGAGAGCAACTCCTCTCCTCCTTGCTAGACCAAGTCAGCCTCCACTCTTAGGACACTTAGGATTTCGTTCACCGCCCACCAAGGACCTCTCTACTCTCCCCCAAAACTCCAAATCTGATTTGGAATTGAAAGAAGATGTCTTAGACAACTAAGGACCCATGCACTTGGCACTTAGCAATAATAAACAACCAATGGACCATCCTAAACCATTTTCCAGCCCTAAAACATGGTAGGAAAGTCTCCAAAGGGTCCCAAAATGTTCTCCTAGTCCAGAACACAACCTACCCACTCCAAAAAGTCGCAACTTGTAAAAATACACCTAAAATTAAGGTTGGACGCTAGCCCTTGGACAGCAAAACTGTCACGTTTTCCCCAGCTCGGTTAGACCCCTTCCCGAAGTCCAAAATATGCGTAAGAGTAGTCAGATTGAAACTCTTTGAGTCTAGTTTCCAATAAAACAAGAATCAACTCAATTGATATTTTACTAAGAATAATAATTTCACTCCCCAAAGTCCCAAAATATTTTCGAAAACCATTGCTCTGATACCAAAATGTAACACCCTAATATTTTAAAGGGTATTACTGATAGTAGAGACTAAATTAATTTGATATATTTTATAAACCATCAAACTTTATTTCAATTCTCCCAAAGTACAATACCAAACTTACAAACTTCAAACAATATAGTCTTCACCACTTAACATAAATTCGAATTTCAACTTATAAGTTTTACACAACATAATTTTTCCAATACAAATTTATTTTTTTTTACAAAATATCCCTGAAAGTTTTTCCCCGCGTCTCTCTCATCTCTAAGCTTTTTCAACCGCATCTGCGACATTATCTATTCACATATAACATGAGTTATATGATCATAGCACAAACAAATAAGGGTAAGCCAACCATATCATAAAATCATTAAACTTGTAATAAAAATATTATAATCATGTATTTCTGCAATTGATAAAATATCATTATTCCGATGTCATTAATTCATCATTATCAAAATCATCTTTCTCATTTCCATAAATCTTACAAGTGTTCCATGCTTACTCATGAAGCCTTATGGTCAGACCGCTCTCTGCCTGCTTCCTTAAGCCTCACTTATATACTATGTCTTACTTTCTGAAGCCTTATGGTCAGACCCCTCTCTGCCTGCTTCTATAAAACTTACGAATCATATGTTTATGTCAAAGCCTTATGGTCAGACCACTTTCTGCCTGCTTTCATAAACCTCAAGTGTTACTTTGCTCATACCAAACTCTCATGGTATAACTCGAACAAACTACTCCCGGTAGTAAACATCATTTCATAAGTAATGATTTCTCATATCCACCCCAACATTTCATAAAACCAACAATTCATACCCTCTTATCCACCTAACTCAATCATGTTCATTCTTTAATCATGAATTCATAATCACCCGTTTTGGTATCAATAAATCAAACATATTGCCAGATATCATGCTTCATATTATAAACTCATTTTGCCCATAACGAGTATAACTCAACATATTTTCACCAAACAAAGATCATGGATCAGCCAAAATATATCAACATATCTTAAGAACTACATATTAAAGTCTGGGCTCAATGTAATGATAAATAAAATATATATGAAATTTTTACCATGATAATATTATGCATCTACAATCAACTTGTTTTATTTTATTTTCATCCTATTATAGATTTTTCTTTACCCCAATTGGTCACCGGAGAGGACCCAAATGTCTGAACGCATCAAACTCACCTTCGACGCCAGCACATATGACTAGTCACAACTGACTGGACCAGGCCAGGGCTGCTCTATGATCAGGGATGTGCCAACTCAGGTTTTTAAGGTTCCTCTATCCTACCAACAAAGGGAGGTCCTCAATAATTAACAATTTATTTATTTAATTTATCTACCTTATTTTCTTATGCTCTAAATCTTAAAATGCTTAATTTTACTTCCTCTCACAACAACCTCAACCAGTATCTGTATATCTATTTAATACCCATATACAAGTTATTACAGAACCCTTATTCCAAACCTCCCAACAAGATCAATTTCAGCCAACAAACTCATTCAATAAATTCATCACAATAAACATCCATAATAGAATTCATACAAGATAATTATAAACAATTAACAATAATAAAACATTACAATAAATGGTCATAGAAGAATACAATATTTGACAATCATAAAAATAATCTTAATATAAAAATTCATGGGGAAACAAGAAGTTGAATCTGGCAGAGCCGGTTAGACAACTTCTAATCCATCCAAAAATACAATATAATTAAATAACAAGAACAATAACATGTATGGGGAAATAAGAAGTTGAATCTGGCAGAGCCGGTTAGACAACTTCTAATCCTTCCAAAAATGCAATAAAATAAATAAGTAAAGCAATAAATAGTTTGGGGAAACAAGAAGTTGAATCTGGCAGAGCCGGTTAGACAACTTCTAATCCTTCCAAAATGCAATAAAATAAATAAGTAAAGAAATAAAACGTTTGGGGAAACAAGAAATTGAATCTGGCAGAGCCGGTTAGACAATTTCTAATCCTTCCAAAATACAAAAATAAACAACTAATAACACACAAATGGCATAACATAATCAATATCACGTTTTACAACTATCACACTTGGATATCAACACAAAAGCATACTCTCATTTAAATTCAAAATCATACAGAAACAAAATACTCCATAATCAAGATTTAAGATCAGACAAAAGCAAAATATAGCATATTCAAGACTCAAGATAATACAAAAGGAGATACTCAAGGTTAGCTTCCCTTACCTCTATTACAGACGTAATCTCCTCGCTCTCTGAAAACTTCCAGAATATCCCCTTTGAAATTAGAAATTCTTCCAACTCTCTTCTCTAAAAAAATTTCTAAGTTCTTTGGTGTAAATTTTCAGCCTCCCCCCTTGGCTATTTATAGTAAAATATTTTACTATTCATTTTTACTATTCATTTTTTTATTCATTTTACTATTACAAAAATAATTTTTTATTTGCAAATTGGTGAATTCTGATCTCAAAGCTACGTGGAACACTTATCCTTTCCAAAAATAATTTTTTTTTTTTAATTTTTTTTTTACTATTCACTTTTTACTATTCACAATTTACTATTCACTATTTACTTTTTTTTTTTTTAATTTAGTATCTGACTTACAAATATTTTCAAGGATCTTACACCATCCACATAGAGGATCCACTCTTGGTGACCTTCATCTTCCCAAGGTAACTCGACTGCAAAGTCGGCCAAATGTTGCCCTCGGATCGACCCTCTTGGTTCAAACTGGAGTCCAAATTCAGACAACTCCACGGACCATCCCACAATTCTCCCGGCCAGATCTGGTTTGCGCAGTATTTTTGCGATCGGGTGATCTGTTCCAACTATCACCTGATGACTCTGGAAGTATGGCCTTAAGCGCCGCGCCGCCATCACCAGTGCCAAAGCGATCTTCTCGACTCGCTTGTACCTGGTTTCCGCCGGTTGCAACGTTTGGCTGACGAAGTACACGAGTTTGAATTCAGGTTGCTCCTGTACCAACGCCGAGCTGACCGTGTCCTCCGAGATCGCCAGGAATAGTTGCAACGCATGCCCTGCATCAGGTCGTCCCATGACCGGTGGGCTGACCAATATGCGTTTTACCTCGTTAAAGGCTTGCTCACACTGATCGTCCCAATCAGTACCCGAACTCTTCTTCATAATTCTCACGATCGGCTTTATCCGCTCGGCTAACTTGGGAATAAAACGAGATAATGAAGTCAGTCTCCCCACCAGCCTCTGAACCTCCTTCAGCTTCTGCGGACTCCTCATTTCCAGTACCGTTTGGCACTTATCGGGGTTCACCTTGATGCCTCTAGTTGTTAGCAGGAATCCCAAAAATTTTCCCGCCGATACCCCGAACGTACACTTGGCCAGATTAAGGCGCATGTTGTATTTGCGAACCTGGTGGAAGACTTCCGCAAGATCTCTCACATGGTCTTCTACCGAGCGGCTCCTCACCACCATATCATCCACATAAACCTCCATGCACCTGTCAATCTGGTCAGCAAAAACTCTATCCATCAGCCGTTGGTAAGTAGCCCCCGCATTCTTCAGCCCGAACGGCATAACATCATAACAGTAGTTAGCCCGCTCGGTGATGAATGTTGTCTTGTCGCTATCCGAGGGAAACATAGGAATCTGATTATATCCTGAATATGCATCCAGGAAACTTAGCACATGGAAACCTGCGGCCCCGTCCACTAACGCATCAACACTTGGTAGTGGGTAAGAATCTTTGGGGCAGGCTTTATTCAGATCCGTGAAGTCCGTACACATTCTCCACTGCCCGTTCAACTTCTTTACCATCACAACGTTCGCCAGCCAGGTGGTGTACTTGATTTCGCGGATGAAATCTGCTTCCAACAACTTCTTTACCTCAACTGCTACTGCCGATCGCTTCTCTTCCCCCAATCTTCTCTTCTTTTGAGCCACCGGTCGGGCCTCTTTAAACAATGCCAGCTTGTGTGACATAACCCTTGGGTGGATTCCTGGCATATCAGCTGCAGTCCAAGCAAATAAGTCTTGATTTTTCTTTAGCAAAGTGCCAATTAATCTGGCCCGATCCTCCTCCAGCTCACTCCCGATGGTCGTAACTTGCTCTTCCTTCTGCCCGAGGCCGAAGGGCTTGGTCTCTCCCATCGGTTCTATCCGATCATCAGTATTAGTCCTTGGGTCTAAGTCTGCCATGGCTACCTCCGATCGTCTTCTCCTCTGCCGGCTGGGTTGATCTGATGACAATGGCTGAACCTTTAACCCCGCCATATAACATTCTCGCGCGATCCTCTGATCGGACCGAACGGTACAGATACTTCCATTATCCAACGGAAACTTAAGCGTGAGATGGGGTGTGGAAACAATTACCCCGAACGCGTTCAGACATGGTCGTCCCAATAGCACATTATAAGAAGTGTTCGCGTCCACCAGCAAGAACCTGGTTTTCACCTCCTTATTCCGCTCAGTTCCCAAGCATGTTCTGAGGTCCACATATCCTCTCGTATCAACTCTCTCCCCTGAAAATCCTACTATTTGTTCATTGTACGGGGCGATTAAATCTTCGGATATGTCCATCTGCTGGAACATCTTCCAATACAGAATGTTAACAGAGCTGCCCTGGTCCACCAACACTTTTCCCACGCTATATCGGGCAATGATTGCCGTTATTACCATCGGATCGTCTTCATCCGGATCAGGAGCGTGGAAATCCTCATCCGTAAACATGATTGGCGGCATAGAGCGCTTTCTCACATCTACCCTGTGGATGCTTTTAAGCTCCCTCAGGTTTCTCTTCCTAGCGGACACCGACGATCCTCCTGCAAAACCACCCGAAATGGTGTTTATCGTTCCTCGCAGCGATCGGTCATGGCTGCGACTTCTACTCCGCCTACGGTCGGGACGCCTGTCCTCTCTCCTATCACTTCGCTCCACCCTAACCCTCCTGGGTGGACTTCTTGCCCTCCGTTCCTCCTTCACAAACTTCCTCAAATGACCCGCTCGGATCAATTCTTCCACCTTATCCTTCAGCAAAGTGCAGTCCTCGGTGTTATGCCCTATATTCAGATGATAGGTGTAATGTTTAGTTCCATCCGCTTTGGGTGACGACCGGGACGGTCTTACCCGAATTAGATCTGCACTCAAGGCTTCCTCCAGCACCCTTGCCTTGGGCATATTCAACGGGGTGTACCGTTCGTACCTACCCACCTTCGGGCCATCTCTGAACTTCTGTCCCTTCGGTCGTTCGCCCGGAACGAACGATTTCTTGCCTTCCTTTTTCTCCTGCCCCGAACTTGTGCCTTGCTCTTGCTGTCTTCTCTGGACCGCCCTCATTTCTTCTATTCTAATGAACCGAGCGGCCCTCTCTTGCAACTCGTCTAGGGTTAATGGGGGTTCCGCAAACAGGTTATCGGCAAATGCGGAAGGCCTCAGCGCGGTAGCCAGAGTACTAATGGTAAACTTCTTGCCTACCCCTCTTACTTACCGAGCGGTTCGAACATATCCCTTAAGGTGGCAAAATTGTTAATGGTTCGAGGTCTTAACGAGTGGAACCAAGCCAAAGCTTCTCCCTTTATTGGCAAAGAAAAAACTCTGCACCACACATTTTCCCTGGGGGAGTAAATGGTCATCGCGTCAACAAAAGATCTCAAATGCTCCTCCGGATCCCCTGAGCCATCATACTTCTCCAAGGCCGGGAACGCTCTATCCGGAATCTGCTCCTCCATGATCACTGCTGTGAATGGATGCAACGCTCTAGCCCGACCGGTTGGGGCCGGACGGTTTGCAGTTCGATGCGAGCTGGCCTCACTCTGTTCCTCTCCTTGATAATAGCTATCAGGATTGGGATCTGTGTCTTCTTCTGAGTCTGGCTCGGTTTCTGGCATCTCTACGAATGGCGGTGTTTGAGCGCGTGCAGAAGCTGGGCGGTTAGCCTGCGCCCCTCTGGCCGCATCACGCTCACCCCTAAGGGTTTCAATTTCCGCCTGTATTGCCTCCATTCTCCTTCTCATCTCCTATAAAAACGCTGTCGGGTCCTGCTCCATCCTTACGGTCGTAAAGGTTGTCTTCAACGATCCTCGGCCCCACGGTGGGCGCCAAAATGTTTATGCTGAATGGGACCGGGGAAAACGTCTACTACCTCCGCCCGGAAACACTCCTCCTCGTCCGATCGGTCCTTCTCCCTTCGCTCTCCTCGCACTTGTTCTCAACGCAAATGGGTTGACCTGCAGCAAACACTCCGACGATCAAGTCAGAATGGGCTCTTGCAAGTCTATATAATTATCGAAGAACAGAGACTTTACCTTCTCCTTTGACTGCTATTTATACGATTTCAGAGAATATTACCCATTAATTTACCTCTTAATGGCTTTCAATGCACACTTTAAATACTCGACAATGATCGTTACCTCATTAACTACACATTCATGAGCATTCAACTGCTGTCTCCAGTCCATAGTTTTATACATCTTCCCGATCGGACACGTTGTGCTAAAGAGTTCCGACCGGACATATCAGGCTGGAACACCCGATCGGACATTTTAGCCTTGCTTTCACCCGCTCGGCCTTGTCCAAACCTTTTCCGATCGGTTGCCCGCCCTCGATAGTAACAATACTAATATAATATTAATCACTTAAAGGGATTGAATTTTTACAATTTTACTAAACAAGGTGAAGTTTTAAGCGAGCTTAAGACTTCAAAAGGTAAAGTTAAATACAAGGTTACACGACTTTTGCTTTATATATAACTTAGGATGAATTTATTTTTTGAAGTCTTTAACTTTAACTTGTAAGACTTACTTCACCTTATTTGATAAAATTTAAAATAACTCTTTACAAAAGTAAATTAACCCTGTTTAATAAATTATCCCTAGAGATTAATAATTAATATATAATTTTATACCGTTACTTGGGCAAATAGTTAATTTATAGTTTCGTATGTGTAATAGGGAAAAAATATAATAATATGTTTGTAACTTTTTCTTAAGATTTAAGAATGAATAAAGATAGAGAAGAAAATGTTCACACTAGGTAGAAATGTATTGTATTTTGAGTTATATATAAAAACATAATCTAGATGTCTATATGTATAAGGAAGAAGAAAATAAAGTGCAGATTAGTTGCTGCACATGCTCACTTAACATTCTTAATGACTCATTTTTTTTGTCCTTTTTGCCTATGTAAACACGCATGTATATTTGTATTATTTGCATCATCATTTATTTTATAATTTGACACTTTATTTAAGAAAATCATTTCTAGAGCTTAAAGATTTAAATATTTTATACAGCATTGTAGATTTTTTTCTCGATTGTTACAATTTAAATTAAAGAGAAAATCTATTTTAAAAAATAATGTTCATACAATACCATTATAAGTCTAATACTTGTCCATATCTCATCTTCTTAACTTCCACTTTATTTAAATATCTTTACTATCAAATAACTTAAAGATGTAAAATATGCAAGAGTGATGAGATTTATAAATACAAAATTTAGACTTTTCACTAATTTGGTTATACTGTTCTTTGATGAGATTCAAAATATTCTAATGTTTGATATATTAATTTTTTAATATATTTTAAAACATCAAAATTAGTATTAATCTATCCTTATCCTAATATCTCGCCACGCAAGTAGTTGCGCCAATATAGGGTGTGGCGTGAAAAACCACACGATGGTGGAGCTTAAATCCTATACATTTTAACCCATTCATGATATATGGGCCCTTACCCTGCAAAACTAGAGTCAGGTATAATCAATTGTCAACTGCTGCAAGTACAACATTTTCCAGAAAAAATTACAACGTCACTCTCAGTATCTGTGATCATTACACCCCAAGTAAGGTTCTCAGCATCATGGAAGCAGCAGAGTTTTCAGCATCATGGAAGTAGCAGAGTTCTCAGCATCCTTTAACTTGGATTTTTCGCAGCCATTCCTTAGCAGAAAACCCCCCTCCTCTTCTTCAATAGTTATCTTAACAGAACAAACGAATCTCTTCCCATGAGCGGGACCGGACTCCTCTGCAATACTGTAACCCATTGCCAAGAAATAATTAGTTACTCAAAATATCAAAAGTTTCAAACCTGAAAATTAATGTTACTCATTTAATAACCCATCTTAAAAAAAGTACCTGTATTCTGGCTTAGGCCATTTCTTATTCTGGCAGAGTTCGTTTAGTTTTTGTTTAGCTCTTAGCTGCATGTCAGTAATGGAAGGCCTCATACTGGTGGGAGGAAGCAGAGGTGCAAGTGTATCCAACGCAATCTTGGCAGCTTCAAGTTTAGCCAGATCCTTTTTGGCAGCGGAAGCAGAGGCTATAAACTTTCCATCAACAAAGACATAAGCTATACTATCTGTTTCCTTCCGCACAGATTTAATATTAAGGAGCTTCCCCATTTTCTGGCATATTTTAAATAATTCCTTCACCGGATGAGGCTGTTGCTCCAAATCACCAGGTGTCACTATCGGTTCCAAAATTACTCTAAATTTCTGTGAAAATCATAATCACAGTCACAATCCACAAATAAGGTTTTATATCTGTTCGTACTGATTTTAATGCAACTTGAAATTTTGAAGCCACCACCCCCTGCATTGTAATCTTGGCCAATCGAAAACCTCATCCAAAAAAATTACGAACGTTATAATTCTTTCTCAATTCATGTTCAAAACATGGAAAATAACGCAAAAATTTATGATATAATCATTTACGAAATCCTGGATTGCAATTTCAAAACTCAAAAAAATTGCCATCATTCATTATCAGCTTAGAAAAAAATCAATGCAAAAACACCAGGGCAAAAAGTAAAAGTAAAACCTTTACAAAGAAACTTTAATACGCACCTCCCAGAATTTCTCCAGATCGAATCCCAGATCAAAGTATACAGCTGCTGCGACGGACTCTACGATATCCGAAAGGACCTTGGGGGCCCCCACGGATCCACCGTGTATCCCAACGGGGTATTTCTCTAGGGTGACAGCTTTCTCAAATTGTTCGATCTCATCCCTGAGCACAGATGAGAAGCTTTGGCGGATGAAACGGTGGAGGCCGCGATGGATGGCAACTCGTGCCAGCTTCTCTTTGCTGACGTTAGCATCAAGTAGGTCAGATAGTTGGCCAGGATCGAGCTGGGGGTAGGCGAGAAAGAGGTGTTTGCTGATGGCTAGCCCTATAATGTGATCTCCCACGAACTCAAGTCGCTCATAAGAAACACCTGTGGAAGATGAATGGGTGAGAGCTTCTTCTAGAAGCTTCCGATCTATGAATCCGTAGCTCAAGATTCTCTCTACCTCAATCACAGATGCTTCCATCTCTCTGATCTCTTTCAACCCTTTTTCTCTGCTAAGGCTAACTCAGAATCTTATTCTTTCTAACTCCATCTGGGAATTTTCTTACTACACTCCTCCAATTCCTCCTTGCAGGCCCACAATATTTGGAATTCCTGTTTTACCCTTGTTATTTTATTTGAAAGTTTCAAAAAATTTTGTTGTGCTGGTGACTGAATCTGGAAGAGAGTTATGGTGGCAAGGTGTGGTGTGTAAGGAATCGTAAAAAAAAAAAAAAAAAAAAAAAAAAAACAAAACAAAAGAGAACGGGGAGGAAGGAACGTGCGCTGCCACAAAGGGACAGCGAACGTTGCTTCCCCCTTTGAAAACCAAAACCAAAAGAAAACAAGAAAGGAAAGAGAAGAAGAGGGGAAGAGGGAAGAGTTTGGGAAGTTAAAAAGGGAAGCTATGGGTCTGCTGGGAGGAAAAATGATTGCTGCCAAATTTTTGTGAGAGAGGAGAAGTTCTTGCTGCAAGTTCTGGGAAAGAGGAGAAGTGGAGAACTTTTGAAGTTTTGGAGGAGATATACTCAAAGAATTCACAAAGGAAGTTCAAGAGGTAAGGAGTGCTAGAATTTTCGTTTTGATTAGTTAATCTTACTGTTTTTGTAGAAATCCAAAAGCTTTAAAGTTAAAAATGGAGGTTTTTATGGTTTTCTGGAAAACCTGTGATTCTGCAGAATCTGCAGAATCGCGTTCGTCCAATTTGGTTTCAAATTGGACGTTCGTCCAAATTGAGACGAATCGAACGTTCGTCCACTTTGATTTGAACGCTCGTTTTTCTTTAGCCGACGAGCGTTCGCTCATGCGTTCGTCCCGTAGCGTTCGTTCTTAAAACTTCTGAACGTTCGTCCTAACAGTGTATGTCCAAATAGGTGGGTTTCTGAACGTTCGTTCAGATATCGGATTAACGAGCGTTGGTGATAAGGATTTGAGTAGAGAGCGTCTGTGTGCGCCTGTGAACGTTCGTCCATTTCCGGGTAAGGGAAGTTTACTTAGTTTAACTATTCTGCTGTATGTGGAGGTGTGAACGTTCGTTATTTTACTGTTTAAAAGTGATGCATGATGAATGAATTAAATGATAGTATAAACGTCTGTTATTTCACTGTATGATGTGCTAAATGATTCGCATGAACGTTCGTTATTTTGATTGCATGATGTTGTTATGATTGAGTTATGTGAACGTTCGTTTTTATGGAAGGAAAATGATATATGACTATGTTACATATGAACGAATGAGATGATATGATTTTGCTGAGAAATGAATAGCCCATGAACAGTTGTACGTTCGTTCTGGACGGTCATCAACCGTTCGGTTTTCCTTGTTATACGGTTGAAATATTGAATCTTCCATTGATTGAAAATATGGTTGAGGACGAACGTCCTCGTCCTAAATTTGACATGCTTGAGCGTTCGGCCAAGCACTGTTTGTGTCTTAATAGTTTTTTTTTACAAATTTCTATCCTTTTACTTCCTATAATGTTATACGTGCGTTATTGAGAAGGTCTCTGACCGTTCGGTTATATTGGCCAACATGGTGGAAATAGGATTCTGTCATTCGGGTAGAATTCTGGTTGAGGACGAGCGTCCTCATACCAAAATGCTTTGCTTGAACGTTCGGTCTCATACCGAACGTTCGCCCTAATTGCTGTTCAGTCTTATACTGAACGCTCGTTCTGTTTGGCGTTCCGTTTTATGTTGAACGTCCGTTCAAAGTGGATTTCGGTCTCATACCGAACGTCCGTTCAAAGTGGTGTTCGGTCTCAGATTGAGAGTTCGCTCTAATTGGTGCTCGGTCTCACACTGAGCGTTCGTCCTGATGATGCTCGGTTTTGAACTGAGCGTTCGTCCTAAAATGGGGCTCGGTCTTAGATTGAACGCTCGCTCAAAATGGCGCTCGATCATATATCTAGCGTTCGTTCTCCAATTCTTAACGAGCGTTCTCTTGGTCAAGTCTGCAACGTTCGTCCTCGTATTCTTGGCGAGGGTAGGACATTTGGTTTTTGATGCTCATCCTTATAAATGATGAAATTGGATATGAATTGATGAGTAATGAATGATGAACAGTATACGAGATGAAAATGAAACTATGATTATTGAACGAGCGTTCCAGGCAGGAACGACTCAGATGATTGTTGAAATTCGTAAAGTATGACTGTGGGAAGTTAATGCTGGCTGTTCAATCCTGATATTCCGTGAGTGATCGTCCTCAAGTAGAGGCGCACGTCATGCGTGGGAATGGCAGGAGGTCGTCGTCCTTAGAGGTACTTTGGACGGACGTACTAACCTCGGGTGGCAGTTGATGAGAATGCCAGTTACCACACCACCCGGGTGCGTGAACGCCTGTAACTACACAGATTTCATACAGTCCGGACAGTCAGTCGTGTCTAGTTTTATTTTGTGCATGTGTTATAATGCCTTGATATGTGATGAATTATGTAATGAATTGTATGACTGATGCATGAGTTAAATTAAGTAAGCTTACCCTTTCGTTTCCTTGTGTTGTCTATTGTCCTTGTACGTCCGTCTTGTCATTGCAATGATCATCCGTGTGGATGTGAGCAGAGGGAGACGAGCGTTTGGAAGAGGCGCTGAATGAAGAGAACCTGGTTGATGTCGAAGTGAAGACCGAGCAGTGAGGCGCTCGGCCAGTTATGTAGCCAGTATTAGAGTGGTCGTTCGACCATCTTGTCTTGTTATTTTATTCTGATAGACCGTTCGGTATTTGTGCTGTGTAAACCGTTCGGTCAAGTTTCGTGTATGTTCAGCTTTTTCAATTGTAACTCTGAAGACGTGCGGCTTTGCACGTCTGTTTTGTTATTATTGTAAGACTGTACTCAAGGACGTTCGTCCTTGAGCGTTCATTCGTTTTTCGTTGGAAAACTGTACTGAAATATTATTAAATGTGATTTTCTAATTTTATGGTTTATGCTGTATTTTTGGGATGTGACATGGTGGAACTCGTGTTGGTGTTTCATGGTGGTTTACTTTTCAAAATGGTGAAGTTCAGGTTATTGGAATTCGGAGTCCGGAATATGTGTTTCCGGATTGATGTTTCACGAAGTGTTAGAGGAATATTCCAGAAAGAAAAGAAAATCTAGAATAGTGCTGTTATCTTGTACATTCTGAAAACAACATCCTGAAGTATATGTTCAATGTTCAATTTCTTCTTCCAAGAACCAATCCAGAATAATCCGGAATACCCATCCCGAAAATTAATAAAAAAAAATTGGAGCCACGTCAGCCATCAAGAAGATTGTCTCTGACGGTGTCAATGCAGAGATGGAGGAGAAGGAGCAGATGAAGAAAAACGAACAAACGAAAGGAGAAGTGGAGAACCGGAACGGCTGTGCAAGGAAGAGAGAAAAGAAAAAAGTAAAATTATTATATTAAAGTAATTAGATACATTATTCAGATTATTCAAGGGGTGCTGGGCACTGCAAGTTTTGAAGGAAGAGACATATCCAGATATATTGGGTTGACAGTCATTTGATAAGCTTAGATTGGGAAAAAATATTTTTTTTTGTCAGCGTGGGGTACATGTAAGGTGAAAGAAAAAGGGTATTCGGTAATTAAATGTTTTTTAAATGAGTTTGAACTTGAGAAATGATAGTTTGATACATATTTTAAAAATATATTTGACATATATTCATACTGTTTATAAATAAGAAGTCTGAATAATGTATTTTTAAATGCTACTATATGTTTTAAAGAAACAAAGTCATATTCAAGTTATAAATTTGTATTGTTGTAAATATATGTAATATCGCATTATCGTTTTAAAAGTAAACCAACTATATTATGACTACTACAGTCAAGGAAAACAATAATAGTTGTTTGCGCTTATATACAGTAATTCTGCAACCGAGATATATACAGGCGAAACAAAAAAGTAGACTTTTTATCTCGATTTTGAACCGATGCAATAGATTCAGATTATGCCTCGGATCCCAAAGAACTGAGGCAGTAAAGTGTTTTTAATTTTTTTAATCTCAACCGAGATGGTTTTCTCGTTATGTTCTGTTTTTTTTATGCTTTTTATGCTCTTGTGCTTTCTCTTTTCCTTTTCCTTTTAATCTCAACCGAGTTTAGAATTCTTGATCAAACATAGCAAGAAAAAAGCTCCTTACCATTGGTAACTAAAATATAAAGATAAGATACTGAAAAGGAAAATCATCCACATATGAAACTTGCTGCTGAGTTCTCACTATTCAATGAAGCCACAAACTTAACAAATAATGTATATATAAACAGAACCTATGATTGTGCTGGAAAAAAGAAGGAAAGATCATATGAATGACAGAAGGAAGAAAACAGACATAAACACAATTTTGAGACAAAAAAAAAATATGTGGCTTGATTATCACGAACCAGTGGAACCCAAACTCCATTAGTGCGTTCTCACTACCAAATCCTCTGATTATCACGAACCAGTGACACCCAAACTCCAACCTGCATTAACAACCCAAATTTTCAACCCCAATCAGAAGCCCTTGACGGAGGTGCTATCAGAGCTCTCCAATAGGCTTCAAATATGGACACGCTGCACCTTCCGTGAGTATACGGTGGAGGAGATCCTGTTGGCCATCGACAACTTCTCCGAGCGGCTGAGGTTGAAGTCCGGCGGAGATTGGAGCAACGTTTACTGGGGACGCTTCAACCACTCCATCAAGATGCTCCCTTTCTTTCTCTCTCTTCTTTCCCAGCGAGCAATCAGAAGCCGCAAAGCAACCTAAGAAGCAGAACCCCCAAATCCATTTCGCCATCCACCTACAGAGACACTATCTTAACCGATTAATCATCTAAAATACTACTAAAATGAAATATTACATTATAAGATAATAAAATTATTATAAGAAAATAAATTTACGAATGGACAATATCTACTTGTAGAATCATCTAACTTTCCAATTGTTTCACTCTCACTCCTCGCTGGAGTAACAGTAAAGAACATCTCTCTCTAAGCTCACACCATTAAAGTGATAATCGCAAAAGAAAAAACATACACAAAAGCAAGAGTAAGCTAAAATACCAAAAGACATACATACATTTTTTAAAACAATAATAATACACATCAATATTATAAATCAAACAACACATAACATAATTCTCATCGATCTTCAAAATTCTAAATTATCGAGATAGATGCATTGATGTCAGACTCATGGGGAACCTGCACCTATGTATGATGGAACAACCTGCTCAGAAATAATAATAACCACATCCTCAATCACCACCAATAATTTCATACACTAAGGTTAATTTGTCAAACATCTATAACCAAAATTAGTTACCATAGAATAGGACCTCCTACTACTCTCCATGACATAATCACTTATCTCTACATGAGATGGGGTTAATAGGAGTGTCAAGATCATTCTCTAGTCCCGGAGCCCCTACTTCAATACATAACACAGCATAACCAACTTAGGATATTCCTCATTTGAATTCCTTTCTCACATGATACTTGAAATTCATACCTCAAATATTATTTGATCACCATCACATCTCATACATAATCATATTCATAACTTTATTTCAATTTCATATAATAATCAAATTCACAAACCTTTCACAACATTCCTTACAACATTGCATACTATTGAAGTCTTACATCGATTAGAGATAAGATCAATTTATAGTGTGGGTGCAAACCTCACCTTACAAACCAGTTTTGTGGGGTTGACTTAGACTTAAAATTCACTTATTAACCAACCCTTTAATTAACAACTCATTATCAAAACCCTCAATTTAAGACTCAAAAACATTCAAAGACTCTCCTCTTTCCCTACCTCAAGGTTCAACAAAAATTCTCTAACCAACTAGGACATCAACTTCACCATTTCAAACAATCAAAATAGACACATTCAACAATCAACTTCAGCAAGCTCTTTTAGCATCATACAAAGCGTTTCCTAACCAAATTCACACAAACATACCATGATACAACATAAATTCAACAAGCATACTCTTTTAATTCATTAAATCATACCATATCATATTATCAAAACTGATCAGTTAGATTTGAAGATCTCACTACAATTATTACATAGGCAGTCTCCGATCTTCAAACAAATGAACAAGGTGTAAGAACCCTTAGAGAGAAGACAAAAGACTCTAAAAAAGTAGTTTGTAGAGAGATTGTGTGTTTTAAAATAATGAAACTCGTTTATAACAATTCTTTTTATATTAAAACCTTTTAAATATTAAAATAATAGAGTTTCATTATTTTTAACTCACTACCACTTCTAAAATATCATTTTCTAGATCTTCACAATAATAAAGATGTTTATTAAATTAAAAATAAAATAATAGAATTATAAAATTTAGCGTTATT
Organism: Vigna nakashimae; assembly: GCA_034642375.1. Lineage (NCBI taxonomy): Eukaryota > Viridiplantae > Streptophyta > Magnoliopsida > Fabales > Fabaceae > Vigna > Vigna nakashimae. The sequence goes on from CM067764.1 coordinate 27,058,330, forward strand.
AAAATAATATTAATGTAAGAGTTAATATTATTCAAGTGATATTAATATAATATTTAATATTTTTTTATTAAAGTAAGGATTTCATTTATATTATGGATATATTCATATGAAAATGTTTTTTAACAACTTTTTTGACAAATTTTTTACATAAGTCTATATGGTAACTTGGAATTGGTCTGTTTCAAATATACAAACTAATACAACAGTGACACATAGTTTATTGTCAAAAAGTTGTTAAAAAAAGTTGTTAACATATTATAATCCAAATTCATATACTTATTTAAGAAAATAATCACCAATGAAAATTCCCAATTATCCTTTTCTAGTTTTATTATATCTAGTTGAAAACATGGTTTTAAGCCATTTCTAATTTTCGTTTTTCTTTAAATTGTGACACCCGTCCCTTGTCTAAGGTATTTATGTTATTTAGGTTTTTCTGTTTAATTTATCATTTTACTCTTCAGTGCTTTCCAGAAGGTGTTCTTGAAGGTTGGTTTTCCGGTCTTTTTCCCTTTCCCGCCACTGTGCTCCTGACCTGATTCAGTGGAACTCGGACAAAAAATTCAGGGTGCCTAGAAGTAGAAAAGTCACAAGCAAGAACAAGACATATTGCTTTAAAGATAAAATGGTAGAAAATAAACTTATTCAAAAGAAGAACCTCGATGCGAAGAGTTTGGAGTTGCAGTTCAATATTTTGAACAAGAGGTTGGAGGTTGTTGGGAGGGAAATTGGGACAGTAAATCATTTGCTTTGTCCAAATGTCTCTTTTACTTTTCTTCGGAGTTGAATGTTTTTTTAACAGTAGAAATTTTTGTTTTTAAATATGATTTGTCTATTGTGATGTTTTGGAAAATTTTGCAGTTTTGTTAGACATTGTCCCCCCAATTGTTATTTTACTTAGACGTATGAAAACTTTGGTCTCTGTTATGGGTTGGGCACAGTTTACTTAAAAATTATAAACTATAGTTATCTGTACTCTTTTATACTTAAAAAAAACTTAAATTATATTCTGAACTTATTTTATTTTTAATACAGTTAACTGTACTGTACTATGGTTTAGGTTTGCGATCAAAAATTTCTCCTATCTCATTACATTCTTTTCTCAGTAAGGCTCCCGTGGAAGGTTCGCAGGCTCGTCGCCGTTGAAGGCCCGTCGCCGTTGAAGGCTCGTCGCAAATCCTACCGTGACCCAATCGCTGCCCACCGTTGTCGTCGAAAGAGAGCTTCAACGAAAACCCACGGTGACTCTGCCCTAGCCCTACCGTGACGCGCGACCGCTGCCACCGTGACTCTGTCGACAAAGGAGAGTTCCAACGGTGACCCTGCTCTGACCCTTGTCGTTGTTGCTGTATCGACTGTCGAGGGGCCTGTCTTGTTCACTGCCATACCGACCGTCGAGGTAAGTAGTGATTCGATTATTGTGTTCCAGCTTGTCACTCTCGAACTGCAGATTGGAGTGAAAAACAGGATAGCATGCCAGCTATTATTGTTCATGATTCTAATATTTTAGCTGATGCTTCTTCTTTTAATGATGTTGTTTTTGATGATTTGAATGTTATTTTTGCTTCCAATTTTGATAATTACTTAGTCTTGGCTAACCTTTTTGAATTTGTGAGTTCCTTACAATGTTTTGTTTATCTAATGCCCTACAATAATAAACAGGATTTCAGATGTCAAGAATTCCTTTTTCTTGGTTTTTCTCCCTCTCATAAAGTGTCTTTCTCCATGTTGTTCAACTCTAAAGATCTTGTTTTCTATGTATAGCTCTTAAAGTAATGTTTGGCGTAGAAATTGACAGGGGAATGTTTGGAATAGCACTTCTCTTTCCAAGGCCTCATAGAAAACAAACAAAAAGAATAAAACATATGGGAAATCATGAAACATTTATTCTTCCCGTAGCATTTGATTTGGTGGGTAACAAACAGTTTAAATACCAGTTAAAGAAATGAAACCTTTTATGCGTATAATTTTTGTGTATAACTCTTATGATGCCTTGAAAAGTGACTCTTTATTCATTCTTGCTCCTTGGTTTAGACTTGAACTAAATTTGAGTATATCAACCATTGCAGGAGGAGATTTTTGGACCAGTTCTTTTTCTTATGGAGGTGCATTTATTTGCTGATAATTGGCATCCTCTAATTTGGTATTATTTTCTGTCATTATGTGGTCTTGTGGAAGGCTCGTCTGCCTTGGATTTTTCGTTTTGGCTCAATATAATATAGTTTTTCATTTTCTTAACTTCAGAGACCAACAGAGGCCATAGACATTACCAATGATAACAGGTACTTGTTAATAACTACCCCCATTTCATTTTGCATTTAACTTCAATTTATCTCTTACTCTGACTTGTGTGTTTTTAATTCCCATTTTTCGTACATTCTATTAATTTTCTTAAGAAAATGAAAAATAACTGTAGAAAAAGGCAAAAAGAAATAAGATTCATAGCTGAAATTAAAGTTTTCCGTCTCAATTGACTGGTGTACAAAAGTTTAAATGAAAAAGGCAAAATGAAATTTAGATGCCAGATTCTTACAAAAGTTTAAATGCATAAAATGATTTTAGCTTTCTCTAAGGTCAGCTTATCTTCTCTCCAAATTTTATTGTTGAGTTCCATCTTTTCATGGAAAATTTTGATTGATAGATTGCAGAAAAGAATGAACAGGTCAAAATGAGATTTGCTAGAGATTAGTGTTTGATCTTCTAATTTTTATTCTTGTGTTGGATTCTTAATTTTAGGTTAAAGTAGATGGATTTGGTCTTGTGTTTGTAATAATTTGTATAGTTATATTATAAAACGTATTAGACTTACATTAAAAGGTTACGATTGTAATTAAAGTATGATTTAAGGACAAAGGTAATTAAGTTTAAGGATTTATTTAAGCTTAGTGTTATTGATGGATAATTAAGTAAACAATTTTCTGCCATTGTCATGTTATGTTGAGATTTGATCCTGTTCTATCTGCAATTCCTACTGCACTCAACAGATCGAAAGGAAGAAACAAAAGGGAATCGAAATGAAATTTTTATTGAACTGCTAATTAATAGAAAACATGAAGTAAATTGTAATATACATAGATAAGGAACATCATTAGTTTTTGCACAGTGAGTTTTGTAAGCATCAATTTTGGTAGGGACATCTAAATTTCTGGCAGATCATAGTTTAAATGATAAAGCAAAGAAGAGGTTTTTAATATTTATTTTACTTTTCCAAATACAGAGGAGGCCAATACGTTTGGCTTTGAAAGATTTGCGAGGAAGGTTGTTTGCTTCATCTTCCTTCACCATCCATGGTTCTGGTGGCTTGCACAAGCAGAGATGGAACAATGAATTGCTCAAAAGGTTTGCCACTGCAGCAGGTGATAAAAGAAAATCTGAAGCCACTGAAGTTGCTGTCACTGAAGTTGCTGTCACTGAAGTTGCTTAAAATTCTATATAGTATCTGATGTCTAATAAGATTTTGCAGATGTATTTGTGTCCTGGGACCACATCCACATCTGATTTGTTTGTTCTGGTCAAATTATGTTGAAAGTCTTTTTTCATCTACCAAAAGTAAAAAATCATTTTTTCACAAACTTTCTGAAGAATGCACCAGCCCAATTAGAGTACAGCCTTGAAATCTGGGATATGTTCTATTGGGTTAGTGATCCACTCTCTCCGGTGTCTCTTAAATAATAAAAAATGAAAAACTTATCTTATGAAAGAAGAAGAAAAATGTGCATTGTAGTTAACTGAACTGTTTTGTAGTTAACTGAACTAAAAAATAGTTTAGTTCAGTTTTTTTTAACTATTTTTTAGTTCAGTTCAGTTTTTTAAAACTATTTTATAGTTAATTGTAATAGATTTATAGTGCAGTGCAAATAGTGCAGTTTATCCACCCCTTCTTATATACTATTTGACATTTTCTTCAAGTTTTAGTTTTTGTTCAATATACTTATCATGTTTTAAGCTTCTCTGGGCCTGACTTTTCAGCACTGCATCATTTTCACTTTTTCTGCAGATCTGCTTGCTTCTAGTGATTGGTTCAGCCTTGGACATTATTGGAGACCCTTCCAAGCACAATTTTAGCTATAAAATAAGGGATTATTGATGAAAGAACATCAAAGTAGCCAAAAACACAAATATTTAGAAAACAAGGCAAAACAAGAGGATTAAGCAAGTTATAAGTAAGAAAGGAGTTGATTTTGCCACTGAAATGATGCTTAAAATATGGTATAATTTAGCGTTATCAAAATACCCCCAAACTTACAACTTTGCTTGTCCTCAAGCAAAAGTACTTCACCTAGCAAACAATTCAATCACAATGGTCTAGCAACTCAAGCATAGTTTCAATCAAATAAACAAAATCAATCATGCTTGCTCAACTTATAAATCACATTCAAGAGACAATATAGTCTTAGCAAGCTAAACTTCAATCATGGTGCTCACAAATTAAAAGTCACAAGATAGATGCAAATGATAGATCAACAAACATGGCAAGTTGTTTTCAATGAGTGCATGGAACCAATCCTCACCAAGGAAAGTGTTTCACTCAAGCACAATGGTGTATAAGGATGTGTGTCTTACTCTCAAATATCACAATGTTACACAAATCAACTTTGTCTTTTGTTTCAACAATATCAAACACATTAACAAGCAAGTTACATCACAAGGACTTTTTGAAGCTTGTATTGTGGCTGGGCTAAGAAGAAAAATTGGTTTTTCTGGACAACAAAGCACCTTGATATAAGAGACCAAACAATTTAGTTCATGATATAGCATAGTGTCTCTTTTACTCCAAAATTGAATAACCCACTTCTCAACTTATTTCCCAACTCTTTTTCATTGAATTCATTTTTCTTTCTCTTCTTCTTCTTTCTTCTTTCTTCTTTTTCTTTCTTTTTAACTCAACTTATTGTTTTTCTCAATGCTCCCCTTATGACAAGAACTCCCCCAAACTTAGACCATTCTCCTCACTCTAACATATATGTTCATCTCAACTCAAGGTAAGGAGGTTAAGGATTTTTCAATAGGCTTAAGGTTTCGGGAATGAGAAAGTTTTCTTTAAGGTTCAAGTGTTTTGCATTGGCTTTTGGGCTCAAAAATGTAGAAGAGGTTGAAGAACAAGATGGCCTTGATCATTTGTAACAAGCAAGCAAATAGTTCAAGTAGAGAAACTTAGGCAACATCAACTGTGATTCCAAAGTAATAACATTCATCAATAAACTCTGAGGCACAACATCTCACAGGTTTACTCAGGGTTCCAAAATTTGATAAACATCATGCAAAGAATATTGATCACAATTAAAACCAAGCATCTATCTAAACATATACAAGCAACCACAATCTCTGTTCAACAAGCTCAACCACATAATCTCAATCAGATTTTCAAAACAATTCTTATGGATAAAGAGCAAGCACAACAGATATGTATTCAATTCAAGCATAACAAATGATTCACTCAAATCACCAGACCAATTGCACAAGAATTATCCACAAGGCAAGTCAAAAAGAAATCAAAAACACAAATACTGAAAGCAAATAAAACTGGAAATTAAAACTAAAAAACCAAATTAAAATGGACTCTTTGCGTCTCCAGCAGTGTAGGACACTAGCTTCACTTTCATCTGCAACATCTTCCTCCAACAGTAGCTTAAACTCCGCAACTGCTCCACCTCCCCCATCAGTAGGGCCTGGCCCCCAGGCCATTTTACACGAGCAGCAAAATCTTCAAGTCATATGTTGCTCTGCTCAAGCCTGGCTCAAAGGTTGGCCAGCAGTGGTTTTGAAGTCTTTAATTCCTAAGGAAGATCTTATCCTGTAACAAGAAAGCTCAAAGCAAAATTAGTATCCCATAGTCAACAACTGAAGAGAAGAATCCATAAAACAAACTAAAAGAAATATGCAAAAATAAAGCAAAGAAACAAGACAATGAAAGGCAAAACAAACAAAGACAAAAGTACATGAACAAAGAGGGAAGTCTTAGAATTAAGCTTCCCAAAGGTACAACAACACAAAAAGGTATAAAAACACATCAAAAGGAGTGTGTGGAAGAGTGCAAAAGAATGGGAAACTCATCATAAATCAAGAAAAACAAAAGTGCAGAACCAGAATTTTTGGTGCTGGGCGCCCCTGGTGCAGCTCGCGCCCGGGCGCCCCTGGTACAGGGGGGCTTGGGCGCCACTCAGTCAATCTGGTGCAGAGGTCACTGGTGCAGCTCGCGCCCGGGCGCCCCTCAGCAGGGGGGCTTGGGCGCCATATCAGTTTTCTGCATAATGCAGATTTCTGCGAAATTGGCCACTCACCATGTGATTTTTGGTTCTAGACCTTCATTCAATGCACTCACACACCAAACAAGCTAAAACTAACCTAATACACTTATACAAACCATAAAAACAACATCAAAACTCAAAAATCACAACAATTCAAAACTACACAAACATGCAAAACACAAGTTACTAATGCAAACAACATAAAAATCACACAAACATAAGTAAAAAGGGTAATGAAAATGGGTTGCCTCCCAAAAGCGCTTGTTTAACGTCATTAGCTTGACAGATTACTCATTGAAGCGCAAATGTTGATGTTGGTGTGCTCCTTCCACCAACTCTTCTTGAACCACTTTCTAGCCACCAAATCAACTCTCTTAGCTTAAATTCTTCTTTTTAGCCCTTCCACTACCTTGTCATCTTCAAACACTCAATCCTCTTGATCAACTTTGGCTTGCTAGGCTTGAGTTCCTTGTCTCTCATCAAAGGGTGGTGGTGACTAGTCTTTCTCTTTTCCTTCTCCCTTTCTTCTTCATTTTTAGCACTTGGAGCATCTTCAATGAAGGGAGAATTTTGGGCAGTTTGTGATGCTCAACATAGTTGTCTCCTTATGTCCTAAAATTCCTACAATCTCAGGGTTTTCATGATGCTTATGAGGCTGCAGTCCTCCTTGTACGAACATCCCCTGCATACACTTAGACACAACTAGGCTAAAGCCACAAATTAGCCCAAACAAAACAGAAAATCTATTTACAACAAAAGAGTTAGTTCTATATACAAAATCAAGTCTACATAAGTTAGAAACCTCACAAAAGTCTAGTATTGACACGAGTCCCCGGCAACGGCGCCAAAAACTTGATAACTTTCTGGCAAGTGTACCAAATCGTTCTAAGTAATAAAACCGGTAAGACCGGATATCGTTTCCCAAGAGACTCGTGTCACCAAACAATCGTATAATTTCCAACTAACTTAGACTAAAGAATGCTTCATAATTTGTGTTTTTGTGCAAATAGAGTAAACATGAAACATAATTAATAAAAGTGATCTTAGATACTCAAACACTTGGAAATGGAAAGATTAGAAATGATATGGAATGGTATTGTTGGGGGTATGATTTCACCTACTTCACTCTTATGTATAGAAAATCACTTCCTCTTCATTCAAATGCCAATGTCAATCTACTAAATTACTCAAACCCAATTCCTTGGTAGAGAGAGCCTAGACTTCCTTATTAGACTCCAATTCCTTGGAAAACCTAACAATTATTTCTGCATTAAGAATTGAGATCTTAAGACAACCAAAAGTCCTAGCTCTATCCCTAGATACTATTTCCTTTAGGTGTTTAATCCAAGTCCAGATTTACCCAACATTTTCCAATATCAAGCAAACCCTAAAATCATGTAATGGGTAGCAATTTCACAATAAGCATTAAGAAAAGGAATTAAACACTAACAATCAATGAAAGAGGCATAAATTCATTCAAAACATAGTATTTTACATAAGATTTCAGTGGCTACATCAATCCCCCAACAATAATGAAACTAGCTCTCCATGAATGGAGAGCTCAAGCTTACAACAATGGTGGAAATGGGAGAAGGAAGAAGACCCAAGGATGAAGAAGGACTGTTTCCACAGCTCCTAGCTCGCCTCCAAGAGCTCCAATTGAGAGAAATCATGTCTGGGCAGCCAAAGATCCTTTCCCCTTCGCGTTTTAGGGTTAAATAAGCTGTCTGCCACATTAGTAAAAATCGCGCCCGGGAGCCCTCTGTCAGTCGCGCCCGAGCGCGAAGCTCTCGTAAAAATTCAAAACTGGCGAAAAGTCGCGCCCGGGCGCCCTCTCTGTTTCGCGCCCGGGCGCGAGCCTCTCGCATTTGGACGAGCGCCCTCTTCTGGCTTGGACGAGCGTCCTCTGCCTGGGACGAGCGTCCTCTCCTGGACGAACGTCCTCTCCTCTGGACGAGTGTTCTGGACGAACGTCCTCTGCCTGGCTGGATGAGCGTCCACTTCTGCCTGGCTGGACGAGCGTCTACTTCTTGGACGAGCGCCCGCTTCTGGGACGAGCGCCCTCGGACGAGCGTCCTCCTGGACGAGCGTCCTCCTTCCTGGACGAACGTCCACTGTCCTGGGACGAGCGTCCTCCGTCCTGGACGAACGTCCACTGTCCTGGGACGAGCGTTCTTGCACTGCTGATGGCATTTCTTCGTGCTAATTTCTTGGTCCAGTTCTATACATTGTTGGGAAGTCTTCCAAGCTCATTTTTAGCTACAAAATAAGGGATTATTGATGAAAGTACATCAAAGTAGCCAAAAACACAATTATTTAGAAACAAGACAAAACAAGAGGATTAAGCAAGTTATAAGTAAGAAAGGAGTTGATTTTGCTACTATAATGATGCTTAAAATATGGTAGAATTTAGCATTATCACTCCTCCCCCTGCATGCAATCGTTCATTCTTTAATGACCAATACCGTTCGGTTCCCTGGCAGACCGTGCCTATTCCAAACTGACCCCACACTCTTGGCGGCTCCCGATCGGCCTGGGTGATTGGCCTCGGCCTCCGACCGTGTCACCTCACCGCTTGTTCGTCCCCAAGACGACTGGTCGTCTATGGCCTCGGATTGCTCGGCCAATGACTGGTAGACCGTTTTGACTGTACAATCGTTCACGTTCGATGCTGAAAAGTATTCTTGCGCGGTTCCCGACTGCTTACTGGCCGCCACCCTTTCAAAGATGGTACCCCCGTTCCGTTCTCCAAATCGCACCACCACTGCCCCCTTCATACCTTTCCAAGAACGATTCTTGGCTTCCTCCTTCCAGGCTCTGAACCAGTAGCCAGCGCTCCCCTCCATACTGATGTCAGCTAGGCGCACCTTTTCCTCCTCTGCCACCCCTTGCAACTCGAAGAACGTCTCTGCCTTAGAGACCCACCCCAACGGATCAAACCCTTCGAAAGTGGGTAGCTCTACCCTTTTTCCCCGGTTAGGTTGGACGTCTCTTCCGTCTTCATCCAGTTCCTCCTCCGAGCATTCCCTTCTCCTCTGATTCTCGTTAACAGAATGTTGATCTTCATCTAGAGACCCTGGACTGCCTTCTAATCCCTTTTCCTGGGTCCACACCCTTCCTCCAAGAACTCGCAAGAGTTCTCTAGTTTCCTGCCGCATTTCTTGCATATTTTTTTTCCATTCTGCTAGCTCCCTTTTCTGTTCGCTGATCCTCCTTTCCCAAGAATTGTCTCTTCCTTCCATCACGCTCCTTTCCCCAAGAATCCGACACCCCTCTCCAAATGGGAATCCGGCAGTTTCTCGATTACTTCTTGATCCTTCACCCCCACTCCGATCCAGCAGGTCGGACCACTTTGTTAGGGATTCGGGAAGGAATTCCTAACAAGTTCTCTCTCTATCTCAAACACAACAATCAAGAACTTGTAAAGAAGGAATAGTATGAATGGTATTCACAACAATGAATCAAGAATACACTGTATCTTAGGAGCTTAACCTCCTCCACCTGGTGCTAAGACCGGTCAACACATACAAACTACACAACTCGCTAACTGAAACAATAAAAGGTCCTAATATATAGGCCTTTTCCCGGCCCCTCACTTAACTGATTAACAGTTAAGTGTTCTGTTTCCCTTTTCTCCTTTCCTATACTCTCTAAGTCCTAACAGGCTCAAATGCTGGTCAAATGCTCTCTGATATTCAGTTCTTTTGGCCAGCATTGATGATAATTTCATGTGCTTTTCAAGCTTTGGCTTCTGTAATCAAGGTTAATCAATAACAGCTGTTGACTTTTAGTTAATCCTTCTTGGGGAACATTATAATCAATGTTTTCTTGTATGTCAGGAGTATATTTTCATTGACTCAGCTACTCGATTAAAGGTATGCTTTCCTTTACCTTTTTTTTGGGTGGGGGTTGGGGAAGGTGGTATATAAGGATATAAGGTCACGGGACTACATATTCCATTAACATTTTATTCATGGGCATGATTTGGTGTCCCTTACATGTTCACATGCAGCACAAGTCACTGGACATATTTGTGGTCAATTCGTTTGGATCTGGCTTCCAGGTACATCTTGCAACATAAATTGCAATGAACTAAGTGTACCTTTCAAATTCTGCAAATGGCGTTTATTTCCAGTATTTTGTTAGCTTTTTCTTTCTTCATCACTGATTTCTTATTAGTTGCTTTGCTTCCTCTTGTAATTGAATAATGACTGTGAAACAACTTACATGAGTTCAAATTATTTGCTTGCTTTCTATCTTTTTATATGATTTCAAAATGTATTGCTCTTTTTTGTCCCCAACAAACGGCAAACACTAACTGTTAGAATACTTGGATTGTTGTAGTCTTATGAATCTTATTATATTAGAGTATTGTAAGCTATTTGTGTACTAGTTGTAGTACATGTGAACTTGCCCTAAAATGTTAGTATCTGGTTATATTTTATATAATAAATCTCAGGAATTTTCAGGGCCATGTTTGTTAAATATTCTTTTTCCTTCATCCAAAACAAAACATATAATGGTAAAAGAACATGAAGGAAACATTAGCTAATATTTGTCTTATAGGTAAGAGTTATATTGCTAATTCTAGAGATTTGAATTCACTATCCCAAAAACATTGAATATCTTTCTTACAAAAGATATATACAATAATCCCAAAGTTCCATTCTTCAATTCCCAATACTAACAATGCACCATGAATTACATTAAAGCATGAGTTGCTGCCATTTGCTTCTGTCCACGATGAAATAGACATGAACGACTAAGTATTCTTATTCATTTATTTTAAAGTTCTGGACTCTGCTTGACCTGCCTTTTCTTTTCATCTATTTTCTGTGCATTAGTCATATACATTTTGACTGAGGGTTTATGTGGATTGTATTAAATCAGAAGAAAAGTCATTTGATTCTATCCAAAGTTTGTTTGTTTTAGTTAAAGTGGTTTGCATCGGATCAAGCTTTTGGTATTATTAGGAGGCCGTAAATAAATCCGCAGAATACCCAATAGATTTTGTAAAAGTAATTCAAAGTGTTCGTCACATTCGTCATAATATATAAACTTTAGATTCAGATTATAAAACATTAGTCAAATCAATATTAAAATTTCTAAATACGGTAATTTAAGAATTAAATAAATAAACGTATATAGATGCACAAGTTAAGTTTTTTGGTTTGGATAAGATGAAATTTCAAAATTGGAACAGAATACCGATCCAATCCAAATGAAAAAGCTCATTTTCTTTTTATTTAATTCATTTTACTGTCTGTATTCAGTTGGATTGGTATATGAACATCTCTAACCTTAATCAAAATAGAGACTATCTAAACCGAAGGAAAAGTTGGCTTTCTTTCTTTTAGTTCCTTTTTTACTGTATGTATTTGTTTCGACTGGATCCGGACGGACCCTGTTAAAACGTACAAACTTACTGTCGAAGACGGACGGGCGGGCGGCGAAGATGCATGGACCGGGCGACCACTGCCGAATCCCACGAACCGAAGCAAGCTTCACTGGCGGGCGGAACCAAGATGGATGATCGCTCTGTGCTCCAAACCGGGCGGACGTCCTCCAATCCGGACGCTCGCTCGCTGCACCAAACTGGACGGGCGTCCTTCCCTCCTGGCGGATGATCCTTCGCTTTCTGCTCCCAGCTGGGAGGGCGTCCTCCCTCCCCTTAGCGCTGCTCCACCCTCCCAGTTGGGGAGGGGCCGGGTACCTGCTAAAGGCACTCCGACGCTCAAGTCAGTAATATGACAGGGCGTTGAATAATGCATGCATGAGTTGCGTTCTAAGCAATCTGTCCAGAAATCATACCTGAGACCTTTATTTATACTGATCATAATGGGCCTTTACCTTTTGGGGGCCTGGAAACGGCCCAATAATACCTTAATCTTCATTAAGGACTTAATGTGTCATTAGCATTTAACCGTATAATCAGCGAAGTGCGTCAGTTGGGAATGATGGTCGGTCAGGGATGTTACCCTAGGTGGGCGTCCAGCTCTTGGGCGGACGTCAAATCCTTGGGCGGTCGTCCAATCCTTGGGCGAACGTCCAGCTCTTGGGCGAACGTCCACTCCTTGGGCGGACGTCCAGGTCTTGGGCGGACGTCAAATCCTTGGGCGGTCGTCCAGTCCTTGGGCGAACGTCCACTCTTGGGCGGACGTCCAGGTCTTGGGCGGACGTCCAGCTTTTGGGCGGACGTCCAGTCCTTGGGCGAACGTCCTCTCCTTGGGCGGCGGACGTCCAGCTCTTGGGCGGACGTCTAGTCCTTGGGCGAACGTCCTACTTCTTGGGCGAACGTCCAGCTCTTGGGCGAACGTCCAGCTCTTGGGCGAACGTCCACTTTGGGTGGGCGTTCCACATTGGGCGGACGTTCCACTTCGGGCGGACGTTCCACATTGGGCGGACGTTCCACTTCGGGTGGGCGTTCCACATTGGGCGGATTGTTCTACTCATGGCGCCGTCTATTTTCGTACGGCGTCCTGCACTCCCTGGTACATAAGCCCCTCAAGTCCTAGTGCACGTAGTGTACGTAGGATTTTGAATAATCACCTAAAATAATAGAAGATCTGACGCCGTGGTCATACACATTTTCCAGACGTTTCGTCTCTCAGCATTTTCCTGCAGAACACTTTTTGTGAGTGTAGAGAGTGCGGGGCCGTCTCGTGGTGATAGAATTCCATGTGAGTTCTTCAAACTTTTCTCTTACAAACAGAGGTTCTGCCCATTTGGGCGAACGGGTGCTTATCCCTTATTCGTGGGGGACGTCCAGTCCTTGGGCGGACGTCCAGTCCTTGGGCGGACGTCCAACTCTTGGGCGAACGTCTCATCATGGGCGAACGTTCCACTTTGGGCGAACGTCCCATCTGGGGCGCGCCTCATCTTGGGCGAACGTTCCACTTCTTGGGCGAACGTCCAGCTCTTGGGCGGACGTTCCACATTGGGCGGACGCCATACATTGGGCGGACGTCCAATCCTTGGGCGGACTTACCACATTGGGCGGACGCTCCACCTTGGGCGGACGTTCCACATTGGGCGGACGCCATACATTGGGCGGACTTACCACATTGGGCGGACGTCCAATCCTTGGGCGGACTTACCACATTGGGCGGACGCTCCACCTTGGGCGGACGTTCCACATTGGGCGGACATGCAAACCTTGGGCGGACGTCCACCTCTCAGATGGTTGGCCGCTCGTTCGGTCCTGATTTTTGGGCGGACGTCCTTGGACGGACGGTCCAGACTATTTGGCGGACGTCCGGATTACTGGGCGGGCGTGTCTTATGCCGGGAGGACCTATCAGTACATAAGCCCCCGAAGCCCGAGCATAATTTTATTGTGCGAAGGGGTTGTCCGTGCCTGGATGGGCGTCATTTTTGGAAAACCGCTGGATCCATGCAAACTCGGACTAATGTTTATTTGGGCATTCGGTCTTTGTTGCTTGACACGGGTGGCCGCTCGTCATTTTGAACGGACATGCCATCTTGGGTGGACGTCCAAATGGGTGGACGTTCGTCTTGATTGCCATCTTAGGGCAGACGTCCAAATGGCGGGACGCTCGTCCTGTTTTCCATTTTTGGGCGGTCATTTCATTCTGGACGGACGTTCCATCTTGGACGTCCCTTTTTGAGTGATTGGACGCTCGTTCAATCTTTGGGCGGACGTGCTACTTTAGATAGACGTCCGGTTCTTTATGCGAGTCGTCCAGGGTGGGCGCTCGACTTTGGTACTTAACAGGGGTGAACGCTCGGCCTTGTGGCGCTCGAGCGGCCTTGGTCCTGATTGCCATTTTGGGGGACGGCCTTGTTAACCGTTCGCTCGGTCTATGCTGGGAGGACTTATCACCGATCGGTGTGAAGAAAGTTTCCAGGAATTGAAGAATAAGTTAACAAGCGCCCCGGTATTAGTCATACCTGACACGGCTAAACTCTTCGTGGTATATTGTGATGCGTCTCATCAGGGTTTGGGTTGTGTACTCATGCAAGAAAAGAGGGTGGTTGCGTATGCATCTCGACAACTGAAGGTTCATGAGAAGAACTACCCAACTCACGACCTGGAATTAGCAGCAGTCGTCTTTGCATTGAAAATCTGGAGACATTACTTGTATGGATCGACATTTCAAGTATTCAGTGATCACAAGAGTCTCAAATACCTGTTTGATCAGAAGGAGCTGAATATGAGACAGAGACGTTGGTTGCAGTTCTTGAAGGATTACGACTTTGAACTACTCTACCACCCGGGAAAAGCAAATGTTGTAGCAGACGCCTTAAGCAGAGAGGTAGTTCACGTCTCCTCCATGATGGTCCGAGAGTTAAGTTTGGTAGAAAGCTTTAGAGATCTAAGGTTACAGTTCGACTTGGAACCGAATGTTATTAAATGCTATACTTGTAGAATCTCCAGTGATGTATTCGACCGAATCAGAGTGAAGCAGCGAGAAGATGAAGAGCTGGTGAAGATCTTGAACGCACTCGGTACAGATCAAGCTAAACATTTTAACACTGGAACTGATGGTATGCTACGCTACATGGGTAGAACGTGCATTCCGAATGATGGCGAGTTGAAAAGAATTATTTTTGAGGAAGGACATCACAGTCGTCTTAGCATACACCCTGGTATGACTAAGATGTATCAAGACCTCAGAAGCTCATTCTGGTGGCCAGGAATGAAGAGTGACGTTGCACGTTTTGTGGCATCCTGTTTAACATGCCAGCGAGCCAAGGCTGAGTATCAAAGGCCTGATGGATTACTTCAACAGTTAGAAATCCCAGAATGGAAGTGGGACAGCATTGCGATGGATTTCGTGACTCACTTACCTCGCACAGTCAGGAATCATGATTCCGTATGGGTAATTGTAGATCGACTGACGAAGAGTGCTCATTTCCTAGCAGTCAACCTGAAGATGTCTATGACGAACCTGGCTAAACTTTATATCAAAGAAATTGTTCGTCTACATGGAGTCCCGTCTAGCATTGTTTCAGACCGAGACACACGGTTTACTTCTCGGTTTTGGCGATCATTACAAAGTGAGCTCGGTAGCAAGCTCCACATGAGTTCGGCTTATCATCCACAGACGGACGGCCAGTCCGAGAGAACCATCCAGACACTTGAAGACTTATTGAGGACGTGTGTCCTAGATCACATGGGCGTCTGGGATGAAGTCTTGCCTTTAGTGGAGTTCACATACAACAACAGTTTTCAAGCCAGTATAGGAATGGCACCTTTTGAAGCTCTGTACGGGAGAAGATGCCGAACGCCCTTGTGTTGGTTTCAGGAAGGGAAAAGGTGTTAACAGGACCAGAGCTCATTCAGCAGACGACTGAGAAGGTGAAGTTAATTCAAGAGAGGCAGAAGACGTCTAGGAGTCGACAGAAATCCTACGCTGACAAGAGGAGAAGACCCTTGGAGTTCGATGCAGAAGATCATGTTTTCCTTAGATTGCATCCGACCACTGGAGTTGGGAGAGCTATTCGACCCAAAAAGTTGTCTCCCAAGTTCATCGGACCCTATCAGATCTTGAGGAAGATTGGACCAGTTGCGTACGAGTTGTCTTTGCCGCCTCAGTTATCAAACTTGCATCCAGTCTTTCATGTTTCTCAACTCCGAAAATACGTATCCGACCCTTCTCACGTATTGGAGTTAGAAGATATTCGTCTTCGTCAAGACCGTACATTAGAAATGCAGCCGGTACGCATTGAAGATAGCAACACCAAGTACTACAAGAGGAAAGCAGTCAGATTGGTGAAAGTCGTCTGGGACGAGAAGACGGGCGACTCTACTTGGGAAGTGGAAGATGCTATGAAAGATTTGTATCCCCATCTGTTCGAGACTCCGTCCTAATTTTTTGAGGACGAAAATTTTTTGTTGTTGGGGAGAATGTAAGGACCTAGTAAGTTTTTTTTATTTTTATTTTTATTTTAATATTATTTTAGAAGGGGTGGGGGAAGCAATTAGAAGTCACGGGAGTTGTTTTTTTTGGAAGTGGGGAGCAAGAAACGTCCGTGACTTCCCTCATGTGTTTGGCACCATGCAAGCTTGGAAGATAAAAGGAGTTGAGGGGTTCTGCACTGGGAGAGTTTCTGCTCTGGAGGGGGAAGAATCCTTGCTACCTTGCTGCCATTTTTGTAAGAGAAGGAGAAGTTCAAAGCTTGGTGGAATTGCTTGGAGCTGCAAGTTTTGGAGGAGATAGACTCAAAGAATTCACAAAGGAGGTCTTCAAGAGGTAAGGGGTGCTAGATTTTTCGTTTTGATTAGTTAACCTTACTGTTTTTGTAGAAATCTAAAAGCTTTAGAGTTAAAAATGGAGGTTTTCTGGTTTTCTGGAAAACCTGCGATTCTGCAGAATCTGCAGAATCGCGTTCGTCCAATTTGGTTTCAAATTGGACGTTCGTCCAAAACTAGACGAATTGAACGTTCGTCCACGTTGAATTGAACCCTCATTTTTCTTTAGCCTGACGAGCGTTCGCTCATTCGTTCGCTCATGCGTTCGTTCCGTAGCGTTCGTTCTTCCTTTGAGCGCTCGTCCAAACGAGTGTTGTTTTCGATTCTCAGCGTTTGGCCTTTTTGTGAAATGACGTTTGTTCTTAAATATTCTGAACGTTCGTCCTAACAGTATATGACCTAATATAGGTGGGTTTCTGAGCGTTCATTCAGATAGTGGATTAACGAGCGTTGGTGATAAGGATTTGAGTAGAGAGCGTCTGTGTGCGCCTGTGAACGTTCGTTCATTTCCGGGTAAGGGAAGCTTATTTAATTTAACTGCTTTGTTGTATGTGTATGAACGTTCGCATGAATATATTGTATGAAGTTTGATGAAATTAAATGATATGTACGTTCGTTATTTGGTTGTATGGTTACAATGCATGATATTTGATGTGACTGGAGTACATGAACGTTCGTTATTTTGGTGAAATGAGAAATATGAATTTTTGATGATATGGATTTGATGAGGACTGTGAAATATACCATGACATGAACGAATGAAACTATGAAACTGTATGATGAGAAATGAACTGGAACATAACTGGATTTGAAAATGATCTTCCCATGAGTATGTACGTTCGTACTGAACGGTCATTGACCGTTTGGTTTTCCTTAGTAATATGGTTGAAGTATTGATTCTTTCATTGGATAAATCCTTTATTGAGGACGAGCGTCCTCATGTCTAAAGATTATGCTTGAGCGTTCGGCCAAGCTTTCTTGTATCTTATATGTTTGAAATAGTTCATTTCCGTTCGTAAAATCTATTATTTAAGGTTATTAACGTTCGGTCTCACACTGAACGTTCGTCCAAATATTGCCTTGATATGAGCGTTCGTCCTTTTGTGCGCTCGGCTTTAATGTGAACGTCCGTTCAAATTGGAGTTCGGTCTCATACCGAACGTCCGTTCAAATTGGTGCTCGGTCTCAGACTGAATGCTCCCTCTAATAGGCGCTCGGTCTCACACTGAGCGTTCGCCCAAATGGTGCTCGGTTTTGAACTGAGCGTTCGTCCTAATGGTGCTCAGTTTTGAACTGAGCGTTCGTCCTAATGGTGCTCGTCCTGAACTGAGCGTTCGTCCTGAACTGAGCGTTCGTCCTTTAGGGTGCTCGGTTTTATGATGAGCGCTCGTCCTAATTGGTGTTCGTTCTTATACCGAACGTTCGTTCTAAAAGGGTGTTCGGTTTTATTCGGCACGTTCGTTCTAAAACAGGGGCTCGGTCTTAGATTGAGCGCCCGCTCAAAATGGTGCTCGATCATATACTGAGCGTTCGTACTCTGATTCGAACGAGCGTCCTTTGGTCTCGTTTCCAGCGTTCGTCCTCGGCCTTATTGGGGACAGAACGTTCGTTTTTTTTTAGGTCTACAAAGAAATGATGAAAATAAATATGAAATTATAAAGGTTGAGAATATATGAGATGAAAGCAAATTGTGACTTTTGAACGAGCGTTCCAGTTAGGGACGACTCATTAATAAATAGTAAATTTTGGAAAGTATACGAGATGGAATGAAAATATGATTAATGAACGAGCGTTCCAGGTAGGAATGACTCAGACGAATGTTGAAATTCGTAAAGTATGACTGTGGGAAGTTAATGCTGGCTGTTCAATCCTGATATTCCGTGAGTGATCGTCCTCAAGTAGAGGCGCACGTCATGCGTGGGAATGGCAGGAGGTCGTCATCCTTAGAGGTACTTTGGACGGACGTACTAACCTCGGGTGGCAGCTGATGAGGATGCCAGTTACCACACCACCCGGGTGCACGAACGCCTGTAACTACGCAGATTTCATACAGTCCGGACAGTCAGTCGTGTTGAGTCTTATTTTGTGCATGCGTTATAATGCCTTGATGTGTGATGAATTATGTAATGAATTGTATGACTGATGCATGAGTTAAATTAAGTAAGCTTACCCTTTCGTTTCCTTGTGTTGTCTATTGTCCTTGTACGTCCGTCTTGTCATTGCAATGATCATCCGTGTGGATGTGAGCAGATGGAGACGAGCGTTTGGAAGATGCGCTGAATGAAGAGAACCTGGTTGATGTCGAAGTGAAGACCGAGCAGTGAGATGCTCGGCCAGTTATTGTAGTCTGTATTAGAATGGTCGTTTGACCATCTTGTCTTGTTATTCCGATAGACCGTTCGGTATTTGTACCGTGTAAACCGTTCGGTCAAGTTTCGTGTACGTTCGGCCTTTTTCATTTGTAACTTTGAAGACGTGCGGCTTTGCGCGTCCGTTTTGTTATTATTGTAAGACTGTACTCAAGGACGTTCGTCCTTGAGCGTTGATTTGTTTTTTTTAGTTGGAAAACTGTACTGGATTATTATTAAATGTGATTTTCTGATTTTATGGTTTTATGCTGTATTTTTGGGATGTCACATCTGTCAACACCCAATTTCGTCCGGATGGACTAATAGATTTATTTTATTTTCATCATGAGTGCAAAATAAAAATAAAAAATATATAATAATAATAAAAAAAAGAAATAGAAAATAAAAAAAAAGGGGAGCGTTCGTCCTCTTCCGTTCGTCCTCTTCCGTTCGTCATTTCCCATGGGCGACAGTTCGTCCTCCACCATTCGTCCTTTATCGTTCGTTCTTCATGTGCTCGACCGTTCGTCCTGCACTGTACTACAGACCGTTCGGCTTTATTGACGCTCGTTCTTGATTTTGCATGCCTTCTTGGTTAATGAGCGTCGGTATCTAGCGTTCGGTTTTAAGATTGGTTTCAATCTGAAGCGTTCGGTCTTCATGATATTATTCTCGGTTGAACGTTCGGTCCTGAAGTGCTCTAGGTATTCGACAAAGACTCGAAACGTTCGTCCCAATGCGTTCGGTAGCGGATCCCATTTTGACGAGCGTCCAAAAGTACTCCGGTGTTGACGAACGTCCACTTACAGTATGGATTTCTTAAAGAAGAGAATATTTTGGGCTGAGTTTTGGATTTCTGGGAATCATCTGGCACGTTCATTTTTGGAGTTGTCTGCCACGGGCGTCCACATGGAGCGGCTGCCCACCCTTGGAACTCTGAAAAGTTGCCTTTTGCGCCAAGAGAATGAGATATTCATTGGAACACGGGGGAACCCATTATCTTGGGCCTTTCTTCCCTCATTCACTTCGAGAACTTGGACCACTCAAAAAAAGAACCATCTAAGCTTAACGATTTTTATCTATCAAGCTTCGGAGACTGAAGAAAAAAAAAAGAGTTCACAGAGACTGAGAAAAGAGGACTTAGCCAAAGAAAAGAGGGAGAGACGTTAGAAAAAAAGGGGAGTCAGCCACAAGGAACATCACTCATCAGTTAGCCACAGGGAACATCACTCATCAGTACAAGAAACAAGAGGTATCATTCACAGCAAGGAGAAGGAGGACCGAAGGGTTCATCTTGAAGCTGCGGAGGTAAGTTTCGTACACCTAAAACTCTCTGGTCATGCTCATGCTCTTCTGTTTGATTTCCTTATGCATGCTGAGATGAATGAAGTATGTGTTCGATCAATGTATGGTTATATTCGCTTTCCTCTGTTGATCAAGTATAATCCAAGTATAAAAACTCCATCTCCGTTCGGCCAAATATTCATCTCGTTTTCCCTACGAGCGTTCGTTTCCTCCACGAGCGTTCGCCTCCAAGACTGAACCTCCAATCTACCGCACGACCAATTCTCATCCAGGTTTCCTCACGAGCGTTTGTCCTCCTCACGAGCGTTCGTTCCCAACAACTAACGGACAACACCTAACATCTTCATCTTCTTCGATCATCTCCAACACCCAAAAACTCTTTTCCACCATAACCACCTCAACCCAACGCCTTCATCATCTATCATACAGAAACTCATAACTCCAGCCCACCGTTTTCATTCTTACCATTCGGCCAACATCATCACTCTCATCTCCAACACTGAGCCGTCACTTATCATCTGCATCTCCAACACCTCTACTTTCAACCATAATCCAGCCTCGATCCCCCCTCACCCCAGGACCATTCATCATTTACCTCTGACCAGAGCCTTTGCCTCTCACCACTTCCATCATCATCACTCTCATCTCCACAACATCTCCAACATCACTTCCACTTTCACCACTTTCATCTGTCAAAACCCAAACATAAAAATGGAAAATAGGAAATAGAGAATAGGAGGGTCCATCAGCGACGGCTTCCAAGGCTGACGGCGTCGCGGTTGGGAATGGACCCGGTGGTATTTGGGGCTTGCCTGCGACGCAGGAAGTGATGGCACGAGTGGCTGGGTCGACGGTGGGAAGAGAAGGAGAGGGACCAGAAGCAATTAGCGGTGGTCTGCTTGGAGGAGGCGGTAGCCAGAACTGCTCCGACAGGCGTGAACGGCATCGCCGGCAGTGGTCCTGGTGGTGCTTAGGGTCGCCGGCGAAGCTTCGGATGAGGTAGGGGTCCTCTGGCGGCGGCTGGGACGTGGGCACCGTTTAGGGGAAAAGATGAAATGTTGATGCAAATGGTTTGAACTTGGAGGATCCCTGATGGGTTTTCTGAGTTGGGAATAAAGGCTTCGGGTCATATCCCCCTTCCTGGCACACACCAACTTCACGTGTACACCCCCATTCTGTTAGAGCTTAAGCCCATATGTTCCTGCCAATAATAAAAAAAAAAGAAGGAAAGAAGGAATGGGCCTCGGTTTTGGGCCAACGTTCACCAGTAACACCTTCAAACTTTACTGACTGCACCCATATCATTACTTGGGCCCAAACAAAGGAGTTTCAATTCTTTCTACTCTGATTTTTATCTACACTTTCATGTTTATGGTTTTTATTTGTTTATGCTCTTTAGTGTCTTTTTACTCGATTGCTTTCTTTCCATATTATTGTATGTGAATATGCATGTATATCTTATTGTTTATCGGTTTGTTTATTTTTCGAAAAAATATATATAAAAATAGAATTTTTTATTAAAAATAAAAAGAAAAATACAAAATTAAAAGATAAATTAAAAATTACAAATATATGTTTTAAAGGTTTAGGCACACATGTGATCGCACGCATCGTCCTTGTGCTGAAAACCTTTTCTTTTTCTTCAAAAATTACAAATTCGGAGGTTTAAGCACATGTGTGATCGCACGCATTGTAACATCCCGATTATATAATAATAAATATTACATAATGTTACTATGGGTCTCGACAAAGCTTGGGTCTCGACAAAGCTCTCCGCGGTCGGTCGTCCTCCGGGGTCGGTCGACAAAGTTTTCCGCAGTGGGTCTCGACAAAGTTTGATTCTCGACAGGGTCTCACGCGGTCGGTCTCGACAAGCCTTTCGCTCGGTCTCGACATGGTCTCACGCGGTCAGTCTCGACAAGCCTTCCGCTCGGTCTCGACATGGTCTCACGCGGTCGGTCTCGACAAGCCTTCCGCTCGGTCTCGACAAGTCTGTCTCGACAAGGTGTTACGCGGTCGGTCTCGACAAGTCTTCACCGATCAGCCTCGATAAACAACTAAGAAGATAATGATTGAATGCTCCCATGAGTGATTGGAAAATAATTGAAGGAGAAAGTGGAGGGCCTCCCGTTCACCTAAAGGGGTAGCAGCTGCGAGTGATGGGTCCCTCCACCTCTAGTGCGCCAGCCATTACTAAACACCATCATTACCTTCTCAGTGGACTGGGCATAAAAGAATGATTAGGGAATATTCCCTAATATCAGATAAATAAGAGAAGGTATGCATCTATTCTTATAAGAATGATAGACTAATAAAAACCCATTCTGACTTGAGCGTCGGAGTTTTCATTGCAGGTCCACCCCCCATTGCACCAGAGACCGGCAGTAGGAAGAGAAGCGTAGAGGCGAGGAAAGGAGCGTCAACCGCAGGAGAAGGAGTGTTTCAGGACTGTGGCGGCAGGAGTCTTCCCCGTTCCAGTTCAACAGAAACACATAATAAAGACGTCATCATTCAAATATAAAGAACAGTCAGAATACGACGTGTAATTCAAGTACGAAATTACAGTCATCCAAAATAAAAGAAACTAAAAATTCAAACTTAAACAGTTTATAGGTTCGAACACTACACGTGTTCAGATAGGAAATTCCTAAGAAGGCTACTCCATAACCTCGGTAATCTCCAGCTCTTGCTCCAAAGGACTCTCCTCGACTGCATCTGCTCCCATCCAAGTAGATGATCATCGCCAAACAAATGTATCCAAACGGCACACAACACAAACAATGCAAGGGTGAGCTAGATATAAAAAGTATGTTATATCAATATCACAGTTAACTCATGGTATCATACACAGATTCATATAAAAGAACAATTATAGCATGCTCATTGAACCACAACGCACACATCTTTACACTCGCATAGTTCTACTGGCACTTCCCAACACTACGCAAGGTAAATCCACACATACGACTCACCTTTACACTCGCATAGTTCTGCTGGCACTCCCCAACACTATGCAAGGTAAATCCACGTACACAACTCATCTTTACACTCGCATAGTTCTGCTGGCACTCCCCAACACTATGCAAGATAAATCCACATACACAACTCATCTTTACACTCGCATAGTTCTGCTGGCACTTCCCAACACTATGCAAGATAAATCCACATACACTGCCTATCTCTGCCGTTAAAGGCTATAGATAAGGACCTCCCTCTACTCTCACCACTGACACTATTCTTCTCTAGGTGAGCATGAACAATGCTTTGAGTGTAGGGATAGACAGACCGATCCTAGGTTCACTACAGTTATACCCAACAACTACAACATCACATAGTCACTTATAGTCATCTCTCCCTGAGATCTCCACTTCATACTCACATACATCGTTTACATTTACAATCGTATCATCACAGTAATTTATCATATTTCATACATTCTCATATTTTCACATACATCACGTCACAGCATATATTACACAGAATCCCATTCAAGAGGAAATAACACTTAAAATCCAACATATTTGTAAAATACTATTTGAAAGACCACTATTCACTTAACCCATTCTGGAACGAACGTCACTGGACGAACGTCGTTTTCCAAGCATTTAAGCCGAACACTATTTTGGACGTACGTCAATTCCGAAAGCCAGGAAGAACACAATTTGACCGAACGTCACAAAATTGATATGGACGAACGCTACTGGACGAACGCTTAACAACACGCCGAACACTTCTCTGGACGAACGCCACGGAACGAACGCTCGACAAACTTCTCTGGACGAACGCTACGGAACAAACGCTCAATAACAGGCCGCACACTTCTCTGGACGAACGCTATAGGACGAACGCTCACCAACAACCCGCACACTTCTCTGGACGAACGCTACGGAACAAACGCTCAACAACAGGCCGCACACTTCTCATGACGAACGCTATAGGGCGAACGCTCACCAACAGCCCGCACACCTTGACGAACGTCAACCAAATGAGCTGGACGAACACTTTGGACGAACGTTCATGTCCATTTTACCCTCAGACGAACGCTCTGAATCCCTTATACACTTAAACGAACGTTCAAATTCCATTATTACAGACTACCCATTTAAAACCGAACACTACCATCAGCAATAACGAACGCTACACTCATATTAAAGGACGAACGCGAACACTCACAAAACCGAACGTTAATATATTTCTAGCTAAGGACGAACGCTATCGAACCACAAAACCGAACACCTAATATATTTCTTTCAAAAGGGCCGAACGCTAACGTTCGCTAATCACGAAACCGAACGCTCTTAGCGAATGGGATGAACGTCCCATTTTCACTCACCAAAATGAACGTACGTGCATTTCTGCATCATTCTGCAGAAATCGCATCAGGTTTCCAGAACCCAGAAAACCCCAATTCTTCATCCCCAAAATTTCCAGATTTGCATCAAACATAGTGTTTCTGCGGAATCGGACCGGGGAAGATTCCGGCCGCCTCCATGCTGAAACACTCCTTCTCCTGCGGTTGATGCGCTCATTCCCTCGCCTCTGTGCTCCTCCTCCTGCTGGCGGTATCAGTGAACTGGGGGGTGGACCTGCAATAAAACCTCCGACGATCAAGTCAGAATGGGTTTTTATCCATGTATCATTATTTCAGAAAAAGATCCTTTACCTTCTCCGTTTACCCCTTATTTATCTGATTTTTGTAGAGAATATTCCCTAATTATGCTCAGTCCACTGTGAAGGTAACGACGAAATTTCCCGTAATTTCCCGGAATTGGCCAAAAAAAAAAAATCCCAATTTCCCCAATGGCTCACAAAGCCTATTTTCCATATCGGCCCGCAAGGTCCAGTTTCCAGGCTGGTCCGCAAAGCCCAATTTTCAAAAAAAAAAAAAAACAAAAAAAAAAAAACAAAAATAATCTGCTTTTCAACTAGTATCATCATTTTCATTTCATATTACTTTTCTTCATGCATAAAACCAAAACAAATACGCAAAAGTTGAGTCATTTGTTTTCGATGCAAATCATCCATTTTATGAGATTTCAAAAAAAAATGTAATGGATGTCATAATCTCCTGTAGTCAAATGTTTGAGTCACATATTCTTAAGAGATATCTGTGTGTGCATTGCTTGAAAACATCATCCTTCAGCCCTTGCTATACCAAGAGATTGGCCCAATCATGTTCTTGAGCCCAAATGATAAACACCAAGTTTTACACTGGGGCAGATTTTCCATTACCTCCACTGGTTTTCATTTGGGAGATCCTGAAGTCCGTTGTGAAAAAAAAAGAAGGACAAAAAAATGAAAAAAAAGAATGAAAAATGACTCTGTTGAGATCATTTAGTCTTTGTCTCTTAATTGATATTTTGAAAATAAAACAACCAAAATTTGAAATGATGTGTGGCCATCTTTCTCCATCCAAAAAAAAAAAACAAAAATATATCCTTTGATACCCAATTTGAGCCAATAAGAAATTTCTTTTCAAATTTTACCCAAACAAGGGTTACCTTCACAGTAGAAGTCGACTCAAATTGCAGGAAGAACACACTTAGTGATCAAATGAAGAAAATTCTTCAAAAGTGAAGCAAAAATACAAAGAATCACAAAGTGATGGCAAGCAAAGAATGAAATTTGAGAAAGGGCAAAATAGTCAAAACAGTTTTGACGAATAACTAATACAAAGTATAGGTGGTAACTCTTGTTTTTCAAAAAAAAATACCCACAAAATTTTATTTGAGCCTTTATATCCTTTCTTTCAATACCCTTAGCCCAAGCCACATTACAAGCTCAATAAAAGTCCACACGGATTGAACAATGGTTGCTTAAATTTTCATAAAGTTTAATTTTCGAGACAAGACAAAATGACTAACAATGCAGTAAAAAAAATGATGAAAAAATAAATGTCCTCGGATGAAGGGAACTCCCTGTTGATCAATTATACAAAGGAAAATCAAGCCAATTGGGGCAATCCTTTCAAGCCAATCATTTCCATATCCATCACAAATTCATATCCCATTCAAACTCTTCCCCCGATTCCCAAACTAGGGGGCAATTTTGGGCAACTTTATTTCATATGTTTTGGCCCATTCAAAATATGGTGCAACTTTGTTAGTCTCACATTTGTTTCATCTGTATACTCAAAGTTCATACCAGGACCGGGGCATCCCTTGTTGGGCCTCTCAGATTTGTCTGCACTAAAATTCATATATCCACCCTCAAAACAGGGGCAGACACGTTAGGGCTTTGTATGATTTTGAGTCCATCTTATCATTCGTAAACCCAAAGTGGGGGGGGGGGCAACTTCCTTTTGAACCTCGCTTAATCGACTCATACCCAAAACCAAGGCGTGACTTTCATATGCTTCAGCCCATTCAGAGTATTGAGCAATTTTGTTAAATCTCAAAATTTTTTTCATCTCAATATTCAAAGCTCATACAAAAATTGGGGCATCCCTTGTTGGGCCTTGCATGATCTTGGTTCGCCCCGAACTTCAAAGAAATCCATCACAACCAAATTTGGGGCAATTTGCAAATCCCACATGATATTCTCACTCCCTGATTCATGACTTATTCCCTCTCAATTCACAGATACATTTGTCCATACCAATACTTCTACCATGTTCCAGAGCAGCTTCTGGATATCTACTACCTCACATTGGCCTTTGTAGCCGTTTTAAGGAGTAAGAGGCTCAAGTAGCCAATCCGGTACTCTCCAAATCCTTCCAATCATCCTCCACATATTTTTCTAACCTCTGGTACCAAGCATGTATTCACTAGTATCTCGTCAAGAAATGTGTGGCACACAAACTTCATTTTGCACAGTTGACTTTAGAATTTGGACGTCCATTGAAAAGAAATTGGAAGTCTAGATCGTCATAAATTGGATGATTTCAAGGGAAACAAATTGACTCTAAAAAAAATGTCATAGGTTCATAATCTTCCAATACATCATGTACATATTTTCATCAACTTTGAATTTGCCTCCATGTATCAAATTTCCTTCCTTCAAAAAGACAAAAATCAGCATGCATCAAAGTTTTCTTCTCCAAATTTCAAAATTTACATCAACCAAGTTTCCCTTGCATATCAAGATTTCAAATCCTTGTACAAAAATGCAACACCTTGTTTCTTAATTTCAAAATTTTCAAAGAAAAAAAAATCAAAAATCAAAATCAAAAATCAAAAAAAATTTCTCAAAATTTCAACCAATTCCAATTTCAAACTCAAAGCAATCAAACATTTTTCTCTCTGCCATTTTATCTCGGCCATCTACAAGATAATGGTCGAGCGCACTTTTCAGTTTTGTTTTATCTCGGCCATCTGCTAGATAATGGTCGAGCGCACTTTTCAGTTTTGTTTTATCTCGGCCATCTGCTAGATAATGGTCGAGCGCACTTTTCAGTTTTGTTTTATCTCGGCCATCTGCTAGATAATGGTCGAAAGCACTTTTCAGTTTTGTTTTATCTCGGCCATCTGCAAGATAATGGTCGAGCGCACTTTTCAGTTTTGTTTTATCTCGGCCATCTGCTAGATAATGGTCGAAAGCACTTTTCAGTTTTGTTTTATCTCGGCCATCTGCAAGATAATGGTCGAGCGCACTTTTCAGTTTTGTTTTATCCCGGCCATCTGCAAGATAATGGTCGAGCGCACTTTTCAGTTTTGTTTTATCCCGGCCATCTGCTAGATAATGGTCGAGCGCGCTTTTCAGTTTTGTTTTATCTCGCCATCTGCTACATAATGGTCGAAAGCACTTTTCAGTTTTGTTTTATCTCGGCCATCTGCTAGATAATGGTCGAAAGCACCTTTTGTTCTTTTTTTTTATCTCGGCCATCTGCAAGATAATGGTCGAAAGCACCTTTTGTTTTGTTTTATCTCGGCCATCTGCTAGATAATGGTCGAAAGCACTTTTGAATTTTGGTGTCTCGGCCCTCTGTAAGACAATGGTCGTGCCCAATTTTTCCTTTCTGTCATTGGTATCTCGGCCCTCTGTAAGACAATGGTCGAGCCCAATTTTACTTTCTGCCATTGGTGTCTCGGCCCTCTGTAAGACAATGGTCGAGCCCATTTTTCTAACTTTTTTCACACGACCCTCTGCATGGCAATGGTCAGGTACTGTTTTTTACTTTTTCAGACGACCCTCTACATGGCAATGGTATGGTCCAAATTTTCCAAATGACCCTCTGCATGGCAATGGTCGAACCCAACCAAATAACCCTTCGGGCCGCATCCCCTCTTCCTGGCACCCACAAATTTCACTTATGCACTCCCAGGGCTTAAGCCCATATGTTCTTGCCAGAAGTAAAAAAGACAAGAAATGGGCCTCTTGGGCCAATATTCACCTGCGGCACCCTCAAAATTCATCAGTACACCCTTACATTCGTTTGGGTTTGGGCTGGACGAGGCAAATCGTGTTGCAATACTGGTTTTATCTCTAACACTCTTATTTTCATTGGATGTTCTCTTGCTTTTATTTTATTTTCATGTTTTTTTAGTTGTTTCATATTTTATTATGTATCCCCTTGTAAGATAACCCCATCCCTCTGTACTGTATTTGTTTTATTTATTTGTCAAACACTGCACACACTCTTTTTTATAATGAATAAAAATCACAAAAATAAGTAAATAGAATAATAATAGTAATGAATTTCAAAAATGCCAAAAATATGTTTTAAAGGTTTAGGCACATGTGTGATCGCACACATCGTCCTTGTGCCAAAAACCTTTTCTCCTTCTTCAAAAAAAAATATGTTTTAAAGGTTTAGGCACATGTGTGATCGCACGCATCGTCCTTATGCCAAACACCTTTTCTCTTTCTTCAAAAATTACAAAAATATGTTTTAAAGGTTTAGGCGCATGTGTGATCGCACGCATCGTCCTTGTGCCAAAAACCTTTTCTCCTTCTTCAGAATCCCAAAAATATGTTCCAAAGGTTTAGGCACATGTGTGATCGCACGCATCGTCCTTGTGCTAAAAACCTTTTCTCTCTTTTAAATAAAATTACAAAAAAAATACGTTTTAAAGGTTTAGGCACATGTGTGATCGCACGCATCGTCCTTGTGCCAAAAACCTTTTCTCCTTCTTCAGAATCCCAAAAATATGTTCCAAAGGTTTAGGCACATGTGTGATCGCACGCATCGTCCTTGTGCTAAAAACCTTTTCTCTCTTTTAAATAAAATTACAAAAAAATATGTTTTAAAGGTTTAGGCACATGTGTGATCGCACGCATCGTCCTTGTGCTAAAAACCTTTTCTCTCTTTTAAATAAAATTACAAAAAATACGTTTTAAAGGTTTAGGCACATGTGTGATCGCACGCATCGTCCTTGTGACAAAAACCTTTTCTCCTTCTTCAGAATCCCAAAAATATGTTCCAAAGGTTTAGGCACATGTGTGATCGCACGCATCGTCCTTGTGCTAAAAACCTTTTCTCTCTTTTAAATTAAATTACAAAAAATATGTTTTAAAGGTTTAGGCACATGTGTGATCGCACGCATCGTCCTTGTGCTAAAAACCTTCTCATTCTCCTAAATAAAAATACCAAAAAATGTAAAATCCTCAAAAACTAAAAAACATTCACTTTTTCAAAACTACAAACAATATCGCCTTGCCAGAACTACGTGATCCTTGATTCTCCATCAAAAGTGGAGATACGTAGGAGCAAGGCCAGTCCTTGTCAGGCTCACTCTCCCAAAAATCCAAATCATTTCAAAACAAAGTTCTCAACAAATTTCCAAACAAACATCTCAAACAGTTTTCAAATGAACTACGGAACCCTGATTTCTCATTCTGAATGAGAATACGTAGGAGCAAGGTCAATCCTTGTCGGGCCCAAAAAACTAAAAAAATATTGTTTGTTTCTTTAGAGTTTTATTTTAAGGGAAAGTTAAACACTTTGAAAACCACATCCACATTCGCGCATTTAGTTAAAGGTACTGCCTTAGGGCAGGCGTTGTAGGGTGCTAATACCTTCCCTACACGTAACCGACTCCCGAACCAAGAATCTGGTTCTATTTGACCATGCCTTATCATTTTATGGTTTTTCCGTAGTTTTCCAGAATAAACTATGGTGGCGACTCCAAATCTCTTTTTTTAAATAAATGATTAATCCTTTTTTATTGGATCGTCGTCCCGTCGCGATTCCGGTTGCGACATTCATGTAGCGTAAAAGACCGTCAGTTCCAGTGTTGAAATGTTTAGCTTGATCTGTACCGAGTGCATTCAAGATCTTTACCAGCTCTTCATCTTCTCGCTGCTTCACTTTGATTCGGTCGAATACATCACTGGAGATTCTACAAGTACAGCATTTAATAACATTCGGTTCCAAGTCGAACTGTAGCCTCAGATCTCTAAAGCTTTCTACCAAACTTAACTCTCGGACCATCATGGAGGAGACGTGAACTACCTTTCTGCTTAAGGCGTCCGCTACAACATTTGCTTTTCCCGGGTGGTAGAGTAGTTCAAAGTCGTAGTCCTTCAAGAACTCAATCCAACGTCTTTGTCTCATATTCAGCTCCTTCTGATCAAATAGGTACTTAAGACTCTTGTGATCACTGAATACTTGAAATGTCGATCCATACAAGTAATGTCTCCAGATTTTCAAGGCAAAGACGACTGCTGCTAATTCCAGATCGTGAGTTGGGTAGTTCTTCTCATGAACCTTCAGTTGTCGAGATGCATACGCAACCACCCTCTTTTCTTGCATGAGTACACAGCCCAAACCCTGATGAGACGCGTCACAATATACCACGAAGAGTTTAGCCGTGTCAGGTATGACTAATACCGGGGCGCTCGTTAACTTATTCTTCAATTCCTGGAAACTTCTCTCACATCGATCGGTCCAAGCGAACGGTTGATCTTTTCTGGTCAGCTGAGTAAGCGGAGCCACTATCTTGGAAAACCCTTCAATGAACCGTCTATAGTAGCCCGCGAGTCCCACAAAGCTGCGAACTTCAGTTATCGAACGTGGACTCTCCCATTCCAACACTGCTCGTACTTTAGCCGGATCCACTGAGATTCCTCCAGCTGAAACCACGTGTCCCAAGAATGGCACTTCCTTCATCCAAAATTCACATTTAGAGAACTTGGCGTACAACTCCTTTTCTCTTAAGATGCCTAGAACAACCCTCAAGTGATCTTCATGCTCTTCATAGCTCTTGGAGTAGACAAGAATATCATCAATGAATACAACCACAAACTTGTCAAGATACGGCCTGAAGATACGATTCATGTAGTCCATAAATATTGTTGGGGCGTTCATCACACCGAATGGCATCACTACATACTCGTAGTGTCCATAACGAGATCGGAAGGCTGTCTTCTGGATGTCTTCTTCCTTCACCCGAATCTGATGGTATCCCGACCGTAAATCAATTTTTGAGAATATGGTCGCGCCATGTAATTGATCCAGCAGGTCGTCAATCGGAGGCAAAGGATACTTGTTCTTGATAGTCAGCTTGTTTAATTGCCTGTAATCAATGCAGAGACGAGAACTGCCATCCTTCTTCTTCACTAAGAGTACTGGCGCTCCCCAAGGTGATACGCTTGGTCTGATAAACTGTTTATCCATTAACTCTTCAATCTGCTCCTTGAGTTCAGCTAATTCTGCTGGCGACATCCGATAGGGTGCAATAGAGATAGGTCCAGCATTCGACACTAGGTCGATAGTAAATTCCACCTCGCGTGGAGGAGGTAATCCGGACACTTCGTCAGGAAATACGTCAAGGAATTCATCCACGACTGATCGTCCTCCATTTAGTTTACTGGACGATCGCTCATGAGTCAAACCTTCAAGTCCTTCATCCGAATGAGTCATGATCAGAAAGCAACTGGCACCATCCACGATGTCTTCTTTCAGTTGACCGAGCGTCACAGATAGATCCACTTCATACTCGTCCGGAAACACTAATTCCTTTGCACCACAGTCTATGAGAATGCGGTTGGTAGCCAGCCAATCCATTCCTAAGATTACTTCTAGATCTTTCAAGGGTAGACAGATCAGATTCACCTTGTAATTACGCCCTTCAACCTCTATAGGGCATTTAACACATACAGTAGACGTCCTAACCTCACCAGCCGCTGGGGTTGATACTACCAAGTCGAACTGCATCTCGCGCTCGACTAATCCCAATTTCTCAACACACGCCTTCGAAATGAAGGAGTGTGTTGCCCCCGAATCATACAACACACAAACAGGCATTCCATGTAATAAGCAAGTACCAGTGACGAGCGTACCTGAACTGGCAGCTTCCGCGGCCGTGATCGCATAAACTCTACCAACAGCCTGTGCTCGTCCACCCCTTACCTGTTGCATTCTTCCAGCATTTGGCGGCCTCATTGGCGCTCGTCCGCCCATATTACACTCGTGTTCCATGTGACCGTTTCTTTTACAGCGAGTGCAGTATTTTGTTCCCTCTAACAGAGGACACGACGATCTGTAGTGTGGTCCTCCACACTTAAAACATCTGACTGATCCCTGCTGTCCAGACTGTCCGGCAACAACCATAGCCTGAGAATTTGATGGTTGTGCTGGACGAGCATACGGCAACCTGTCCCGATTCATATTCGGCCTGGACATGATCAGTCCTCTAGCTGGTTGTTGCTGCTTCTTCTGACGTTCTGCTTCAACCATATTTTTCTCCAACACTTTTGCTCTCTCAATCATAACAGGAAAGGACTTAATGCAGAGGCTGGATATCAATACCTTAAGATCACTTCTCAGTCCATTTTCAAACTTCCTGCATTGCCACACTTCACTGGTGGCAATGGTATTAAAGCGAACCAGATGTTTAAACCTGTTGGTGTACTCTGAAACAGACATATTACCTTGTACCAACTGGAGAAATTCCACCTCTTTGCCGAAGCGAACACTATCCGGGAAATACTCCTCATAAAACTTTTCCTTGAAGACTTTCCAGGAAATAGGGCTGTGAGATTCTGCTAGTATCATCTTCGCAGTAGACCACCAATGACTAGCCTCTCCAGTCAACAGATACTCCGTGAATGCCAGTCTTCGATCATTAGGACATTCCTTGGCATCGTAAATCTGTTCCATGTCCCTTATCCACTGATCAGCTCCGTCGGGAAGGCACTTCCCATCAAATTTTGCAGGACGATGCTGTAAAAAGTTCTCCAAACTCCACTCAGTCTGATGAGTAGTGTTTGAAGCAGATGCTCCCGGTGTACCCCTGGTAGCTGCAAGAATCTCCATAAGCTGTCTCTGAGTCACTTCAGAACTTGCGCGAGCAGCCTCCAAACTCTGTAAGGCAGCCGCATTTTGTTGCGTCAAAACAGCGTTCTGCTCTTGTAACCTTTCAATTACTGATTCCAACAATCTGGTGTTGTTGGGCACATCATGTTCATTGGTCTGCGGTGGAGGAGGAGGGGGAAGTCTGGGTGCCATTGGTTCTCTGAGAAACAGAGAAAAGAAACGAACGTTAGTCCTGTTGAAAGAGTCGAAAATAACTCATTGAACGCAATTTAAGCACACAGCAAAAACACAGTGTACTCATAACCTACAGTGTCCTTAAGAGGACAAAACTGCTCTGATACCACTAATGTGACATCCCAAAAATACAGCATAAAACTATAAAATCAGAAAATCACATTTAATAATATTTCAATACAGTTTTCCAACTAAAAACAAAATAAAACCCGAACGAACGCTCAAGGACGAACGTCCTTGAGTACAAATCCAACATAACGGACGAATGTGCAAAAGTCGCACGCCACACATAAGAGCTTTACAAATTTAAGTCAAACGTACAAGAAATCTGACCGAACGATTTACACAGGATAACTACCGAACGGTCGAATTTAACTTA
This sequence comes from Vigna nakashimae, assembly GCA_034642375.1. Classification (NCBI taxonomy): domain Eukaryota; kingdom Viridiplantae; phylum Streptophyta; class Magnoliopsida; order Fabales; family Fabaceae; genus Vigna; species Vigna nakashimae. Next base: position 27,092,257 of record CM067764.1, read on the forward strand.
ACAGAAAACAAGAGATGGTCAAACGACCACTCAGTTCACAAAATACACTACTGGCCGAGCGGTCTCACTGCTCGATCTTCACTTCGACATCAACCAGGTTCTCTTCATTCAATGCATCTTCCAACCGCTCATCTCCCTCTGCTCACATCCACACGGATGATCATTGCAAAGACAAGACGGACGTACAAGTACAATGGACAACACAAGGAAAACGAAAGGGTAAGCTTACGTAATTTAACTCATGCATCAACATGTAATTTCAGGTAATTAATTCAACATACATGCATATCTCAACATACACATTCATTACATAACAATCCACCTTAACGTATTCACAAATTAAAACTCAACACGACTGACAGTCCGGACTACAAGGATTCTGTGTAGCTTCGGTGTTCGTGCACCCGGGTGATGTAGTAACTGGAACTCTCATCAGCTGCCACCCGAGGTTAATCCTATCTGTCCATATAATTACCAGGACTAGGACCTCCTGCCATTCCCACACATGACGTACCCTCTCTATGTGAGAACGAGTACTCACAGAACATCAGGATGAACGACCGGCTAAGCTTACCACATTCATACATTACAAATCTCAATAATCAATTCTTGAGTCGTTCCTCCCCGGAACGCTCTTTCAAAAATCACAATATTTCCATTCATCTCATGCAATCTTCATCATTTACTATTCATCATTTCACCATTCATCATGAACTATTCCTCATTTAAATACCGAACGTTCCATCAGAAGGGGAAAGAGGACGAACGCTATCCGCGAGACCAGAAGACGTTCGTCGGATCAAAGACCGAACACTAAAAGCGAGACCAAAAGATGTTCGTCGGATCAAAGACCGAACGCTAAAAGCGAGACCAAAAGACGTTCGTCGGTTCAAAGACCGAACGCTAAAAGCGAGTCAAAAAGACCTTCGTCGGATCAAAGACCGAACGCTAAAAGCGAGACCAAAAAGACGTTCGTCGGATCAAAGACCGAACGGCAAGATCTGCAGAAAATTCCAATAGTACTGTTCATTGGACGAACGCTAATTTTTAGGAAAAGAGTACGAGCGCTCAAACTAATACTGAGCGTCATTCGGGACGAACGCTCAGCATAAGGCCGAGCCTCACTTTGAGCGAGCGCTCGGTTTCAGACCGAGCCTCATTTATAGCAAACGCACGGTATGAGACCATACGTCACTTTGAGCGTACGTTCGGTGTAAGACCGAACGTTTTCCACAACGATCGTCCGGTGTGAGACCGATCGTTCAATAACTTAAATTAACAGATATTGATAAATAACTAAAGCATATTTGAAGAAGTAATACGAACGGGAACATGCACTATTACATATAATTACACAAGTACAAAAGAGGGAATTTATCAAACGAACCAGATTCAACAGTGCCAGACCGAACGCTCAAATAGAGCATTCTAGGATGAGGACGTTCGTCCTCAACCAGGGACTTTATCATTTTGACCAAGAAAACCGAGCGGTCAGAGACCGTCTCAGTAACGAACGTAAAATATCATGGGAATTAAAAAGGGCAGATCAAAACAGTGCTTGGCCGAACGCTCAAGCATGGCAATTTAGGGCGAGGACGCTCGTCCTCAACCCGATGTTCAAATAGATGAAAGAATCAACATTTAACCATATTCATAAGAAGAACCGAACGGTCAATGACCGTTCAGTACGAACGTAAAACTTTTCATGGAAGGTTCATTTCTCATCAAAATCATATAATCTCATTTGTTCATATCAACTCCAAATCTCAGATTTCATACATTCCATTCCACCCAACATCTCATGCATCATATATAACATAGCCATATATCATTTCATTCCATAAAAACGAACGTTCACATAACTCAATCATAACAACTTCATTCAATCAAAATAACGAATGTTCATGCAAATCATCTAGCACATCATACAGTGAAATAACGGACGTTCCTACTATCATTTATATCATTCATCATGCATCACTTTTATTCAGTACAATAACGAACGGTCATACATAACATACATCAAAAACAGTTAAATTAGTAAGCTTCCCTTACCCGGAAATGACGAACGTTCACAGATTCTCTACTCAAATTCCACTAACTAGCGCTCGTTAATTCACTGTACGGGCGAACGAACCCCAACACCAAACTCAGAATCACACTACTCTGAGAAAAGACGAACGTAAAACTCAAAATGAGTTTGCGTACGCAGAAAACGAACGTCAGCAGCGAAGAGAAAGACTTACCGACCCTGATTCACGAACGAACGGTTCTTCTGTGGAAATCCTTGACGCCGAGCGTCCTTCAACAGTGTCGGAGTGTAGAACGGAGGAGGTGCAGTGGTGGTTTCTTAGAGAGAGAAGGGTGCATAGAGTGAAGAGAGAAGGAGGAGAGAATTGAGTCTGATAAACTGAAGGAAAGAGGGTGAAGAGAGAGATCTATCAGAATTAAATTAAGAGGTGAGTGCTCCACTCAGCCGAACGCACGTCTCCATTATACCAGTGCGCGCTCGGCCGGACGCACTACATCAACCCACTCTGGACGGTCGACCACTGTACTGTTGCCACGCGTCTTCCACCATCGCTGACGCTCGTTCAGCTGGCCGACCCACTGCTCCCCACTACCGGACGTCCACTCTGCGCTCGCCACGTGTAATCCACCACGCCGAATGCTCGCTCAGTCGGCGCTCCACTGACGCTGCTGACTCACCCGGACGTGTGGCGACTGGCGTCCGTCAGTGGCTGTCGGGCACTGTTGTCGGCCATGCAGACTGCTGACGTGGCGCGCTTTCCTGCCGCCACGTAGACGCACGTTTTTTTTTTCTTTTTTTTAGTCCTCACAATAACCGTTTTCATCATTAATAGGGAAATCATTAAAAAAACGAACGTTCTGTCCCCAATAAGGCCGAGGACGAACGCTGTGAGCGAGACCCAAAGACGCTCGTTCGAATCAGAGTACGAACGGCAGAATTTCAATGACGTACGGGAATAGCTGAATAATATAATGTTCCTAGGACGAACGTGAATTTTAAATGAACTGACGCTCGTGAATCAGTTTAAATGAACTGACGCTCGTGAATCAGTTTAAATGAACTGGCAAATCTGAAGTTGGACGTACGTACTCAACAGGACGAACGCTCAACTAAATATTTAACGACGATCGCTCAATTCAATATTTTAAGGACGAACGCTGACTTCAATATTTTAAGGACGAACGCTCAACTCAATATTTTAATGACGAACGCTCTACTCAATATTTTAAGGACGAACGCTCACTTCAATATTTTAAGGACGAACGCTCAATTCAATATTAAGGACGAACGCTTAACTCAATATTTTAAGGACGAACGCTCGCTTCAATATTAAGGAGGAACGCTCAATTTAATATTTAAGGACGAACGTTCGTACTATTTTGCCGACCACTAATTGGTCGAGCCATTTGGAACGAACGCGCGTTCTGCAGAATTCTGCATAAACGCAGCAGATTTCCAGATTTTCCAGAAACCACAGAAAACTCCATTTCTCACCCTCAAAATTTCCAGATTGGCTTCAAAGACAATAAAACTCCACAATCAAATGATATATCTAACTCCCCTTACCTCTTGAAGACTTCCTTTTTGAATCTTGAATCAATCTCTGCACTGTGTTCCTCCTCTGCCGTTCCAGCCCTCTGCCACAGTGTCCAGCCCTCGTGAAGCCCTTCCCTACCATACCAATCATCAAAGGACGCCCCCACCACATCAATTATTAACATACACTTGGTCCATACACCATCCCCTAAAAAAAATATTTAGGTCCTTACAGTCAGCATGAAGGAAGGACTTACCAGCTCAGTCTTCACGAAACGAACGGTTCTTCTGGAGTCCTTGACGCCGTGCGTCCTTCAATGTTGCCGGAATACTGGTTGGAGAAGATGAATTGGGTGGTTTTCCTTAGAGAGAAGGGCAGAGAACGTAGAGAGAAGGAGGAGAGGGTTGAATTCTCATAAATGAAAAATGGAGGTGCGTTCAGAGGGTGGAGAATATTTCAGAAATTCTCAGATTCATCTTTCCACTCTCGTCCAGCGCAATTCTCCACTCAGCCAACGCACGTTCCCACTCAGCCACACTGGACGCACGTTCTACACTCCTGATTCCCGACAGTCCATGCTGGACGTCCACTCCGCAGTCGCCACGTGGTATCCCACTATCGTTTTCCACTACCGGTTTTGACTCAGCTCCACGTGCGACAGCTGGCGTCCGTTAGTGGAGCGTCAGGCGCTGTGTCGCCCATGTGCGTCGCTGAGGTGGCGCGCTCTTCGGCTGCCACGTTTTTTTTTTTTAAAAGGCCTTACAGGTAGTATGGGTTGGTTGAATGCCAGAAGTAGTACCACAGTAGTAATGATCAAGATAGTTAGGTTGAGTTTTGTTTCTAAGAGAAATTCTTTGTTCAACAGTGGGAATAATGATACTATCAGAAGTAGGATGAGAAATGTTACTAGGTGAATGATTTGAAGCAGTGGGAATAGGTAGAACAGTAGGTGTAAGGAATCGTAATTAAAAAAAAAAAAAAAAACAAAACAAAAGAGAATGGGGAGGAAGGAACGTGCGCTGCCACAAAGGGACAGCGAACGTTGCTTCCCCCTTTGAAAACAAAACCAAAAGCAAACAAGAAAAGGAAAGAGAAGAAGAGGGGAAGAGGGAAGAGTTTGGGAAGTTAAAAAGGGAAGCTATGGGTCTGCTGGGAGGGGAAAGGATTGCTGCCAAATTTTTGTGAGAGAGGAGAAGTTCTTGCTGCAAGTTCTGGGAAAGAGGAGAAGTGGAGAACTTTTGAAGTTTTGGAGGAGATAAACTCAAAGAATTTACAAAGGAAGTCTTCAAGAGGTAAGGAGTGCTAGAATTTTAGTTTTGATTAGTTAATCTCACTGTTTTTTTTAGAAATCCAAAAGCTTTAAAGTTAAAAATGGAGGTTTTTCTGGAAAACCTGTGATTCTGCAGAATCTGCAGAATCGCGTTCGTCCAATTTGGTTTCAAATTGGACGTTCGTCCAAATTGAGACGAATTGAACGTTCGTCCACTTTGATTTGAACGTTCGTTTTCTTTAGCTGACGAGCGTTCGCTCATGCGTTGCTCATGCATTCGTCCCGTAGCGTTCGTTCTCCTTTGAGCGCTCGTCCAAACGAGTGTTGTTTTCGATTCTCAGCGTTTGGCCTTTTTGTAAAAATGATGTTCGTTCTTAAATATTCTGAACGTTCGTCCTAACAGTATATGACCAAATATAGGTGGATTAACGAGCGTTGGTGATAAGGATTTGAGTAGAGAGCGTCTGTGTGCGCCTGTGAACGTTCGTTCATTTCCGGGTAAGGGAAGCTTATTTAATTTAACTGGTTTGTTGTATGTGTATGAACGTTCGCATGAATATATTGTATGAAGTTTGATGAAATTAAATGTTATGTACGTTCGTTATTTAAATGCATGATGGATGATATGAATGAATGGTATGAACGTTCGTTAATTGATTGTATGAATATAATGCATGATATTGGATTTTCTGAATGTATGAACGTTCGTTATTTTTGGTAAAAAGAGATATATGAATTTACATGATACGGATTGAATAAAATGTGGAAGTTGATGCTGATATGAACGTATGAAATTATGAGAATTACATGTTGAGGTTAACTGGAATATAAATTAATTGAAAAGAGTCTTCCATGATAATGAATGTTGGTGCCGAACGGTCTTTAACCGTTCGGTTTTTCCTTATCTAAAATGGTCACAGTTTGATTCGTTCATTTGGAATGATTCCTGGTCGAGGACGAGCGTCCTCATGTTACACTGCCTTGTTGAGCGTTCGTATTTTTGTTTGCTCGGTTTTAATGGGAGCGTTCGTCCGAGTACGGTTCGGTCTCATACCGAACGTCCGTCCTAATTGGTATTTAATCTTATACTGAACGTTCGTTCTGTTTAGTGTTTGTTCATAATGAGTGCTCGCTCAAAATGGTGTTCGGTCTTATACCGAACGCTCGCTCAAATTGGGGCTCGGTCTCACACTGAGCGTTCGTCCTAATGGTGCTCGTCCTGAACTGAGCGTTCGTCCTTTAGGGTGTTCGGTTTTAGACTGAACGCTCATTCTAAAACAGGGGCTCGGTCTTAGATTGAGCGCCCGCTCAAAATGGTGCTCGACATATACTGAGCGTTCGTTCTCTGATTCGAACGAGCGTCCTTTGGTCCCGTTTCCAGCGTTCGTCCTCGGCGTTATTGGGGACAGAACGTTCGTTTTTTTTAATCTACAAAGAAATGATGAAAATAAATATGAAATTATAAAGGTTGAGAATATATGAGATGAAAGCAAATTGTGACTTTTGAACGAGCGTTCCAGTTAGGGACGACTCATTGATGAATAGTAAATTTTGGAAAGTATATGAGATGAAAATGAAACTATGATTGCTGAACGAGCGTTCCAGGTAGGAACGACTCAGATGAATGTTGAAATTCGTAAAGTATGACTGTGGGAAGTTAATGCTGGCTGTTCGATCCTGATATTCCGTGAGTGATCATCCTTAAGTAGAGGGGCACGTCATGCGTGGGAATGGCAGGAGGTCGTCGTCCTTAGGGGTACTTTGGACGGACGTACTAACCTCGGGTGGCAGCTGATGAGGATGCCAGTTACCACACCACCCGGGCGCGTGAACGCCTGTAACTACGCAGATTTTATACAGTCCGGACAGTCAGTCGTGTTGAGTTTTATTTAGTGAGTACGTTAAAGTGGGTTGTTATGTAATGAATTTGTATGTTGAAATATGCATGTATGATGAATTGTTTACTTGAAATTCTATGTTGATGCATGAGTTAAATTACATAAGCTTACCCTTTCGTTTCCTTGTGTTGTCTATTGTCCTTGTACGTCCGTCTTGTCATTGCAATGATCATCCGTGTGGATGTGAGCAGATGGAGACGAGCGTTTGGAAGATGCGCTGTATGAAGAGAACCTGGTTGATGTCGAAGTGAAGACCGAGCAGTGAGATGCTCGGCCAGTTATTGTAGTCTGTATTAGAATGGTCGTTCGACCATCTTGTCTTGTTATTTTTATTCTGATAGACCGTTCGGTATTTGTACCGTGTAAACCGTTCGGTCAAGTTTCGTGTACGTTCGGCTTTTTAATTTGTAACTCTGAAGACGTACGGCTTTGCGCGTCCGTGTAATTATGACTCAAGGACGTTCGTCCTTGAGCGTTGTTTAATTTTTAGTGGAAAACTGTACTGGAATATTATAAAATGTGATTTTCTGATTTTATGGTTTTATGCGGTATTTTTGGGATGTCACATTAGTGGTATCAGAGCAGTTTTGTTCTTTTAAGGACACTGTAGGTTATGAGTACACTGTGTTTTTGCTGTGTGCTTAAATTGCGTTCAATGAATTATTTTCGACTCTTTCAACAGGATTAACGTTCGTTTCTTTTCTCTGTTCCAGAGAATCAATGGCACCTAGACTTCCTCCTCCTCCTCCACCGCAGACCAATGAACATGATGGGTGATAACAGTTGAAAAACTGTTATTTTCATGCTTAAAATTGATACTAAAAGCAACCTTTAGACTTAGAAACTAGCTTGAAATCATACTTTTATCCATATTTTCAGAAATAAGAGAGCTGGACAGGTTTATGCTTGATTTCAGTGTTTTTGTGCAGGTTTTAAGGTGAATTTAGTGAAAGAAGTGAAGAATGAGAGAGAGGGAATCAGAAAAGGAATCAAAGAGTGAAAAAGGAGAAGCCGAAGTCACCGCTCAGCGGCATTTTACCGCTGAGCGGTACTCAAGAGGTTGCGGGAGGTCCGCTGAGGGGCAAAATAGCCGCTGAGGGGAGAAAACGAGACGCGCAATCACCGCTGAGCGGTATTTTACCGCTGAGCGGCACTTTAATGGGCTTGGGCTTGACTTTTTGTAATTTACGAATGGTATTTAAGCTTTAGGGTTTCCTAGGGTTAGGTATTTTTGGCAGAAACGAGGCAAACACTCTCTCTTCCACCCCTTTGAAGGAGGATCTTGGATGCTCAGGCTACCTCTTCACCTTTTTAGGGTTTATTCTTTCATTCTTTCATTGTTCATCTAGGTTCACCATGAATATGGTGAACTAAACTCTGTATGTTTGTTGGGGAATCAATGTAATCTTATGAAGCTCTCATATATGGAATCTGTTTGTTACATCTTTTAATTAAGATTTATGCTTTCTTTCATCATTAGTTAGGGTTTTTCCTCTTTGCTTAATGCTTGCATTGTTTAACTCATTCGATGCATGATTATTGGTTTTGTCGATACGGGAACGTACGGGGAAGTCTAGATCCGGGGAATTTCTCCCAATATGATATTGGTTGTCGTTAAGCTCCTGCACTTATGAACTGATCATTAGGAATGCTAGGAATTGTATGAACTCGTGATTGGGGAGAAGCCTTCTAGAAAGGTACTTTAGAAAGTGGCATTAACAATGATGATTTGAATGTTGAATTCTTAAAATATATGAGAGTGGATAAGATGAAATTGACCCCCAACAACATATTCATTAATATATTCCATTGAAAGTGTGTGTCTTTTGTTTTAGCCATTGATCAAAACTTCATGCATACATGTTTATTTTCTGTCTTGCATATTAAACTCCAAATATTTCGTCTTTAAGTCTTAGCTAATCAAGAAATCACATAACTAAACTAGGCCGTGAGTCCTTTGGGAAGAACGATACTTGGTCTTACCAAGTTTATTACTTGAACGATTCGGTCATACTTGCCGATTGAAAAACAAGTTTGTGACATCATATTTTGGTGCTCATAAATTTGTCCATCAAGTTTTTGGCGCCGCTGCCGGGGACTCGTGGTTTAACTGGTTAATTTGTGTGATTATTGATTATCTTTGACTTGTTTTTGAATTTTTAATTTAAATTTCGAATTTTTTATTTTTATTTTTTCTATTTATATTTTTCAGTTTTATTTTATTTTATTTTATTGTTTTTATTTTATTTTCTGTTTTTATTTTATTTTATTTTATTTTTCTGTTTTTATTTTTCTGTTTTTATTTCCTATCTTCTTATCTTTTCAATTATATCCTTTGATTTGTTTTTATCTATCTTCTCTATCTTTTTGTACTAACAAATATTTTCTAGAGTTTTGTGCCTAATGTTTGCAGGATGCACTTCGAACAAGAATTTAATAGGCACTCAATTCTACTAAGGTAATTTCAACCACTGGTGGGATCTCACTCAGGCATGGATAATGGTCAATTTTGGCAAGCTGTCAAACAATTTAAGAATCGATCACCACAACAATGGCAGCAAAAACCCTCTCTATCGGGAAAAAGGAGAACGTTGGAGGAGGCAGTTCAACAGTACATACAGATACCTGATTGTCATCACAAAAACACTCAAGCTGCCGAAGAATTTGATAGGCCGCCACCACAACAATGGCAGCGAAAACCCTCTCTATCAGAAAGTTTGGATGACACCCTTCAACGATTTTTGAAAAATTCCGACTCTACTCAGAAAAGCATTGAAGAATCATGTAAAAGGATGGAGATGCACTTTCGTTACATTAGTCAGAGATTGAATGATGAGGTTAATACTGAAGTTAACCTTAAGGAGGAAGGGCAAACCAATGTCACTGAAAGTGACAAGATTCTTGATGAGAAAAAAATAGAGGGAGATGCGGAAAAGATAGAGAGAAAAGAGAAAGAAGAGTTGAGTGAGAAAAATAAAGATGAAGAAAAAGAGAAAGAAGTGGTTGAGAGAGAAGAGAGAAAGAAGATTTGTGTGAAAATAAAGAAGTTGAAAAGAAAAAGAAAAGGGAAGAAAAAAATAAAAGAAAAGAAAAAGAGAAATTTTAGGGAGAGAAAAAGGAAGAAAAAGAAGATGAGAGGAAAGAAGAAGAAATCATATGAAAAATCCCATCCTCATCTAAAGAAGAATCATGGGAAGGAAAAGAAATTCAAGTGCTTTATGGAAATCTTCAAGAAATTGGAGATTAAAGTTCCTATGATTGAGACACTGCAACAGGTTCCTGGTTTGATCAAATTTCTGAAGAAGTTCAGTAGAAAGAAGAAAAAGAAGAAGGAACTTGAACATATGGGGTCAAGCTAATGACGTTAAAAGAGCGCTTGCTGGGAGGCAACCCAGTGATTTGCAAACTTTTGATTTGGATTTTGGTTTTGTAACTTTTACTTTGTAGTCATTATTTTTGTAAATATTTTGTTGGATATAGCATCTACTAAAGGATGCTAGGTGGTTAAGTATCTACTGAAGGATACTAGGTTTGTAACACCTACTGATGGGTGTTAGTGAGAAAATTTTGCATCTACTGATGGGTGCTGGTAAGTTTGAAACACCTACTGATGGGTGTTGGTGGATTTTGGGTCAGGCTCGTGACGTTAAACAAGCGCTACCTGGGAGGCAACCCAGTTGATTGATTGTTTCTGTTTGTTTATTTTAGTTAGGATTTGCATAAGCATTTTTAACATTGAATTGCAGGGAACCCATGAGGGGCATGTAGGGAAGACACGTAGGTTAAGAAAAGAAGGAGAGGAGCACATCACGAAAGTGCCGCAGAGCGGTATTTTACCGCTGAGCGGTACTCTCGCAGATTGGGCTTTAGTTCCCCTTAGCGGGACCCGAGCCCATTAGGGTATTTTAAACCCTAAGCTGCGCAAAGTCTTATACTTTCTGGCTTTTCTCTGCACAAACACTTCCACACATCTTCTCTTAGGTTTTCCACATCTTTTCACTCTTACCTCTTAAGAAAAAATATCTCTTCCACTCACTTTTTCACTAGTGTGCCATCAAAGTTTGGGGTTGGAAGAGAGCATTCTAGCTTGGAAGCATTCTCATTGCATCTAGCATCTCCACCCAAGTAAGTAAAATGCATTTTGTTCATTCTAGGGTTCTTGAATTTGAATGTGATTGTCAAAGCATGAATATTTAGGGGTTTTGATTTCTATGCATGATTTGATGATATATTTAATGTTTGAATCGATTAAACTGCATGATTATGAACTGGAAAACTGAAAATTGCATTTGGGTGGAGTTAGGACAGCTTTAAAATAGGTTTTTCAAAAATCTGCAGAGTTACCGCTGAGGGGTAATCTGCCGCTGAGCGGCACTCTGCCAGATTTGATTTTTCTGAAATTTTGCGTGTTGGAATGTGGCACTGGTGGCGCTGAGGGGAAATTCTGACCCTCAGCGGTGGTTTAGCTTCGAAAGGAGTTGTGTTCTGTGTTTTACTAATGATTAACATCATGTTCTGTGGTTTTGTTTGTGTTTTGAATGTAGGAATGACATCTTCATCAGGAAAAAGATTGAAAACCATGGCAACCAAGAGAAAGGAAAAGGAACCAGAGCAACCCCATTCTGGCAGGTTCCTCTCTAGGAAACATGAGAAGCACTTTAGGGTGGTTCAGGACAGGAGACTTCTGATGGAGAGAAAGGTTGGAATGATACCTAACTTTGCTCCTCAATTTGGAGAGCAAGTGTTAGGGAATGATTGGGGAAAGCTAGCCACTTATCCTGCACCTGCCAACATAGCTGTGGTGAAGGAATTTTACGCCAATGCAAAGAAGATTGGTGATTATCCAGCTGAGAATTATTTGGGCTATGTCAGAGGCCATGCTATCAGGTATGATCCTGATTCTATCAACAACTTCCTGGATACTGTGTGGGCTGGTGAGCAATGTCAGTTTGCTCTTTGCATGGAGGAAGGTGCTGATTTTGAGGATGTGGAGAGAGTGTTGTGTATACCTGGAGGACACTTTCAAAGGAATAGATCTGGCTCAGTGGTTAACATTAGGAGGACAGATTTGAATCCTCTTGCAAAATATTGGATGGCATTTTCTCATGCCAACATTCAGCCATGTTCACATGTGTCAGATATTACTCTCAGCAGGGCACTATTCATCTACTGCGCTATCAGAAATTTGAATGTTAATATTGGGCAGGTGATAGCTGATGAAATTAGTGTATGTGCTAACACTTCAAACAACAAAGCACCGATAGGACATCCTTCTTTGATCACTCATCTTTGCAAGCTAGCTAGGGTAGACACTTCTGTTCCACCATTTGAAAGGCCAAGAAAAGCTATTGATGAGGCTTATTATAGACAGTACTGTGGAGGTGAGGATGTAGCTCAGCCAGTTCCACCACGCCGGGCTCGTAGAGAGAGAGGGCCAGCACAGAGCCAGACATCTGCTGATACACATGAAGCAGAACCATTCCAGATGAGGGACATGTATATGTCTCTTATAGGTGCTCAGTTGCAGTCCATTCACAGAGGGCAGGTGGCCACTGCTGACATGATAGTGGGGATGTATGATACACCTCCAGCCCACAGGTGGACTATGGATGAATTCCACAATGTAGTAGCTTGGCCAGAAGAACCAGTACATGGAGGAGGAGCTGGAGCAGCTGAAGCTTCAGCTAGAGATATGGAAGAAGATGAAGCTGAGGAGGAGGATGCATTTGATGATGATGAAGATGAGGAGGAAGAGGAAGATACAGAGGACAGCTCAGACTGATGAGGAGCTGAGATAGCATTTACTGATGAATGCTATCATATGATTATGCTTTTGCGGTTTAAGTTTTCTGAACTTATTTGTTTTTGTTTTTAGATTAGGTTTGATGTACTCTATTGAAAACCTGGTTTGTTATGATGGTTTGCTATTAACTGTGATTGTGTGATAAGTACTGCTTGATGATGCTTATTGATTGATTGATGTTGAGATAGATGTGCACATTAAAATGCTTATACAGGTGATTCACAAGCTTTGTGAACAAATGCATGATATTATGATTGTGATTGTGAGATGAAGCATGATGTGTATGTCAAATGTGAATGAGCTTATATGTGAGGTTTTGAGCTCTAGAGTTTTTGGTATGATTGAATGCTATTACTTTGAAAGCATGAATGATTTTGCCCAGGTTTTCTATGATTGAATCAATTGCTTGTTTTGCATCATGTGATCAAGGTCGTTTGTTGAAACCCTTTTTATTGGCCAAATTCATAAAGTTAACATACTAAAAGAGAACACGTTGTGTTCTATCCTTTGAACCCTTAGCCTTGAACATACACTGAAAACCTTTGATTGAAAATCTTTACCTTGAGTTAAGTAGAAGATCTTGTATGGTATTGTTAAATGTTCAAGTTTGGGGTTGTTGGGAAAACATGAAAAGAAAAGCATTGAGCTAAGAGCTAAAAAGTAAGAATATGCAAAGAGAAAAGAAAAAGAAGTAAAGCTCAATGCAAATGCAAAGGTAAAAGAAAGTTGGGAATGAATAAGATGATTCTGTTGTTATGATTCTCTTAACTCAAGGATTTTGTGATCCAGAAAAACCAATTTTCTTGTTAGCCCAGCCACATTATAAGCCATTGAAAAGTCCTTGTGATGATGCATGCTTGTGAATGTTTTTGATTGTGGTAAAATGAAAGGCAAAGTTGATTCATGTGACATTGTGATAGTAGAGTGAAGGAGTGAAACACTTTACCTCTTATACACTTGTGTGTTGAGTGAAACACTTTACCTAGTGAGGAAATATTCCATAAGCACATGAACATCCATGCTTAATTGATTGATCATTCATGAAAAATAGCATTTGTTGGAATTTAAATGACTTTGTGAATACTAAAGCATGTGCACATCTTGATTGAACTCTTGGTCATAAGTTTGAGTGAAGTTGTTACTTATCTTGAAAAAGAGGATTTTTGAAGGAGTGAATCATCATATGAATTGGTTGGAGATTGAGTTACATTTTGTTTTGCTTGAGGACAAGCAAAGTTCTAAGTTTGGGGTTGTGATAACAGTTGAAAAATTGTTATTTTCATGCTTAAAATTGATACTAAAAGCAACCTTTAGACTTAGAAACTAGCTTGAAATCATACTTTTATCCATATTTTCAGAAATAAGAGAGCTGGACAGGTTTATGCTTGATTTCAGTGTTTTTGTGCAGGTTTTAAGGTGAATTTAGTGAAAGAAGTGAAGAATGAGAGAGAGGGAATCAGAAAAGGAATCAAAGAGTGAAAAAGGAGAAGCCGAAGTCACCGCTCAGCGGCATTTTACCGCTGAGCGGTACTCAAGAGGTTGCGGGAGGTCCGCTGAGGGGCAAAATGGCCGCTGAGGGGAGAAAACGAGACGCGCAATCACCGCTGAGCGGTATTTTACCGCTGAGCGACACTTTAATGGGCTTGGGCTTGACTTTTTGTAATTTACGAATGGTATTTAAGCTTTAGGGTTTCCTAGGGTTAGGTATTTTTGGCAGAAACGAGGCAAACACTCTCTCTTCCACCCCTTTGAAGGAGGATCTTGGATGCTCAGGCTACCTCTTCACCGTTTTAGGGTTTATTCTTTCATTCTTTCATTGTTCATCTAGGTTCACCATGAATATGGTGAACTAAACTCTGTATGTTTGTTGGGGAATCAATGTAATCTTATGAAGCTCTCATATATGGAATCTGTTTGTTACATCTTTTAATTAAGATTTATGCTTTCTTTCATCATTAGTTAGGGTTTTTCCTCTTTGCTTAATGCTTGCATTGTTTAACTCATTCGATGCATGATTATTGGTTTTGTCGATACGGGAACGTACGGGGAAGTCTAGATCCGGGGAATTTCTCCCAATATGATATTGGTTGTCGTTAAGCTCCTGCACTTATGAACTGATCATTAGGAATGCTAGGAATTGTATGAACTCGTGATTGGGGAGAAGCCTTCTAGAAAGGTACTTTAGAGAGTGGCATTAACAATGATGATTTGAATGTTGAATTCTTAAAATATATGAGAGTGGATAAGATGAAATTGACCCCCAACAACATATTCATTAATATATTCCATTGAAAGTGTGTGTCTTTTGTTTTAGCCATTGATCAAAACTTCATGCATACATGTTTATTTTCTGTCTTGCATATTAAACTCCAAATATTTCGTCTTTAAGTCTTAGCTAATCAAGAAATCACATAACTAAACTAGGCCGTGAGTCCTTTGGGAAGAACGATACTTGGTCTTACCAAGTTTATTACTTGAACGATTCGGTCATACTTGCCGATTGAAAAACAAGTTTGTGACATCATATTTTGGTGCTCATAAATTTATCCATCAATGGGCCCAACAACAACACCAGGCTATTGGAATCAGTGATCGAGAAGCTACAAGAGCAGAATGTTGTTCTGATGCAGTAAAACGCGACTAATTCACAAAATCTTGAAGCTGCTCGCGCCAATTCTGAAATGACTCAGAGGCAGCTGATGGAGATTCTTGCAGCTACCAGGGGTACACCGGGAGCATCTGCCTCAAATGCTACTCATCAGGCTGAGTGGACTTTGGAGAGCTTCTTGCAGCATCGTCCTGCAAAATTTGATGGGAAGTGCTTTCCCGACGGAGCTGATCAGTGGATAAGGGACATGGAACAGATCTATGATGCCAAGGATTGTCCAAACGATCGAAGACTGGCATTCACTGAATATTTATTGACTGGAGAGGCCAGTCATTGGTGGACGACTGCGAAGATGATACTAGCAGAATCTCACAGCCCTATTTCCTGGAAAGTCTTCAAGGAAAAGTTTTATGAGGAGTATTTCCCGGATAGTGTTCTATTCGGCAAGGAGGTGGAATTTCTCCAGTTGGTACAAGGTAATATGTCTGTTTCGGAGTACACTAACAGGTTCAAACATCTGGTTCGCTTTAATACCCTTGCCACCAGTGAAGTGTGGCAGTGCAGGAAGTTTGAAAATGGACTGAGAAGTGATCTTAAGGTATTGATATCTAGCCTCTGCATTAAGTCCTTTCCTGTTATGATTGAGAGAGAAAAAGTGTTGGAGAAAAATATGGCTGAAGCAGAACGTCAGAAGAAGCAGCAACAACCAGCTAGAGGACCGATCATGTCCAGGCCGAATATGAATCGGGACAGGTTGCCATATGCTCGTCCAGCACAACCATCTAATTCTCAGGCTATGGTTATTGCCGGACAGTCTGGACAGCACGGATCAGTCAAGTGTTTCCAATGTGGAGGACCACACTACCGGTCGTCATGCCCTCAGTTATTGGGAGCAAAGTCCTGCACTCGTTGTGGAAGGAATGGTCACATAGAGCGCGACTGTAATATGGGCGGACGAGCGCCAATGAGGCCGCCAAATGCTGGAAGAATGCAACAGGGAAGGGGTGGACGAGCACAGGCTGTTGGTAGAGTTTATGCGATCACGGCCGCGGAAGCTGCCAGTTCAGGTACGCTCGTCACTGGTACTTGCTTATTACATGGAATGCCTGTTTGTGTGTTGTATGATTCGGGGGCAACACACTCCTTCATTTCGAAGGCGTGTGTTGAGAAATTGGGATTAGCCGAACGCGAAATGCAGTTCGACTTGGTAGTATCAACCCCAGCGGCTGGTGAGGTTAGGAAGTCTACTGTATGTGTTAAATGTCCTATAGAGGTTGAAGGGCGTAATTACAAGGTAAATCTCATTTGTCTACCCTTGAAAGATCTTGAAGTAATCTTAGGAATGGATTGGCTGGCTACCAATCGCATTCTCATAGATTGTGGTGCAAAAGAATTGGTGTTTCCGGACGAGTACGAAGTGGATCTATCTGTGACGCTCGGTCAACTGAAAGAAGATATCGTGGATGGCGCCAGTTGCTTTCTGATCATGACGCATTCGGACGAACGACTTGAAGATTTGAATCATGAGCGATCGTCCGGTAAACTGAATGGAGGACGATCAGTCGTGGATGAATTCTCTGATGTATTTCCTGATGAAGTGCCCGGACTACCTCCTCCACGCGAGGTGGAATTTACTATCGACCTAGTGTCGAATGCTGGACCTATCTCTATTGCACCCTATTGGATGTCGCCAGCAGAGTTAGCTGAACTCAAGGAGCAGATTGAAGAGTTAATGGATAAGCAGTTTATTAGACCAAGTATATCACCTTGGGGAGCGCCAGTACTCTTAGTGAAGAAGAAGGATGGCAGTTCTCGTCTCTGCATTGATTACAGGCAGTTAAACAAGCTGACTATCAAGAACAAGTATCCTTTGCCTCGGATTGACGACCTGCTAGATCAATTACATGGCGCGACCATATTCTCAAAAATTGATTTACGGTCGGGATACCATCAGATTCGGGTGAAGGAAGAAGACATCCAGAAGACAGCCTTCCGATCTCGTTATGGACACTACGAGTATGTAGTGATGCCATTCGGTGTGACAAACGCCCCAGCAATATTTATGGACTACATGAATCGTATCTTCAGACCGTATCTAGACAAGTTCGTGGTCGTCTTCATTGATGACATTCTTGTCTACTCCAAGAGCTATGAAGAGCATGAGGATCACTTGAGGATTGTTCTAGGCATCTTAAGAGAAAAGGAGTTGTACGCCAAGTTCTCTAAATGTGAATTTTGGATGAAGGAAGTGCCATTTTTGGGACACGTGGTTTCAGCTGGAGGAATCTCAGTGGACCCGGCTAAAGTACGAGTAGTATTGGAATGGGAGAGTCCACGCTCGGTAACTGAAGTTCGCAGTTTTGTGGGGCTCGCGGGCTACTATAGACGATTCATTGAAGGGTTTTCCAAGATAGTGGCTCCGCTTACTCAGCTGACCAGAAAGGATCAACCGTTCGCTTGGACGGATCGGTGTGAGGGAAGTTTCCAGGAATTGAAGAATAAGTTAACAAG
Source organism: Vigna nakashimae (assembly GCA_034642375.1). Classification (NCBI taxonomy): domain Eukaryota; kingdom Viridiplantae; phylum Streptophyta; class Magnoliopsida; order Fabales; family Fabaceae; genus Vigna; species Vigna nakashimae. Next base: position 27,109,916 of record CM067764.1, read on the forward strand.
CGCCCCGGTATTAGTCATACCTAACACGGCTAAACCCTTCATGGTATATTGTGACGCGTCTCATCAGGGTTTTGGCTGTGTACTAATGCAAGAAAAGAGGGTGGTTGCTTATGCTTCTCGGCAACTGAAGGTTCACGAGAAGAACTACCCAACTCACGACCTGGAACTAGCAGCGGTCGTCTTTGCTTTGAAGATTTGGAGGCACTACTTGTATGGATCAACTTTCCAAGTGTTCAGTGATCATAAGAGTCTCAAGTACCTTTTTGACCAAAAGGAGTTGAATATGAGACAGAGACGTTGGCTGGAATTCTTGAAGGATTATGACTTCGAACTACTTTACCATCCGGGAAAAGCAAATATTGTAGCAGACGCTTTAAGCAGAAAGGTAGTTCACGTCTCCTCCATGATGGTCCGAGAGTTAAGTTTGGTAGAGAGCTTTAGAGATCTAAGGTTACAGTTCGACTTGGAACCGAATGTTATTAAATGCTGTACTCTTAGAATCTCCAGTGACGTATTTGACCGGATCAGAATAAAGCAGCGAGAAGACGAAGAGTTGGTGAAGATCTTGAACGCACTCGGTACAGATCAGGGGCCAAGGAGTTTAACACGGGAATAGACGGTTGTCTACGATACATGGGTAGGACGTGCATTCCGAATGATGGTGAGTTGAAAAGGATGATTCTTGAGGAAGGACACCACAGTCGTCTTAGCATACACCCTGGTATGACTAAGATGTATCAGGACCTCAGGAAGTCGTTCTGGTGGTCGGGAATGAAGAGTGATGTCGCACGTTTTGTGGCATCATGCTTAACGTGTCAACGAGCCAAGGCTGAACATCAAAGGCCAGGCGGTCTACTTCAGCAGTTAGAGATTCCGGAATGGAAGTGGGACGACATTGCGATGGACTTCGTGACCCACTTACCTCGAACTGTCAGGAATCATGATTCCGTGTGGGTAATTGTGGATCGACTAACGAAGAGTGCTCATTTCCTAGCAGTCAATCTGAAGATGTCCATGACGAATCTGGCTAAGCTTTACATCAAGGAAATTGTTCGTCTACATGGAGTTCCGTCTAGCATTGTTTCAGACCGAGACACGAGATTTACTTCTCGGTTCTGGCGATCATTACAAAGTGAGCTCGGTAGCAAACTCCATATGAGTTCGGCCTATCACCCTCAGACGGACGGTCAGTCCGAGAGGACCATCCAGACGCTTGAAGACTTATTGAGGACGTGTGTTCTAGATCACATGGGCGTTTGGGATGAAGTCTTACCTTTGGTAGAGTTCACCTACAACAATAGTTTCCAAGCCAGCATAGGAATGGCTCCCTTTGAAGCTCTGTACGGTAGGAAATGCCAAACGCCATTGTGTTGGTTTCAGGAAGGGGAAAAAGTGTTAACAGGACCAGAGCTCATTCAGCAGACGACTGAGAAGGTGAAGTTGATTCAAGAAAGGCTAAAGACGTCCAGGAGTCGACAGAAATCCTACGCTGACAAGAGGAGAAGACCCTTGGAGTTCGATGCAGGAGATCATGTTTTCCTTAGACTGCATCCGACCACGGGAGTTGGGAGAGCCATTCGACCCAAGAAGTTGTCTCCCAAATTCATCGGACCTTATCAGATCTTGAGGAAGATCGGGCTAGTTGCGTACGAGTTATCTTTGCCGCCTCAGTTATCAAACTTGCATCCAGTCTTCCATGTTTCTCAACTTCGGAAGTACGTATCCGACCCTTCTCACATATTAGAGTTAGAAGATATTCGTCTTCGTCAAGATCGTACATTGGAGATGCAGCCGGTACGCATTGAAGATAGCAACACCAAATACTACAAGAGGAAAGCAGTCAGATTGGTGAAGGTCGTCTGGGATGAAAAGACGGGCGACTCTACATGGGAAGTGGAAGATGCCATGAAGGATTTGTATCCCCATCTGTTTGAGAGTACGTTTTAATTTTCGAGGACGAAAATTTTTGTGTTGGGGAGAATGTAAGGAATCGTAATTAAAAAAAAAAAAAACAAAACAAAAGAGAATGGGGAGGAAGGAACGTGCGCTGCCACAAAGGGACAGCGAACGTTGCTTCCCCCTTTGAAAACAAAACCAAAAGCAAACAAGAAAAGGAAAGAGAAGAAGAGGGGAAGAGGGAAGAGTTTGGGAAGTTAAAAAGGGAAGCTATGGGTCTGCTGGGAGGGGAAATGATTGCTGCCAAATTTTTGTGAGAGAGGAGAAGTTCTTGCTGCAAGTTCTGGGAAAGAGGAGAAGTGGAGAACTTTTGAAGTTTTGGAGGAGATAAACTCAAAGAATTTACAAAGGAAGTCTTCAAGAGGTAAGGAGTGCTAGAATTTTAGTTTTGATTAGTTAATCTCACTGTTTTTTTTAGAAATCCAAAAGCTTTAAAGTTAAAAATGGAGGTTTTTCTGGTTTTCTGGAAAACCTGTGATTCTGCAGAATCTGCAGAATCGCGTTCGTCCAATTTGGTTTCAAATTGGACGTTCGTCCAAATTGAGACGAATTGAACGTTCGTCCACTTTGATTTGAACGTTCGTTTTCTTTAGCTGACGAGCGTTCGCTCATGCGTTGCTCATGCATTCGTCCCGTAGCGTTCGTTCTCCTTTGAGCGCTCGTCCAAACGAGTGTTGTTTTCGATTCTCAGCGTTTGGCCTTTTTGTAAAAATGACGTTCGTTCTTAAATATTCTGAACGTTCGTCCTAACAGTATATGACCAAATATAGGTGGATTAACGAGCGTTGGTGATAAGGATTTGAGTAGAGAGCGTCTGTGTGCGCCTGTGAACGTTCGTTCATTTCCGGGTAAGGGAAGCTTATTTAATTTAACTGGTTTGTTGTATGTGTATGAACGTTCGCATGAATATATTGTATGAAGTTTGATGAAATTAAATGATATGTACGTTCGTTATTTAAATGCATGATGGATGATATGAATGAATGGTATGAACGTTCGTTAATTGATTGTATGAATATAATGCATGATATTGGATTTTCTGAATGTATGAACGTTCGTTATTTTTGGTAAAAAGAGATATATGAATTTACATGATACGGATTGAATAAAATGTGGAAGTTGATGCTGATATGAACGTATGAAATTATGAGAATTACATGTTGAGGTTAACTGGAATATAAATGAATTGAAAAGAGTCTTCCATGATAATGAATGTTGGTGCCGAACGGTCTTTAACCGTTCGGTTTTTCCTTATCTAAAATGGTCACAGTTTGATTCGTTCATTTGGAATGATTCCTGGTCGAGGACGAGCGTCCTCATGTTGCACTGCCTTGTTGAGCGTTCGTACTTTTGTTTGCTCGGTTTTAATGGGAGTGTTCGTCCGAGTACGGTTCGGTCTCATACCGAACGTCCGTCCTAATTGGTATTTAATCTTATACTGAACGTTTGTTCTGTTTAGTGTTCGTTCATAATGAGTGCTCGCTCAAAATGGTGTTCGGTCTTATACCGAACGCTCGCTCAAATTGGGGCTCGGTCTCACACTGAGCGTTCGTCCTAATGGTGCTCGTCCTGAACTGAGTGTTCGTCCTTTAGGGTGTTCGGTTTTAGACTGAACGCTCGTTCTAAAACAGGGGCTCGGTCTTAGATTGAGCGCCCGCTCAAAATGGTGCTCAACATATACTGAGCGTTCGTTCTCTGATTCGAACGAGCGTCCTTTGGTCCCGTTTCCAGCGTTCGTCCTCGACCTTATTGGGGACAGAACGTTCGTTTTTTTTAGTCTACAAAGAAATGATGAAAATAAATATGAAATTATAAAGGTTGAGAATATATGAGATGAAAGCAAATTGTGACTTTTGAACGAGCGTTCCAGTTAGGGACGACTCATTGATGAATAGTAAATTTTGGAAAGTATATGAGATGAAAATGAAACTATGATTGCTGAACGAGCGTTCCAGGTAGGAACGACTCAGATGAATGTTGAAATTCGTAAAGTATGACTGTGGGAAGTTAATGCTGGCTGTTCGATCCTGATATTCCGTGAGTGATCATCCTTAAGTAGAGGGGCACGTCATGCGTGGGAATGGCAGGAGGTCGTCGTACTTAGGGGTACTTTGGACGGACGTACTAACCTCGGGTGGCAGCTGATGAGGATGCCAGTTACCACACCACCCGGGCGCGTGAACGCCTGTAACTACGCAGATTTCATACAGTCCGGACAGTCAGTCGTGTTGAGTTTTATTTAGTGAGTACGTTAAAGTGGGTTGTTATGTAATGAATGTGTATGTTGAAATATGCATGTATGATGAATTGTTTACTTGAAATTCTATGTTGATGCATGAGTTAAATTACATAAGCTTACCCTTTCGTTTCCTTGTGTTGTCTATTGTCCTTGTACGTCCGTCTTGTCATTGCAATGATCATCCGTGTGGATGTGAGCAGATGGAGACGAGCGTTTGGAAGATGCGCTGTATGAAGAGAACCTGGTTGATGTCGAAGTGAAGACCGAGCAGTGAGATGCTCGGCCAGTTATTGTAGTCTGTATTAGAATGGTCGTTCGACCATCTTGTCTTGTTATTTTTATTCTGATAGACCGTTCGGTATTTGTACCGTGTAAACTGTTCGGTCAAGTTTCGTGTACGTTCGGCTTTTTAATTTGTAACTCTGAAGACGTACGGCTTTGCGCGTCCGTGTAATTATGACTCAAGGACGTTCGTCCTTGAGCGTTGTTTAATTTTTAGTGGAAAACTGTACTGGAATATTATAAAATGTGATTTTCTGATTTTATGGTTTTATGCGGTATTTTTGGGATGTCACAGTAGGAAAATCAAAGAAAATAACATCAGAATTATCATCATGTGTAGGAGAGGAAGGTGAAGTAGAACAATTTTTATAGGGAAAAATATATTCATGAAAAATGACATGGCGTGAAAGGATAATAGAATGTGAATGCAAATCATACAGAACAAACCCTTTGGTTCCAGATTTGTATCCAAGAAAAATGCATTTAGTACATCTGGAATCAAGTTTTGTACGTCCTGTAGTAGCAGAGCTGGAGTATGATAAGCATCCAAAGACTTTCAGATTTGAAAAATCAGGTTTGATAGAATAAACTAATTCATAAGGAGATTTATTGTGAAGAAAAGGTGTTGGAAGTCTATTAATAATGTGAATGGCAAGTTTTATAGCATAAGACCAAAAAATGTTAGGAACTTTAGATTGAAAAAGGATAGAACGACAAACATTAAGAATATGTTGATGCTTCCTTTCAACAATGCCATTTTGTTGAGGAGTAGCAACAAAAGTAGTTTCATGAAAAATACCTTTAGTAGAATAAAAATCATTAAGAAGAAATTCTTTGCCATTGTCAGATCTTAGAATTTTAAGTGTACAGGAAAACTGGTTTTCAGTTAAAAGAATCAATTTTTGAAGTAAGGTTTTAACATCAGATTTGTGTTTCAAAAGAAGAATTCATGTGAAACGACTATAATCATCAACAACAGTTAAAAAATATTTGTATCCATCAATAGAAGAAATAGAAAGGGGGCCCCAAATGTCAACTTGAATGAGATGAAAGAAACAAGGAGATTTAGTTTTGCTAACAGAGAATTGAAGACAATTTTGTTTGGCAAAAGCACAAGCATCACAATCATCAGTAGATTGAAAGGAAATATCAGTATATTGAGAGGCTAAAGTTTGAAAAACTTTATTTGAAGGATGTCCAAGTTTCATGTGCCACAGATTACAAGAATCACTAGAACTATTATGAAAAGCAGAATGAAAAATGTTTAATTCAGATGTAGTTGTTGGATTATTGCTAAGAAGATAAAAAAGGCCCTTGTATTTCTTAGCTACTCCAATCGTCTGGTAAGTATCCATTTGCACAATGAGACAGCTATTTTGATGAAAAACGATGAGGAAATTATTGGAATGTAATAGTTTAGAAATAGAAATAAGATGAACAGAGAAATTGGGAACAAAAAGAGTATTACGCAAAATCAAATTGCCTAAAATGACAGTACCAAAAAATTTAGCAGTAACAAAATTGTGATTTGGTAAACGTATCGAAATAGGAGTGATGGGATGTAAAGAATGAAAAAGAAATTTTGAAGAACATATATGATCAGTAGCGCCACTATCTATAATCCAAGAAGAAGAATTAGGTGAAGAAAAGAACCTGAGGACTGTGGAGTGCATTGATTAACACTGGCCTCCCTAGTAGTAGGAGATTGAGACTGTTTCAATAAACCAAGAATGGCGTCATACTGATCTTGAGAAAAGGTGCAAGGAATTTGAGTTTTATCAGCGGAAGAATCAGTGGAGGTGTGTGAAACACCATCAGTCAGGTTGGCAGAAGGATTGGAGATGGCAGAATTAGGTTTGATGATGGGTTTATAACCTTGAGGAAGACCATATTTGATCCAGCAATTATTAGAAGTATGATTGGTTCGTTTGCAATGATCGCAGTATTTGGAACGACCACCATATTTAGGAATGCGTCCGCGTCCACGACCAGAAGAAACACCAGGACGATCGATCTTATAAGGCTTGTACTGAGGATCGTGAGAATTGAAATTGGCCATGGAATCTTGTGGAATTTGTGAGGAAGAATTGTGAAATTCGCGTTCTTGTTGAAGAATCAAAGAAAAAGTTTTGGTAAGACTCGGCATGGGTTCCTTTAGCATGATTTGCGAACGTACAGAAGAGAATTCATCGTTTAACCCACGTAGAAACTTAATTACAGAATCATCACTACGCTCTTGTTGAATCTTGATCAATAATCCACAATTGCAAGGAGAATGACAGGTACAGACAAGAATGGTTTGATACAGAGAAAGCTCTTTCCAAATTATTTGAAGACGAGTATAATACTGAGATACAGTGGAATCACCTTGTTTGCAAGAGTGAAGAGCTTCTTGAAGATCAGCAATACGAAACTTATCACCATGAGAAAAACGTTGAAACAGATCAGTCCAAATTTCGTAGGCAGATTCCATCCACATAACGGATTGTTTTATGGGAAGCGTCATGAATCGCGTCAACCAGAAAATCACCATCTTGTTGCAGCGTTTCCAGGCTTGGTGAAGGACATCATCACAGGAGGCCAAGAAAAAGTACCAAGAACAAATTTTTCTTTATTCTTGGTTTCAAGAGCAACGAGCATATCATGCCGCCATTGTTGATAGTTGTTGTCAGAAAGGAGAGGAGTGACAAGAACAAGAGCTGGGTTCTCACCGGGATGGAGAAACAGAGGATTAGCGGGTTAGAAAGATAATCGGTGGTGGAAATGGAGAAAGCCATGAGAATAGAACAGAAAAGTATTTGTCTTCTGATACCATGTAAGTGATCAGAGAAACGAGAAAGAGAAAACCAGAAAGAACAAACTGAAAATGAATTGTATTGAAAAGTTACAGAAATTACAATCAAACAAAGTATTTATACAGGAAAAAGAAGAAACAACTAAGAAAAGTAAAACGCAGACCGAGCAGCTTCCTAGACCGATCGTCCTAGAATAGAGACGATCAGTAGAGAGCAGACAACTGAACCTATCGAACGGAACGACCGATCGTCCGAGAGTAGAGACGGTCGACAGTGAGAAGACACCAGGACCGGTCGATCGGTACGACCGATCGTCCGAGAGTAGAGTCGATCGTCAGTGAGAAGACAACAGGAACAGTAGCGAGAAGTCAACAGAACCTGACGAACGGTACAGCCGATCGTCCAAGAGTCCTTACCGATCAGTGGTGACGATCGGTAAAGAAAAGGATTACAATCAAACCGATCGTCCGAACAGTAATGACGAGCGTTAAGGACGATCAGTAATGTAAAAGGTCTCTATCAGAGAAGGTGGAGAAAATGAAAAGTAAGTTTTTAGGAGGAAGAAGGGTGGGAAGAAGGTTTTCAAAAAAATCAGTTTTCTCCCCAAGGTCAAACGGACGCACTCTCTCATACGGACACCTGTCTTCCACTACTGAATTCAGAATGTTCCATTTTGACACTTGGCAGTTGCGCGTCAGAGTTAGTGAGTGGGTTTTTAATGGTCTGAGCAGGGTTTTAGTGCATTAATTTTGATTTGACAGGTGGTTTACGGTGTTAAATTTCCAAGGTCTTACACAAGTTTCAGCCTTCCTCATGCTTGCTATTTATAGGCTAAGATTTGGCATTATTTAGTTTTTTTTTAATAATAATATTTTATTATAAATAATATTTAAATCTCATTATAGAAAGTTGTTCCCCCTTAATTCCACTTCTGAAAGTAGTTTTGTCTTTTTATTTATTTATTTATTTATTTATTTAATATTTTATTAAGAATATTATTTTATAAAAAATAGTATTTTGACTTCACCACCAAAAGTGTTGTAAGACCCGTAAATTTTGGGAATGGTGGGGACATGGTGGGCACCACCTTTTCATTTATTGAGCTGCATTATTGAAGGGGCAGGGAGGAAGCAATTAGAAGTCACGGGAGTTGTCTTTTTTTTTGGAAGTGGGGAGCAAGAAAACGTCCGTGATTCTCTTGTGTTTGGCACCATGCAAGCTTGAAAGTTTATGTCCCACGTTCATGCAAGAGCATAGTGATATGCCACACCCGTGAACATTATTATAGTTCACATGCCAACATTATATTTTACTATTATCTTCACGGGTGAACAATTAAATTGGAGAGTTGCACACATGAAAAAGCAACACGTAAAGGATAGCTCCTTGGGAAAAACTCATTCCTTTCATCCAACACTTCAATGTTTCTTCTCTTTGGCTAGCAGAACCAGCAGATGCCCACGGTCCAGCTGGGAGGCGTCACAACCATGGCCTCCACACAACGTCCAACATCCAGGAGCCAGCAGCCACACCCACAGCAGTAGAAGTTCACGGTGCTGCAGTTACTGACTGGAAGGAAGAATACGCACGTTACCCTTGAGGAGAAGAAGCGCCCAGCAGCCACCATCTTCATCATCCAACAACCACATTCACGTTGATTCCAGAGAAGATAAGAGAAGGTGCACGGTGAAGAAGTGAAACTCACGTCTGGCTGGATGGATGAAGGAGGAACGAGAGTTTGGATGTGAGAAAGTGTTCCTGGAAATGAGAAAGTGCTTTGCCAATGAAGAAACCAAACACAAATGGATGGGTCTCTGCCTTTGTCACGCCGAGGAGCACAAAGATATGGAGAATTGAGTAAAGACAGTGCTAAGGGACAAAGCTTAATGGAATCAAGGGTGGGCAGTAGCACAACTTCCATCCAGCAAGCTTAGTTCAGTAGGTTGTTGCGTCTAGTAAAGAAGATATTCACGTCTAGCAACAACTCATGGCTAGCTCACGTAAAGAGTGAAGAGGGGCTGGAAAGAAGGAGGAAAGAAGAAGAAGGGAGGAGAGCTGGACACTGTGGCAAGGGGGTTGAAACGGCAGAGGAGGAACACAGTGCTGAGATTGATTCAAGAATTCACAAAGGAAGTCTTCAAGAGGTAAGGGGTGCTAGATTTTCGTTTTGATTAGTTACCCTTACTATTTTTGTAGAAATCTAAAAGCTTTAGAGTTAAAAATGGAGGTTTTCTGGTTTTCTGGAAAACCTGCGATTCTGCAGAATCTGCAGAATCGCGTTCGTCCAATTTGGTTTCAAATTGGACGTTCGTCCAATTTGGTTTCAAATTGGACGTTCGTCCAAAACTAGACAAATTGAACGTTCGTCCACTTTGATTTGAACGCTCGTTTTTCTTTAGCCTGACGAGCGTTCGCTCATGCGTTGCTCATGCGTTCATTCATTGTAGCTTGGTTTGGACGAGCGTTGATGAGCGGGGGATTTATAGTGGAAAGGTGTAATTGTGTACGTCTGTGAACGTTCGTCATTTTCCAGGTAAGGGAAGCTTATTTAATTTAACTGGTTTGATGTATGCTATGTGAACGTTCGTCATTTTACTGTTTAATACTGCTACGATTGGCTATGTGAACGTTCGTTATTTGATGGTATGAGTAAAATGTATGATATTTGATTTACTGAACTGCATGAACGTTCGTTTTCTTGGTGAAATGAGAAATATGAATTTACATGATATGGATCGTATGGAATGTGAAAGTTAATGATGATATGAACGAACGTAACTATGATATTGTATGATGAGATGAACTGGAATATGAATGAATATTGAATAAGAACCCTCCATATTATCATGTGCGTTCGTTGCAAAATGGTCCTTGACCGTTCGGCCTTCTTGATAAATTAGCAGAATAGGATTCATTCATTTGAATGATCCCTGGTCGAGGACGAGCGTCCTCAAATTCCACTGCCTTGTTGAGCGTTCGGCCAAGCTTTGTTGTATTTGCTATATTTGAAATAGTCTATTTCCGTTCGTAAAGATCTATTATTTAAAGTTATTAACGTTCGGTCTCACACCTAACGTTCGTACCAACTAGCGCTCGTCCAAATGATGCTCTGTTTGAAATGAGCGTTCGTACTTTTTGTGCTCGGTTATAATGGGAGCGTTCGTCCAAATTACAGTTCGGTCTTACACTGAACGTTCGTTCAAATTTGGGGTTCGGTCTTACACCGAACGTTCGTTCAAAATTTGTGTTCGGTCTCATACCGAACGTTCGTCCTAATTGCTGTTCAGTCTTATACTGAACGCTCGTTCTAATTGGTGCTCGGTCTAACTCTGAGCGTTCGTTATGATGGTGCTCGGTTTGAACTGAGCGTTCGTCCCAAAATGGGGCTCGACATTATTTTGAGCGCTCGTACTATTTTCCACAGCGTTCGTCCAATGAACAGTACCAGACTTGTACATTTCTGAATTTAAACCGTTCGTTATTTGATTCGAACGAGCGTCCCTTTGGGTCTCATTTTACAGCGTTCGTCCTCGGTCTTTGAGGACAGAACGTTCGGTCTTGGTGGTTTCTTATGAATGGTGAAAATGATTATGTAATAATGATTATTACTTGGTGAACAGTAAATGACGAATGATAAATGATGAAGAGTATATGAGACGAAATGAAAGTATAAATACATGATGAAATATGAATGATGAAGAGTATATGATATGAATGGAAAGTTATAATTTTTGAAAGAGCGTTCCAAGGAGGAACGACTCAGAATTTGATTATTGAGATTTGTAAAGTATGAATGTGGGAAGCTTAGCTGGTTGTTCATCCTGATGTTCCGTGAGTACTCGTTCTCACATAGAGAGGGTACGTCATGTGTGGGAACGGCAGGAGGTCCTAGTCCATAACTGTAACTTGGACAGATAGGACTAACCTCGGGTGGCAGCTGATGAGAGTTCCAGTTACTACATCACCCGGGTGCACGAACACCGAAGCTACACAGAGTTCATACAGTCCGGACAGTCAGTCGTGTTGAGTTTTAATTTGTGAATACGTTAAAGTGGGTTGTTATTTAATGAATGTGTATGATTGAGATATGCATGTATGTTAAATTGTTTACCTGAAATTGCATGTTGATGCATGAGTTAAATTACGTAAGCTTACCCTTTTGTTTTCCTTGTGTTGTCTATTGTACCTGTACGTCCTTCTTGTCATTGCAATGATCATCCGTGTGGATGTGAGCAGATGGAGACGAGCGTTTGGAAGAGGCGCTGAACGAAGAGATCTTGGTTGAAGTCAAAGTGAAGACTGAGCAGGGAGACGCTCGGCTATTAGTTGTTGGCGTGAGGGGTCGTTCGACCTACTCACTCGTTTTCTTTTAAGTTCGACCATTCGGTAATTGTACTGTGTAAACCGTTCGGTCAGGTTTTTTTTTTGGCGCGTTCATTCGTTTATGAAGTTTTTAATTTTTTTAGTGGAAAAACTATACTGGATTATTATTAAATGTGATTTTCTAAATTTATAGTTTTGACTGTAATTTTTGGGATGTCACATTAGTGGTATCAGAGCAGTTTTGTTCTTTTAAGGACGTTGTAGGTTGTGAGTACACCATGCTTGTTTTGCTGTGTGCTCAATGTTCGTTTATTAAGTAAATTAAACTCTTTGAACTTATCTAACGATCGTTTTCTCTGCCTGAGAGAACAAATGGTACCAAGGGTGTTGTGAGTTGCCGTGTCTTCGCTATGAAGAATTTAGTGTAAATGGTATGATTTACCACTTCCTCCGTGTCTATATAGTAAGATGTGTATCTAACTAGATGTTTTGAGAACAGAAAACGTCTTGATAAGAGTAATGAGGGTGCACACTCATGACTTTTACCATAGGTGGTTTTCCTTTCTTAATTCTGAAGGTTAGAGTTAAGAAAGAGTTAGAGTTTTAGTGGTGTTTCCTGTAGTAATTCATGTCTTGTTCTTGCTTTTGTGGTAGTGTAATGTGCTCGATAGTAGGAGGGGAATGCATATTAAAGGACAACTTGAGTTGTATACCTTTATTAGAATTGGTTTAAGCCTTTGAGACAAGTTCTTGCCGCGAAGATAGGAGTTAGAAGACTTAAAGTTAAGCTTCGGAGGGCGAGTGAAGATATTGGAGTTTAGGAGTAAGGTTGTGAGTGATGAAAATTTCCAGAAATCAAGTCATAAGGTCATATGTTGTACGTTCGCAAGAAGTTCAGAGGCTAGATTAAGAGAAGCTTTGGATAAATATGGTTGTAACAAGGTTGGAGAAATGAGTTGGGTTTAGAATATCAGTAACGTTAACAGTCAGAAGAAAAGGACGTGTTGGCGAGAAACGGGGTGACGCTGTGAGAGTTTGGTAACATGAACCTAGGTATTAGTTGTTACCAATAAGGAGTATTGGTAAATCTTGAAGAAATTTGTTTTGATGATGCTGCAAGAAGTTTTAGTTGAAGAAGATATTAGAATTAGTTAAAAGCAATTTGTAGAAATTAAATGTAGTAGGAAATTCTTGTAAACCTTGTGAACTTGCATTTTTAACTGCAATAATCGATTATGGTTAAGCAATAATCGATTATCACAAGTCATACTTGAATAATCGATTATCACTTCATATAATCGATTATCACATTTTTTGAAAACCTGTAACGGACTTGAATAATCGATTATCACTTACAATAATCGATTATTCATGGCCGTTGGGAGCTGACCTTTGGCACTCAGTGTATTTGGCTATATATTTTGTTTTGGAGAAATTAGAAAAAAAAAGTTGTTGAACAGAAGCTCTTGCAGAATACTGTTTGTCAGAGGAAGTTCTCAGAAGCTATAGTTCAAGTTCCCTTGCTTGGTCTCGTGAACAGGAGAGGCTCGCGTGTCGTGTGTCGATAGTCGGAGCAAGCTCTCTTCAAGTTAGCAAGGTGCTCTGCCTGGTCTCGTGAATAGGAGAAGCTCGCGTTTCGTTTGTCGATAGTCGGAGTGGTTCTCTTCGAGTTGGCAGAGTGTTCTTCTTCCTGTTCGATCGTCGAAGGAAGGTTTATTTATCTACTTTATTCACTATTTGTTGTAATCTGTGAAACCATTTTTTAGTGAAAAAGGTTAATCACTATTTATAGTGATTAACGACTGGACGTAGAATCTTTTGATTCGAACCAGGATAAAAATCCAGTGTATCAATTTTTCTACTCTCTATACTCTTTACCTTTTACGCATGTTAACTGTTTGATTAATTTTCTCTAAGAAAATTATTTTTCTAAAACGAACCATCAAAACTTGATTTGTGACCGTAACACGCTTTCCGAATATTTTATTCCGCTGCGCAACTCTATAACGGTACCGATTGTTCCAACAATTGGTATCAGAGCTTGCTTTGATAGTTTTTCAAATTTTTCAAAAATGGGCGGTCATAACCAAGTTTATGCTGAGGGTGCTTCTATTAACAGACCACCACTTTTTACTGGTGATAACTATGCGTTCTGGAAAATTAGAATGGAAATTTTTATGGGGTCTGTCGACAGAGGCATCTGGGAAGCTGTACAAAATGGTCCTTATATTCCTAAAAATATAGTTGATGGTGTAGAAGTAGAAAAATCATATTTTGATTGGACTGTTGAGGAAAATAGAAGAGCCCAATTTGATATTAAGGCTCGGAATATAATTTTATCTGCACTAACCATTGATGATTCTTTCAAAGTTTCTGTTTATAAAAGTGCACAGGAAATGTGGAAATTTTTAAGAGTCACTCATGATGAAGTATCGAATGTGGCTAAGTTGAGTTGTTTGAATTCATGCTCTACATCAAACTCCTCAAGCTCAAGCAATTCTAGTGAGCAAGAAAATTTATGCTTGATGGCCAATGTTAAATCATCTGACAGCCAAATCTTGAAGGAAAAGAAGGACTATCAAGGTTCCTCTTCAAGTTTCAAATGTTATGGATGTGGTGAAAGAGGCCATCTCAAAGCTGACTGTTCAAGCAACAAAAGAAGTAAAGAAAGAAAAGAAAAGAAAATTCACAAGAAGAAGAAGGTTCACATTGCCTCGAAGGATAATGCATCAACCACCTCTAGTTCAAGTGATTCTGTTGAAGAAATAAACTTGTGTTTGACAGCTAATTTTGATGATGCTGGAAGCCAAGTAAGTAATTCTAGCTATGAATCTAGTGAATTTGATTTACAAAAGGCGTTTCTTGAATTACTTGATGAATCTGAAACATTGAATGCTGCTTACAAAAATATGAAAAAGGAATTTAAAGAATTGAAATGGAAATATGAAAATGCATTAGATGAGGAAGTCATATTAAGAAACAAAGTTAGTAATCTTGAAACAAAATTGTCTGAATCTAATTCAAATGAAAAACCTGTTGAGTGTTTATCTTGTAAAAGTCACATGTTTGACATTGACATATTGGAAAATTTACTTTCTAAAGGAATCAAGCCTATCTCACATGTTCAAAATGTTTTTAGGAAGAGAAATCTTAGAAATATAAACATGCATCATCATAAAAAGTCTAAAGTTAAGAGAACTCGTAGAGTTTGGGTTGAGAAAGGGACTTTTGTGAAAAACAAGGTGCATGATGTTTGTTGTTTTTATTGTATGAAAAAGGGGCACACTTCTAACAAATGTAGAATTAAACATTTTGATGTTCCAAATGGAAAATATGCTTGGATTCCTGTTATAAAGTAAATTGTCTCTAACCTCAAAGGACCCAAATGAGATTATGGGGACCAAAACTCTATTGTTTTGTTTTGCAGGTTAATTTTTTCAAAAGGAAAAGAAGACTCTATGGTATCCTGGTATTTTTTAAGAGCTTTGAAATAATTTATGAATGTTAGATGTGTCTTAGGTTGAAAATTTGGCCCAAATTTGTGTTTTTCGAAAATTAACGTAAATAATCGATTACCAAGGGTAATAATCGATTATCTCATCCTCAAAATTTGGATTTTGGCAATTTGGCTCACAAATAATCGATTATTTAAAGTAATAATCGATTATCTTAAGTCACAACGTAAAAAAAAAAAAAATTTAAAAAAAAAAAAAAAACTTTTTTAAGGAATCTGTCTTTGATTTTTAAAGGGAATATTACTTTTAGGGGAGTAATTTTTAATGAATTAAAAGGATCCAAATTCTTTTTAAGTTAATAAATTTAGGGGGAGCATAAAGATTAGATGTTTTTCTGATTATGATAAAAAATTGGTAAATCTATTTTTGATTGACATATTATGGGATAACTGGTACCTATATAAGGGGAAGATATATGAGTTTGTTAGATATCTTGTTTTTATCTCTATTATGGATTAATTAATATTGTTTGTACTTCTTAATTAGAGTTGAATTTCTGTTGTTCTTATATTCCATGAGGTATTCTGTTCTTTCATGTTATGAAATTTCAATTTTATTTCTGTTTCGAAATGCATCAATTCTTTTGTTGAGGGGGAGAAAAATTTGAGGGGGAGTTTTTCCACTTTTTTACTTTTTGCTTATGATCAAAAAGGGGGAGAAAACTTCTAATTTAAGTAGTGCAGTTATTGTTGGAACAATTGGTACCGTTATAGAGTCGCGCAGCGGAATAACTTTTTAAAGCGGAAAGCGTGTTACGGTCACAAATCAAGTTATGATGGTCCGTTTTAGAAAAACAATTTTCTTAGAGAAAATTTATCAAACAGTTGATGTATATAAAACAGTAAAGAGTATAGAGAGCAAGAAAATTTAACACAGAATTTTTATCCTGGTTCGATTCAAAAGAATCTACCTCCAGTCGTTAATCACTATAAATAGTGATTAACCTTTTTCACTAAATATGGTTTCACAGATTACAAAAATAGTGAATAAAGCAGATAAATAAACCTTCCTTCGACGAACGAACCGGAAGAAGAACACTCTGCCAACTCGAAGAGAACCGCTCCGACTTTCGACAAACGAAACGCGAGCTTCTCCTATTCACGAGACCAGGCAGAGCACCTTGCTAACTCGAAGAGAGCTTGCTCCGACTATCGACACACGACACACGAGCCTCTCCTGTTCACGAGACCAAGCAAGGGAACTTGAACTATAGCTTCTGAGAACTTCCTCTGACAAACAGTATTCTGCAAGAGCTTCTGTTCAACAACGTTCCCTTCTGATTTCTCCAAATCAAAAAATATAGCCAAGTACACTGAATGCCAAAGGACAGCTCCCAACTGCCATGAATAATCGATTATTGTAAGTGATAATCGATTATTCAAGTCCGTTACAGGTTTTCAAAGATGTGATAATCGATTATATGAAGTGATAATCGATTATTCAAGTATGACTTGTGATAATCGATTATTGCTTAATCATAATCTATTATTGCAGGTTAAAATGCAAGTTTTACAAGGTTTACAAGAATTTCCTACTACATTTAATTTCTACAACTTGCTTTTAACTAATTCTAATATCTTCTTCAACTAAAACTTCTTGTAGCATCATCAAAACAAATTTCTTCAAGATTTACCAATACTCCTTATTGGTAACAATCTCCCCCTTTTTGATGATGATCAAAAATTCAATTTTAAAAGCAAGTTTGGCTTACCTGCAAAACATACAAGCTAACAAACAACAACAAGGTTAGCAATACCTGTAATAATTTATACTTCTCCCCTTGTATTATTCTTCTCCCCCTTTTTGATCAGAAGCAAAAAAGATCAAATGTTAAAGGCTCCCCCTAAATATGATCTCCCCCTCAATTAATCAAAGGATGCATATAATCAAGAGATCATTTTATTTATGAAAATAAATATTACATTATAAGAAGAATGGACAAACTAGCCGTTTATGGCCGTTATGGGATGCTCCAACGGCTCTATTTTTGAACCTGTCAGCGTGATAATCGATTATGGCTTGTGATAATCGATTATCAGTTCAATAATTACTGCCCAGAATTGCATGATAATCGATTATGCATAATGATAATCGATTATCTGCTCAAGATTTTCCAGAATTGATTTTAATGCATGAATAATTGATTATAACTTAGTGATAATCGATTATGAAGCGTTAAGTTTACGAAAAATGCAAAAATATGCATAGATTTTGATTCTAAGATATGTCTAACACTCCTAACTCTCTTCTAAGCTCAAAAAATCTATCTCCAGGTTTAACAAGAAAGCATTTCAGCTAGCACAATCAGTTTAGAAACTAATTTTGACAACACAAATTTCAACTTCCCAAACACCAACTATGATTCATGCACTCTCATATCCCAATTTGTTCAACTTCATATATTCAACTATGCATATCAAAACAACATATGAAAAAATTCAATCACAAGAGCTGATTCAGGTGCTATCTTTCAACATTTTTTAAACAAAATAATTTACATCAAAATTATGCAAATTTGATAAGTTCATTTTCTGCATCCAGGCTCTCAATGTATATTATCATAGCTCATTCGTTATGCATTTGAACTAAAAAATAAATCTCCACAGAACCAACTTTGAAATAGAAATGACAATTTAATTTTCACATATCTTAATCATTAAAAATTGCTAATGAAAATCTGTCGGCCAACTCATTTAAATGACTTTTTCATAGTTTTTGATGCTTGACAGAGATTACACCAAAGTAACTTCAAAGTACTCATGAAATTGAATACTAAGCCAGTTAAACACAAATTCAATAGATAATTATCAACAAAGCACTGAAATAACAATGCACATGGCTTTACATGACATGAATGAAATTCAACACATGAATATTTTAAATAAATGAATTCACTTGATCAAAATGTGTAAACAGACACGAACATACCACAGGATGAATGAAAACAGTGATCAACATATCATTTTCTCAACCAGGCATGAATATAACAGTAACTAAATAATGGAAGATCAAGTAAATACAGGATGCAACACCACAGTTTAAACAACACTTAGCTCAATTACTTGGTGCTTGAATGAAGGCTTTTGGATACCACTTGATGGAGTTACATCTTGGTTTGTAGCATCACTTCAAAGAGCATAATACCATAGAGCTCTCTTATCCTTTTGAAAACTTAACCTGCAAAGTAAAAACAATAGAGTTTTGGTCCCCATAATCTCATTTGGGTCCTTTGAGGTTAGAGACAATTTACTTTATAACAGGAATCCAAGCATATTTTCCATTTGGAACATCAAAATGTTTAATTTTACATTTGTTAGAAGTATGTCCCTTTTTCATACAATAAAAACAACAAACATCATGCACCTTGTTTTTCACAAAAGTCCCTTTCTCAACCCAAACTCTACGAGTTCTCTTAACTTTAGACTTTTTATGAAGATGCATGTTTCCACTTCTAGCATTGCTTCTCTCAAAGTTTGTTTTGGCATGTGACTTAGACTTAGTTGCCTTTGCAAGTAAATTCTCAAGAATGTCAATATCAAACATATGACTTTTACACGATAAACATTCAACAGGTTGTACAACAACATCAGATTCAAATAACTTAGTTTCTAGATTACTAACTTTGTTTCTCAAAACAACTTCGTCATCTAGTACTTTTTCATACTTCAATTTCAATTCATTATGCTCTTTCTTTAACTTTTTATGAGCAACATCAAGTTTTTCAGATTCATTTAACAAATCAAGAAATGCCTTTTGTAAATCAAATTCATCACTTGACTCTAAGCTAGAATCACTTACTTGGCTTCCTTCATCTTCTAGGTCTGCCATTAAGCACAAATTTGCTTCTTCATCTGATTCGCTTGAGCTTGAAGAACTAGAAGCATTCTCTTCCCAGGCTATGTAAGCTTTCTTCTTCTTGTTAGCAAAATGATGCAGATGAAATTTTGATGATGTCCAAATCAAGTCAAGACCAATCAAGAATCAAAATGATCTGAAGATTTGTATTGTGATAGAAAGCTTTTGTAATACTCTTAGAAATATGTATAGGACGTAGATCAGAAAAAGAAAAGTGTTTTGTAAAATTACTATAGTAAATCATTGCAACAAAACACTATAGTACTATTCACATGAATAGTAACACTATTCACGTGAATAGTGACGGTTAACGGTAAGAGTATCGCACTTAACACGGACGTTGGGGAAACTAGTCGTTGAAGAAACTAGTCGTTTATGACCGTTGGACAAACTAGCCGTTTATGGCCGTTGGACAAACTAGCCGTTTATGGCCGTTGGACAAACTAGCCGTTTATGGCCGTTGGAGAAACTAGCCGTTAAGTTTGTCTTTTAGTGAATGGAAGAGTCTTTGGATGAGTCTATAAATAGACTCTCATTTTCTCTCAAGAAAAATATCTAGAGACACAGAAACTCTTCCCTTGTGCTCAAATACTCAGAAATTCTTGAGACTTGTGTGTTCTTGTTCGGCTTGTGAAACTCTTGTCTGTGGAGCTGGTGAAGTGCTGCTACGGTGACAGAGGAAATAGCCGGTTCATCCTTGGTGTGTCTAAGGAGGTGTTCGGAAGAGAATCATCCTTCGTGAAGTATTCGGAGGAGGTGTTCATCCTTCGTGAAGTATTCGGAGGAGGTGTTCATCCTTTGTGAAGATTCAAAGGAGGTGTTGTCTCATCTCTTGTGGCATCAAGAGAGGTGTTTTCTAAACTTTTACAAATTGTATCTTTGTGATTGTAGTTTGTAATTGTTTTGTGATTAGTGAATTGTTTATCTTGTTTTGAGATAAGCGACTGGACGTAGGATTGGTAAGATCCGAACCAGGATAAAATCATCTGTGCAAATTTCTCTCAACCTTACTCTATTTTATTGTCTTTATTATTTGCTAAGTAAGTTTAATTGAGTAGAAATTAAAAGGCACACGTTAGTATTGAAAACCCTCTTGGTTTGTTATTCCACGCTAACCCATCCGCTGCAGCCGCTTCTGACAATTGGTATCAGAGCTTGCTTTGATAGTCATTCAAATGGCAGGATCAGATCAAACCTTTGCAGAGGGTGCATCAATCAATAGACCACCACTATTCACAGGTGAAAATTACGCATTTTGGAAGGTCAGAATGCAAATTTTTATGGAATCTATTGATATAGATATTTGGGATGCTGTTGCATTTGGTCCTTTTGTTCCAACTAACATTATGCAGGAACCAAAGCCCCGTGACCAATGGACTACTGAAGATAAGAAAAAATTTGGTAATGATGTAAGAGCTCGGAACATTATTTCATCTGCTTTAACTATTAATGAGTTTTACAGGATTTCTGTCTGTAAAAGCGCTAAAGAAATGTGGGAAACTTTAAGAGTAACTCATGAAGGCAGAGATGAAATTGGGTGTGCTAAAACGAATACTTTATTCATGGAAGAGAATAATTCAAGCTCTTCATCAAGCACAGCATCAAGTATGGGTGATTCTGATGAGCAAGCATATATTTGTTTAGTGGTAAATGACGAAGACGCTGGAAGCCAAGTAAGTACATCTAGCGATTCTGATAATTCTAGTCAAATTAGTGAAAATGAATTGCATGAAATTTATGCTGCGTTAATAGTAGAATCTGAAAAATTAGATAAAGCCCATCAGAAATTGAAAAAGGATTTCAAAAATTTAAAATTAAATTTTGAAAATATTTCTGAAGAAAATAAAAATTTGAAATCAGATTTTGAAAATATTCTTGAAGAAAATAAGAATTTAAAATTAAATTTTGAAAATATTTTTGAAGAAAATAAAGATTTGAAAAATAAAGTTTTAATTTTTGAAAAGGGTAAATTTGCTAGTAGTGATGAATGTGCTTCTTGTGAAAATTTTAAGAAACTACTAGAACAAACAACCTTAGGAGAATGTAGTAAGAATAATGAAAATAAGGTTGTTAAAAATAAGTATGTTCCTAAAATTAAAAATAAACACAATCATAGAACCCGTAGAATTTGGGTAGAAAAAGGAACAACTTATAGGAACACAAATGTTATATCATGCTTTTATTGTATGAAAAAGGGTCATACATCTAACAAATGTAAAATTAAGCATTATGGTGTTCCAAGTGGTAGATATATTTGGGTTGTAAAATGATTTCAAATTTTTAAATTAACCCAAAGGACCCATACAAAATAGTTGGGTACCTATTGTTTAAAATTTAGAATTTCTTTAAAACAATATTTAATTATTATTCCAAGGTAGATGGAATTATTTTAATTTATTTAATATATAAAGTATATATAGTTTTAAATCGGAAAAACTTTTATGTGAGCATGTTGTCTTTGATGAAATTGTAGACCTTGAGGCAAAACCTCTTGAGTCAGTTGAATTACATGCAGGCAACGACGAAGATTTGTAGAAGACAACAAATGAAGCAAAGAATGATGACAATCCTCAAGATGAAGATCTCAACAATGTTTTATAAGCTCTTTCTCCTAAAAATATTTGCTTTAAATATCCTATTGTGCATGTTTGAATGAATCTTTAAATTTGAAATATTTTTAGCTCATATGCATACATGCTTTTATTAAGGGGGAGTATTATCTTAGGGGGAGAACATTCAACACAACTTTTTAATTATGATCAAAAAGGGGGAGAAAATGCTTAAAACTTATTAAAGCTTATTTGCTTATTTAGCTTATTTGTGTTTATTCACTAATGCACTCTTTCTTCCATAAGTTGTGTTTTAAATACAGATTATTACCAAAAGCTTTAAATCAAGAAGTTTTTGATCATCATCAAAAAGGGGGAGATTGTTAGCAAAATGATGCAGATGAAATTTTGATGATGTCCAAATCAAGTCAAGACCAATCAAGAATCAAAATGATCTGAAGATTTGTATTGTGATAGAAAGCTTTTGTAATACTCTTAGAAATATGTATAGGACGTAGATCAGAAAAAGAAAAGTGTTTTGTAAAATTACTATAGTAAATCATTGCAACAAAACACTATAGTACTATTCACATGAATAGTAACACTATTCACGTGAATAGTGACGGTTAACGGTAAGAGTATCGCACTTAACACGGACGTTGGGGAAACTAGTCGTTGAAGAAACTAGCCGTTTATGACCGTTGGACAAACTAGCCGTTTATGGCCGTTGGACAAACTAGCCGTTTATGGCCGTTGGACAAACTAGCCGTTTATGGCCGTTGGAGAAACTAGCCGTTAAGTTTGTCTTTTAGTGAATGGAAGAGTCTTTGGATGAGTCTATAAATAGACTCTCATTTTCTCTCAAGAAAAATATCTAGAGACACAGAAACTCTTCCCTTGTGCTCAAATACTCAGAAATTCTTGAGACTTGTGTGTTCTTGTTCGGCTTGTGAAACTCTTGTCTGTGGAGCTGGTGAAGTGCTGCTACGGTGACAGAGGAAATAGCCGGTTCATCCTTGGTGTGTCTAAGGAGGTGTTCGGAAGAGAATCATCCTTCGTGAAGTATTCGGAGGAGGTGTTCATCCTTCGTGAAGTATTCGGAGGAGGTGTTCATCCTTTGTGAAGATTCAAAGGAGGTGTTGTCTCATCTCTTGTGGCATCAAGAGAGGTGTTTTCTAAACTTTTACAAATTGTATCTTTGTGATTGTAGTTTGTAATTGTTTTGTGATTAGTGAATTGTTTATCTTGTTTTGAGATAAGCGACTGGACGTAGGATTGGTAAGATCCGAACCAGGATAAAATCATCTGTGCAAATTTCTCTCAACCTTACTCTATTTTATTGTCTTTATTATTTGCTAAGTAAGTTTAATTGAGTAGAAATTAAAAGGCACACGTTAGTATTGAAAACCCTCTTGGTTTGTTATTCCACGCTAACCCATCCGCTGCAGCCGCTTCTGACACTTCTTTGGAAACTTTCTTTCTTTCTTTTCTTCACTTTTCTTATTTTTAGGACAGTCAGTCTTCACATGACCTCTTTCTCCACATCCATAACATTTAATGCTTGAAGAAGATCCATGATTTTCTTTCCTTTCTTCACGGTATTTTTCTTTTCCCTTTGCTTTCATAAATTTTGCAAACCTCTTAATCATAAGACTCATGTTTTCTTCATCATCATCGGAGTCATCATCTTCAATCCTTTTAGAGTTCTTTCCTTTGGAGATCTCAGACTTGAAGGCTAGTGTCTTTCTTTTGCCTTGATCCTCTTCAGCCGTCAATCTTCTCAAGTCAAGTTCATGCTCACGGAGTTTCCCAAACAAGATTGGCATAGACATTTGAGTAAGATTTTGAGACTCAGAGATGGCAGTCACTTTTGGTTGCCAAGACCTGTCCAATGATTTCAAAATTTTTACATTTAATTCATCAGTATCAAAAGTCTTACCCAACCCTGTCAAGTGGTTCACTATGTGAATGAATCGCTTTTGGACATCAGAAATTGTTTCTCCAGGTTGCATTCTGAACATCTCATACTCCTGAATGAGAGTGTTCTTCCTTGCACGTTTCACGTCCTCTGTTCCTTCATGTGTGACTCTGAGAACCTCCCACATTTCTTGTGCTGTCTTACAAACTGAAATTCTATAAAACTCATCAAGTACAACAGCAGATGAAATAATGTTGCGAGCCTTAATATCAAATTGAGCTCTTCTATTTTCCTCTGGAGTCTAGTTAAAATATGGTTTTTCTACTTCTACACCATCAATAGTTCTTTTTGGAATATAGGGACCATTTAGTACAGCTTCCCAGATGCCTCTGTCAACAGACCCCATAAAAATTTCCATTCTGACTTTCCAGAATGCATAGTTATCACCAGTAAAGAGTGGTGGTCTGTTGATGGAAGCACCCTCGGCATATACTTGAGTTTGATGACCGGCCATTTTCGAAAAGATTTGAAAAAATATCAAAGCAAGCTCTGATACCAATTGTTGGAACAATTGGTACCGTTATAGAGTCGCGCAGCGGAATAACTTTTTAAAGCGGAAAGCGTGTTACGGTCACAAATCAAGTTATGATGGTCCGTTTTAGAAAAACAATTTTCTTAGAGAAAATTTATCAAACAGTTGATGTATATAAAACAGTAAAGAGTATAGAGAGCAAGAAAATTTAACACAGAATTTTTATCCTGGTTCGATTCAAAAGAATCTACCTCCAGTCGTTAATCACTATTTATAGTGATTAACCTTTTTCACTAAATATGGTTTCACAGATTACAAAAATAGTGAATAAAGCAGATAAATAAACCTTCCTTCGACGAACGAACCGGAAGAAGAACACTATGCCAACTCAAAGAGAACCGCTCCAACTTTCGACAAACGAAACGCGAGCTTCTCCTATTCACGAGACCAGGCAGAGCACCTTGCTAACTCGAAGAGAGCTTGCTCCGACTATCGACACACGACACACGAGCCTCTCCTGTTCACGAGACCAAGCAAGGGAACTTGAACTATAGCTTCTGAGAACTTCCTCTGACAAACAGTATTCTGCAAGAGCTTCTGTTCAACAACGTTCCCTTCTGATTTCTCCAAATCAAAAAATATAGCCAAGTACACTGAATGCCAAAGGACAGCTCCCAACTGCCATGAATAATCGATTATTGTAAGTGATAATCGATTATTCAAGTCCGTTACAGGTTTTCAAAGATGTGATAATCGATTATATGAAGTGATAATCGATTATTCAAGTATGACTTGTGATAATCGATTATTGCTTAATCATAATCGATTATTGCAGGTTAAAAATGCAAGTTTTACAAGGTTTACAAGAATTTCCTACTACATTTAATTTCTACAACTTGCTTTTAACTAATTCTAATATCTTCTTCAACTAAAACTTCTTGTAGCATCATCAAAACAAATTTCTTCAAGATTTACCAATACTCCTTATTGGTAACAGTTATTACTAACATGTTTGTAAGTATGGAATCTGTGCAGGAAATTAGAAATGCTTTTAACAAATTGAATTTTTGATCATCATCAAAAAGGGGGAGATTGTTACCAATAAGGAGTATTGGTAAATCTTGAAGAAATTTGTTTTGATGATGCTGCAAGAAGTTTTAGTTGAAGAAGATATTAGAATTAGTTAAAAGCAATTTGTAGAAATTAAATGTAGTAGGAAATTCTTGTAAACCTTGTAAACTTGCATTTTTAACTGCAATAATCGATTATGGTTAAGCAATAATCGATTATCACAAGTCATACTTGAATAATCGATTATCACTTCATATAATCGATTATCACATTTTTTGAAAACCTGTAACGGACTTGAATAATCGATTATCACTTACAAATATCGATTATTCATGGCAGTTGGGAGCTGACCTTTGGCACTCAGTGTATTTGGCTATATATTTTGTTTTGGAGAAATTAGAAAAAAAAAGTTGTTGAACAGAAGCTCTTGCAGAATACTGTTTGTCAGAGGAAGTTCTCAGAAGCTATAGTTCAAGTTCCCTTGCTTGGTCTCGTGAACAGGAGAGGCTCGCGTGTCGTGTGTCGATAGTCGGAGCAAGCTCTCTTCAAGTTAGCAAGGTGCTCTGCCTGGTCTCGTGAATAGGAGAAGCTCGCGTTTCGTTTGTCGATAGTCGGAGGGGTTCTCTTCGAGTTGGCAGAGTGTTCTTCTTCCTGTTCGATCGTCGAAGGAAGGTTTATTTATCTACTTTATTCACTATTTGTTGTAATCTGTGAAACCATTTTTTAGTGAAAAAGGTTAATCACTATTTATAGTGATTAACGACTGGACGTAGAATCTTTTGATTCGAACCAGGATAAAAATCCAGTGTATCAATTTTTCTACTCTCTATACTCTTTACCTTTTACGCATGTTAACTGTTTGATTAATTTTCTCTAAGAAAATTATTTTTCTAAAACGAACCATCAAAACTTGATTTGTGACCGTAACACGCTTTCCGAATATTTTATTCCGCTGCGCAACTCTATAACGGTACCGATTGTTCCAACAATTGGTATCAGAGCTTGCTTTGATAGTTTTTCAAATTTTTCAAAAATGGGCGGTCATAACCAAGTTTATGCTGAGGGTGCTTCTATTAACAGACCACCACTTTTTACTGGTGATAACTATGCGTTCTGGAAAATTAGAATGGAAATTTTTATGGGGTCTGTCGACAGAGGCATCTGGGAAGCTGTACAAAATGGTCCTTATATTCCTAAAAATATAGTTGATGGTGTAGAAGTAGAAAAATCATATTTTGATTGGACTGTTGAGGAAAATAGAAGAGCCCAATTTGATATTAAGGCTCGGAATATAATTTTATCTGCACTAACCATTGATGATTCTTTCAAAGTTTCTGTTTATAAAAGTGCACAGGAAATGTGGAAATTTTTAAGAGTCACTCATGATGAAGTATCGAATGTGGCTAAGTTGAGTTGTTTGAATTCATGCTCTACATCAAACTCCTCAAGCTCAAGCGATTCTAGTGAGCAAGAAAATTTATGCTTGATGGCCAATGTTAAATCATCTGACAGCCAAATCTTGAAGGAAAAGAAGGACTATCAAGGTTCCTCTTCAAGTTTCAAATGTTATGGATGTGGTGAAAGAGGCCATCTCAAAGCTGACTGTTCAAGCAACAAAAGAAGTAAAGAAAGAAAAGAAAAGAAAATTCACAAGAAGAAGAAGGTTCACATTGCCTCGAAGGATAATGCATCAACCACCTCTAGTTCAAGTGATTTTGTTGTTGGGGAGAATGTAAGACCCGTATTTTGGATGGTAGGGGACATGGTGGGGACATGGTGGTCACCCACCTCTTTGACTATTTGGAGTGCATTATTGGAGGTGCAATTACGGGAAAGCTTAGCAAGGGAGGGATTTCACTTTGGTTGGCATGTGAGAAAGAAAGAGAGAGAGAATAGCCAAGGGAAGAAACCTTCCTTCCTTCCTTCCATTTCCAGCCGTCCGAAGAGCACCCATGGAAACTGTACCAACTTCAGAAGGGCTTAGAGGTAGATCTGGGTTGGGCATCTGGTGAGGGTGGAGTTCTTCCAGCAAGATCGGAAGAGAAAATGGAGAGCTGATGAATTTGCTAGGAGATCTAGAACTACATGTCTAGGAAGAGATAGATCCCAAAGCTTGCAAGGAAGTCTTGAAGAGGTAAGGGGAGCTTGATTTATTTCCTTAATTTTTGAGATATTAGTGTTTGCTGCAAATCTGGGTAAAATCTGGGAAGAAGGGGTTGAATTTGGGGTTTCTCGAAATCTGACGCGATTCTGCAAAATTGGACGTTCGTCCCAACAGTGCTCGACCAAATAGTGGTCGGCCTAACGTTCGTCCAATTCTGGTGAAATTGGACGTTCGTCCAAATTGTTCAGTGGTGAGCGTTCGGTTCTGAACGAACGTACGCGTTCGTCTGTTAAGTATGAGACGCTCGTCCAAATCATATGTAAATAGTGAATTGATGACTTCAGGCGTTCGTCCTTAACTTAGTATCTTAGTGGAGTATCTTGAACGCTCGGCCTTAGTCTCAAGACGAACGTCAATAGGTGGTAAAGAACGTTCGGTTGTACTACGGATTAACGGACGTTCAATTTTGATGATATTTATTCTAAGTTAGCGATCGTTACTAGCGAACGTTCGGCTCAGTTGACGTTTGTATTCGGATGTTACTCGCCTTAGACAGCGTTCGTCCTTGAGGATGTTTGATCTTGAAGCGCTCGGTTATAAGTGTTCGGTGTGGATCTTGGACGTTCGTCCTTGGTTTTAGGAGCGTTCGTCCTTAGTTTTGGGAGCGTTCGTCCTTGGTTTTAGGAGCGTTCGTCCTTACTTTTGGGAGCGTTCGTCCTTGGTTTTAGGAGCGTTCGACCTTGGTTTTAGGCGCGTTCGTCCTTGGTTCTTTGAACGTTCGTCCCTAGAGTTCGGCAGCGTTCGGCCTGTGATGAGGATTGATTTCAGAACGTTCGTTCAGACAGTATCAGAGTTGGAAATAGCGTTCGGCAATGCATGAATCCGTGGGAGTATTTTGAAGCAATTATTGAGAATTGTTGGTTATTTCCTTGATCCAATATTGGTTTAGTTATACATATTATTGACAATATGTATGACTTCGTGATTGAGACGTTTATTCTATTGGTTTAGTTATACATATTATTGTGAATATGTATGACTTCGTGATTGAGCACGTTTATTCTGTTGAAGGTGGTACATACACTATGTTATTTACTTGTAACTTCGCCTGTCTTTTTAGCATTTTGCTAGTGTAAGAATTTAAAAAAAAAAAAAAAACAAAAGAAAGAAAAACAAGAAAGGAAAGAGAAGAAGAAGGGGAGAGAAGGGGAGGCAGCGGGGAGAATAAAGAAGAGGGATTCCTTGCTGCAAAACAGAGAGATAAGGGAGGTGAGCTGCTGTTGAAGCTGCAAGGTGGTGCATTTGGAAGAGTTGAAGAGTTGCTGGAAGTTCTGGGAGAAAAGAAAAGGAGAAATTTTGGAGCTGGAAGTGATTCAAGGAGATCTTCAAGAGGTAAGGGGAGCTAGATCTTTTGTTTGATTGATTGTATATGCTTTGTATGATGCAAATCTGGGTAAAATCTGGGAAGAAAGGGTTGAATTTGATGTTTCTGGAAATATGCAATTCTGCAGAAATTCTGCAGAACCGTTCGTCCAATTTGGTTTCAAATTGGACGTTCGTCCCAAAATGCCTTAAACAATTTTTGAACGTTCGGTTATTTTCTGAACGTTCGTCCTTAGCCAAATTAGTGAACGTTCGTTATGTTCCGGAACGTTCGTCTCTAATTTCTGAACGTTCGTTAACTTTTGAGAACGTTCGTCCTAGTGAGAATAGGACGTTCGTCATTATGTTCGGTAGTCGTTGGGGAGCGTTCGTTCGAGGACGCTCGTTCAAAGTTGGTGAAATGAAGAGTTGACGTTCGTCGCATTCGCTATTCGCGTCCGTCCTTAAGTCCAAGTGTTCGGCTTTGAGCGATTCGTTCTGTACGTGTGAGCGTTCGTTCTTCGTAGTCTGACGACCGTTCGCGCTCGTCATAATAGCGTTCGTCCTTTAGTTTAAACGAGCGTTCGTCCTAAGTGACCATCCGTCCTAATCGAACGTTCGTTCTAAGTGAGCGTGCGTCCTAGCGTTCGTTTCTTTTGCTTGACGTGCGTTCGGTCATATATTTGAGATTAACGTTCGTCCTCAAAGCGAGTGTTCGTCCTTCACTTCTAAGAGAGCGTTCGTCCATCACTCAAAGCGGACGCTCGTCCAAATTCTGTAATAGCGTTCGTCCGTCCAGATTTGAGCGTTCGTTTAAATTTGTGAAAAGTGGACGTTCGTCCAAAGTGTTTCAGCGTTCGTCCGTTTTGAATAGGACGTTCGTCCAAATGGTGATCGTGTACTGGTATTCGTCCTGGCGTAAATAATATTCTGCGTTGGATCTTTTTAGTTTTATCTTGAATTGAATTTTGTGTATAAATGTATGAAATATGATAGAGTATTGTGATCATCTGATGTAAATGTTGTAATTTGAGAATTGTAGGTAATATATGTGGTGATATGAGCTATGAGAAAATATGAGAATGCATGAAATATGATAAATTACTGTGATCATATGATGTAAATGATGAAATTGAGTATGATTCGGAAATCTCAGGGAGAGATGGATGAAAGTGGTTATGTGAAATATTGTAGTTGTGTCTGTATAATTGTAGGGGCTTTGAAATGGTTGTCTATCCCTAAACTCAAAGCATTGTTCACACTCAAGTAGAGAAGAACAATGTGAGTGGTGAGAGTAGAGGGAGATCCTCGTCTATAGTCTTTGAATTTAGACATAGGCAGCTTGGGGGATTTATATTGCTAGTGTTGGAGAAAGACCAGCTGAACTAGCAGGTGTAGAGACGACCAATAGTCCGACAATTATACAAAAATCCGGATGAGTCATATGAATATGTGGATTTTGGTTTAATAAGCATGCATAAATATTTCTGTATTTAAATCTATGACGACATGAATTAACTGTACTAGGAGATAACATGCTTTTTATATCTAGCTCACCCTTGCATTGTTTGTGTTGTGTGCCAATGTGGATACGATATTCGGCGATGATCATCCACTTGGATGGGAGCAGATGTCGTCGAAGAGTTCCCCTTGGAGCAGGAGCCGGAGGTTGCTGATGTTGCAGAGTAGTCTTCTTAGAAGTTTCCTAATTGATCACTTATAGTGATCAATCCTTTCTAGCTGTTCAAGGTTTAATTTTTCACTCATTTAATTTGGATGATTGTAATTTAACAATTAAATTACACGTCGTATTCTGACTGTTCTCTATATTGGAATGATGACATCTTTATTATGTAATATTTGTTATTATATAATTGGGATGTTACAGCTAGTCTCACGCGTGAGACGGAGATTCGAGTGTCACCTTCTTCTGCGCGAGGAGGTGAATGTCTCGCCCAATGACTTCGGCTCGTGTTGAGTATAGTGCATCGTTACACGTAGTATCGATGTTTTTACTCGTTAGTCCTTGAGGAGTCGGGGAGATAGGTCTGAAGTCGCGATGGATGACGGCTCGGGTCGCCTGTTATTGAGAGCAGGTTATGACGACGAATTACAAGTAAATGACATCAGTTTATGAAAGTCTAGTCTGCAGTGTCATGTGAGTCGATTTATCATGGGAATTGTTATAGTATATGTAGTGGGTTTATAATGTGATAATTCTGGTTATTCATCTTGTATGTTGTGGCTATGGTTTCTAACCGTGATGGTGGTACGGGTACGGGAGAGATGGTAGTGCAGATAAAGTTGGATTTGGAATACTTCTTCAAGAGAGACGGTGGGAAACGTTATCAGTCAAATAGCCAGCAAAGGTCAAAGTTGACAGCATGTTATCTCACCCAAGTTGCTCACCTCATAAACATTGTTTCTTTCCTCCATCATGGGGTGCCAAAACATCACTTCCCACCAGAGAAACACAAGGAACAGCCTAAGACAAGTGCAGAAGTGCCTTAAAGTCACTTTTTCTTTCCAATGGTGACCCCTGTTCACCTAACTGAGTACCTGTGTTGGACTTTCTGTATAAATTAGCATTTTCTCTCGGGTAATCGTTTACCGTGTCCTTGTAATCGATTACTGTGTCAAAGAAGGTGTAAACTTGATTTCCAAGGCATAATTTGAAAGGTCTTTGAGTCTAGATTCCAACAAAACAAGAATCAACTCATTTGGAGTTCGGTGGAGAAAGATATGAGCAAAAGAACAAGCAAAGGTGAGAGTTGGCAAAAATATATGAAACGCTAACTTGAAACAATAAACTGTACCAACTCAGATGTCCAAAAATTACAAATTAGTAGTCATTGGAAAGATTGTTTAGTCCAGTTTCTAATAAAAAAAGAATCACATCATTTGGAGGTCGGTGGGAAAAGTTATCAGTAAAATAGCCAGCAAAGGTCAAAGTTGACAGCATGTTATCTCACCCCAGTTGCTCACCTCATAAACATTGTTTCTTTCCTCCATCATGGGGTGCCAAAACATCACTTCGCACCAGTGAAACACAAGGAACAGCCTAAGACAAGTGCAAAAGTGCCTAAAAGTCACTTTTTTTTCCAATGGTGACCCCGGTTCACCTAACTGAGTACCTGTGTTGGACTTTCTGTCCACATTCCAATTTTCTCTCGGGTAATCGTGTACAGTGTCCTTGTAATCGATTACTGTGTCAAAGAAGGTGTAAACTTGATTTCCAAGGCATAATTTGAAAGGTCTTTGAGTCTACATTCCAACAAAACAAGAATCAACTCATTTGGAGTTCGGTGGAGAAAGATATGAGCAAAAGAACAAGCAAAGGTGAGAGTTGGCAAAAATATATGAAACGCTAACTTGAAACAATAAACTGTACCAACTCAGATGTCCAAAAATTACAAATTAGTAGTCATTGGAAAGATTGTTTAGTCTAGTTTCTAATAAAA
Source organism: Vigna nakashimae (assembly GCA_034642375.1). Taxonomy (NCBI): domain Eukaryota; kingdom Viridiplantae; phylum Streptophyta; class Magnoliopsida; order Fabales; family Fabaceae; genus Vigna; species Vigna nakashimae. Next base: position 27,141,878 of record CM067764.1, read on the forward strand.
AAAGAATCACATCATTTGGAGGTCGGTGGGAAAAGTTATCAGTAAAATAGCCAGCAAAGGTCAAAGTTGACAGCATGTTATCTCACCCAAGTTGCTCACCTCATAAACATTGTTTCTTTCCTCCATCATGGGGTGCCAAAACATCACTTCCCACCAGTGAAACACAAGGAACAGCCTAAGACAAGTGCAAAAGTGCCTAAAAGTCACTTTTTTTTTTTCCAATGGTGACCCCTGTTCACCTCACTGAGTACCTGTGTTGGACTTTCTGTACACATTCTAATTTTCTCTCGGGTAATCGTTTACAGTGTCCTTGTAATCGATTACAGTGTCAAAGAAGGTGTAAACTTGATTTCCAAGGCATAATTTGAAAGGTCTTTGAGTCTAGATTCCAATAAAACAAGAATCAACTCATTTGGAGTTCGGTGGAGAAAGATATGAGCAAAAGAACAAGCAAAGGTGAGAGTTGGAAAAAATATATGAAACGCTAACTTGAAACAATAAACTGTACCAACTCAGATGTCCAAAAATTACAAATTAGTAGTCATTGGAAAGATTGTTTAGGCTAGTTTCTAATAAAAAAAGAATCACATCATTTGGAGGTCGGTGGGAAAAGTTATCAGTAAAATAGCCAGCAAAGGTCAAAGTTGACAGCATGTTATCTCACCCAAGTTGCTCACCTCATAAACATTGTTTCTTTCCTCCATCATGGGGTGCCAAAACATCACTTCCCACCAGTGAAACACAAGGAACAGCCTAAGACAAGTGCAAAAGTGCCTAAAAGTCACTTTGTTTTTCCAATGGTGACCCCTGTTCACCTAACTGAGTACCTGTGTTGGACTTTCTGTACAAATTTTAATTTGCTCTCGGGTAATCGTTTACAGTGTCCTTGTAATCGATTACAGGGTCAAAGAAGGTGTAAACTTGATTTCCAAGGCATAATTTGAAAGGTCTTTGAGTCTAGATTCCAACAAAACAAGAATCAACTCATTTAGAGTTCGGTGGAGAAAGATATGAGCAAAAGAACAAGCAAAGGTGAGAGTTGGCAAAAATATATGAAACGCTAACTTGAAACAATAAACTGTACCAACTCAGATGTCCAAAAATTACAAATTAGTAGTCATTGGAAAGATTGTTTAGTCTAGTTTCTAATAAAAAAAGAATCACATCATTTGGAGGTCGGTGGGAAAAGTTATCAGTAAAATAGCCAGCAAAGGTCAAAGTTGACAGCATGTTATCTCACCCAAGTTGCTCACCTCATAAACATTGTTTCTTTCCTCCCTCATGGGGTGCCAAAACATCACTTCCCACCAGTGAAACACAAGGAACAGCCTAAGACAAGTGCAAAAGTGCCTTAAAGTCACTTCTTTTTCGAATGGTGACCCCTGTTCACCTGACTGAGTACCTGTGGTGGACTTTCTGTACACATTTTAATTTGCTCTCGGGTAATCGTTTACAGTGTCCTTGTAATCGATTACAGGGTCAAAGAAGGTGTAAACTTGATTTCCAAGGCATAATTTGAAAGGTCTTTGAGTCTAGATTCCAACAAAACAAGAATCAACTCATTTGGAGTTCGGTGGAGAAAGATATGAGCAAAAGAACAAGCAAAGGTGAGAGTTGGCAAAAATATATGAAACGCTAACTTGAAACAATAAACTGTACCAACTCAGATGTCCAAAAATTACAAATTAGTAGTCATTGGAAAGATTGTTTAGTCTAGTTTCTAATAAAAAAAGAATCACATCATTTGGAGGTCGGTGGGAAAAGTTATCAGTAAAATAGCCAGCAAAGGTCAAAGTTGACAGCATGTTATCTCACCCCAGTTGCTCACCTCATAAACATTGTTTCTTTCCTCCATCATGGGGTGCCAAAACATCACTTCCCACCAGTGAAACACAAGGAACAGCCTAAGACAAGTGCAAAAGTGCCTAAAAGTCACTTTTTTTTCCAATGGTGACCCCGGTTCACCTCACTGAGTACCTGTGTTGGACTTTCTGTCCACATTCCAATTTTCTCTCGGGTAATCGTGTACAGTGTCCTTGTAATCGATTACTGTGTCAAAGAAGGTGTAAACTTGATTTCCAAGGCATAATTTGAAAGGTCTTTGAGTCTACATTCCAACAAAACAAGAATCAACGCATTTGGAGTTCGGTGGAGAAAGATATGAGCAAAAGAACAAGCAAAGGTGAGAGTTGGCAAAAATATATGAAACGCTAACTTGAAACAATAAACTGTACCAACTCAGATGTCCAAAAATTACAAATTAGTAGGCATTGGAAAGATTGTTTAGTCTAGTTTCTAATAAAAAAAGAATCACATCATTTGGAGGTCGGTGGGAAAAGTTATCAGTAAAATAGCCAGCAAAGGTCAAAGTTGACAGCATGTTATCTCACCCAAGTTGCTCACCTCATAAACATTGTTTCTTTCCTCCATCATGGGGTGCCAAAACATCACTTCCCACCAGTGAAACACAAGGAACAGCCTAAGACAAGTGCAAAAGTGCCTAAAAGTCACTTTTTTTTTCCAATGGTGACCCCTGTTCACCTCACTGAGTACCTGTGTTGGACTTTCTGTACACATTCCAATTTTCTCTCGGGTAATCGTTTACAGTGTCCTTGTAATCGATTACAGTGTCAAAGAAGGTGTAAACTTGATTTCCAAGGCATAATTTGAAAGGTCTTTGAGTCTAGATTCCAACAAAACAAGAATCAACTCATTTGGAGTTCGGTGGAGAAAGATATGAGCAAAAGAACAAGCAAATTTTACACCCTTATTTATTTCTTTTTAATTTTAAAAAATTATTATGACAAGCTGTCCCAATTTAAAAGAGATAAAAGAGAAAAGAGTTTGCAGTAGTTAAGAAAAATGTAAATTTACAAATCATTTAGTAGTTTTTCTTCTTAATATTTGGATATGATTTTTCAGATTTCTTTTCTATTTATTTTCTATTCTATTTAAAAGAGTCGATATAATTTTTTCATTTGAATTAGTACTTACACAATATAAAAGTTGATTTAAGCCATAAATTTATACTGTGATTAAAATTCAAATGAGGTGTGTCTCTCCTCCGTGCTTCAATGGCGGCGTTGAAGATAACACTGACTCCACCTTTGGAAGCAGAAAACGCATTAGAAACGTCGCTAAGGGAAGCTTTTGAGTCTCAGATAACATCTCTGAGACCCCCTTTCTCCTTAGCCATTCCAAGCCCCGACCAATACACCCTCCTCAACCGTGCCATCCTTCACGGCGTTTTAACGGAACCCCAATTCGCCAAAACCCACATCAAACACTTGCACGCCATCGTCACCGACGGCTACGCCACCTTCGTCACCCTCCTCCTCGGCCTCGTCAACCACCTCTACCCCAAACTCCTCGCATCCGTCAAAACGCAGCTACTCTGGCTCACTGATCAAACGGTGTACGTTTTGGGTATCGGCTACGACGCCGTTTTGATCTCCCTTTTGCGCCAAATCGTCGGCGCCGATTGCAGCGATGGAAACTTGTGGCTCTGCTCCAAGTTGGTCACCCTCTTTCTGGAAAACTGGGGCCGCTTATTAGAAGACTCGCCCCACGTTTTGTCGTTCGCGTTGTATACGTTTCTTAGGGTTTTAACAGATCATTGTAGGGGTGGTAGCGTTGAAAAGTTGGAGACTTTGAAGCGGTTGGAGATTCATCTGTGCGTGAAGATAATGAGAGAGGAGTTTCACTTGTGTTTGAAAATTGGGAGGGATTTTATTCGCTTGTTGCAGGATTTGGTTCATGTTCCCGAGTTTAGGGCTATGTTGAAAGACATTGTGTTTAATCCGTGTGTGTTTAATATTGTGGGGTTTCAGTTTAAGGATGTTGCTCAGATTTACTCCACCAGGACTTCCAGCAGGTATTCTCTGCTGAGGATCAATCCTGACATGGAGACCCAATTGAGGTTTTTGCTTACAAGCATAAAGTTGGGGCATCAGAAGAGGCATCAGGTTTGGTTTGCTAAGAAGTTTTTGAATGAGCCTGATAAAGAGTTTCTTATAATTGATATTGTGAGGTTCATATGCTGTGCGCACCACCCTCCAAATGAGATCATTCAGTCTGATATCGTTCCTAGGTGGGCGCTTATTGGTTGGCTTTTGACCTCTTGTAGGAGGAACGATGTTGTGGCTAATGTGAAACTGGCTTTGTTTTATGACTGGCTCTTTTTCGATGAAAGGGTGGATATCATTATGAACATTGAGCCTGCGGTTCTGCTCATGGTGCATTCTATTCCAAAGTATGTTGACATTACTCATGCTCTTCTTGAATTCTTATTGCATCTTGTGGACAGTTATGATGTAGAAAGGAAGAGTGTCTTGGTTAAAGGTGTGTCATCGGCTTTTCAGTTGCTTGTGCGCAAAGGTGTCATTCGGTCACTTGATGTCTTGATTTCTTGTCCTGCTCTTCACCCTGCTTTGAAAGAGAGGCTGAAAAGGTTATTAGCATGTGGAAAGCTTGAAAGCTCTTGAAGGATTCTTTCTAAGATAATTGCGGCTTGGTAGCCAACAGTATTGAGTTTCTTGAAATTTTGTCCTGAACCAATGTACACAGACTAGAATATGCTTGATGATATTATAGAATAGAAGTCTGTATCAAGCAGTAACTCAAATGTAGGTTTTGATTCTTGTAAATTCAATTGATAGTTTTAAGTTATAACATTGTAAAAGGTCCCCTATGGCCACTTTAAGTTTGGATTTCAAATGAAAAAGAAGACATTGGGGAGGGTATTTCCTGTTTGTCACAATGGTGGAAGCTACCCTGTGTTGTGGATTGATACTTCAAATTTTTTTATTAAATACTTTTATCTTATTTAAATTAGTATCTAAACTTATCCAACAAGTTATTAACTGACTGAAACTTGCATAAAGTGAGACATGATTTGGTTATGCATAAAGTGAGACATGATTTGGTTATGGTTTCATGCATTGTCTTTAAAGAACATCATCCCTTATCTCCCACTTCCAGGTGCAATTATTCATCTTTTTATTCAACTATGTGGTTTGAGGATTGTAAGGACCGCACGATTTCCTTCAAACGTGCAGCTGTTCCCTTCCCCACTTTTTCTTTTAAAAAGGACGTGCGGTCCTTACAATCCTCAAACCACATAGTTGAATAAAAAGATGAATAATTGCACCTGGAAGTGGGAGATAAGGGATGATGTTCTTTAAAGACAATGCATGAAACCATAACCAAATCATGTCTCACTTTATGGAAGTTTCAGTCAGTTAATAACTTGTTTGATAAGTTTAGATACTAATTTAAATAAGATAAAAGTATTTAATAAAAAAATTTGAAGTATCAATCCACAACACAGGGTAGCTTCCACCATTGTGACAAACAGGAAATACCCTCCCAAAGTCTTCTTTTTCATTTGAAATCCAAACTTAAAGTGGCCATAGGGGACCTTTTACAATGTTATAACTTAAAACTATCAATTGAATTTACAAGAATCAAAACCTACATTTGAGTTACTGCTTGATACAAACTTCTATTCTATAATTTCCTTAGCTACCAGTGAAATTATGGTACATGCTTCTATCAAGCATATTCTAGTCTATGTACATTGGTTCAGATTGAGGACAAAAATTGAAGAAACTCAATACTGTTGGCTACCAAGCAGCAATTATCTTAGGAAGAATCCTTCAAGAGCTTTCAAGCTTTCCACATGGTAATAACCTTTTCAGCCTCTCTTTCAAAGCAGGGTGAAGAGCAGGACAAAAATCAAGACATCAAGTGACCGAATGACACCTTTGCGCACAAGCAACTGAAAAGCCGATGACACACCTTTAACCAAGACACTCTTCCTTTCTACATCACAACTGTCCACAAGATGCAATAAGAACTCAAGAAGAGCATGAGTAATGTCAACATACTTTGGAATAGAATGCACCATGAGCAGAACCGCATGCTCAATGTTCATAATGGTATCACCCTTTCATAGAAAAAGAGCCAGTTTCACATTAGCCACAACATCGTTCCTCCTACAAGAGGTCAAAAGCCAACCAATAAGCGCCCACCTAGGAACGATATCAGACTGAATGATCTCATTTGGAGGGTGGTGCGCACAGCATATGAACCTCACAATATCAATTATAACAAACTCTTTATCAGGCTCATTCAAAAACTTTTTAGCAAACCAAACCTGATGCCTCTTCTGAAGCCCCAACTTTATTCTTATAAGCAAAAACCTCAATTGGGTCTCCATGTCAGGATTGATCCTCAGCAGAGAATACCTGCTGGAAGTCCTGGTGGAGTAAATCTGAGCAACATCCTTAAACTGAAACCCCACAACATTAAACACACACGGATTAAACACAATGTCTTTCAACATAGCCCTAAACTCGGGAACATGAACCAAATCCTGCAACAAGCGAATAAAATCCCTCCCAATTTTCAAACACAAGTGAAACTCCTCTCTCATTATCTTCACGCACAGATGAATCTCCAACCGCTTCAAAGTCTCCAACTTTTCAACGCTACCACCCCTACAATGATCTGTTAAAACCCTAAGAAATGTGTACAACGCGAACGACAAAACGTGGGGCGAGTCTTCTAATAAGCGGCCCCAGTGTTCCAGAAAGAGGGTGACCAACTTGGAGCAGAGCCACAAGTTTCCATCGCTGCAATCGACGCCGACGATTTGGCGCAAAAGGGAGATCAAAACGGCGTCGTAGCCGATACCCAAAACGCACACCGTTTGATCAGTGAGCCAGAGTAGCTGCGTTTTGACGGATGTGAGGAGTTTGGGGTAGAGGTGGTTGACGAGGAGGAGGGTGACGAAGGTGGCGTAGCCGTCCGGTGACGATGGCGTGCAAGTGTTTGATGTGGGTTTTGGCGAATTGGGGTTCCGTTAAAACGCCGTGAAGGATGGCACGGTTGAGGAGGGTGTATTGGTCGGGGCTTGGAATGGCTAAGGAGAAAGGGGGTCTCAGAGATGTTATCTGAGACTCAAAAGCTTCCCTCAGCGACGTTTTTAATGCGTTTTCTGCTTCCAAAGGTGGAGTCAGTGTTATCTTCAACGCCGCCATTGAAGCACGGAGGAGAGACACACCTCATTTGAATTTTAATCACAGTATAAATTTAGGGAAATGATACTTCGACAACCAGTTTTGACAACATTTAGACACGTGTGTAAATGTGAGCGGTCCACGTTTTTAATGAAAAATCTGACGTGGCAAGGGGCGGGCAGGTTTAGAAGTTTAGTTTGAAATTTGAAATTCATTTCGAACATTGTAGAGAGAGAACCGCGAACATTGGGAGGGAGGCTGTGACCTAGACAGAGAGAGGCCGAGAGAGTTGGAGAAAGGGAGTTCGAGAGAGAGGTCCGACGGAGTGCTTGCCGGGGTGCCGCCGGACAACGTTGAAGGCCGTGTCGGAGCTATTCAACCCCTTCAGCCGGTTCCGATTCACGGCCGCCGCAGCTCCGACGTTGGCCAACAAAGCGAAGACGGCATCGTCTTCCGTCCGGCCCAGCGAACTAGGGGCGCGTTCAAGGTCTCGCTTCGTCCCACCTGTCCCGGAGCATCGCCGAAGTGTCGACTGTTCGGTGGACGAAAAAGAGGGGTTTAGGTTTAGGTTTCTTTCCCATTTGGGGAGGTTTAAGTTTTGGTTTCTTTCCCATTTTTATCTATTGAACTCAGTCTCTTTGAAATTTTCTAGTTGAATCTGTTTCTCCACTCAAGTTTCTTATTCATTTTACGCTTTAACTGTTCATTGTGCTGCAAGTTTTACTGTTCATTATCTCTTTCACGCTGCCATGGTAGGATTTTATTGTTCATGCTTTCAGTCGCTGGTTCCATTCAAGTTTGTGTTTCTGGGTTTGCGTTTTATGCTTAAGTTTAATTTGTGCATGACCGTTCGGTCATACTATGCGTTTTATGGTTCCATTCAAATTTTGATGTTTCAGTCTAAGCGTTCGGTTTTGATGTTTTAGACTGAGCGTTTGGTTTTGGTGTTTATTGATTTAAGCGTTCGATCTAAATTTGATATTCTTAGGTTTGAATCTGAAACGTTCGGTTTTGGGTGTATTAGTTAGTGTAACATCCCGATTATATAATAACAAATATTACATAATAAAGATGTCATCATTACAATATAGAGAACAGTCAGAATATGACGTGTAATTTAATTGTTAAATTACAATCATCCAAATTAAATGAGTGAAAATTTAAACCTTGAACAGCTAACAAGGATTGATCACTACAAGTGATCAATCAGGAAACATCTAAGAAGACTACTATGCAACATCAGCAACCTCCAGCTCCTGCTCCAAGGGAAACTCTTCGACGCCATCTGCTCCCATCCAAGTGGATGATCATCGCCAAATAACATAATCCAAATTGGCACACAACACAAACAATGCAAGGGTGAGCTAGATATAAAAAGCATGTTATCTCCTAGCACAATTAATTCATGTCATCATAGATTTAAATACAGAAATATTTATGCATGCTTATTAAACCATAATCCACATATTCACACGACTCATATTTACACTCGCATAGTTCTGCTGGCACTCCCCAACACTATGCAAGTAAATTCCCAACACACGACTCATCCGGATTTGTATAATTGTCGAACTATTGGTCGTCTTTGCACTTGCATAATCCCCCAATCTGTCTATGTCTAAATTCAAAGACTATAGACGAGGACCTCCCTCTACTCTCACCACTCACATTATTCTTCTCTACTTGAGTATGAACAATGCTTTGAGTTTAGGGATAGACATACCATTTCAAAGCTCCTACAATTATACAGAACAACCACAATACTATACATAACCACTTTCATCCATCTCTCCCTGAGATTTCCGAATCATACTCACATTCATCATTTACATCATATAATCACATCATCACAGTAATTTATCATATTTCATGCATTCTCATATTTTCTCATAACTCATATCACCACATATATTCCATACAATTCTCAAATTTCAACATTTACATCAGATGATCACAATAATCTATCATATTTCACACATTCTCATATTTTCTCATAGATCACATCACCACATATATTCTACACATTTATACACAGAATCCAGTTCAAGAGAGAATATAAATTAAGAAAAATATAACATATACCGAACCCTATTTAAACGAAAAACGGTCCTCCGAACTGGAACGAACGCTAACTGACGAACAGTACTTTCCAAGCATCAGGCCGAACACCATTTTAGACGTACTTCACGAACGCTCAAGACGGAACATCATTTTCGAACACCAGCCAAATTTGGACGAACGTCATTTAACAATTTGGACGAGCGTCTCTTCAAAATGGACGAACACCATCTAACAATTTGGACGAACGCTCACTTTCGGACAAACGCTATTTGCAGAAATTGGACGAACGCTCACTTTGATTTGAAGGACGAACGCTACTCATGACGATTACGAACGCTCACTTTCAAACTGAAGGACGGACGCTCAACAACAACTCTTGGACGAACGCGCCACAACGAAGCTTGGACGAACGCGCAACAACGAAACTTGGACGAACGCGCAACAACGAAACTTGGACGAACGCGCGGCAAGCTTTTCCGGACGAACGCTCATACCTCAAAAACGAACATACGTGGACGTTCGTTCATAACCGAACACTCACTCCGGAACAATGTGGACGAACGTCCAATTTCACTAGAATTGGACGAACGTTCTAAACTTGGCCGACTGGTCGAGCTTTGGTGGGACGAACGTCCCAAACTTTTGGACGAACGTTCAGATACTAACTATTTCAGACGAACGTCCAGAATTACCTGGGACGAACGTTCATTTGTCTAAGCCAATTTGGGCGAACGTTAGTTATTTTGGACGAACGTCCGATTTGAAATTTCAAATTGGACGAACGCTCGAAATTTGTGACGAACGTCCAATTTGAAACCAAAATGGACGAACGGTTCTGCAGAATTTCTGCAGAATTGCAGATTTCCAGAAACATGAAATTCTAACCCTTTCTTCCCAGATTTTACCCAGATTTACATCATACAAAGCACATACAATTAATCATACAAAATATCTAGCTCCCCTTACCTCTTGAAGACTTCCTTTGTAAAATTTGTGATCCATCTTCCTTCATACGTGCAGATCCAGATCTCCTTCCAACTTCAATGGTTCTCCTCTTCTTCTCTCCCACAACTTCCTTGCAGCTTCAACTTCACCTCTCTCACCTTCTCTCAGAATTTTGCAGCAAAGATTTACAATCCCCAGTGCAGAACCCCAAAAGCTTCCTTTTATCTCCTACACCTTCCTTCCTTTCTTGTTTGTGAATGGGGAAGCAACGTTGGCTGTCTCCTTGTGGCCAACGTTCCTTCCTCCTCCCCTTTCCCACGTTCTCTCGTTGTTTTTTTTTTTTTTTTTTTTTTTTAAAAAATACGATTCCTTACATTCTCCTCAACAACAAAAATTTTCGTCCTCGAAAATTAAGCTTTCCAAAACCAGTTGAGATACAGCTCTCTCATCTTGTCCTCTAATTCTTAGGTAGAGTTGCCTCCTACAACTCGTATAATAAACCCATCCGGGCAGTTCCCACTGCTCAAAGAGCTTATCAAGGCCAATTCAATCTCTCATACGAGGAGACAATTCTAGATCAACATACATATCACATTCCTCACACCAAAATCAGGTCATATCTACACTTACTCACATAGTAAGAGATCCTCTCTAATTTGAATATTTCATACTCCCAAAATGTGGTAAAATCGCACACTAAATATTTTTATTATATATATTATTATTATTATTATTTATTATTATTATTATTATTATTATTATTATTATTATTTTTAACCGTTACTATTGGAGATTCCGGTTATGCGTGACCGGAACTGTAGGCACAGTGAGTTTCTTTGGCTATAAGTAAGGCGTTAGCCGCGTTGGGCGACACGTCGAAACACTGAGATTCCAGAACGCGTGAGAGAGAGAGTGAGATCTGAGCAATTAGGGTTCCGAGTGCGAGAGAGAGAGATCTGAACACAGAGAGTTCTGAGTGTGAGAACTTACGAGATCTGAACGCCTGAGTGCTGGAGATCGGAGAGTCTTCCCGCAAGCTTCAATCTAAGTTCCTGGGCTTTGCTCCGCTTCGAGTAAGTATTTCGTTTCTCTTATCTCTTCCTTTCCCTTTACCCTGCTTCTCCTTCTTCTTTACTTCTCGCTTCTTTCCTTTTCTTTCTTCTTTCTGCATTCCGTTCATGTACTTTTTCTTTTGCTTTTCTGAGCTTTTATTCTCCGCAATTACATTCCGCTTTCTTCTTTACTTTCCGTTTTACTTCTGCCCCTGCATTTGCTTTCTTTTTCTTCCTCTTCTTCTATATTTTCCTTTTAAAAACTAAGAACCCACTGCATTAACTAAGATAAGGGGTATATCGGCTGGAAACCAGACGTTAATCTCCCTTCGTTTGGAGGTATGGCAGAGACAATCGGGTAGAACAACGCCACGTACCCCATAAAAACAGAAAACTTAAAAAGAGAAATTTATTTGTATGAACCGGATATGGACAATATGGACAAAGACAGATGGACATAGATCCGTTTAGGAACCTTTGCGAGGACCGTGAAAAAGATCCGAGATTATACACTGAAACAACAAGGACCGATTTGGACAAAAAGAACCTAAAAGAAACAAAAATAAATAAGGAAAACATTGAATATTTTCGTTTTGGTTTTGCTCTTTTTATTTCATTTTATTATTTCCTTATGCTTTAGAAATACTTTGAGAGGGAAAGATGAGTGATGTGGAGTCCGAGAGGTACACCAGTCAGCGGTGGCGACCAACCGATGATCAGGTCAAAATGATGACCAATATCTATAATTACGGGGTCACACACCCAAGTAGAGCTCAAGTCGTCGAGATTGCGTCTCGACTAAGGGCTTTTGCAGAAGCCAGTGAATACAATGTGCATTGCTGGTTCAACAATCACGGGAACCGGGTCAGGCGCCTTCAAGCGGAGATAGACCCTACTGGCACTATCTTTTCTCAGCTGCCGCTGTACATGTATGGTAAGAACCTTGATCACTTCTATCTTTGTTTTGAATTTTACTCTTCCTTCTCCATTATTGACACAATTTCTTTGTTGGAAGAATATGACTGGGTGATTAGGAAGACGCCAAGGTTGCTGGATTTGTTCCCCGTTCCTATCATCATTGACGTCGATAGAGACGAACGACAGATCCCTCCACCCATGCTTCTCACATTCCGAACCAGAGCTCCCTCGACGGAGCTCTCCCTTAGACCACCACAACCAGCTCGGGAATTTTTTCATTAAAATTATTGTTTAATGGTCTGTAATGTTAACGATCAGCATTGATCGAACCCCGAACATCTTTTATTTGCTTTTGTTTATTTGCCTTATTTGCGTATTTTATGGACTGTAATATTTATCTGTTTTACTTTTTAAGTTTGTTCGTTTAACGTGTGTGGTACCATTCGCACACGAATATTATGGTATCTGGTTATAACTTATGAAGTTTGGAAAAATGTGTAGTCTCCATGGCCTTAAAGACCTAAATTAATGAAATATATGGTATTTGTCTTATTTCCGAAAATAAGATTTACTTTCTTTGAATATAGCTCTCATCTTTATTTTCTTAAGCTAACACATTCTTATAATGTTCCAAATACGAAACAAGAGTACGTAAATTATATCCTTTAAAGTATCTGCACACATTATACCACTAACCGCGTCAGAGAATATAACCAATAAAGCAGCACAAATGAATTTTGAGACACCCGAACTCGTATATCACGATTTCTGTTAATACTACTAAACACATGGCTCCATTCCTAACATCCGTCAATACTTCCTTGTTCGCGATCAGCTCCAAACCATCTGGGTCGGAAATCACCAACTACTTTCGACCACTCAAGAAAAATACGGTTGATAGTCAACCAATCCATTCCCAGAATGACATCCAAACCTTGAAGAGATAAAGGGATCAAGTTCACCATGAACTTGCATTCGGCGACGATAATTGGGTAACTAACACAAATTGAACTAGTCGGGATTTGTCCTGATGCTGGGGTAAAACCACCAGTTCGAATCCTTGATCACTCACTAGTATACTAAAGTTTTTCCAAACAAAGTATTCCTTTTCGTCAATCTTCACCCTAGAGAGTTTAGGGAAGTCTCTCTTGTAGTGAACACCACCACCTTGATAACACGTTACTGATGTAGGTATAAGCGGTTAGGTTTGTTGATAGGGTTTCTTGCCTCATTTTCCCCAAATGATTTGTTATTCAGAGTCTTGTCAACTTGACTTTGATTTCGATTCACATCCAAAATCTCTAAACCATGGGTCTGCTTCCTCGACACTAGTATCGCTCAAAATTTAGTTGTGTAGAAGAAATGCTCTAGCCTCTACTCTTAGACAGGAATGACAGAGGGAAAAGCACCCTAAGTGGTTCTGCCACTAGTCAATACTTCAATGAATTGATTTTGAATGTTCTTAGATGTCACTCTCGCGTTCTTGGTAAATACCCTTGCGGCTTCTAGATTATGCAAGGTTATGATATTTTACTCCACCAATGTAGCATTCTATTGTTGCAATGCCTGAAGTACCGCATTCAACATCTGATTAGAGTCAGAAGGACCGACATCTGGGGAAAAAGGAGATCTAGATTACATCTTCTTGCTCACGTAGAAAGAAAGACCATTTAGCTTGACTCAAACCAACACAACTTTCAACACCAGACTAGAGTACACAAACAAAAACGAAGTGCACCCACAACCTACAAGTTTCTAAGGAAGAACTGCTCTGATACCATCAATGTAACATCCCGATTATATAATAACAAATATTACATAATAAAGATGTCATCATTACAATATAGAGAACAGTCAGAATATGACGTGTAATTTAATTGTTAAATTACAATCATCCAAATTAAATGAGTGAAAATTTAAACCTTGAACAGCTAACAAGGATTGATCACTACAAGTGATCAATCAGGAAACTTCTAAGAAGACTACTCTGCAACATCAGCAACCTCCAGCTCCTGCTCCAAGGGAAACTCTTCGACGCCATCTGCTCCCATCCAAGTGGATGATCATCGCCGAATAACATAATCCAAATTGGCACACAACACAAACAATGCAAGGGTGAGCTAGATATAAAAAGCATGTTATCTCCTAGCACAATTAATTCATGTCATCATAGATTTAAATACAGAAATATTTATGCATGCTTATTAAACCATAATCCACATATTCACACGACTCATATTTACACTCGCATAGTTCTGCTGGCACTCCCCAACACTATGCAAGTAAATTCCCAACACACGACTCATCCGGATTTGTATAATTGTCGAACTATTGGTCGTCTTTGCACTTGCATAGTTCAGCTGGTCTTTCTCCAACACTAGCAAGGTGAATCCCCCAATCTGTCTATGTCTAAATTCAAAGACTATAGACGAGGACCTCCCTCTACTCTCACCACTCACATTATTCTTCTCTACTTGAGTATGAACAATGCTTTGAGTTTAGGGATAGACATACCATTTCAAAGCTCCTACAATTATACAGAACAACCACAATACTATACATAACCACTTTCATCCATCTCTCCCTGAGATTTCCGAATCATACTCACATTCATCATTTACATCATATAATCACATCATCACAGTAATTTATCATATTTCATGCATTCTCATATTTTCTCATAACTCATATCACCACATATATTCCATACAATTCTCAAATTTCAACATTTACATCAGATGATCACAATAATCTATCATATTTCACACATTCTCATATTTTCTCATAGATCACATCACCACATATATTCTACACATTTATACACAGAATCCAGTTCAAGAGAGAATATAAATTAAGAAAAATATAACATATACCGAACCCTATTTAAACGAAAAACGGTCCTCCGAACTGGAACGAACGCTAACTGACGAACAGTACTTTCCAAGCATCAGGCCGAACACCATTTTAGACGTACTTCACGAACGCTCAAGACGGAACATCATTTTCGAACACCAGCCAAATTTGGACGAACGTCATTTAACAATTTGGACGAGCGTCTCTTCAAAATGGACGAACACCATCTAACAATTTGGACGAACGCTCACTTTCGGACAAACGCTATTTGCAGAAATTGGACGAACGCTCACTTTGATTTGAAGGACGAACGCTACTCATGACGATTACGAACGCTCACTTTCAAACTGAAGGACGGACGCTCAACAACAACTCTTGGACGAACGCGCCACAACGAAGCTTGGACGAACGCGCAACAACGAAACTTGGACGAACGCGCAACAACGAAACTTGGACGAACGCGCGGCAAGCTTTTCCGGACGAACGCTCATACCTCAAAAACGAACATACGTGGACGTTCGTTCATAACCGAACACTCACTCCGGAACAATGTGGACGAACGTCCAATTTCACTAGAATTGGACGAACGTTCTAAACTTGGCCGACTGGTCGAGCTTTGGTGGGACGAACGTCCCAAACTTTTGGACGAACGTTCAGATACTAACTATTTCAGACGAACGTCCAGAATTACCTGGGACGAACGTTCATTTGTCTAAGCCAATTTGGGCGAACGTTAGTTATTTTGGACGAACGTCCGATTTGAAATTTCAAATTGGACGAACGCTCGAA
The DNA here is from genome assembly GCA_034642375.1 of Vigna nakashimae. Lineage (NCBI taxonomy): Eukaryota > Viridiplantae > Streptophyta > Magnoliopsida > Fabales > Fabaceae > Vigna > Vigna nakashimae. Next base: position 27,157,518 of record CM067764.1, read on the forward strand.
ATTTGTGACGAACGTCCAATTTGAAACCAAAATGGACGAACGGTTCTGCAGAATTTCTGCAGAATTGCAGATTTCCAGAAACATGAAATTCTAACCCTTTCTTCCCAGATTTTACCCAGATTTACATCATACAAAGCACATACAATTAATCATACAAAATATCTAGCTCCCCTTACCTCTTGAAGACTTCCTTTGTAAAATTTGTGATCCATCTTCCTTCATACGTGCAGATCCAGATCTCCTTCCAACTTCAATGGTTCTCCTCTTCTTCTCTCCCACAACTTCCTTGCAGCTTCAACTTCACCTCTCTCACCTTCTCTCAGAATTTTGCAGCAAAGATTTACAATCCCCAGTGCAGAACCCCAAAAGCTTCCTTTTATCTCCTACACCTTCCTTCCTTTCTTGTTTGTGAATGGGGAAGCAACGTTGGCTGTCTCCTTGTGGCCAACGTTCCTTCCTCCTCCCCTTTCCCACGTTCTCCGTTGTTTTTTTTTTTTTTTTTTTTTTTTTTTAAATACGATTCCTTACAGTTAGCGTTGTGGTGGTCTAAGGGAGAGCTCCGTCGAGGGAGCTCTGGTTCGAAATGCGAGAGGCATGGGTGGAGGAATTTGTCTTTCATCACCTTTGTCGTCGATGATGATTGGAACGGGGAACAAATCCAGCAGCCTCGGCGCCCTCATAATTACCCAGTCATATTCTTCTAACAAAAATTTGTGTCAATAATAGAAGAGGAAAAAAAATAAAAATAAATAAATAAAATAAATAAAAATAAAAATAGAGATATAATCAGGGTTCTTACCATACATGTACCGCGGTAGCAGAGAAAAGATGGTGCCAGTGGGGTCTATCTCCGCTTGTAGGCGCCTGACCCGATTGCCGTGATTGTTGAACCAGCAGTGCACGTTGTATTCGCTGGCTTCTCTGAAAGCCCTTAGTCGAGATGCAATCTCGACGACTTGAGCTCTACTTGGATGTGTGACCCCATAATTATATATGTTGGTCATCATCCTGATCTGATCGTCTGTAGGACGCCACCGTTGACTGGTGTACCTCTCTGTATCCATCTCACTCATCCTCCCTCTCCAAGTATTTCTAAAGCATAAAAATAATAAAATAAAAAGAACAAAACAAAAATATTCAGTGTTTTCTTTATTTGTTTTTGTTTCCTTTTAGGTTCTTTTTGTCCAGTCGGTCCTTGTTGTTTCAGTGTCTGGTCTCAGATCTGTTTCGCGGTCCTCACAAATGTTCCTAAACGGATCTACGTCCAAGTTTGTTTGTGTCCATTTCGTACATAGAAATAAAATTTTTCTTTTTTTTAAGTTTAATTTTATGGGGCTACGTGGCGTTGTTCTACCCGATTGTCTCTGCTATACCTTCAAACGAAGGGAGATTAACGTCTGGTTTCCAGCCGATATACCCCTTATCTTTGTTAAGACGGTGTGTTCTTAGTTTTAGTTAATAAAAGGAAAATAGAAGAAGAAGAAAGCAAATAAAGGAGCTGAAGTAAATAACAAGTGGAAAGTAAAGAAGAGAGCAGAATGTAAGTGCGAGTAATAAAAGCTTAGAAGAGAAAAGTGCATGAAAGGAAGCAGAAAGAAGAAAGGAAAGAAAAGAAGCAAGAAGTAAAGGAGAAGGAGAAGCTGGGTAAAGGAAAGAAAGAAATAAGAGAAAAGAAGTACTTATTCGAGGCGGAGCAAAACCTTGGAACGTGAAGATTGAAGTTTGGCTAGAAAGGCTCCCGATCTCGCGTTCAAGCTCTCCGATCTCCAACACTCAGGCGTTCATATCTCACAAGCTCTCACACTCAGAACTCTCAGTGCTCAGATCTCTCTCTCAGATGCTCTAAAATCTCAACGTTTCAAAGTGTCGCCCAACGCGGCTAGCACCTCGTTTTATAGCCAAGGAACCTCACTGTGTCCACAGTTCCGGTCATGCATACCGGAGTCTTCAACAGTATCGGTTAAAAAAAAATATTGTAGTATGCGATTTTTGCCACATTTTGGGAGTATGAAACATTCAAATTAGAGAGGATCTCTTGCTATATGAGTGAGTGTAAATATGACTTGATTTTGGTGTGAGATGTGATATGTATGTTGACCTAGAATTGTCTCTTTGTATGTGGTGGGAGTTGTCCTGATAAGCTCTTTGAGCGGTGGGAACTGCCCGGGTAAGTTTATTGTATGAGTTGTGGGAGGCAACTCTACCTAAGAGTTAGAGGACAAGATGAGAGAGACGTATCTCAACTTGTTTTGGTAAGCTTAATTTTTGAGGACGAAAATTTTTGTTGTTGTGGAGAATGTAAGGACCCGCACGTTTTTTTTTTTAAAAAAAAAAGGCATAGGAAATGAGGAAGGGGGGCGGCATCCTGATTGAAGTGGTGGGGGAGGGGCTGACGGCTAGTGCGTGGTGGGTCTCTCCACTTTGACTTCAGCCACCAGAAACATTATTATTCCACTATGAAGTGCTCCAACATTCACGAGACCACCTTCATCTTCTTCTTAAGTGGGCATGACACCGAGAAAGCAAGGGAGATGGCTAAGGTTCATCCGGCAACACATAAAAGGAGATTCACTTCTTCATTTTAGGAATTCTTGAAGGAGGAAAGAAGAAGAAGGGAGGGAAAGCTGGACACTGTGACAGAGGATGGAACGGCAGAAGAGGAACACAGTGCAGAGATTGATTCAAGGTTTGCAAGGAAGTCTTCAAGAGGTAAGGGGAGTTAGATATATCGTTTGACTGTTGAGTTTTACTCTCTTTGAAGCAAATCTGGAAATTTTGAGGGTGAGAAATGGAGTTTTCTGGGGTTCCTGGAAAATCGGGAAATCTGCGGCGTTTTTGCAGAATTCTTCAGAACGCGCGTTCGTCCCAGATGGCTCGACCAATTAGTGGTCGGCCAAATAGTTGAGCGTTCGTCCTTAAGATATTTCATAGAGCGTTCGTCCTTAAATCTTAAACTGAGCGTTCGTCCTTTATATATTGAATAGAGCGTTCGTCCTTAAGTATTGAGTGAGCGTTCGTCCTTAAATATTAAGACAGCGTTCGTGCTTAAGTATTGAGTGAGCGTTCGTCCTAAAATATGGAGTGAGAATTCGTCCTTAAGTATTGAGTGAGTGTTCGTCCTAAAATATTGAAGTGAGCGTTCGTCCTTAAGTATTGAGTGAGCGTTCGTCCAGAATTAGTGAACGCTATTAAGCCAAAAGGACGAACGCTAATTTCAAAATGAACGAACGCTAATCACCTTGGACGAACGCTCAACGCACCACTTCTTTGGACGAACGCTCAGGCCGAGGTCGAACGCTACACTCAGAATTTAAATAATACCGAACGCTCACAAACTAAGGCCGAACACTCACAAACTAAGGCCGAACGCTCAAGATCAATTACTTAGGCCGAAGGGTCAACTACCGAACACCAAATTCAATACTGGACGAGCGCTCAAAGATCAAACCTTGACAAGACCGAACGCTTACTATTTATACATACAGAAACAAAATCTACTAAGACCGAATGCTAATATCACTAAAACTCAACAAGAACGAACGCTAACGAACTCCTAACACTATGAGACCGAACGCGCAACTTGGACGAACATTCAATATCTGGACGAACGTTCTTAGGCATTTGGACGAACGTTTAGCAGGCCGATTGGACGAACGCTCAGCAGGCCTCTTCCTTGCACGAACGCTCGTGCCGAACGCTACGGGGCGAACTCTCAGCTCAACAACAGGCCGAACGCTCAGCAGGCCGAACTCCTAACAGGGCGAACGTTCAGGAACTTGGACGAACGTTATTAAATCCTAAACTATCAGGCCGAACCTCATTTGGACGAACACTCTCAGCCGAACGCTAAAATTTCTAATACCATAATAATACCGAACGCTCAAGATTCAAACGTCATACTATCAAATTATTACCGAACGCTCACAATAGAAATACCTTATCAAAACCGAACGCTCAACAAAACAAGACCGAACGCTAAACACAATTAGAATCAAGCCAAGATGAATACTCAAAATCATAATTTGAACCACAACCGAATGCTCAAGATCCAATCCTAAGGATACCATCTTAAACGAACGACTATAATCACTAATTTATCAAAACGAACGCTCAAGATCACTTCCTGAAAATAACAATTTAGGACGAGCGCTAATAATCAATGTAATCTCCAAACCGAACGCTCGAAATCTACACTTAAGAATCCAAATAAAGACCGAACGCTCAAAATCACCAGTTGAGACTACCAACTCAAAACCGAACGCTTAATATCATATTTACATCAAAATCGACCGTTTAAAATCCAAACCTAGGAATATCATATTAAGACCGAACGCTCATCTCCTTAAGACCGAACGCGACACTCAGATTGATGAACGAACGCTAACCCTGTACTAAAAAAAACCGAACGCTCAACATAATTTGGTCGACCACTAATTGGTCGAGCCATTTTGGACGAACGTCCTATTTTCATCAAATTGGACGAACGCGCGTTTCTGCAGAATTCTGCAGAATCGCAAACAGGTTTTTCCAGAAAACGCAGAAACCCAGAAACCCCAAATTTTTCATCCCCTTCTTCCCAGATTTGTATCAAACACAGTATATATCAACAATCAAACAAAAGATCTAGCTCCCCTTACCTCTTGAAGACTTCCTTGAATCACTTCCAGAGAGTTTGATTTCCTTTCCAGCTCCAAAATTTCTCCTCCTCTTCTCTTCTCCCAGAACTTGCAGCCACTCTTCTACTCCTCCAGATGCAGCACCAAAGCCTCCTTGCACTTCAGCAGCTCTCCACCTCACCTTCTCTCAGTTTCGCAGGAATGATTTCCACCCCAAGCACATAACCCATACTCCCTTTTTATCTCCCACAAGCCTCCCATTTTTCCTTTCTATGGGGAAGCAACGTTGGCTGTCTCCTTGTGGCCAACGTTCCTTCCTTCCCCCCTTTCCCCCGTTGTTTGTTTTGTTTTTTTTTTTTTTTTTTTTTTAATTTTTTTTTTTTTAAAAAAAACAATTCCTTACATTCTCCCCAACAACAAAATTTTCGTCCTCGAAAATTTGGCTTATCAAAACAAGTGGGGATAACCTTGACGCCTATTCTCATGTGGAGTCGCCTATTCTACCATTCCAGATAACCTTGACGAGTTTGACAGTTCTCCCTCTAAGTTGTTTATTTTGGCTCTCTTCAATCCTCACAGGTTCACCTTAAGTATTGAGTGAGCGTTCGTCCTAAAATATTGAAGTGAGCGTTCGTCCTTAAGTATTGAGTCAGCGTTCGTCCTGAAATATTGAGTGAGCGTTCGTCGTTAACTATTGAGGGAACGTTCGTCCTAAATATTGAAGTGAGCGTTCGTCCTTAAGTGTTGAGTGAGCGTTCGTCCTACAATACTGAAAGAGCGTTTGTTCTAAAAATATATAAGTGAGCGTTCGTCCTAAAATATTGAGTGAGCGTTCGTCCTAAAATATTGAGTGAGCGTTCGTCCTAAAATATTGAGTGAGCGTTCGTATTAAGCGTTCGTCCTTAACTATTGAAGGAGCGTTCGTCCACAAATATTGAAGTGAGCGTTCGTCCTCAAGTATTTAATGAGCGTTCTTCCTAAAATATTGAATGAGCGTTCGTCCTTAAAATATTGAAGTAGCGTTCGTCCTTTAATATTGAGACAGCGTTCGTCCAGATCGTTTAGATAACGTTCGTTCAAAAAGTGTTCGGCCTGGGTTGGAATAACCAAGGCAATCCTATGGAATAACCAAGGCAATCCTAAGTATAGTAAAAGTACCGGAACTAAACTTCAGTTTGAGTATGGAATAACCAAGGCAATCCTATGGAGAAAAAATGTGCTCAAATTTAAAAAAGAAAAATTAATTATATATATATAAGGCCTGACCAAATGATAAGAAAACTGACAACGTCTTTTGTATAAGGAACTACGAGTTAAAATAGTACAGAAACAAATGTTCAAATTATACATGTCAAAATAATAACCCATCATATCCTTTGTAGTTTTTCTTCCCCAGTTAACCATCTTGTAAGCCAACTCGGATCATCGGCAAAGAATTTACAAGATCTGGGAATGATCCCAAGGTCCGCACCAACTTGGTCATACTCCTTTAGAGCTGCTTCCATTTCTGTCGCAACGCTAGTATCATTAACAATTTCATATGAACTCGTGCTTAAAGCATCTGCGTAGTGTTGCTCCCTCTCAGAGTCATTTTGGAAAAGTTCCAAGGCAGGTCCCTGCATGCATGCCAAGGATAAAGGCGGTAAAAACTACATTTTGGCAGCAAACATGCATATCACATCCTAATAAAGATGCTATTTTATCTGCTTCATTTCATATTTATTTCTTTGTCATTTCTTATTAAAAATATAACATGCCAATCAACCCAGCATGTACTTAAACTAAAGGAGAGATTTGTACCTCTGACAGCGCTTTCTTTGAAGCAAGCTGTGAAACCCTTAATAATTGGCCTAAATTAATTCTGTCACCTCTAATTAATCCTCACCACAATCAATGCTTATTTTCATTAAAAACCCACTTTCAAGGCTGATAAATCTCCCTGCAGTGCACTGAAACCAAGCCCCATCATTCTCTGAAACCTGCACCACGTCACACACACTCAGTGCATTAAAAACGCACCAATCCTTGCATGCAAGCACGCCACGTGTTGCGGAAGAGGCTTCCAAATCAGAGTTTGGTGTGCAGGTGGCAGCCTCGGACACGCTTGTTCAATCAAACGTTATTTTAACAAAACCAGGATTTTCGAAATTCTCTCTCACTTGCACGCACTCATCTTCAACCTCTGAACTCACCCTTTCATATTCTCCAACTTCTCTCAAAAAACCAGTGAACTTCTCTTTACTGTAAAACTCATATCTCTTCTCCAATCACGATTTCAGCACCGTAGGAGTATTCGTACTGCTGTGATCTTCATTTTGGACCGAACAGAATTTTAATCCAACCTGGTAAGTCTCCTTACTGTAGTTCGTCCTTAGGTTTCTGGAAAAATAGAGTTTTTCATGCATGCAAGCATGTATTCTGAGTGTTCTGTAATCTGTGGTTAGATTTTATTTTGGAAGAGGCAAGAACGTAAGAAAAGCGTATTTGGACAAAGCCATTTTTACATCTAGGACAAGCTTGAATTTCAATCCGGGTAAGGGAAGCTTATATGTTTAATTCATACTGCTTGATTTTACAATCTGAGTTGCCTGTATGTAAAGTCTGATGTTTGAGCTGTTATGAACGGTTACTGATATCTGATATGATTTCTGATGTTGGTTTAATCTGACATGAACAAACACTGCTTGTATGTATTATATATGTGTTGTTGATTTCGATTAAATGCATGCTGATCTGATCATGTATGAATGGAGTATAGTGATTGTATATTTGGAATGATTCAATTGTTGAAATCTGTATGAAGATGATGTTTAAGGTGAATTAAATCTGGAATGAAAGTTATAAAGTTATAAATTGGAAATCTGGAAAATTCTGCTAAGGTTGCGAAATCTGAAATTTCATTCTTCCCCACTGATAAATGACGTTCGTCCCTGTACGGTCTTAAACCGTTTGGCATTTTAGTAAAGTAACTTAGATTGGAATTCTTTCATTTGGAAGGAATTCTGCTCATGAACGAGCGTCCCAAATTGAATGTCTGAGCGTTCGTCTAGCTCAGCAGTGTTTAAATATTTAAAACTTTATGAATAAGTAACGCTCGGTCTTATACCGAAGCGTTCGTCCAATTAGCGTTCGGCCTTATGTTGAACGTTCGTCTTTGATAGCGCTCGTCCTTATGTCGAGCGTTCGTTTTTCATAAGCGTTCGGCCTTATGTCGAGCGTTCGTCATTCGTAGCGTTCGGCCTTATGTCGAGCGTCTGTTCTCAATAAGCGCTCGGTTTTATCACGAGCGTCCGTTCTGAATCTCGCTAGGTCTCATACCTCGCGTTTGTACTAAGTGAATATTCAATTGATAAAATAGCGTTCGTTCAAAGTATTTAAATATTCATTTTCTTTGCGTTCGTTCCATTCCTGGAATTGGATTCATATGTAAATTTCTTGAAAAATAATTCTAAGTGTTCTTGACCCTCCTTTGTACATTAAATCTGGTTCAAGTTTCTATCATGATTATTTTCTAAGTACCAGTACACTTCAAGTCGAGTCAGTTCATTTAACAGAATCAACAGAAATTACGTTCGTTCTAAGTATTTCCTGAGTATCCAGTGAAGTTATTTGGACGTTCGTCCTGAGTGTTCAGTGGACTGTACGTTCGTTCGGTTATTCTCTTACAGTTAAAGATGAAATTGATGTTACATCATATTGAATTACAATGTGAACACTATATGGATTGAATCTATGATTATGGATATTGGATGAGCGTTCCAGGGAGGAACGTCTCTTATATGATTGAATATTAAAATTGGTAAAGTATGAACATGGATAAGTTACTGATGGCTTGGTCCATCCTGATATTCCGTGATACTCATCTTCACGTAGAAGGGGGTAGTCATGTGTGGGAATGGCAGGAGGTCTTTCGTATCTCTCACTTAGCAGGGGCGAAGGATTAACCTCAAGTGGAAGCTGATTAGGTATATCCCGGCTACTACACCACTTGGGTGCAAGGACGCCTGTAACTACATGGTTCATACAGTCCGGACGGTATGTCTTATATATATTTCTATGTTAAATTATATGATTAAGTTACTTGAGGTATGTGTGAATTGAATTATGAACTGTATGTATGTTGTATTAATTAAACAATATAAGCTTACCCTTGCGTTTTCCATTGTGTTGTCTACTGTCCATGTGTTTTCGTCTTGTCAAAATGCAATGATCATCCGTTGTGGATGTGAGCAGATGTTGATGCATCCCTTGAAGTCATACTGGAAGAAGAAAATTTGGAGGATGCAAATCTGGTGGAAGTGGAAGTGAAGACCGAGCCTTAGAGTGCTCGTTAGAGTAGTACTGTAAATATTAGTTCATTTTGGGACGTTCGGTTATCATTTTGTAAAACCGTTCGTGCTGTTTTATTTCCCTGCAATTTGATACGTTCGTTATTTTGTACACCAGCCGTTAGGCTTTGAACCTTGGTTTCCTGTTAATATGAAAACTGTTTACTGTACTGTTAATTGTAATTAATTCTGATCTATGGTAATTACTATATTTTGGGATGTTACACAAGCAATGGTAAGTGTTTCATACATAAGTCCAGATACAAAGTACTAGTTATGTGGGCATGTTTATATTTCTCACGGTTAAAGCACATACCTGACATAGCTCGGCATAATGTTTATATATCTCACTGCTTTCATCTTGATCGCCGAGGAGACTACCTCCATACCACCCATTCGCCTCATTTGCTGAGGTCATTGCAAGGTACCTACCAGATTAAAAGTATAAAAAGAGCATCATCTGTAAACTGAACAAGCTAAAGGCATCAAGTGAGAACAAAGAATGTGGGACTGTCTACAGTGTTAATATGCCGGAAGAGACAACACTGGATTCCCAACCAATGAAGAATGGGATTTCAGGTAGTTATAAATACAGTAGATCCTAGACAAGCACTTCATAAAGTTTTAAGAGAAATCCTTCATTCATTATAATTTAAACCAACTGTAGCATGAACTTACTTCTTAATTGTAGAAAATAAACAAGTTTAGAATTATTCGTGGTCACTTAAAATATTAAGAGCACCAGCTCAACTTAACGGATCAAATTCAAATGCACCAAGCCTGTTCCCCATTATCAGCATGGCAGCTCTGTCTAGAGCTAAAAAAATCACAACGCACAATGTAAACATACAAATGAGTTTTATAGCGACCTACAGTGCAAACGTTAGCCAACAGAAAAATAATCAAATGGGATACTGATCATCAAAGGAAAAATGGAAGGTGCAATGAAGTCACACAAGGATAATGAACTTTTAAGATACATACCTTTGGAAAACATCCTCTTCATTCATATCACTGCCAGAAGAAAGCCAATTCAAGTCACAAAATCCATTAGCATGAGATCCTTCAACGTCAGTTTCATGAGAAGCTACTTTTGCAGAAGAGGAACCCTCTTCGTACTTTCTCTGGCCAAAAAGCCAATTCGGGCTTTTTAGCTGTATCTCACTGGGGATTAACAAACAATCATTGTCTCGACAAAATTACCTCAAGTTAATTAGATCACTGAATAGCTTTTGCATCTCACACTAGTCAGAAATTCTACCCACTATTTCCATACAAAATGATGTACATGGTTAGGGTGGAAGGAATGGCTTAAATGGCAACTAAGTTTAAACAGAAATTACATTCATCTAGAAATGGTGATTCTAATCTTACTTTCAAGAGAGATTGTCTTCTAAATAATCTACCAAAATTATCAAGCAGATTAATGGATTGCTTCTATTTGATGTTTTGTTTGACATCAGAGGGAGTTGATTGAAAGGGATCCAACTTTTTGCTGCTTGTGTTAGTTAGAATCTGAACTGAACATGCGGTGAATTATTCATTCATAATCACAAAATTTAATAGGCATTCATAAACCAATCAAACAAAACTATCTCAATTAGATTCCTGAGCATTGATAGAAAATTAGTTGAAGGGACAGAAGCTAAAAAGCACAGGACAATATGGCATGCGGACCAATTATGTCAGAGACCCAAAAAGTAGAAGAAGAAACAGGGAAAATGAGAGAATATATGGATTATTTCAAAAATGAAACAGAAAATACAGTAGGATGGTGATTTCTACTGCCGCATCCTCTAGAAAAGTTAGCACCTTCAAGCCATAACAGAATTCCACAATATATTTTCGTATCCTCTCTTCTCATTCTCCTCCCCTTTATATTCCCACTACTTCTCACACCTTAACTAATTTTGTTACACCCTTTGCCACATCAGCATTTTTATTCACACCCTTGTTTCTCCTCTCCTGCACTCTCCAAATCCCGGGCCTAGTTTCAAAATGTAAGCCCACATTTCCAGTCCTAACAAATTATTTTTGAAATGATAAAACCGGTCAAGTACTAAGAAGCAGGGAGAGACAAAATCAGCTACTTTTGTCTTATAATAAGAACCAAAGCTACAGGAACTGGTCTTTAAGTGGAATGGCAAGAACATTTCTAATATTTACATATGCATGTCAGAAAATCACGAGAAAAGGGAAGCAGTCTATAAAAGGTACAATAAACGAGAAATAAAATCATTAAACAGCAACTCAGAATAAGAGAAATTACGCTGCATCAGGTGCCACTCCACTGTTTCCAGAACTCCCACCTGGTCTTTGATCAGGTTCAGAGCATAGTCTTACATTTTTAATTGTACTACAGGTCTTCTCAATTAACTTGTCAAACGATGTCAACTTTATCCGTAAAATGTCTTCTCTGCAAGCGGGTATTGGGGTGAATACTATTCCACCACTTTCAGAAGGCTTAGGATTCGGTTCAGAACTGAAAAATTCAAGAAGAAAATATGAACTGATAGGGAAAATAAACAATAGAAACTGTATTTACATACAAAAGAAATGAGAAAATCAATTCTAAATATCATAGAAGCATGTGCATGTCACTAATGGATTTTAATATCAGCCAATTTAACTAAGATGACTCACCACTTCTCAGGAATTAGATCATCCCCAACCCCAGATACATGGAGATAATAATCTGAATCCAGCTCCCACAGAGCAGGTTTCCCTTCATGTGGTTGGAAGTAACCTAAAAATCTGGAAAAAGAACAATATATTAAATATTTAAAATATTAATTATTTATTCAACACTAGATTAACCAAGGGACAGAGGAATAATACAAGTTTATTGCATCTTGCTTTTCACCATCTGTGTAAGCATTGCTATAATATCGTTTTATGGACTTCAAAAACTCTCTTGATTGTGTTGTTGCTTTCCACTTTCCCTGCCTCTCCGGAAACACCTGTCATTAACCAAAATATACACACATGTATTATAGCAAACAGCAGAAGAAGACGGAGACTAGATATTTGTGAAGGAGAATCTCATAAAATATGTCATACAGTATTGTGAGCTGCTGAACCACCATACTGCTGAGCAAGAGCATCCCCCATGCTTTGATACATATCCATTAGAGCTGCAGCGATACTACTATCAGGATCCACTTTGGGCACATCAGTCAAACCCATTGCATGGAGCTGGCGTCCTAAAGCTTGAAGACCATATGCATACTGGGCAACATTTGTACGGTCCAAGCAGTCAATGCAGTTGGTACGAAGAACTCCACTCTGAAAATGTGGTGCATCACTACTAAAATTATCTTTTTTATTCTGATGGTTAGTGTCAGTCTCTTTGTCTCGGTTAAAGACAGAGTTTATCATTTCATTACTGAGAAAAGAAAACAATTGGATAATGTGTATCATCAATGTGGAATGAGAAGAAAAATAAAGCATGCATGAATTCAAACATCGGAGACATGACTGAGTTGGCAAAGTCAAACACGGATATCTCAGAATAAACTAAAAGTGCAGAACAGTTAAATGGGAGAGGGACACACATGGTCAGAAACTAGAGCAAAGAATCATAACCAGCTTTTACTCTACCACATTTCACTTAGTGATAATTCACACGACTCTCCATTGTTAGAACCCTTAACCGGTCAAAACCCTCAACAGATAGCCCTTTCAAATACATTGACAACCAACTTTGATACCAATTTATACATCCAAGCACTTGGTAAATCCACCCTCAAAAGCTAGCTATTAAGGAAACGAACGGAGTATCTCATATTGCTTAATGTAGGACTTAGGCACCCCATAAAAAATTATAGTTCAAATGTAGAAATTTAGAATATTCTTCCTCGTTTAAAATTATACCCAAAAAGCAATTTATAGAATGGTCTAGCATGGTCTCTAATGAGTATTTTCTCATTGTGGAAGGAACTGCAACCATCATCCATCCAATCAACCACTGTTGCTTTGCAGTTGACTAGTCATTCAAACTGTTAAACTATAGGAAAGAGAGAGACATTTAGTTGAAACGTGTTTATGAGACAACACAAGTGTTTTATTTGTATTAAGAAAACGAAAACAGGACAATAAATAAATAGAAGAGCTTTGATATCCTCTAATAACAAAGATATGAAATTGGAATAAAAATGTCCCTAATAATACATATATAATCCAATTTTTCCTTATTATAAAGGATTTGTACTTTATTTCTATAATTATAAAATAATCCTTACAGAAAATTGCTTTAGAAAAAAGTTGACTAGTTGGGAAATTTTACAATGTACTAGATAGTTCTACCATTAATCATCACAGAGAAAGAGAAGAAGAATATTATATTAATATAATTTGAAAAAAAATCATATATAGCTAGAAATTTAACAAAACACTTCTAAGGATGAAATTAAAATATAATCACAAAAACACAGAGAACACTTATCTAATTTAAATTATCATAGTGATTCATGACATTTGAATCAACTGTGAAATAAGAAAAACATGAATAAAATATAAAAATAAGAGCTTACCGTGTCCCTGCAAAATGTCTAGATCGTCTAGAAATCAAGGAAACACTGAAGTCTCTTCCAAAAATTGATAGACGACTCTGCAATTTTTTAGAACCACAATTCAAATTATACAATAACAATTGTTGTGAATAGTTAAACTAATTGACAAGACAGCAAAATAACGTAATAAAAGTGGGTAAAGGCGATGGAGGATAAATAAGGACCGCAAATAAACCACACCCATAGATATTGTTCAAATCTATCCAATTTTGACAGGGAATCCTCGTATTGAACCTGACGGTATGTGCATATTTGTCTTGTCCCAATCTCCATACCCATTTTATATTACTAAACCACATTCGTTATTAGGTAACCTAAAAATCTTATTTTCATTGTTCTCTTTGATCCTTTGTTTTGTTTCATTTGAAGAACTCTTCTTTCGCTACACAATCTTTCATTTTCTCTCTCAATTGTTCAACTCGTTCAATGTCCACTAAGTTCACTAGATTCAAAAGGTATTTTCCCTCTATCACAACCTCAAGTAACAATTGTTTTCCTTTGTGTGGTTTTGATCAAACGATGTATTACATTTTAGGAAATGTAAACCTCAATTTCATCAAATTAAATCATTTCTAGGGCACACATTTGATAGTTTTTTACTTGTTTTTTAATTATGAAGTGAAAATGTTCAGGTCTCAATTTCAATGGTGTAAACTCTTAGTTTATTAGGTAACTTCAAACACTTATATCTTTTCTCTTTAGTTCTTAGTTTTGTTTCATTTTAAGAACCCTTATTTTGCTTCACAATTTTTCATTCTCTTTCTCAATGGTTCACTTAACATTTGCAAAAGAAATAGATGTTGTAATTTCCCTTAAATTTCAGTTGTGTTTTTTTTTTACTGTTTTCTACAATTACTTCACATTTATGCAATTGTTATTTGGTAATCTATTTTAAGATTTATGCAATTATCATTTCTTCCTTGACATTGGACATTGAATAAAATAAAATGTGTCCCCCTAACATTAAATCCTTGACAATATCATGGCCCCCTTGATGTGACTTCTTTTTTGTAAAAATTTTTTTTAGTAAATATTTGAGATACTACAAGAGTCGATATGAACGGGGATATGAGTATACCCGTTCCTCAACAAGGACAGAGATGAGACACAAGATTGTTACATGACAAGAATGAGTACATTCAAACCCGATCCTTAAGCACAATTGTAAGTATTAAGTCCAGATCTGAATAAGTAGAGACTACACAACCATGTGGACTGATTATATTGTTCAAAATAATTTCAAAGAAAATAAAAGCTAGTTAGGAGTTTGAAATATATGTGTGTGTGTGCTTGTGCATCTATGTGTGTTTATGAAGTAAGAACACAAATGCTCTCTTGTTTCCCCAAGTGGTGTAAAACCATGTTATTTGTTAGTAAGGCCTTATTACAAGTCAAGAAAGACCTTAGTGATCCTTCCACACATTTTTTATTATGTTTTCATGACAGATGAAGGGCATGCGTGTAGAATAATCCGTGCAAAAAGACCCTTTGCATAAGGCCTCCAGTTATTGAGGGCCTCTAGATTTTAGAAACCCACAAATTTGTGCTAGCCTGTTATTTCTTTTGCCTTCTAGATACAAAGGGGTTCAGCTTTCATGCCTCCAAAACCTTTATGACAACCTCTATAAGGGCAAATTTGTTTTGTGCATTTTTAATGCTGACTTGAGTGGAACACTCACCTGATGCATTTCAATTGAGGAAAACAAATTATAAAAGGTGTTTATTTCTACGAGTAATTAGCCACAATTATTAATTTCTATAGAAGAAATTTGGGGCCAATACTTCTAAAATATTATCTTTTATATTTCTAAAATCATAAATGTATTTATTTTCTTTTTCTTTTTTCTTGTTTGAGGAGACAACCAAAGTTCTAAGTTTGGGGTGTTTCTATATATTTTTGTGAGTATTGAAGCTAACCACTTGTTATTCTATCCCGAGTTCCAGTAATAGTGAAGTTAAGACATTTTTCATCTTGCTCGACCAGCAGGTATACTATAAATAATTGTAAATTTACCATGGATCTTTAATGAAAATGCATGCTTCAAAGAAGAGCAAGTAGGCTTTCATTTAACAAGAAACGAACTATAATGAATGACGGACGGCAGAAAGGAAGTAACGTACCTGCCTAAAATGACCATGAACTAAAGCTATGGTCCAAATAGTGTTATTGCATCTTGACCTGATTGCTTGTGTCAAATATGCATTCCAAACAAATATATTATCATACGACATCCCTCCGTCTTCGCTAGGAGAAACGTTCTTTTGCAAACTTTGCATTATAGGGTAAGTGTAACTATAGAAAAAATCCTTGGTCAAATCGACACTAGACAAAAGCTTTTTGTACCTGCAGTGAGACGTGGTGATGGTAAGAAACTGATGTTGTTAGATGTGGTAAACGTTTTGGAAGGGTTATCTACCTGAGCTCAGTCTTAGAGTGAGCTAAATCAGATTGGATTGAAACATGTGGAATGGTTATCAATTGGCTCTCCTTGATGCTATAGATTGCATGGCCACATATAGCACCAATCTGTCTACGTTTAGTAACGAGAATCAAGTAGTAAGACTCGAGAAACTTGATGCAGCCTTGAAATGATAGAGAAATTGGTTGAGATATATATAGTACACATGTATATACACATGATGAGAGAGAAAGAGAGAAGAGAGAGAGGTACCAACCAGCAATTCCGAAAACCTTAGCGACGAAAGTGAGGCCGCCAGTGGCTCTGTTACCCTCAGCAATCCGCTGAAGCAAGCTCTTGATCTCCTGGGGTGAATACAGGACGGGGTCTTGGCTGATATTCAGATCCGACGGCTCTGATCGATCGATTTTCAACACTCGGAAGAACCTCTTGCTCCGATCACTTCCGATCAGGTAGAACCTCTGCGATTGCGATTGCAATTTCAAAATAGGTTAATTTAATCGGTTGTGTAAATTATTGCGTGACGAATGAATGGATAATTACCGCTCTGGTTTCGTAGAGTCTGAACTTCTCGACGGCGTAAGAGTCCGGGTCCAGTTCGGGATCGTTGGAAGGGTGAACCTTTGCAGATGCAGTGACAGGGGTTGATCCCGATTTCGCCATCTAGTCTCTTCTATTGTCTTCTATTCTCTATCTATTTCACTCCCAATTTTCATTGTCGCACTCGTTCCCTATCCCATTTCATCTTTCTCCTTTCAACTTTAAATACCCTTCTGCTACCATTCCTGCGGATTATCCCAAATAATCCTAAATCATTACAATAATAATAAATAATACAAATAAATTGTATATATTTATAAGTGTCAACTATAATTTTATAATTCCTGGTCCACTAAAATCTAATTATATTTTTTAAATTAAAGTTTCTAAAAACTATCTAAATAATATATACTTTATCAAACTTTAAATTGTTTATGTGAAACCCTTGATAATTAGCCTATATTAATCCTGACACCTCACCATTAATGCTTGCCACCTCATCCCCAACCATTAAAACCCACTCCCTAAACTGATCCCTTTCCTCTCTGCTATGCACGAAACACCACGCCCATCATTTCTCTGAAACATTAAAACGCACTAAACTCTGCATGCAAGCACACCACGTGTCACGAGAGAGACTTCTAAATCAGAGTTTGGTGTGCATGTGGCAACCTGTGACACGTTCTTCCCATTTAACGTTAATCTAACAAAAACAAGACTTTTCGAAAACTCACTCTCACTTGCACGAAATCATCTTCAACCTCTGAACTCACCCTTTCATCTTCTCCAACCTCTCTCTAAAACCAGTGAACTTCTCTTTACTGTAAAACTCATATCTCTTCTCCAATCACGATTTCAGCACCGTAGGAGTATTCGTGCTGCTGTGATCTTCATTTTGGACCGAACAGAATTTTAATCCAACCTGGTAAGTCTCCTTACTGTAGTTCGTCCTTAGGTTTCTGGAAAAATAGAGTTTTTCATGCATGCAAGCATGTATTCTGAGTGTTCTGTAATCTGTGGTTAGATTTTATTTTGGAAGAGGCAAGAACGTAAGAAAAGCGTAATTGGACAAAGCCATTTTTACATCTAGGACAAGCTTGAATTTCAATCCGGGTAAGGGAAGCTTATATGTTTAATTTATACTGTATATTGTATGATCTGAGTTGTATGAATGAAAAATATAAGGTTTGAGTTGTATGGATGATCACTGTTATTGTGCATGTATGAACTGCATGATGTTTGAGCTGTATGGTTGACCACTGTTATGGAATCTGGTTTTCTGATTTTGATGTATCTGTCATGAACGATCACTGTTTGCATGGATTGTATATGTTGTTGGTGGTTTGAAATGCATGTTGAATTAAATATGTATGAATGGAGTATGGTTATGGTAGAGTGGGAATGATTAAAATGTTGAGATCTGTATGAGAACGATGTTGATGGTGAATTAAATCTGGAATGAAAGTTATAAAGTTTATAAATTGGAAATCTGGAAAATTCTGTTAAGCTTGAGAAATCTGGAATTTTAATCTTCCCCTTTGATAAATGACGCTCGTCACTGTACGGTCTTAGACCGTTCGGTTTTCATTAAAATAACTTAGTTGGAATTCATTCATTTGGAATGAATTCTGCTCGAGAACGAGCGTCCCCATTCTTAGTGAATGAGCGTTCGGTTCAGCTCAGTTTAGATAAATATTTGAAACTTTATAAATACGTGACGTTCGGCCTTAAGTCGAGCGTTCGTCCAAACTGGCGTTCGGTCTTATATCGAAGCGTTCGTCCTAAATAGCGCTCGGTTTATATCCAGCGTTCGTTCTAATTTGTGCTCGGTCATTGACCTAGCGTTCGTCCAAAGCAGGGTTCGGTTTTATAACTGAACGCTCGTCCTTATTATTGAATTCTGAGCGAACGTAATTGACGTTCGTCCAGAGTAAATTACTGAACGTTCGTTCATTGACAGTAAGAGTTGTTTTCTGTATTTTAAATACTCTGGTTATTTATCTAAGTTATTCTATAAGGTATTTATTCTCTGATTAAATCTCCAAGTCTTTGTACTCAAAATCTTCTAAGTATTTTTCTGATCTTCTAAATTCAATCCCATTTACATTGTTAAGTTTTCTTAACTTCCGTGGATGGAAAAGAGTTCGTTTCTTTTGTTCAGAAACGTGTGGTCAAATGTACTGTAATGATGTCGTTTTATTTGATTAAAGGATGCATATTGTTAATGTTAAGAGAAGGGAACACAGAATGAAATCGTGACTAAAGAGCATTGGTTATTATGGGCGAATGATATTATGAAAGACTTATTGGAAATGGATTTTAACGAGCGTTCCACGGAGGAACGTCTCAGATGCGTTGAATGTGAAATATTGAATGGTAAAGTATGAACCTGGATAAGTTAAGCCTCGCGGTCCATCCTGATATTCCGTGATACTCATCTTCAAGTAGAAGGTGGTATTCATGCGTGGGAATGGCAGGAGGCCCTAGTCCGCTTGAGTACTTTGGACAGATAGGGTTAACCTCGAGTGGCAGCTGCGAGATGAGATCAGTTACCACACCACTCGGGTGCAAGGACGCTTGTAACTACATGGTTCATACAGTCCGGACGGTCTGTCTTTTACACTTATTTTTATGATTGTTAATTGCTGAGTTATATGCTGTATGTGTGGATTTAAACGTGAACGTATGTGTTAATTGTATAAATTAAATATTATAAGCTTACCCTTGTATTTCCATTGTGTTGTCCCTTGTATATGAACGTCCGTCTTGTCAAATGCAATGATCATTCGTTGTGGATGTGAGCAGATGGTGGGGCATCCCTTGAAGCAATGCTGGAAGAAGAAAATTTGGATGACTCCAATTTGGTAGAAGTTGAAGTAAAGGCCGAGCCTTAGAGTGCTTTTTGGATCCTGACTGTAAATATTAGTATAGTTGGAATGTTCGGCTTGATGTTTTGTAAGGCCGTTCGTCCTAGTTACCTCTGTTTCTGTTTTTGAGCGTACATTATTTTGTACTTAACCGTTCGTTCAAATTTTGCCTGATGGGCGTTAAACTCTATACTGATGCCGTTCGGCTTTTGAATCTGAAGTTAATGTAAAGACTGTTTATGATTACTGTTAATTGTAATTAATTCTGAATTATAGTGATTACTGTATTTTGGGATGTTACATTAGTGATATCAGAGCAGTTTTGTTCTAATTAAAGGACACTGTAGGGTTATGAGTGCACTGTGTTTTTGCTGTGTGCTTATTGTATGTTTAATGAGTTATTATTGTTTTAACTCTTGGACATAACTAACGTTCGTTGTTTTTCTCTGCATCCAGAGAACAAATGGCGCCTAGATTGCCTCCTCCCCCACAACCAAACGAACCTGATGCTTCCAATAACGCTAGGTTGTTGGAGACAGTCATTGAGAGACTACAACAACAAAATACCACGTTAATGGAGCAGAACACTGCTTTAATGCGTTAAAACCAAGAAGCCATGCAGGGCTTGGAAGCCTCTCGTGTTACTGCTGAGGACACGCAAAGGCAACTGATGAATATCCTTGCTATTACCAGAGGTACTCCTGGAGCCTCTTCTTCAAACGCCACTCAATCTGCTGCCCAACCTAATGCCGAATGGAGTTTGGAGAGTTTTCTCCAACACCATCCATCCAAATTCAGTGGCAAGTGCCTCCCTGATGAGGCGGATCAGTGGCTAAGGGACATGGAGAGAATTTTCAACGCCAAGAGGTGTCCGGATGAGAACAGGTTGGCGTATACAGAATACTTATTAACTGGAGAAGCAAGCCACTGGTGGGCGAGCACACGGGCCATACTGGTAGACGCTCAACGCCCTATTACTTGGGAAGTGTTCCGTAATAAGTTTTATGAGGAATATTTCCCTGATAGCGTAAAGTTTGCAAAGGAGGTGGAGTTTTTGCAACTGGTTCAAGGTGGAATGTCTGTATCAGAGTACACCAACAAGTTTAAGCACCTTGTCCGATTCAATACAATGACCACTAGTGAGGAGTGGCAGTGTAGAAAATTTGAGAACGGTCTACGCAGTGATCTGAAGGTTGTGATTTCCAGTTTATGCATCCGAACGTTCCCTGCTATGGTTGAGAGGGCTAATGTATTAGAGAAGAATTTGGCAGAGGCGGAACGGTATAAGAAACAGCAGACAGTAAGGGGGCCAATTGTCTCAAGGGGAAATGTAAATCAGAGAGGATCCCCTTACACTCGTCCATCAACCAACACGAGTGGATCTCAAGCCTTGATTCCTGCTGGACAGTCTGGACAGCAAGGTAGTGTTGTGTGCTACAGGTGTGGAGGACCCCATTATCGTTCATCATGCCCTCAACTGGTGGGAGTGAAATATTGCACTCGGTGTAGAAGAAATGGACATCTGGAGAACGAGTGCAACATGGGTGGACGAGCCGTGATGAGGCCACCAAACGCTGGCAGAAATCAGCCTAGAGGAGGACGAGCCCAAGCAGCTGGACGGGTGTATGCTATTACTGGTGCAGAGGCAGCTAGTTCAGGTACACTCATCATCAGTACATGCCTTGTATTTGGTACATCTTGCTGTGTGTTATTTGATTCGGGAGCGATGCATTCCTTCATCTCGAAGGCGTGTGTCTGCAAACTGGGATTAGAAGTGAGTGAGATGTCGTTTGATCTGGTGGTGTCAACACCAGCGGCTGGAGAAGTTAGGACGTCCACTATGTGCGTCAAATGTTCCATAGAAGTGGAGGGGCGTAAATTCAAAGTGAATCTCATCTGCTTACCTCTTCAAGGTTTGGAGGTGATTTTGGGAATGGATTGGTTGGCTACCAATCGCATCCTTATAGATTGCGGTAGGAAGGAATTGATTTTTCCGGATGAAGAAGAGGTAGTGTTATCAGTAACGCTCGGTCAGTTAAAAGAAGACTTTATGGAGGGCGCGGCTTGTTTTCTCATCATGACGCATGAGGACCAAGAGCTGGGAAATTTAAGGCAAGAGCGAACGTCCATTTTGGAGGAGTTTCAGGACGTTTTTCCAGAGGAAATACCTGGGTTACCTCCTGTTAGGGAAGTTGAATTCGCCATTGATTTGGTGACAACAGCTGCACCTATCTCAGTTCAACCATACCGTATGGCGCCTGCAGAGTTGGTTGAACTCAAGAAACAAATTGAAGAACTCATGGAGAAGCAGTTCATCAGGCCAAGCGTATCCCCATGGGGAGCGCCTGTACTTTTGGTGAAAAAGAAGGATGGCAGCTCTCGCTTGTGCATAGACTATAGACAATTGAATAAGCTGACCATCAAGAACAAATACCCGTTGCCAAGGATTGATGACTTGTTGGATCAACTGCATGGGGCAACGGTGTTCTCTAAGATTGATCTGCGTTCGGGATATCACCAAATCAGGGTAAAGGAGGACGACATCCAGAAGACTGCTTTCAGATCGCGTTATGGACACTACGAATATGTAGTGATGCCATTTGGAGTAACGAACGCTCCTGCAGTGTTCATGGATTATATGAACCGCATCTTCCGGCCATACTTGGACAAGTTTGTGGTCGTTTTTATAGATGATATTCTCATCTACTCTAAGACGCAAGCTGAACATGAAGAACATTTGAGGGCAGTGCTGAGCGTATTGAGAGAGAAGGAGTTATATGCAAAACTGTCCAAGTGTGAATTCTGGATGAAGGAGGTGCAATTTCTGGGTCATATTGTGTCCGCTGGAGGGATCTCGGTAGATCCAGCAAAGGTACGTGCGGTTATGGAATGGGAACGTCCGCGTTCAGTCACGGAAGTGAGAAGCTTCGTTGGTCTTGCGGGCTACTATAGGCGTTTCATTGAAGGGTTTTCCAAGATAGTAGCACCGCTGACGCAGCTCACAAGGAAGGACCAGCCGTTTGCTTGGACTGACTTGTGTGAGGAACGTTTCCAGGAGTTGAAGATGAAGTTGACAAGCGCTCCTGTACTAATCATTCCAGACACGTCAAAGCCCTTTGAAGTCTACTGTGACGCGTCTCATCAAGGGTTGGGCTGTGTGCTTATGCAGGAGAAACGAGCAGTGGCGTACGCATCTCGCCAATTGAAAATTCATGAGAGGAACTACCCCACACACGACCTGGAATTGGCAGCCGTTGTGTTCGCATTGAAGATTTGGAGGCATTATCTGTATGGATCCACTTTCCAAGTCTTCAGTGATCACAAGAGCCTCAAATATTTATTTGATCAGAAAGAGCTGAACATGAGGCAGAGGCGTTGGTTAGAATTTTTGAAGGATTATGAGTTTGAATTGCTCTATCATCCTGGAAAGGCTAATGTAGTGGCGGACGCTCTAAGCAGAAAGGCAGTTCATGTCTCGGTGATGATGGTTAGAGAGCTGAATTTGGTTGAGAGCTTCAGAGATCTAAGATTGCAGTTTGAGTTGGAGACTAGCAGCATCAAATGCTGTAATCTTAGAATATCTAGCGATGTATTTGATCGTATCTGGATGAAGCAACGTGAGGATGAGGAGCTGGTGAAGATCTTTGGTGCGCTCGGTTCAGACAAAGCCAAAGAGTTTAATGCTGGGACGGACGGTATGCTACGTTACCTTGGTAGAACGTGCATTCCCAATGATGGCGAGCTGAAACGGATCATATTGGAGGAAGCACACCATAGTCGTCTTAGCATACACCCCGGTATGACTAAGATGTACCAAGATCTTAGACGTTCGTTCTGGTGGCCTGGAATGAAGAGTGATGTCGCTCGTTTTGTAGCATCCTGCTTGACATGTCAACGTGCTAAGGTCGAACACCAACGACCAGGCGGATTGCTTCAACAGTTGGAAATTCCAGAATGGAAGTGGGATAGCATCTCCATGGACTTCGTGACTCATCTACCACGAACGGTGAGGAATCATGACTCAATATGGGTGATCGTGGATAGATTGACTAAAAGCGCTCACTTCTTGGCCGTGAACCTGAAGATGTCCATGACTAATTTGGCCAAGTTGTATATAAATGAGATCGTTCGTCTTCATGGAGTGCCTTCAAGCATAGTTTCTGACCGAGACACGAGATTCACATCTCGTTTTTGGCAATCCTTACAAGGTGAATTGGGAAGCAAGCTGCAGATGAGTTCAGCATACCATCCACAAACGGATGGCCAGTCCGAACGTACTATCCAGACGCTAGAAGACTTACTGAGGACGTGCGTCCTAGATCACTTAGGCGCATGGGATGAGGTACTGCCTCTTGTGGAATTCACGTATAACAACAGCTTTCAAGCTAGCATTGGAATGGCGCCGTTTGAAGCTCTCTATGGGAGGAAGTGCAGAACGCCACTTTGCTGGTTCCAGGAAGGGGAGAACGTGCTAACTGGACCTGAACTCATCCAACAAACAACCGAGAAGGTTAAATTGATCCAAGATAGGTTGAAGACGTCATTGAGCAGGCAGAAATCATATGCGGATAGAAGAAGAAGACCCTTGGAGTTTGCTGCAGGAGACCATGTGTTTTTGAGACTAAATCCTATCACTGGAGTAGGGAGAGTCGTTCGTCCAAAGAAGTTGTCTCCCAAGTTCATAGGGCCGTATCAAATATTGAAGAAGATTGGACCAGTAGCCTATGAACTCGCGTTGCCTCCTCAGCTGTCAAATCTGCATCCAGTCTTCCATGTGTCTCAGCTTAGGAGATATATAGCTAATCCTTCTCATGTCTTGGAGCTGGAAAACATTCAACTGCGCCAAGACCGAACATTGGAGCTACAACCAGTCCGCATTGCAGATGAACGCACCAAGCTACATAAAGGAAAAGACATTCGTTTGGTGAAGATAATTTGGGATGCCAAGACTGGAGATTCAACGTGGGAAGTGGAGAGTGCGATGAGGGACTTGTATCCACACTTATTCACGGGTAAGTTCTAAATTTTCGAGGACGAAAATTTTTGTAGTTAGGGAGAATGTGAAACCCTTGATAATTAGCCTATATTAATCCTGACACCTCACCATTAATGCTTGCCACCTCATCCTCAACCATTAAAACCCACTCCCTAAACTGATCCCTTTCCTCTCTGCTATGCACGAAACACCACGCCCATCATTTCTCTGAAACATTAAAACGCACTAAACTCTGCATGCAAGCACACCACGTGTCACGAGAGAGACTTCTAAATCAGAGTTTGGTGTGCATGTGGCAACCTGTGACACGTTCTTCCCATTTAACGTTAATCTAACAAAAACAAGACTTTTCGAAAACTCACTCTCTCTTGCACGAAATCATCTTCAACCTCTGAACTCACCCTTTCATCTTCTCCAACCTCTCTCTAAAACCAGTGAACTTCTCTTTACTGTAAAACTCATATCTCTTCTCCAATCACGATTTCAGCACCGTAGGAGTATTCGTGCTGCTGTGATCTTCATTTTGGACCGAACAGAATTTTAATCCAACCTGGTAAGTCTCCTTACTGTAGTTCGTCCTTAGGTTTCTGGAAAAATAGAGTTTTTCATGCATGCAAGCATGTATTCTGAGTGTTCTGTAATCTGTGGTTAGATTTTATTTTGGAAGAGGCAAGAACGTAAGAAAAGCGTAATTGGACAAAGCCATTTTTACATCTAGGACAAGCTTGAATTTCAATCCGGGTAAGGGAAGCTTATATGTTTAATTTATACTGTATATTGTATGATCTGAGTTGTATGAATGAAAAATATAAGGTTTGAGTTGTATGGATGATCACTGTTATTGTGCATGTATGAACTGCATGATGTTTGAGCTGTATGGTTGACCACTGTTATGGAATCTGGTTTTCTGATTTTGATGTATCTGTCATGAACGATCACTGTTTGCATGGATTGTATATGTTGTTGGTGGTTTGAAATGCATGTTGAATTAAATATGTATGAATGGAGTATGGTTATGGTAGAGTGGGAATGATTAAAATGTTGAGATCTGTATGAGAACGATGTTGATGGTGAATTAAATCTGGAATGAAAGTTATAAAGTTTATAAATTGGAAATCTGGAAAATTCTGTTAAGCTTGAGAAATCTGGAATTTTAATCTTCCCCTTTGATAAATGATGCTCGTCACTGTACGGTCTTAGACCGTTCGGTTTTCATTAAAATAACTTAGTTGGAATTCATTCATTTGGAATGAATTCTGCTCGAGAACGAGCGTCCCCATTCTTAGTGAATGAGCGTTCGGTTCAGCTCAGTTTAGATAAATATTTGAAACTTTATAAATACGTGACGTTCGGCCTTAAGTCGAGCGTTCGTCCAAACTGGCGTTCGGTCTTATATCGAAGCGTTCGTCCTAAATAGCGCTCGGTTTATATCCAGCGTTCGTTCTAATTTGTGCTCGGTCATTGACCTAGCGTTCGTCCAAAGCAGGGTTCGGTTTTATAACTGAACGCTCGTCCTTATTATTGAATTCTGAGCGAACGTAATTGACGTTCGTCCAGAGTAAATTACTGAACGTTCGTTCATTGACAGTAAGAGTTGTTTTCTGTATTTTAAATACTCTGGTTATTTATCTAAGTTATTCTATAAGGTATTTATTCTCTGATTAAATCTCCAAGTCTTTGTACTCAAAATCTTCTAAGTATTTTTCTGATCTTCTAAATTCAATCCCATTTACATTGTTAAGTTTTCTTAACTTCCGTGGATGGAAAAGAGTTCGTTTCTTTTGTTCAGAAACGTGTGGTCAAATGTACTGTAATGATGTCATTTTATTTGATTAAAGGATGCATATTGTTAATGTTAAGAGAAGGGAACACAAAATGAAATCGTGACTAAAGAGCATTGGTTATTATGGGCGAATGATATTATGAAAGACTTATTGGAAATGGATTTTAACGAGCGTTCCACGGAGGAACGTCTCAGATGCGTTGAATGTGAAATATTGAATGGTAAAGTATGAACCTGGATAAGTTAAGCCTCGCGGTCCATCCTGATATTCCGTGATACTCATCTTCAAGTAGAAGGTGGTATTCATGCGTGGGAATGGCAGGAGGCCCTAGTCCGCTTGAGTACTTTGGACAGATAGGGTTAACCTCGAGTGGCAGCTGCGAGATGAGATCAGTTACCACACCACTCGGGTGCAAGGACGCTTGTAACTACATGGTTCATACAGTCCGGACGGTTTGTCTTTTACACTTATTTTTATGATTGTTAATTGCTGAGTTATATGCTGTATGTGTGGATTTAAACGTGAACGTATGTGTTAATTGTATAAATTAAATATTATAAGCTTACCCTTGTATTTCCATTGTGTTGTCCCTTGTATATGAACGTCCGTCTTGTCAAATGCAATGATCATTCGTTGTGGATGTGAGCAGATGGTGGGGCATCCCTTGAAGCAATGCTGGAAGAAGAAAATTTGGATGACTCCAATTTGGTAGAATTTGAAGTAAAGGCCGAGCCTTAGAGTGCTTTTTGGATCCTGACTGTAAATATTAGTATAGTTGGAATGTTCGGCTTGATGTTTTGTAAGGCCGTTCGTCCTAGTTACCTCTGTTTCTGTTTTTGAGCGTACATTATTTTGTACTTAACCGTTCGTTCAAATTTTGCCTGATGGGCGTTAAACTCTGTACTGATGCCGTTCGGCTTTTGAATCTGAAGTTAATGTAAAGACTGTTTATGATTACTGTTAATTGTAATTAATTCTGAATTATAGTGATTACTGTATTTTGGGATGTTACAGTTTACATAAATAAAAAATTATAGATTTTTGTTAAACTAAACAATAAATATTTAGTATCTTTTGATTTTTATCCAGAGGATGTTTGAAAAAACAATTGGATTTGGAAGCGGTGTGAGAAGGAGGAAGGAACTGTAAGGACCTAGTATTATTTTTTTATAATATTTTAGAAGGGAAGTGGAGTTGATGGCTTGGCATTGTTGAAGTGAAATTGCTAAAAAAAAAATAATAATAGCGCATGACCCCTCATTTCACGTCAAAAGAGCAATTGCTAGTGGGAGCCACCATTTATGAGAAGCTCACGGTTTCTATTTGGAGGAATGATAGAAAGCTTAGCAAACATCAAAGTGGTGTCACGGCCAACATGGAAAAGAGTTGAGATTGAGAAGGTTGTACACGGCAACAACAATGGAAGAAGAGGAGCATGCAACTCATCATCCAGTGTCCACCAGCAGCTGCAATGTGCAGAGGGAAGGATGAAAATGGAGATTCCCTTGCTTAGTTTTGGTACGTCCAGAAGGTGAAAAAGAAATTGGAGAAAAAGTGCTAGGAGACAAAACTTGGGAAGAGTACCACTTTCTTTCTTTTAAAAATATTGAAGCAATGTTGAGAGGAAAAGAAGGGAAAACAGCATGCTCCACACACGGCTCACGTTCAGAATAGGAGAAAAGCACTTTGGAGGAGGGTATTCACGGGCAGAGGGTGCCATGGCTATAAGAAGTGTGGAGTTCTGAGAGTTTAGGAGCAGATTGAAGGAGGAGATTTCACCAGATTTTAGATCAAAATTTAGGAGTAGTTTAGGAACCACTCACGGCTGGAATAGCAGATGAAAATCACAGTACAGATGGAAGGCTACGGTTGAACAGTGTGCACATTAGAGGAGCGCATATAATGAACTTTGAAGTGAGATAATGGAGGGGCACCTCACGGTTTTCAATTTGGTGTAGAATTTTTCACATGGTTGTCCACATAAAGCACACGTTGCGGGATGGATTTTGGGCACGCACAAGGTTACGTGGAGGAGAGGAGAAAAAGTGATTTAATTTGGAAAAAGGCACCGTGATTAATGCTTGGATGATAAAGTTTAGATGATGGGACATGTGGTAGCAGGAGGTGTAGCAATGGAGTGTGTGTGTGCGTGTTGGAGCATGGTGTGCGGACAGGGGAAAGGCAATTCTTTTTCTTTTTTTTAGAAGCACGGTGATTCACGGAAGAATGTAGCATCCAGTGTTGGTGTGCACTTGGTGATTGGAGAATGATGGTCCAGCTTGGATGGTGGAAGCATTTTCAATCAAGTGTACACGCTTTCCTTTGCATTTTTCCTTTAGAAAAACATTCTCTTTGAATTGTCAAACACAAATGGATGGGTCTCTGCCTTTGTCACGCCGAGGAGCACAAAGATAGTGGAATAATGAGCGTTGGTGATAAGGATTTGAGTATAGAGCGTCTGTGTGCGCCTGTGAACGTTTGTTCATTTCCGGGTAAGGGAAGCTTACTTAATTTAACTATTTTTGATGTATGCTGTAGGAACGTTCGTTATTTATATGAAATTGATGCATGATGTTACTGTGATTAAGTTGCATGAACGTTCGTTGTTGAATGAATGAAAATGAAATATGATTGAATTTGTGTATGAAGCATGAAATACATGAGATTTTGATGATCTGGATCGTATGAAATGTGGAAGTTGATTTTGATATGAACAAATGAAGCTATGAAAGTCTATGATGAAAAATATACTGGAATCTGGAATTTGAAAATGAATTTCTCATGAAATTGTACGTTCGTACTGAACGGACGGTCATTGACCGTTCGGTTTTTCTGATGAAAATAACCGAAGTGGGATTCGTTCATTTGGATCAATCCCTTGTTGAGGACGAGCGTCCTCGTGTCTAAAGGCTATGCTTGAGCGTTCGGCCAAGTATGGTTGAATATGGTATACTTTAATAAATTCCCTTCTGTTGTATGCATATGTGAAACAGTGTACCACTCGTAAACACTTCTTCAAAAGTCTCTTAGTATATTTATCAATTCTGTATTTTAAGTTATTAAACGTTCAGTCTCACACCTGATGATCGTACTTAGGAGTGTTCGGTCTTATACCGAACGCTTGTTTTAAAATTGGAGTTCGGTCTCATACCGAACGTTCGTTGGAATTTGGTGTTCGGTCTCCTACCGAACGTTCGTTCAAATTGGAATTCGGTCTCATACCGAACGTTCGTTGGAATTTGGTGTTCGGTCTCCTACCGAACGTTCGTTCAAATTGGAATTCGGTCTCATACCGAACGCTCGTTGGAATTTGGTGTTCGGTCTCCTACCGAACGTTCAAATTGGTGTTCGGTCTTAGATTGAGCGTTCGTTCCAAAATGAGGCTCGGCATTATTTTGAGCACTCGTACTATTTTCTACAGCGTTCGTCCAATGAACAGTACCAGACTTGTACATTCTGAACTTAAACCGTTCGTTCTTTGATTCGAACGAGCGTTCCTTTTGGGTCTCATTTCACAGCGTTCGTCCTCGGACTTATTGGGGACAGAACGTTCGTTTTTGATGGTTTTCTTAAGAATGATGAAAATGATAATGGAATGATGAATAATGAATGATGAACAGTTTATGAGATGAAATGAAAATATGAATACATGATGAAAAATGAATGATGAACAATATGTGAGATGAAATGAAAGTATGAATACATGATGAAAAGTGAATGATGAAGAGTATATGAGATGAATGGAAAGTTATGATTTATGAAAGAGCGTTCCAAGGAGGAACGACTCAGAATTTGATTATTGAGATTTGTAATGTATGAATGTGGTAAGCTTAGCCGGTCGTTCATCCTGATATTCCGTGAGTACTCGTCCTCACGTAGAGGCAGTACGTCATGTGTGGGAATGGCAGGAGGTCCTAGTCCTGATGATTATTTGGACAGATAGGATTAACCTCGGGTGGCAGCTGATGAGAGTTCCAGTTACTACATCACCCGGGTGCACGAACACCGAAGCTACACAGATTTCATACAGTCCGGACAGTCAGTCGTGTTGAGTTTTATTTAGTGAGTACGTTAAAGTGGGTTGTTATGTAATGAATGTGTATGTTGAAATATGCATGTATGATGAATTGTTTACTTGAAATTCTATGTTGATGCATGAGTTAAATTATGTAAGCTTACCCTTTTGTTTCCTTGTGTTGTCCATTGTCCTTGTACGTCCGTCTTGTCATTGCAATGATCATCCGTGTGGATGTGAGCAGAGGGAGACGAGCGTTTGGAAGGGGTGCTGAACGAAGAGATTTTGGTTGAAGTCGAAGTGAAGATTGAGCAATGAGACGCTCGGCTATTTCAGTTGTTGGCGTGAGTGGTCGTTCGACCTACCCACTCGTTTTCTTTTAAGTTCGACCGTTCGGTAATTATACTGTGTAAACCGTTCAGTCAGGTTTTTATTTGTACGTTCGACTTCAGATTGTGATTCGTGTTGTAAGGCATACGATTTGGCTTTTGTTTTTAGTGAAAAACTGTACTGAATTATTATTAAATGTGATTTTTCTGAATTTATAGTGCTGACTGTATTTTTGGGATGTTACAGGAACCAACTCAACTCATTTCTTGGCTGATGGAGTCTCGTCCTCACATACACAGGCACTGGTAATCAAATCAATTAGACCCTTTTCTGTTTCACGCAACCTTCGTCGTTCTTCCTTTTTCTTTCTCGTCCACTAACCCTATGCCCCAATTTGTAAAGTTTCGGCTTTTCTCGCGTTGCGACGCACTCAAAACTCTTCCTTTCTCCACGCACCGAATGGGCATGGTCGATACCCTCTGTACCCATGTCCACCAAAACAATGGCAGTGTTGAGAACTCATTGTCCAAGGTTAAGCCTAAACTCAATTCTCAATGTGTCATTGAAGTCCTCAATTCCTGTCATCCCAAGCAACCTCTATTGGGCGTCAGATTTTTCGTTTGGGCTGGATTTCAATCTGGCTACAGGCACAGTGCTTACACGTACAGCAAAGCTTGCAAGTTGTTTGGGATTCAGCAAAATCCCCAAATTATTCGTGATCTCGTTCTGTCTTATGAGGCCGAAGGGTGTTTAGTCAATGTCAACATGTTCAGGGAGGTTCTGAAACTGTGCAAAGAAGCCCAACTAGCTGACGTGGCATTGTGGGTGTTGAGGAAGATGGAGCAGAGTTTCAACATCGGTGCTGACACTGTGATGTATAATGTGGTTATTAGGCTATGTTGCAAGAATGGCGACATTGAAACGGCTGAGAAGTTGATCGGGGAGATGAGTTTGAACGGTCTTTACCCTGATCTTATTACGTACATGGCAATAGTGGAGGGATTATGTGATGTGGGTCGCCCAGAGCATGCTTATTCTTTGCTTAAGGTTATGAGAGTACATAGATGTTCAACCAATTTGGTCCTTTTATCAGCCATTTTAAATGGCTTGTGTAGGTCTGGATCTATGGAAATGGCATTGGAGTTGTTGGATGATATGGAGAAAGGTGGGGATTGCCGTCCAAATGTTGTTAGTTATACATCTGTGATTCAAAGTTTCTGTAAGAGAGGTCAGTGGACGAAAGCATTGGATATTCTGGATAGAATGAAAGCTTCGGGGTGCCATGCAAATCATGTTACTGTTTTTACTTTGGTTGATAGCCTTTGTGTTGAGGGTCGTGTAGGAGAAGCTTACAAGTTGATTGATAAGTTTGTGGTGGAACATGGTGTTTCTTATGGTGATTGTTGCAGTTCACTTGTGATTTCATTGATAAGGATTAAAAAGCTGGACGAAGCAATGAAGCTCTTCATGGAAATGCTTTCTGGTGATGCCAGACCTGATACTTTGGCATCTAGCCTTTTGCTAAAGGAGCTCTGTATGAAGGACCGGGTATTGGATGGATTCTACTTGCTTGAAGCAATTGAGAACAAGGGATGTTTGTCTGCCATTGACTCTGATATTTATTCTATTCTTTTATTTGGCCTTTGTCAAAGAAGCCACCTGACCGAGGCCACAAAGCTGGCCAAGATAATGCTTAAAAAATCAGTTCCGCTGCAACCTCCATACAAAAAGGGTGCAATCGATGTCCTAATAGAATCTGGAGAAAAAGATCTTGTGAATCATTTGACTGGCATTCGTAAGGGACTTTGATGATAAAAGGTCGTATGAAGGAGGTCACGTCCATTGTTCTGTGCTGCCTCTGGTCATATCATAAGTTTGCATTGTATAACAGCAACAGTAAGAATTGGTTTCCGTGATGTAGTCTGCTGGTACTTTGTTCATTTCTTCCCCTTGTAGGAGACAGTGTATTCTTGAGAAACAATATGCTTGTCTTTATCTGTGAATGCTAAACCCATTCTCCTGTAGATTCCTTTTAATATCGATAAGCTGGCAAGCCCATTTTCCTCATACAAAATGCTTTCTTAATCCAATTCGCATCACACACCGCACTAGTCACTGAATTCGTTCATCCATCCATCCTTATTTTCGTTGCATTCGTCACTCTGTTTGATCAGTCCAACACTTGTTCTCTGCATGGAAGGCTTGGCCTCTCATCTTACACAAAGAGGGAGTCATCAGTAATTGAGTTTAAGGGGTTTTGCAAGCAAACTAAATGAACTTAATTGAATTGCAAATTTTAACTGGTGATCATAGATTTAACTGATTTAAAATAAAGTAATTACTAAGATTCGTTGTAACATCCCAATAAATAGTAATTACCATTAATCAGAACTAATCACATTTACAGAAAATACAGTGCAGTCTTAATATTTACAACAGCTGCTCAAAATAAAAACCGAACGTACAGTAAATACAGCGTTCAGAATCTATCAAAAATACAAAACAGTTCTGAATGAACAATTCTGCAAAACTGAATACAGAATTTCCAAAATACAGAACTGAAAATCTAACAGCTACTACGGAACTAGCCCCTACTGCTCAGCTTTAACTTCAACTTCTACCAAGTTGGCATCCTCCAAATTTTCTTCTTCCAGCATTGTTTCAAGGGGTGCCTCACCATCTGCTCACATCCACAACGGATGATCATTGCATTGACAAGACGGACATACAGAAACAGTAGATAACACAAGGAAAATGCAAGGGTAAGCTTAGGTAATTTAATTTATACAATCAACATATTTAACATAGTAAATCAATCACACATTTCATACAACAATAGAGATATTTCCACGCATACAGTAACTTATCCAAATTCTCATAATTAAAGACTGTCCGGACTGTATGATCCATGTATCTACAGGCGTTCCTGCACCCGGGTGATGTAGTAACTGGGATACCCTCAACAGCTGCCACCCGAGGTTAACCCTTATCAGCCCAAAGTACTATGTAGGACTAGGGCCTCCTGCCATTCCCACGCATGAACTACTCTCCTCTACATGAGGATGAGCAATCACGGAATATCAGGATGAACAGCCATCAGTAGCTTATCCATGGTCATACTACACTACTTCTCATATTCACATCATGGAGACGTTCCTCCTTGGAACGCTCATTCACAATCCAATCCATTAATATTCATTCCAAATACCATTCGCACATATTCACCATTCATCTTATTCAAATTTTCATTCTGTGTTCACTTTCTTTATTTTAAAGAACGTTCATTACTCAATAGATAGGGACGAACATATTACCGTACTCAAACGTCCACGTTTGTGAACAAAAGAAACGAACCATTTATCCACTTGATACTTGATGACACTTAATAATTTGAAGGGTTTGATCTTAGAATTTATGGGTAATACTTAGAAAAATTTTAAGTATAACAACTCCAGGTGGAATCCAAGGGATAAAGCCAGTAAGAAAGTATTTAGATAAACAACCAAATATGATTGAATTCAGAAAGCAACACTGCCAGTCAAAGACCGAACGTTAATTAATAATTTGGACGAACGCCATATACGTTCGCTCACGAAGCAATGAAAGACGAGCGTTCAATTATAAAAGCGAACACTGCTCAGGACGAACGCCAGGTCAATGACCGAGCACTAAATAGAACGAACGCGCATTTGAACGAACGTTCGGTATCAGACCAAACGCTAACTAGGACGAACGCTCAATCTAAGATCGAGAGTTCAGTTGGACGAACGCTCAGTATAATACTAAGCGCCACTTATGACGAACGCTGGTAAACAAAACCGAACGTCCTAACTATACTTCACTTTATTTTCAATGGTTGGACACGCTAGGCTAAGCCGAACGCTCACGCCTTCCAAATGAAAGAATCCTCATTCTAAGTGATTTTTCCAGGGAAACCGAACGGTATAAGACCGTTCGATAACGAGCGTACATGATCAATCAGAGAAGATCAGAATTTCCAGATTTTTCATTCACATTAACTTCACAGTTTTCATACGATCCATAACTTAGAATTTATCTCCAACATAAATCTCATTTATAGAATTCATATTATCATCTCATCAATACAGAATTGTCCAGTTCGAACATATCATCATCAACATACAGTTCAAATCATTTTCATTCCAAACCATACAGAAATTCAATCATATTCCAAATCATACATCTCATTCTCTGCATAAAATTCAACAATATTCATCATCTCATCAATCCAAATTAACCATTTTCAAGTGCAGACATATCAGCAACAACATACAGTTTCAAACATTATCACTCATATACAACCAGTGCAACAGGCTCTTTCATACATACTCAAACATCAAATATTTCATGCATTTCAGACATCCAGTACACTTCATTACTGTCATGAACATCAAACCAGTATTAAATTAAATTACTAAAGCTTCCCTTACCTGGTATAGCAGTGCACTTCCAATTGCTTAGGTTTTCTCTCGTGTTCTCACGGCTTTCTATCCAGAATTTCACTCAACAACTTCCAATTAATCTAATACACCCAAAATCATAACCAGATCAGACTTCTAACTCATGCATGCAACCAGAATTTTGGTTCGCATGAACTAAATGGACGAAAGTGCAGAGACGAGAACTTACCAGTTCAGTTCTCAGTTTTGTTCGAATCAGAATGATGCTCACAGTGCAGGGAAGGTTTCTACGGTGTCTGAAATTAGATCAGAGGGATTGATAGTGAGGTATTTTAGAGAGAAGATGGAAACGGCTTAGAGAGAGTGCAGAGAATTTGAAATTAGGATTGCAGAGAAGAAGATGAAACATGCAGGAGGAAGAGGGAGAGTTTTTCAGAATTATTTTTCTCTTTCCATGCAGAATGAACTCCCCATCCTCCACACGCCACTTGTTTCCCACTAACATTCTCAGAATGCTCCAACCGTGACACATGGCAGGCGCATGCAGAGTGGAAGTAAGTGGATTTTGACGTGGCCAGGTGCATTAAAATGTGATCAGAGTGTGGGATTTAGGGTGTTAATTATTCAGGTTCTCACATTCCCCCTAACTACAAAAATTTTCGTCCTCGAAAATTCTAAGGCTTACCAGGGAATAGGTGCGGATACAATTCTCTCACAGCCTCTTCAACCTCCCATGTTGAGTCTCCAGTCTTGGCATTCCACACCACTTTCACGAGACGAACCTCCTTTCCTTTGTAGAGTCTGGTGCGGCTGTCTTCCACACAAACAGGTTGCATCTCCAGTGTTCGATCTGGCCGAAGTTGGATATCTTCTAACTCCAATACGTGTGATGGATCAGCTATATATTTACGGAGTTGAGAAACATGAAAGACTGGATGGAGGTTGGACAATTGAGGTGGTAAAGCCAATTCATACGCCACTGCTCCAATCTTCTTTAAAATTTGATAAGGTCCAACGTACTTGGGTGATAGCTTCTTTGTACGAAGGACTCTTCCCACTCCAGTGATTGGATTCAACCTCAGAAACACGTGATCTCCAGCAGCAAACTCTAAGGGTCTTCTTCTCCT
The DNA here is from genome assembly GCA_034642375.1 of Vigna nakashimae. Taxonomy (NCBI): domain Eukaryota; kingdom Viridiplantae; phylum Streptophyta; class Magnoliopsida; order Fabales; family Fabaceae; genus Vigna; species Vigna nakashimae. Next base: position 27,193,533 of record CM067764.1, read on the forward strand.
ATCAGCATACGATTTCTGCCTGCTTTGAGACGTCTTCAAACGCTCCTGGATTAGTTTCACTTTCTCTGTTGTTTGTTGGATTAATTCTGGTCCGGTTAATGTAGTCTCGCCTTCTTGAAACCAACACAAAGGAGTTCTACACTTTCTTCCATAAAGAGCTTCAAACGGTGCCATTCCTATGCTTGCTTGATAACTGTTATTATACGTGAATTCAACAAGCGGCAGAACTTCATCCCATACTCCCATATGATCTATAACACAGGTTCTCAACAAGTCTTCGAGTGTCTGGATGGTTCGCTCAGATTGGCCATCCGTCTGAGGGTGATATGCAGAACTCATTTGCAGTTTGCTTCCCAATTCTCCTTGCAATGACTGCCAAAAACGAGATGTGAATCTCGTGTCTCGATCTGATATAATGCTTGAGGGAACTCCATGCAACCGAACAATCTCTTTGACGTACAGCTTGGCCAAGTTGGTCATGGACATCTTCAAATTAACGGCCAGGAAGTGGGCGCTCTTAGTTAATCTATCTACAATCACCCAAATTGAATCATGGTTTCAGACTGTACGTGGTAGATGAGTCACGAAATCCATGGAGATGCTATCCCACTTCCATTCTGGAATTTCCAAAGGCTGCAGCAATCCTCCTGGTCTTTGGTGTTCAGCTTTTGCACGTTGACAAGTTAAACAAGACGCTACAAAACGTGCAATGTCACTCTTCATTCCAGGCCACCAGAATGAAAAACGAAGGTCTTGATACATCTTAGTCATGCCAGGATGCATGCTAAGACGGCTGCGATGCGCTTCCTCCAGAATAATCCGTTTCAGCTCGCCATCATTTGGAACGCACGTCCTACTAAGGTAACGTAACATACCGTCCGTACCAGTATTAAACTCCTTGGCCTGATCTGTGCCAAGCACGCTCAAGATCTTCACCAGTTCTTCATCCTCACGTTGCTTCCTCCTAATTTGATCAAACACATCACTGGAAATTCTAAGATTACAGCACCTTATAACGTTCGCTCCTAAATCAAACTGTAATCTTAGATCTCTAAAACTCTCCACCAAATTCAGCTCCTTCACCATCATTGCAGAGACCCTTTGATGAATCATTATTTTCTACACTGCACTTAGTTTATTGTACTAGAGTTAATCAGGAAAGTGTGTTCAAATATCCAGTATTTTCCCATTTTTTTGAATTGTGCTTAATTGTCCAGTATTTTCCTGTTTTTACTGATTATGCTCAATTTGATCAGAAATTCTTATTTTACTTAATTTGAATTATCTGAGAATAATTATTTACATTATTGAGTGCAGGAAAATTCTGTAAACATTTTAGAACATTTGGAAGAATATTTATTTACACTGTATTATCTAGTCAAAGTCGTACTGCATTGAATTAATCTGTGTATTGATATTTTTCTTGGATTTGTAAAAGCAAAATAGGCTTGGCATCATTACACCTCACGGTTTATAGCTCTTGGAAGATGACAATTGTGCTGCCACATTTACTGAGTAAATGTCACGGCCATACACATACCTTGGTAAATGAAAAATTCAGCACACATTGAGAAAAGACATGGTATGCCACATGTGTTCAGAAAGAAGTTTTACAGCAGTTGGCTTATGCACGTGAAGATTAAAAGCATCATTTTTTGTCAACATGAAACACCAATTGGAGAGCTAAATCCAAGAACAAAGTCATCCCGTGAAACACCAATTGGAGGGCTAAATCCAAGCACAGGAGATTGATTGAAGAAAAATGAGGAAGCTAGCTGCTGCTAGGGGAGACAAGCTGCTACTCTATGGGCACAAAGAGACAACACACATGCTGATTTTGGAGGTCTCTTAACTCCTTCTTCTCGGCAATTTTTGGATCCATCATTCAATCCCATTTCTTCCCAAAAAACAACGTACATAGATGACTCCCAGCATGGATTGAGAAGAAAGGAAGCTTCTGGTTTGATTGTTCAGAATACATTGGAGTTACATATTGAAGGAGGCACACGACCAAACCAGTCAACACTTGTTTGTTTCTTTTTACTTTGAATGTTTCTCTTTGAGAAGACTGAACATCGTTTGTTTTCATGATGAATAAATAGCTTGTATTTATTCCTTTTGTTGAACTCTAATTGCATCTTCCATTTGGTTTTCTGCACATATATAAAATCTCTTCTAGCCTTCTGTAACTTTTGTGAAAGAGATGCATGGTCTTGTGAAGAACTGCAGAACACGTTCACTCATTTTGTTGTGGAAGTAGAATAGCAAGTGAGGAGTTGATTCACCTTTAATAGAAGTAGGTTGCCATCACCTAAGAAAATATAAAAAAATTGTTTCGTGTGGTATGCTTATGAATTCAGCATATACAATTTTATTTTGTTTTGAAGGGTCCTACGTATTATCATTTTCCAAATGCTATGTTATCTTTGCCTTTATTTTATAGAATGCCGTGTTAGTGTAGAGTCCAGCAGCAGCCTTCTTGCACTTTTCCATCTTGTTTTGTTATGTTTAAAATGAAGGGAAACGTGAAACCATCATGCAGCACCGAATTTGGTTTGTTAGAATAGGATTGTTATTGTTATTATTATAAGAAGTAGTGATTGATTTTAGATGGAAAGTAAGGAGGGTGGAGCCGTGTGAAGAGTGCTTTGGAGAAGAAGACAAAAGCTTTCAAAGAGCATCTTTTGGAGGAGGAATTTACGTGAATGGAAACAACTTTTCAGAATTCTTAAACCAAGTGCTTTCTTTCATGTGATTGAGAAGTGGCCCACGACCCCTTTCTTGCATTTCTTATTCTATTTGGAATTAGACATGACTATAATGGAGTAATGGTTGCACGTTAATTGCTTTCATTTTAATAGCTTTCAATTGCTCTTGGTAAATAGGTGGATTTAACCAATTCAAGTGCTGCTGCCACGTTTTTATGTATTAGTTCCAAGGCCTTATTTTAATTCATTTCACATGGAAACATATGCCAATTTATAGCTGCTGCACGTCCTTGTTTTGTTAGTTTTAAAGGTCTTCTTTAATTGTATTTCAAGTGGAAAACTAAGCCAATCTAGGAGGAGTGTAACGTCTTTCATTTCAAGCTTTAAAGGCATTCATTTAAATTATTTTCTTCTAGTAAAATGGTTCATGGTTAATGGTAGACACATTTTAATTTTATTTCTTGTCTTAAAATATTTTATATCATATGTTGAAATGATTTTCTGTATTTTTGTTTGTTGTATTTTGCTGCTGTAATTTTAATTCTGTTTCCATATTTGAATTTTACTGTTTTCTGTATTTACTGTTTTACTGTATTTTTATTTTCTGTATTTTCGTTTTCTGTATACTGTATATTTCTGTACTGCAGTTTTTCTGTTTCTGTATTTACTGTTGTGCTGTAAGTATTTATTGCTGTAATTTATTTTCTGTTTCTACTGTTTTCTGTATTTATTATTTACTGTATTTTCGTTTTCTGTATTTTTGTTATTTTGTATTTAGTTTTCTGTTCCAGATTTATTTTTACTGTTTTACGTTACTGTATTTTCGTTTTCACTGTATCAATTTCGTTTTTTACTGTCTTAATTTAGTTTTACTGTTTAAATTTTATTTAAAACGTTTTTTTAATTTATTCACAACCAAACCATCATAACCCCCCCCACTACGTGTTGACAAGAAACTGAACCACATTTGGTCCCTGAGAGACGACCTAGGAGTCACCTCCTAGCACTGTACTGCATTTTAATTGCACATCAAATTTGATCGGTCACGACAGCTGCATCAAATTTTGGCGCCGTTGCCGGGGACCAACGGTTCAGTTTTGAGTCTTGTGTCTGTGTTGTGTGATTTGTGTATGTGTTTGTGATAGTGTTGTTTTGCTACCTTGTGTTTATTTCTGTGGTTTGAATTTTCTGTGCTATTGTTTCATGATTACAGGGTGTCGTGATTTAGTGCATGACTAGAGGAAATCCTGGATTCATACCACCCTTTGATCCTGAGATTGATAGGACTTTTCATAGCTTAATTAGGCATTCTAGGAATTTGTCTTTAGAGTCTGTTTTTGAACCTGTTCCATTAGATATTGTGCATCCTACTGTTGAGTACTCTGTGCATACTGCATCTACTGCATCTGTACTTGATTCTGATTCTGTTGTTTTTCACACTGAGAACAATATGGCACAACCTCCACCTCGCGAGAGGACTTTTAGGGAGATGGCTGCACCTGATTTCGATATTGAAAGCTTGTGCATCCAATATCCTGATGAGGACGTTCCGTATGTTCTCAAGACTGGACTGATCCATTTGTTGCCCAAGTTTCATGGTCTTGCAGGTGCGAGTCCACATAAGCATTTGAAGGAATTCCTGGTTGTTTGTTCCAGTATGAAACCGCACAATGTTCCTGAAGAGCACGTCTTCTTGAAGGCATTCCCTCATTCATTGGAAAATGTTGCTAAGGATTGGTTGTATAGTTTAGCGCCGAGATCCATTGCTAGCTGGGATGATCTGAAGAGGCTGTTCTTGGAGAAATTTTTCCCAGCATCCCGGACCACAGCTATCAGGAAAGACATAACTGGGATTAGACAGCTTAGTGGAGAGAACCTGTACGAATATTGGGAGAGATTCAAGACACTTTGTGCTAGCTGCCCCCACCATCAGATACCTGAACAACTCCTTATTCAGTATTTCTACGAGGGTTTGAACAACATGGATCGAGGTATGATCGATGCTGCCTGTGGTGGAGCTCTTGGAGACATCACACCTGCTGAGGCCAGACCATTGATTGAGAAGATGGCCTCCAACTCCCAGCAGTTTAGCAACAGGAATGATGCCATTGTGGTGAAGGGCGTACAAGATATTGCCCAGTCTTTATCAGCTGTTGAAAGCAAGTTAGAAGGCCAGATTAACTCTCTTGCGAAGATGGTGACACAGTTGACTACCAACCAGAGATCGACATCTCAATCTGCATCTGTTGCACGACTATGTGCTATTTGTCCTTCCAGTGACCACTACACAGATGCATGTCCTTCTTTGCAACATCCTGCTGCCTCTGATGTGCCTCAGGCTTATACTACAAACATCTACAACAACAGGCAGCCACAACAGCAAAATCATGACTTGTCCAGCAACAGGTACAACCCAGGGTGGAGGAATCACCCCAATCTTAGATGGAACAATGCGCCACAGCAACAGCAGCAGGCGCCACCTTTTCAGAATGCTGGAACACCTAACAGATATGTGCCTCCACCCATGCAACAACACCAAAGGCAACAACAACAGCAACAACAAGAGGCACCTGCCCAACCAGCTGCCCAACCTTCCACTTCGTCTGAACCTTCATTGGAAGAGTTAGTGAGACAGATGACTGTGCAAAACCTGCAGTTTCAGAAAGATAACATGCAGTTTCAGAAAGACAACATGCAATTTCAGCAGGAGACTAGAGCGTCCATACAGAGCCTCACTAACCAGATAGGTCAGATGGCCACTCAGATAAACCAGGCGCAGTCTCAAAATTCTAGTAAGTTACCATCGCAGACTGTGCAGAATCCAAGAAATGTGAGTGCCATAACCCTCAGATCAGGGAAGCAGATTGTTGTACCTTCAGAGCCCGCCTCTATACCGACACCCGTGCCTGCTACTTCTCACAAAAAGGAGGACCAAGCTGGTCCAAGCAGGACATTTGAGGCAGGTGAATCTTCTTCTCCAGTCGGTGGTTCTTCTTCAGGAGGATCTCCTCCCTTAACCACCACTACTGCTGCCACACCATCTCCATTGATTGACCGACCTATCCCTCTTCCATTCCCTTCACGACCACTTCCTAGCAAAAAGATGGAAGAGGTAGATAAAGAAATTCTGGAGACCTTCAGGAAGGTGGAGGTGAACATACCTCTACTTGATGCAATCAAGCAGATACCAAAGTATGCAAAATTCTTGAAGGAGTTGTGCACACACAAGAGGAAGATGAAGGGAAATGAAAGGATTAGCATGGGAAGAAATGTATCTGCACTTATTGGTAAGTCGGTCCCGCACATTCCTGAAAAGTGCAAAGATCCAGGTATATTTTGCATTCCTTGTGTGATTGGAAATAATAAATTTGAGAATGCCATGCTTGATTTGGGTGCTTCTGTTAATGTCATGCCTTTGTCTATATATGAATCTTTATCTCTTGGTCCTTTGCAAACCACGGGTGTGGTCATTCAGTTGGCTAATAGGAGTGTTACTCACCGAACATGTTTCATAGAAGATGTCTTGGTAAGGGTTGGTGAATTGATTTTTCCTGCTGATTTTTATGTTTTGGAAATGGAGGAGGGATTCTCTCATGGATCCGCTCCCATTATTTTAGGCAGGCCATTCTTGAAAACTGCCCGAACTAAGATTGATGTATATGATGGAACTTTGTCTATGGAATTTGCTGATATTGTTGTTCATTTTAATATCTTTGATGCAATGAAATTTCCAGCTGAGGACCATTCTCTGTTTAGGATTGATACATTGGATGACATTATTGATGAATTTGTTGTTGACAACTTTAATTCTGTGCATGAGAAGAAGCATTCTTTTCTATCTTCTTTACATTCATGTATTGAATCTGGATTCTAATCAAGTTTTGAGAATGATGTTGATAATGTTGTGGATTTTGATGAGGATTGTGATGTCCAGGATATTGATGCTATGAATGATATTGATGATGTTGTTGAAATATCTGAGATGGACATTGATTTGGATTGTGATGAGATAAGTGTTCTGCCTTTACCTGTACACTCTTTAGAGTCAGAATGCATTAACAATGTTGCAGGAAGTACACTTGAATCTGACTTGCAGGCACCCACTCTTGAGCTGAAACAGCTACCAGATAACCTCAAGTACGTGTACTTGGAGGATGATGAAAAGAAACCGGTGATCATTTCTACCTCCCTTGATTCTGTTCAAGAGGAGAAGTTGCTTGGTATACTGAGGAACAACAAGAAGGCCATTGGTTGGAGTTTGGCTGACTTACCTGGTATTAGTCCATCCACATGCATGCATAGAATTCTTTTGGAAGAAGGGGCAAAGCCAGTGAGACAGCCACAAAGAAGGCAAAACCCCGTGATCATGGAAGTCATCAAGAAGGAGGTGACCAAGCTTTTGCAAGCTGGAATCATCTACCCTATTTCAGACAGTCAGTGGGTGAGCCCCATCCATGTTGTGCCCAAGAAAACTGGCCTCACCGTGGTGAAGAATGAGAGGGATGAGCTTATCCCAACTAGAGTGCAGAACAGCTGGAGAGTCTGCATTGACTATAGGAGGCTCAACCAAGCAACCAGGAAAGATCATTTTCCCCTGCCATTCATTGATCAGATGCTGGAGCGCCTGGCAGGTAAATCTCATTATTGTTTTCTTGATGGTTTTTCTGGATATTTTCAGATCAATATTGCTCCTGAGGATCAAGAGAAAACCACATTCACCTGCCCCTTTGGCACTTTTGCCTATCGGAGGATGCCCTTTGGTCTATGCAACGCTCCTGGTACCTTTCAACGGTGCATGCTTAGCATTTTTAGTGACTTTCTTGAGAGTTGTATAGAGGTGTTTATGGATGATTTTACTGTGTATGGATCTTCTTTTGATGTATGTTTAGACAGTTTGGAAAAAGTCTTGAAAAGATGCATAGAAACAAACCTTGTTCTCAATTTTGAGAAATGTCACTTTATGGTTGAACAAGGTTTGGTTTTAGGGCATATCATTTCTGAAAAGGGAATAGAGGTAGATCCTGCTAAGATATCTGTGATTTCACAGTTGCCTTACCCCTCTTGCGTGCGAGAGGTGCGATCTTTCCTTGGACATGCAGGTTTCTACAGGCGCTTCATCAAAGATTTCAGCAAGAAGGCGCTTCCCTTGTCCAGACTACTGCAGAAGGATGTTGACTTTGTTTGTGATGAAAAATGCAAGCAGGCTTTTGATTGCCTCAAGGAAGCTTTGACTACCACCCCTATCATTCAGGCACCAGATTGGACAGCCCCATTTGAGCTCATGTGTGATGCATCTAATTATGCATTGGGGGCTGTCTTGATACAAAAAATTGACAAGCTGCCGAGAGTGATTTACTATGCTTCACGCACTTTGGATGCTGCCCAAGCAAACTATACCACCACTGAAAAAGAGTTGTTGGCAATTGTTTTTGCCCTTGATAAGTTTAGGTCATATTTGCTTGGATCACCTGTTATTGTGTATACTGACCATGCAGCTCTTAAGTTTCTGTTGAAAAAGACTGAGTCAAAGCCTAGATTGATCAGGTGGATGCTACTACTCCAGGAGTTTGACTTGCAGATTAAGGACCGGAGTGGAGCACAGAATCTAGTTGCGGACCACCTTAGCAGGATTGAGAGAGCTGGGAATGAAGTTGATGTGCTGCCCATCCAGGATGACTTTCCTGATGAGAGTTTGTTGATGATTTCTTCTTCTCACCCGACTCCTTGGTTTGCACACATTGTAAATTATTTGGTTGCTTCTATTTTTCCTCCCTTAGCATCACGTGCTCAGATTGCTAAAATTAAGAGTGATGCTAAGTATTATGTTTGGGATGACCCATATCTGTGGAAGTTGTGCAGTGACCAGGTTACTAGGAGATGCATTCCAGACCATGAGATTGACTCGGTCCTGCAGTTTTGTCATGCCTCCTCACCTGGTGGTCATCTGGGGATACAAAGAACAGCTCGCAGGGTGCTTGACTGTGGTTTCTATTGGCCTTCAATCTTCAAAGATGCAGAAAGGATTTGCAGCACCTGTGAGCCTTGTCAAAAAGCAGGAGGATCAATTTCACAGAGACAAGAGATGCCTCAACAGCCTATGCTGTTCTGTTAGGTGTTTGATGTCTGGGGTATAGATTTCATGGGTCCTTTTCCTGTTTCTTTTGGTTTTTCCTATATTCTCCTTGCTGTGGATTATGTTTCAAAATGGGTGGAAGCTAAAGCCACCAGAACTAATGATGCTCGGGTTGTTGTGGATTTTGTTAGATCTCACCTCTTTTGCAGGTTTGGAGTGCCTAGAGCAATTGTTAGTGATCAGGGAACCCATTTTTGCAATAGATCCATGCAAGCTTTACTCAAGAAATATGGGGTGACGCACAGAGTTTCTACACCTTACCACCCCCAAACAAATGGGCAGGCTGAGATCTCCAACAGGGAGATTAAGAGGATTTTGGAAAAGATTGTCCAGCCCAACAGGAAAGATTGGAGTAGTAGATTGGACGATGCTCTTTGGGCCCACAGGACTGCATACAAAGCACCGATTGGGATGTCTCCGTACAGGGTTGTCTTCGGAAAGGCATGTCATCTACCAGTTGAAATTGAGCATCGGGCATATTGGGCTGTGAAGACATGCAACTTCTCTATGGACCAAGCTGGAGAGGAAAGGAAGTTGCAAATAAATGAATTAGATGAAATCAGATTGGAAGCCTATGAGAACTCGAAGTTCTACAAGGAAAGAATCAAGAGGTTCCATGATAACTCCATTGTTAGAAAGGACTTCGAGGTTGGCCAACAGGTTTTATTGTATAACTCTAGACTCGGCCTCATGGGTGGTAAGTTGAGATCAAAGTGGACTGGACCCTTTGTTGTGACTAATGTTTATCCTTATGGTGCAGTAGAAATCCAGGGTCCATCTGCAGCTAAAAGCTTCAAGGTGAACGGGCATAGACTGAAGCCCTTCCTCAGCAATCCTTCTCTGTTGGATGCAGTGGTGGAGGAGACGTCTTTGGTCTACCCCACCTACCCTCCCACCTGACTCAGGGAGTTTCTTCTCTCCTTCCCTCCTCACTTTTGTTGCACTTTGTCGATATCTGATGACTATTCTGATTGTTTTGATCTGCTGAATGTGACACACTGAGGACATTGTGTCGTTTAAGTGTGGTCTATTAGGGGAGGTTGTTTCTTTGTTTATGTTTCGTTTTTGTGTATTTTGTGGTGTCTTATGTACAGTTTTGCATGATTTTCGTGAATTCTGGACTATGATTAGGTTGTCAGTTTTCCTGCACTTCATTGATACTCTAAACTGTTGAATTCCTTGCTTTACTTTGCTTGGGAGATAATCATGATATTTGAGAGTTGAATTGATGGTGACCATATTACCTGTGTGAGATTTGAGCCATTTGATGATCTTTCTTGTGTGTGATATATGCCTTGATTGCTTGCACATATGTCTTGGCTTCACTCTTTGAATTGATTCTTGACTAATACGCATGTTTGAAAGGGATAAAGGCATTTTGTTGTTGAGCCTCTAAGCCAGATAAGCCTACCCTGTTTTGATCCATTGATACCCTTTTGAGCCTATGTTTTTCCCCATTTCTTTGTTTTGAAGCTCATACACTAGCCCTAAGTGAAAAACCATTATTACCTGAACCTTAGGGAATTTTGTAGCTTTGGAATTGTTTTGGGAATAAGTGTGGTCTCCTGGGAATTTCAGATGAATTGGCTAGTGAGTTCTCTTCATATCTTGTTTCTGTTTGTAAATATGTGGTGCATCTTGTCTCTTGAAATTGTGTGTTGAACAGAGTAAAGAAAAAAGACAGGATGAAGAAAAAAAAATGATGAAAAAAAAAAAAAATCAGAAAAACAGAAAAAAATTGTGAACAACGGTGAATAATGGAGTTAACTAGAGGATGGAATTAGAGGCTGTAGGTGAGTTTGAATGTGTTTATACTTGTTCCCCATTGCTCATCTATCCCTTATGGTTTATAGCTTTTCATCCAGATATATCCTCCCTTGTCCTTGACCCCATTATGACCATAAAAAGACCTTTTGATTTGAACATGCGTATCTGTTTGAGTGTTGATATTAGAGGCTTGCCAAGCCTATTTGTGTTTGCTTTCTTGAGTCATTGAGTGACATTGATTTACCTTAAACACTTGAGAGAAACACTGATTGTGTACATCTGTGAGGCTCTGTTGCTGTCGATTCATCTCTTAAACTGATTAACTGTTTCCCTTGTACTGAACTGTTCGGATGATTCTTTGAGTATTTGTTTACATTGATTCTGTGTGGAATTCTGCCTATACCTTTTACTGTCCAGATTTTGTGAGAATTGTGAAAGTGTGTTTCTGCTTTGGAGTCTTTGTTGTCTGTCTGTCGAGTATGTGTCACCTCCATGATGTTTGAGTAATTCCCTGTTCTTCCGTCTAGATTTTGCCCAGGAGTGCAAAAGACTAAGTGTGGTCTATTTTGATGAATCATTATTTTCTACACTGCACTTAGTTTATTGTACTAGAGTTAATCAGGAAAGTGTGTTCAAATATCCAGTATTTTCCCATTTTTCTGAATTGTGCTTAATTGTCCAGTATTTTCCTGTTTTTACTGATTATGCTCAATTTGATCAGAAATTCTTATTTTACTTAATTTGAATTATCTGAGAATAATTATTTACATTATTGAGTGCAGGAAAATTCTGTAAACATTTTAGAACATTTGGAAGAATATTTATTTACACTGTATTATCTAGTCAAAGTCGTACTGCATTGAATTAATCTGTGTATTGATATTTTTCTTGGATTTGTAAAAGCAAAATAGGCTTGGCATCATTACACCTCACGGTTTATAGCTCTTGGAAGATGACAATTGTGCTGCCACATTTACTGAGTAAATGTCACGGCCATACACATACCTTGGTAAATGAAAAATTCAGCACACATTGAGAAAAGACATGGTATGCCACATGTGTTCAGAAAGAAGTTTTACAGCAGTTGGCTTATGCACGTGAAGATTAAAAGCATCATTTTTTGTCAACATGAAACACCAATTGGAGAGCTAAATCCAAGAACAAAGTCATCCCGTGAAACACCAATTGGAGGGCTAAATCCAAGCACAGGAGATTGATTGAAGAAAAATGAGGAAGCTAGCTGCTGCTAGGGGAGACAAGCTGCTACTCTATGGGCACAAAGAGACAACACACATGCTGATTTTGGAGGTCTCTTAACTCCTTCTTCCCGGCAATTTTTGGATCCATCATTCAATCCCATTTCTTCCCAAAAAACAACGTACATAGATGACTCCCAGCATGGATTGAGAAGAAAGGAAGCTTCTGGTTTGATTGTTCAGAATACATTGGAGTTACATATTGAAGGAGGCACACGACCAAACCAGTCAACACTTGTTTGTTTCTTTTTACTTTGAATGTTTCTCTTTGAGAAGACTGAACATCGTTTGTTTTCATGATGAATAAATAGCTTGTATTTATTCCTTTTGTTGAACTCTAATTGCATCTTCCATTTGGTTTTCTGCACATATATAAAATCTCTTCTAGCCTTCTGTAACTTTTGTGAAAGAGATGCATGGTCTTGTGAAGAACTGCAGAACACGTTCACTCATTTTGTTGTGGAAGTAGAATAGCAAGTGAGGAGTTGATTCACCTTTAATAGAAGTTGTTAGGACCTGGCGAGTGTATGAAAGGAGGAGATATAGGAGGGGGGAAGACGAACGCCCGGAGCAAGGGGCGAGGACGAGCGTCCGCTATGGCGAGGACGAACGTCCTAGATAAGGACGAGCGTCCGCAATGAAGAAGGGCGTCAGCGTTCGTTCAAATGACGAGCAGAAGATCAGGCGAAATTCGAGGAGGTGTGATCAGCAGAGTAAATTAGTAATAAAGATAGTAAATAAGGATAGGAGGATTCTATCCAAATAATTATAATTACTCATTACTCCTTACCTTTTCTGGAAGGAGTGATTATTATTAATAGGGAGACTTGTAGGGATTAGAGGATACGTTTTGATTATTGGTTTGTGTGTAAGAGAGGTTATGCTCTCGTGGGACTGAAGGAGAACCTGCTCCCAGTCTTTGGTTGTGGTTTGTGACTCTCAAAGTGCAATAATAAAGAGATTTATTCAAGCAAGTACGTTCGTTCATTGTAAGCAACACGTTACGTGATCAGGCACGTAACAAGTGGTCCGACCTGCCGGATCCAATCGAGAGAGGGAACGGTCATGGAGGGGAGGATGAATGCGATGGAAGGGAGGATGGAGACCATAGAAATCTCCATGGGCGGACTGGAATCGGCAGTCCAGGAACTGGTGCGTATACTAGGAGAGCAAGGTCGAAGGGAGGATAGGCACCTGGATGGCAGTCAGGGGTCCATCAACGGAAGAAGAAACGACGAGGAAGAGAGGGATGGCAGTGCAGAAGGGGGACGCCGCGAGGAGCAGCCATATTGGAGGAAGAAGGTCGAGTTACCAGTCTTCGAAGGCAGCGAACCTATGAATTGGATTTATAGAGCGGATAAGTTTTTCGAACTGCAGGGGGTGCCCGAGGACGAAAAATTGCGCCTGGCATACATCAGCATGGAGGGAATAGCAGGACATTGGTTCCGCTTTTGGAGGGAGAAGGCCAGAAACCGTTCATGGCCCAGCTTAAAGGAGGCATTGGTGGTTCGGTTTGGAGGTAGCAACCGTGGAACAGTCTTTGAGAGGTTGGCAGCGTGCAAACAGTCCGGATCAGTGGGAGAATATATCCAAGAGTTTGAAGTGTTGGTGAGCCAAGCCGAAAAGATACCAGAGGCTCAGTTGATGGGGTATTTCATGGCTGGTCTGCAGGAGGGAATTCGAAACCAACTTCGATTGCTAGACGCAAGGGAATTATTGGACACCATGAGATTAGCCAGGGATGTGGAAGCGTTCCAAGCAGGTGCGCGGATAGGAGGGGGAAGCATAAACAGAGGACAGGCGTGGGGAAAACCAAGTGGGTCATTGATAAGGGTGGAACCCAGCCGTTACAATCAAAACCGAACGGTACCAGGTGAGGCGGGACGTACGGGAGGAAGGGAAGGCGGTGCAAGGAGAGAAGGCGAGCGTACGTTCGCAAACACGCAAGGCAGGAACGTACGGGATTTACCGTACGCGGAGTACGTTAAACGCAGGGAAGAAGGGAAGTGTTTCCGATGTGGGGGACCTTTCGGACCAGGGCATCGCTGCCCAGAAAGGAGTTTACGAATGCTGATACTGGCAGAGGACGAGGACCCAGGAGGAGAAGAAGAAGAGGAGGTCGAACTCGACAAAATGGAGCTATCTGCACTCTCGGCAGGGGGTCTCACCCAGCCAAAGACGATGAAATTACAGGGACAGCTGGGGACGAAGCAGGTTCTAATTTTGATTGACAGTGGCGCCAGTCACAATTTCATAAGCAGAATATTGGTGGAAGAGTTGGCATTACCGGTAGTTGGTACACCACCCTATAAGGTGAGTTTGGGGGACGGTCAAAGAAGGGAGACGAGTGGGTGCTGTGAGGCAGTGACGATCCACATGGGAGAGGTGGTGATCAATGAACGATTCCACCTATTTGAGTTGGGTGGAGTGGATGTGATATTGGGAGTTGAATGGCTGGCCAAGCTGGGGGAAGTGACAATTAATTGGGGGCAGTTCTCCATGGCGTACGTACAGGAGGGCCGCAAATTGACAATTAAAGGAGATCCGACCCTAACGCGGAGACTGGTGGAACCGGCAGCGCTGCGCAAGATGAGAGAGGTAGAGGTCTGGATGTTACTGTGGGAGCTAGGAGTAACAGAGAAGGATGCGGGGCAAAAACCGAACGCGCAGAATAAAGGAACGTTCGGCCAGGAATTGACCAAGAAGCAAACGAGCGACATGATGCAAATCCTGGAGCGCTATGCGGACGTCTTCCACGAGCCCAATGGCCTACCACCAGACAGGGGGATGGTTCATCAAATTCCCTTAAAAGAAGGCACAGATCCGGTGAATGTACGACCATACCGCTACCCCCATGTGATGAAAGGAGAAATTGAGAAGCAGGTGGCAGAAATGCTAAAAGCTGGGGTCATAAGAACAAGCAACAGTCCCTACTCTAGTCCGGTAATTTTGGTAAAAAAGAAGGATGGTAGTTGGAGGTTCTGCGTGGACTACAGGGCCTTAAACCGAGCCACTGTACCGGATAAATTCCCTATTCCCCTGATAGAGGAGTTGTTAGACGAACTACGGGGGCTAGATACTTCTCTAAAGTGGACTTGAAGTCAGGCTATCACCAGATAAGGATGGGAGAAGGCGACATAGAGAAGACGGCTTTTCGGACACACCAGGGTCACTATGAATTCATGGTGATGCCGTTCGGCCTAACCAACGCACCAGCTACCTTTCAGAGCGCCATGAATCAACTGTTACAGCCTTATCTGCGAACATTTGTGCTCGTATTTTTTGATGACATATTGGTGTATAGCCGTACCTGGGAGGAGCACCTGAAGCACGTAGGGATGGTGCTAAATGAGCTCGTAACCAATGGATGGGTAGCCAATAGGAAGAAATGCGAGTTCGGCAGAACCCAAATAGGTTATCTGGGCCACCGGATATCCGAGAAGGGAGTAGAGATGGACGAGGACAAGGTGCGAGCCGTGATGGAGTGGGAGAGACCAAAGACAGTGAAGGCTCTAAGGGGATTTCTGGGACTGACAGGGTATTACAGGCGATTTGTGAAGGATTACGGAAAGATTGCTAGACCCTTGACCGATCTCCTTAAAAAGGGCCAGTTTGCGTGGACGGAACAAGCGGACGAAGCCATGTTAAGGTTGAAGCAGGCAATCACGACTGCTCCTGTGTTGATACTGCCTGATTTTCACCAACCATTTCACATTGAGTGTGACGCTTCTGGGAGAGGGGTTGGTGCGGTCCTTATGCAGGGGAAGCAACCCATAGCTTTCTTTAGTAAAGCTCTGTCTGAGGGCTCGTTAGGGAAGTCCATATATGAAAAGGAATTAATGGCGCTAGTTCTAGCCATACAGCATTGGAGGCCGTACCTATTGGGACAAAGGTTTGTGGTTCATACTGATCAGAGGAGTTTGAAGTACCTCCTGGAACAACGTATCACGACTCAGAATCAGCAGAATTGGCTTGCCAAACTCCTGGGATACGACTTTGAAATTGTATACAAAACAGGGGTAACCAACAAGGTGGCGGATGCACTCTCACGGAAGGATGAGGACGAGCTGCAGGACGAGAAGGAGTTAAAGGTGATTGCTCGTCCATACTGGCAGGACTTCAGAGAAATATTGGAAGAGGTAGAGGCGGATGAGGATCTACGGAAGGTGATGGACGAATTGAAGAACGACCCAAATTCCCACCCTTCGTTCACGCTGGAAAACGGACGCCTGCATTTCAAAGGCAGACTCGTGTTGTCAGCCCGTTCGGCGTGGGTGCCTAAGTTGATAGCCGAATTCCACACCACACAAACAGGAGGCCACTCAGGGGTTTACCGAACGTACCGCAAGGTGGCGCAATCGCTTTATTGGGTGGGAATGAAGAAAGTCGTAACAGAGTTCGTGGCCAATTGCATGGTCTGTCAACAACATAAATATTTGACATCATCACCCCAAGGGTTGCTGCAACCGTTGCCCATCCCCAACGCCATCTGGGAGGAGATAAGTATGGATTTTATTGTTAAATTACCCAAGTCCAGAGGATATGATGCCGTGTTAGTGGTGGTGGACCGACTCAGCAAATACGGACATTTCATACCCTTAAAGCACCCGTATTCCGCACGCACCATAGCTGAAATCTTTGTGAAGGAGATTGTCCGATTGCATGGGGTGCCGCTATCCATTGTCAGTGATCGCGACCCACTATTCCTGAGTAAGTTTTGGAAGGAGTTGTTCAAGTTACAAGGCACACAACTAAGGATGAGCACGGCCTATCATCCGGAATCAGATGGGCAGACGGAGGTGGTCAACAGAGTGTTGGAGGGGTATTTGCGGTGTTTCTGTTCCGAACAACCCAAGGGCTGGAGTGTCGTATTACCGTGGGCAGAATACTGGTACAACACTAGCTACCAGGAGTCAGCCAAATGCACACCATTTGAAACTGTTTATGGGAGACCGCCGCCCTCTTTGCACAGGTTCGTCCCAGGGGAGACCTTAGTGGAAGCTGTCAATCAGGAGTTACAGACGAGAGATGCAGCGCTCCTACAGCTCAAATTCCATCTCGCCAGGGCTCAGGAGTTAATGGTGAGGCAGGCCGACAAGACACGAAGGCCGTCCCAAGTAGAGGTAGGAGATTGGGTTTTTCTGAAGATTCGACCTCATCGACAAACTACGATGGCGTCCGCAGTGCAGTCTAAATTAGCCGCTCGTTACTTTGGTCCGTTCCTGGTCATACAGCAGGTGGGGGCAGTCGCCTTTAAGCTGCAACTACCTGAATCCGCAAGGATACATCCCGTGTTCCATGTGTCACAGCTCAAGAAGGCAGTAGGGGATCACCGGATTGAGCAGGAGCTACCATTAGATTTAGAAATGGAGGAACCGTCTCCACAGCCGATCCGAGTCTTGGATAGCAGACAGGTGCAACAGGAGGGGGACGAACGGCAGGAGGTCTTGATCGAGTGGCAAGCAGGGGGTCCTGATGGGGCGACATGGGAAGATGCCCTTACCATACAAGATCAATATCCCGACTTCAACCTTGGGGACAAGGTTGATCTTCAGGGGGTGGGTAATGTTAGGACCTGGCGAGTGTATGAAAGGAGGAGATATAGGAGGGGGGAAGACGAACGCCCGGAGCAAGGGGCGAGGACGAGCGTCCGCTATGGCGAGGACGAACGTCCTAGATAAGGACGAGCGTCCGCAATGAAGAAGGGCGTCAGCGTTCGTTCAAATGACGAGCAGAAGATCAGGCGAAATTCGAGGAGGTGTGATCAGCAGAGTAAATTAGTAATAAAGATAGTAAATAAGGATAGGAGGATTCTATCCAAATAATTATAATTACTCATTACTCCTTACCTTTTCTGGAAGGAGTGATTATTATTAATAGGGAGACTTGTAGGGATTAGAGGATACGTTTTGATTATTGGTTTGTGTGTAAGAGAGGTTATGCTCTCGTGGGACTGAAGGAGAACCTGCTCCCAGTCTTTGGTTGTGGTTTGTGACTCTCAAAGTGCAATAATAAAGAGATTTATTCAAGCAAGTACGTTCGTTCATTGTAAGCAACACGTTACGTGATCAGGCACGTAACAGAAGTAGGTTGCCATCACCTAAGAAAATATAAAAAAATTGTTTACTTGAAGAAGATAGCTCTCGGTATAGTGAAGAAGAAAACCATATGCAACTTGGGAGATGCTGATTTATTCTTTGCTAGATGGAAGGAGAACCACATGCTGAATTGTTCTTTCACGTAGGGAGGAAGAGAAGGTCTTTGTTTGTTTGAGAAAAGGAGAAGTGAATTTTGGTGAGAAGAGAACGTTGTGGAACAAGGAGAAAAGAAGTATATGGTTGGAAGCAAAAGTGGACGGCTAGCATCTTGAATTTGGACGTTGATTTGTTGCAGCAGCAAAGGTAAGTATATTAGTCATTTAGCTTGGAGAAAATAAGTGAAGAAGTGGAATATGGAGGAGGAGTTCTCGGTTACCATAGCAAAATTTGTGTGAATTCTTTCTTTGAAGTAGTAGCTTGAAGAAGTGCAGCCTTGGTCCACCAGCACATGACTTTCTCGGCAAAATTGGTCCATGTAGTAGTATAGTTTATGAAGTTTTTAATGCTTTCAATCTCTTTGGTTTGTTTTTCGTGTGGTATGCTTATGAATTCAGCATATACAATTTTATTTTGTTTTGAAGGGTCCTACGTATTATCATTTTCCAAATGCTATGTTATCTTTGCCTTTATTTTATAGAATGCCGTGTTAGTGTAGAGTCCAGCAGCAGCCTTCTTGCACTTTTCCATCTTGTTTTGTTATGTTTAAAATGAAGGGAAACGTGAAACCATCATGCAGCACCGAATTTGGTTTGTTAGAATAGGATTGTTATTGTTATTATTATAAGAAGTAGTGATTGATTTTAGATGGAAAGTAAGGAGGGTGGAGCCGTGTGAAGAGTGCTTTGGAGAAGAAGACAAAAGCTTTCAAAGAGCATCTTTTGGAGGAGGAATTTACGTGAATGGAAACAACTTTTCAGAATTCTTAAACCAAGTGCTTTCTTTCATGTGATTGAGAAGAAGTGGCCCACGACCCCTTTCTTGCATTTCTTATTCTATTTGGAATTAGACATGACTATAATGGAGTAATGGTTGCACGTTAATTGCTTTCATTTTAATAGCTTTCAATTGCTCTTGGTAAATAGGTGGATTTAACCAATTCAAGTGCTGCTGCCACGTTTTTATGTATTAGTTCCAAGGCCTTATTTTAATTCATTTCACATGGAAACATATGCCAATTTATAGCTGCTGCACGTCCTTGTTTTGTTAGTTTTAAAGGTCTTCTTTAATTGTATTTCAAGTGGAAAACTAAGCCAATCTAGGAGGAGTGTAACGTCTTTCATTTCAAGCTTTAAAGGCATTCATTTAAATTATTTTCTTCTAGTAAAATGGTTCATGGTTAATGGTAGACACATTTTAATTTTATTTCTTGTCTTAAAATATTTTATATCATATGTTGAAATGATTTTCTGTATTTTTGTTTGTTGTATTTTGCTGCTGTAATTTTAATTCTGTTTCCATATTTGAATTTTACTGTTTTCTGTATTTACTGTTTTACTGTATTTTTATTTTCTGTATTTTCGTTTTCTGTATACTGTATATTTCTGTACTGCAGTTTTTCTGTTTCTGTATTTACTGTTGTGCTGTAAGTATTTATTGCTGTAATTTATTTTCTGTTTCTACTGTTTTCTGTATTTATTATTTACTGTATTTTCGTTTTCTGTATTTTTGTTATTTTGTATTTAGTTTTCTGTTCCAGATTTATTTTTACTGTTTTACGTTACTGTATTTTCGTTTTCACTGTAGCAATTTCGTTTTTTACTGTCTTAATTTAGTTTTACTGTTTAAATTTTATTTAAAACGTTTTTTTAATTTATTCACAACCAAACCATCATAACCCCCCCCACTACGTGTTGACAAGAAACTGAACCACATTTGGTCCCTGAGAGACGACCTAGGAGTCACCTCCTAGCACTGTACTGCATTTTAATTGCACATCAAATTTGATCGGTCGCGACAGCTGTATCACCCTTACGGCCTTCCTACTCAAAGCATCAGCCACCACATTAGCTTTTCCAGGATGATACAACAGTTCGAATTCATAATCCTTCAAGAATTCAAGCCACCTCCTTTGCCTCATATTCAATTCCTTTTGATCAAAGAGGTACTTGAGACTCTTGTGATCACTAAACACTTGAAACGTTGCACCATACAGATAATGCCTCCAGATTTTTAATGCAAACACGACTGCTGCTAGCTCCAAGTCGTGTGTGGGGTAATTCTTCTCATGAATTTTCAGCTGCCTGGAAGCATAAGCCACTGCCCTCCTTTCCTGCATCAGTACACAGCCCAAACCTTGATATGATGCATCACAATACACTTCAAAAGGTTTGGCTGTATCTGGAATGACCAACACAGGAGCGCTTGTTAATTTCTTCTTCAATTCCTGGAAGCTCTCCTCACATTTATCTGTCCAAGCAAACGGCTGGTCCTTCCTGGTGAGGTAAGTCAGAGGGGCTACTATCTTAGAAAATCCCTCAATGAACCGCCTATAGTAGCCAGCGAGTCCCACAAAGCTTCTAACCTCTGTGACCGAACGTGGACTCTCCCAATCCAGCATTGCCTTCACCTTGGCTGGATCCACTGCAATACCACCAGCAGAAACAACGTGCCCCAAGAATTGGA
The DNA here is from genome assembly GCA_034642375.1 of Vigna nakashimae. NCBI lineage: Eukaryota > Viridiplantae > Streptophyta > Magnoliopsida > Fabales > Fabaceae > Vigna > Vigna nakashimae. The sequence continues at coordinate 27,214,117 of CM067764.1, forward strand.
TCTCCTTCATCCAAAATTCACACTTTGAACGTTTGGCATACAGCTCTTTCTCCCTCAACACGCTCAAGACAACTCTCAAATGGTCTTCATGCTCTTCAAAGCTCTTGGAATAGATGAGAATGTCATCAATAAACACCACAACAAATTTATCCAAGTACGGTCTAAAAATTCTGTTCATGTAATCCATGAAGATTGCAGGTGCGTTTGTCACTCCAAAGGGCATCACCACATACTCATAATGACCATATCTAGACCGGAATGCAGTCTTCTGAATATCCTCCTCTTTCACTCTAATTTGATGATAGCCCGAACGTAAGTCAATCTTAGAAAACACACACGCACCATGCAACTGATCTAGAAGATCGTCTATCCTTGGCAGTGGATACTTGTTCTTGATGGTCAGCTTATTAAGTTGCCTATAATCAATGCATAGCCGTGAGCTGCCATCCTTCTTCTTAACCAACAACACAGGTGCTCCCCATGGTGAAGCACTTGGACGGATGAACCTCTTGTCCATCAATTCTTCAATCTGCTTCTTGAGTTCGGCCAACTCAGCTGGTGCCATTCTATATGGTTGAACCGAGATGGGTGCAGCAGTGGTTACCAAATCAATTGTGAATTCTACCTCACGGATGGGAGGTAGACCAGGTACTTCATCCGGAAAAACATCTGGAAATTCATCCACTACTGTTCGTCCTCCACTGTTATCAACATTGGATGAACGCTCTATCTCCTTGCCTTCATACGTCATGATAAGGAAACAGCTTGCTCCCTCCATGATGTCCTCCCTAAACTGCCCAATAGTGATTGACAGTTCTTCCTCTTCTTCATCTGGAAAGACTAACTCCTTCTTCCCACAATCAATGAGGATCCGATTGGTAGCCAACCAATCCATCCCCAAAATTACTTCTAAATCTTGCAGGGGTAAGCAAATGAGATTGACCTTATATCTACGCCCCTCAACTTCTATAGGACATCTTACACAAACGTTAGATGTCTTGATCCCACCAGCCGCTGGGGTTGACACCACCAAGTCGAACTGTAATTCACTCTCCACTAATCCCAACTTCTCAACGCACGCCTTCGAGATGAAGGAATGAGTTGCCCCCGAATCATACAATACACAGCAAGGTTTCCCAAACAATAAGCAAGTGCTGGTGATGAGTGTACCTGAACGAGCAGCCTCAGCACCAGTAATTGCATAAACTCTTCCTTTGGCTTGTGCACGTCCACCTCTCCCTTGTTGAGATCTTCCAGCATTGGGCGGTCTCATTACCGCACGGCCTCCCATATTACACTCCTGATCCGAGTGTCCGTTCCTCCCACATTTGTTGCAATGTTTTCCTCCAGTAAGTTGAGGACAAGCCCATCTCAAATGTGGTCCTCCACACTGATAGCACGTCAAACTCCTTGGCTGTCCAGTTTGGCCAACAGTGACCAAAGCCTGTGATCCACCAGATGATTGAGTTGGACGAACGTATGGGGACCTTCTTACGTTCGTATTGTTTCTGGATGCAACCTGCCCCCTGTTCAATTGCTGCTTCTTCTGTTGCTCGGCCTCAGCAACATTCTTCTCCAGTACTTTTGCTCTTTCAACCATGGCAGGGAAGGATCTAATGCACAAGCAGGATATTAACACTTTCAGATCACTCCTCAGCCCATTCTCAAACTTCCTGCATTGCCATTCTTCACTGGTTGCCATGGTATTAAAACGGACCAGATGTTTAAATTTGTTGGTGTATTCCGAGACGGACATACCACCTTGCACCAGTTGAAGGAACTCCACTTCCTTAGCAAAACGTACACTGTCTGGGAAATACTCTTCATAGAATTTTGCTCTAAAAACCTCCCAATTAATTGGATTCTGCGCGTCTGTCAGGATGGCTTTCATGCTCGTCCACCAGTGGCTAGCTTCACCAGTCAATAAATATTCTGTAAATGCCAAACGGTTTTCATTTGGACATCTTTTGGCATCATAGATCCGCTCCATATCTCTAAGCCACTGATCCGCTTCATCAGGAAGTCCTTTTCCATTGAATTTGGCAGGATGGTGTTGTAGGAAACTCTCCAAACTCCATTCTGTATGAGGTGCAGCGTTAGAAGAAGAGGCTTCAGGAGTACCTCTGGTAATAGCAAGGATATTCATCAGTTGCCTTTGCGTGTTCTCAGCAGTCACACGAGAGGCTTCCAAGCCCTGCATGGCTTCTTGGTTTTGACGCATTAAAACAGTGTTCTGCTCCATTAACGTGGTATTTTGTTGCTGTAATCTCTCAATTACAGTCTCCAACAGCCTAGCGTTGTTGGAAGTGTCAGGCTCATTCGGTTGTGGAGGAGGAGGCAATCTAGGTGCCATTTGTTCTCTGGATGCAGAGAAAAAAGAAACAATCGTTAATTATGTCCAAGAGTTAAAACAATAATAACTCATTAAACATACAATAAGCACACAGCAAAAACACAGTGCACTCATAACCCTACAGTGTCCTTTAATTAGAACAAAACTGCTCTGATACCAATAAATGTAACATCCCAATAAATAGTAATTACCATTAATCAGAACTAATCACATTTACAAAAAATACAGTGCAGTCTTAATATTTACAACAGCTGCTCAAAATAAAAACCGAACGTACAGTAAATACAGCGTTCAGAATCTATCAAAAATACAAAACAGTTCTGAATGAACAATTCTGCAAAACTGAATACAGAATTTCCAAAATACAGAACTGAAAATCTAACAGCTACTACGGAACTAGCCCCTACTGCTCAGCTTTAACTTCAACTTCTACCAAGTTGGCATCCTCCAAATTTTCTTCTTCCAACATTGTTTCAAGGGGTGCCTCACCATCTGCTCACATCCACAACGGATGATCATTGCATTGACAAGACGGACATACAGAAACAGTAGACAACACAAGGAAAATGCAAGGGTAAGCTTAGGTAATTTAATTTATACAATCAACATATTTAACATAGTAAATCAATCACACATTTCATACAACAATAGAGATATTTCCACGCATACAGTAACTTATCCAAATTCTCATAATTAAAGACTGTCCGGACTGTATGATCCATGTATCTACAGGCGTTCCTGCACCCGGGTGATGTAGTAACTGGGATACCCTCAACAGCTGCCACCCGAGGTTAACCCTTATCAGCCCAAAGTACTATGTAGGACTAGGGCCTCCTGCCATTCCCACGCATGAACTACTCTCCTCTACATGAGGATGAGCAATCACGGAATATCAGGATGAACAGCCATCAGTAGCTTATCCATGGTCATACTACACTACTTCTCATATTCACATCATGGAGACGTTCCTCCTTGGAACGCTCATTCACAATCCAATCCATTAATATTCATTCCAAATACCATTCGCACATATTCACCATTCATCTTATTCAAATTTTCATTCTGTGTTCACTTTCTTTATTTTAAAGAACGTTCATCACTCAATAGATAGGGACGAACATATTACCGTACTCAAACGTCCACGTTTCTGAACAAAAGAAACGAACCATTTATCCACTTGATACTTGATGACACTTAATAATTTGAAGGGTTTGATCTTAGAATTTATGGGTAATACTTAGAAAAATTTTAAGTATAACAACTCCAGGTGGAATCCAAGGGATAAAGCCAGTAAGAAAGTATTTAGATAAACAACCAAATATGATTGAATTCAGAAAGCAACACTGCCAGTCAAAGACCGAACGTTAATTAATAATTTGGACGAACGCCATATACGTTCGCTCACGAAGCAATGAAAGACGAGCGTTCAATTATAAAAGCGAACACTGCTCAGGACGAACGCCAGGTCAATGACCGAGCACTAAATAGAACGAACGCGCATTTGAACAAACGTTCGGTATCAGACCAAACGCTAACTAGGACGAACGCTCAATCTAAGATCGAGAGTTCAGTTGGACGAACGCTCAGTATAATACTAAGCGCCACTTATGACGAACGCTGGTAAACAAAACCGAACGTCCTAACTATACTTCACTTTATTTTCAATGGTTGGACACGCTAGGCTAAGCCGAACGCTCACGCCTAACTCTTGACACCAATAACGCTCGTTCTTAATCAGAGTCCTTTCCAAATGAAAGAATCCTCATTCTAAGTGATTTTTCCAGGGAAACCGAGCGGTATAAGACCGTTCGATAACGAGCGTACATGATCAATCAGAGAAGATCAGAATTTCCAGATTTTTCATTCACATTAACTTCACAGTTTTCATACGATCCATAACTTAGAATTTATCTCCAACATAAATCTCATTTATAGAATTCATATTATCATCTCATCAATACAGAATTGTCCAGTTCGAACATATCATCATCAACATACAGTTCAAATCATTTTCATTCCAAACCATACAGAAATTCAATCATATTCCAAATCATACATCTCATTCTCTGCATAAAATTCAACAATATTCATCATCTCATCAATCCGAATTAACCATTTTCAAGTGCAGACATATCAGCAACAACATACAGTTTCAAACATTATCACTCATATACAACCAGTGCAACAGGCTCTTTCATACATACTCAAACATCAAATATTTCATGCATTTCAGACATCCAGTACACTTCATTACTGTCATGAACATCAAACCAGTATTAAATTAAATTACTAAAGCTTCCCTTACCTGGTATAGCAGTGCACTTCCAATTGCTTAGGTTTTCTCTCGTGTTCTCACGGCTTTCTATCCAGAATTTCACTCAACAACTTCCAATTAATCTAATACACCCAAAATCATAACCAGATCAGACTTCTAACTCATGCATGCAACCAGAATTTTGGTTCGCATGAACTAAATGGACGAAAGTGCAGAGACGAGAACTTACCAGTTCAGTTCTCAGTTTTGTTCGAATCAGAATGATGCTCACAGTGCAGGGAAGGTTTCTACGGTGTCTGAAATTAGATCAGAGGGATTGATAGTGAGGTATTTTAGAGAGAAGATGGAAACGGCTTAGAGAGAGTGCAGAGAATTTGAAATTAGGATTGCAGAGAAGAAGATGAAACATGCAGGAGGAAGAGGGAGAGTTTTTCAGAATTATTTTTCTCTTTCCATGCAGAATGAACTCCCCATCCTCCACACGCCACTTGTTTCCCACTAACATTCTCAGAATGCTCCAACCGTGACACATGGCAGGCGCATGCAGAGTGGAAGTGAGTGGATTTTGACGTGGCCAGGTGCATTAAAATGTGATCAGAGTGTGGGATTTAGGGTGTTAATTATTCAGGTTCTCACATTCGTGTCAACACTCAATTTCGTCCGGGTTGATTAATAAATTTATTTTCATCATTAAAAAAAAAAAAGAAGAGAAAGAAAAAACGTTCGGCCTTTTCTGATGGCTATACGACCGTTCGTCGTCAGCATATACCGTTCGGCCATCACTAACCACAAGCGTTCCACCTTTCAACCTCCCGTCCTCAAGTGTTTCGGCCATTCGATCTCAGCGACGTTCGGCAATCTTCACCATCTAGCGTTCCACCTTTCGACCGTTCGTCCTCTATGACCAACCGTTCGTTATTGACCAGTATCTTTACCGTTCGGTTAGGTGTTAATTTGGTAACATTCGTTCGATATTTCAATTGATACCCTACGTTTAGGTGCGAGTTTAATACCGTTCGTTTAAGCGTTAAATTAGTATCGATCGGTCAGAAGTTAATTTAGTACCGTTCGGTCATGCTTTGAAATGATCGTCCAGAACGCTAGGTGTTCGGCAAGGTGCTCTAGGTGTTCGATCAAGATTCAAAACGTTCGTCCTAGTGGTGTCAGGTTTAATAGTGATCGATCTCAGTGTTCTATAGCGTTCATATAAGTAACGTTCGGTCATATTATCTAAACGGTCGTTCTAGTACTCGTCGTAGTCAGCATTCGGTAGCAGGCTCCCGTATTGCCCGAGCGTCCAAAAGGTAGTGGTGGCTGTGTTTTTAAATGGTTAGAGCGTTCGGTCATGTAATGTGAACGGTCGTTCGTTTTATAGCGTTTCCCGTATTGACCGAGCGTCCAAAAGGTAGTGGTGGCTGTGTTTTTTAAATGGTCTGAGCATTACACCAAGGATTCCCACCTTCAACTGCCGAAAATGTCCACCATTAACCATCCTCCAATCAAAAGCCACTCACAGTATGGGTTTCTGCAGAAGAGGGGAATCATTTTTCTGACACATTCACTTTTTGGGTTGTCTTCCACGGGTGCCCATCTGGAGCGGCTGCCCATCTTTGCAACTCTGTAAAGTTGCCTTTTACACCATTTTTGTAATGGGGGGATTCTGATGGCCAGGGGGTGAACAGGAGGGAACCCATTATCTTGGGCCCTTCCTTCTTCATTCTGACCTACACCATCATTTGGAGGGAACTGACTGGTACGACTGTCGCGGTCATACAAATTTAATGTGCATAGAAAGAATGCAGTATAGCTAGGATGTGACTCCTAGGTCGTCTCACAAGGACCAAATGTGGTTCAGTTTTGGATCAAACACGAAGGAAGGGGGGTGTTTTGAAAGTTTTTGGTTGCAATGATTGTGATGAAAAGTAAACACGATTGAATTAAAAACGTTGAAATAAATTTTAACGACAGTAAAAACCCAATGGTAAAAGACATCAAAATAAAATAAACGTGGGAACATTAAACATGAACAAAACGTAAAACATTAAACGTGAAAGTAAATACACCAATAAAAATAAACCGTAAAACAGTAAAAACAAATTTAAAACTATAAAACGAATTTAAAACAGTAAAAACGGAATTGGTACAGTAAAAACTAAAATACAGTAACACAAAACAGTAAAAATAATTCTGGAACAGTAAAATCGAAAATACAGAAAACAGTAAAAACAGAAAACAGTAAAACATTTAATACAACAAAAATTAAATTACATGCAGTAAACAGAAAATAGTAAAAACAGCACTTACAGAATTTGAAAATTAGTAAATCAGTAACAGCAAAATACAGAAAACTAAAATACAGAAAACAGTAAAAACAGTAAATTTTAGAAAATAAAATTACAACAGTAATTAATAATAGCAAAACAATAAATACAGAATTACAGAATCCAAATAACAATAATACAGAAACAGTAAAAACGGAATACAAATACAGTAAAACAGTAAAATATGAAAAACAGTAAATTGTAAAATATGAAAACAGAAACAGAATTACTTCACAAAATATAGAAAACCAAATTACAGTAAATAATTCAAAGTGAAATAATTTACATCAGAATAAAAACAACAGCCAAAAAAAATAAACAGTAGAAAAACTGAGTACATAAATTAAATTACAGTAAAATTTAAATTACAACAGTAACAGAAATTAAATTTCAGAAGCAAAATAAAAACAATAACAGACTTGGAAGTTCAGAAAATTACATCAAACTGAAATTTGAATTGAAATTGATTACAGCAAATAAAAATTGAAATTAGAACCTATGGTGCTTTTATCTGTAAAACCTGATGTTGTAGTGCTGTGCTCGTTCCTCTGGATCAGCCTTTGTCCGTTCCAGCCCCTCTCTGTCCATTGTCCAGCTGCTGCTGGACTTATTCCCTCCTTGCAGCCCCCTCACGGCATCCTACTCTCCACCAAATTTACTCCTTTTATTTTTCAGCTGTAAGAGCCGTGTGTATGCCACTTTCCTTAGTGCATCTAGTAAGTGTGTGTGGGTGCCCCCAGCACTGGATGGAAATTGTGCTCCTATGAATGAATGCTTCTCCTACTAGCCAAAAAATAATAATAGAAATTGTACACACCCTTCAACTACTTCCTCATTCTTCTGCAAAACAAATGGAGAGGTCCCACCATTTTAACTTCCCATTAACTCCCACTTAACCACTTCTTCATTATCAAGTGGTGCAGTGCTTTCTACGTTCAGCTTCAATTAAAATGAAAGACTAAAGCACTCAAAATTAAGCATCTCAAATCATCTCATGCCAACAAGGAAGCAATGGGCCCTCCATTCTTTGCTGATCCGTGTGCTGTGTGTTCCTTCCTAAAAGTCAAGCCAGCAGCTGCAGCGTGTTACTCTGCATGGAAATCCAGCTGCACTTCCTTGCTGCCATCGTCAAAGTGTTGCACCGTTTGTGTTCCAGTTATAAGAAAAAATCATGAAAACCAATCACCTTGAGAGCTGCTTCCTAGAGTGCGTGTGGCACAGCTCCACTTCTCCCCATCATGTGTTGGTTGCTTGTGCTTGCTGCTGTCTATCACGTGCACACCACTCATTCTTGGACACCACCCTTTGGCTGGAGCTGGACTGAACCGTGAGTGCTGCACCGTGAAGAAGTGCTACTGCTGGACTGTATGGACTCCCTCCATTGCTGGACGTGTAGGTTTTTCTGCTGCTCCAAGGTTGAAGCCGTGATGAACGTCCAAGCTCCTGGACTAGACGGTGGCAGCTGCTGGACTGGAGTTGGATGGTGATGTGCGTGATGCTTCTTCCAGCCCCCCATTGTGAGCTGGTCATGATACTGTAAACGTGTTGGCTGCTGCACCTCCATCTTCATCATCTTTTCTCTACTGCTGGACATGTGCAGTGCTGGACTTGAATCAGCTGCTGCCATGTAAAAGACTTGCTGTTTCTTCCATGCTGGACCAGCTGGCTCTTCCCAACGTTGCTTCGCTCAAGGTGGCTGCTCCAATCACGTTTCAACTCTTCTGCTGCTGAACGTGAAATTGCTGCCCCTTTCACGTGTGCACCTCCAATACTTGCAGATTTCCTTTCAGCATTTCTGGATGTCACCCTTTTTTCAATAATGAAGCACCCCTTTCAAAGAGTAAAATGACCATAATGTAGACATTTCTTTAATGAAGAGTCTTTAATTAATTAGCCGCCTTCCAAATGTCAAGAATTATTATCCAATAATTCCTTACAATTAATAATGCAAATAATTAGCCTCAAATAATTCAAATTAATTAAAATAAGAATTTTTGGACAAATTAAGCACAATTAGGAAAAATAAGATAATGTTGAACATTAAAGTACAATTCCTTGATTAATTATAGCACAATACTAAGTGAAGTGTAGAAAATATCTACTCATCACTGACGGACGACACCTAACATCTCATCTTCTTCGATCATCTCCAACACCCGTAAACTCTCTTCCACGGTAGCCATACCAACCCCAACCTTTGACTCCTCTCACCCGTAACCATCTCAACTCAACGGATTATCTAGCATACGCTTCTCCGACTTTTCCCAATTTTCACGAACACTGGGAAAAGGAGAGACTCAGCCAAAGAAAAAGAGAGAAGAGGACACCTTACTGAAAAAAGAGGAGTCAGCCACAAGAGAGAGGATCCATTGGCTAAAAAAAAAGGGAACAAGAGACATGAATCCAAGAACTGGGGGAGGAGCACCTTATTGAAAAAAGGAAAGCCAGCCACGAGGAAGAAGAAGACATCGGACGCACGGGACCAGCAAAGAGTGAACCAAGCTTCAAGAGGTAAGTAATGCTGTTTCTGCGGAATCGGACCGGGGAAGATTCCTTCCGCCTTCGTCCTGAAACACTCCTCCTCCTGCGTTCTGTGCTCCTTCCCTCGGTCCTGAAACACTCCTCCTCCTGCACTCGGTGCTCCTTCTCTCGCCTCCTCCGCGCTCGGTATCCTTCTCTCCACTTCTTCGCGGTCGGTATCAGTGTGAAGGGGGGGTGGACCTGCAATAAACACTCCGACGATCTAGTCAGAATGGATTCTTATCAGTGTATCATTATACAAGAATAGATGCTATACCTTCTCCTTTCACCCCTTATTTATATGTTTTTAAGAGAATATTCCTTTATGCCAAATCCACTGTGAAGGTAAATAATGGTTTTTAGTAGTAGCTGGCGCACTAAAGGTGGAGAGTCCCACCACTCACAGCTGTTACCCCTTTAGGTGAACGGGAGACCCCTCCACTTTCTCCTTCAATTATTTGCTAATTACACATTCATTGTGCATTTATACCTACTTAATTGTTTGTCGAATGTGGAAGACCGACCGCGGAGAGCTATGTCGAGACCGAACGCAGAAGACCGACCGCGGAAGCTATCGAGACCGACCGCGAAAGCTTGTCGAGACCGACCGCAGAAGACCGACCACGGAAGCTTGTCGAGACCGATCAGCGGATTCCTTGGTAGTAACATAAGCCCCCCCAAGCCCTAGCAAAATTATGATATTGCGTTGGGTTTGTAATGTTATATCAATCGGTAGTAGATTTTACCTGAGTTTATTCACGCTAGCATGCGTTCTTTATCACCCGAGCGGGTTTTGTGCTAATAGTTCCCCGGTGAGAGTTCATAAAAGAGCTTGCTTGAGCTTGCTTTGCCGCATGATTTAGGTCTCAGGAGCTCTCTAGAAGCGTGCCCTAAGACCAAGGTGAGAGCTCACGAAGAGACTGCCTCACCCGCTCGGTTTAGGTCTTAGAAGCTCTCGAGGAGCGTGCTCTAAGACCAAGGTGAGAGCTCACGAAGAGACTGCCTCACCCGCTCGGTTTAGGTCTTAGAAGCTCTCGAGGAGCGTGCTCTAAGACCAAGGTGAGAGCTCATGAAGAGACTGCCTCACCTGCTCGGTGTGAGAGCTCACGAAGAGACTGCCTCACCCGCTCGGTTTAGGTCTTAGGAGCTCTCTAGAAGCGTGCCCTAAGACCAAGGTGAGAGCTCACGAAGAGACTGCCTCACCCGCTCGGTGTGAAAGCTCACGAAGAGACTGCCTCACCCGCTCGGTTGCTCAAGGTGTGCCAAGTAGTTTGTATATAGAGTCCTGTTATCTGCACCGAAGAAAAAAGAACATACAAATTTCGAACGGTCAGACCGAGACACGAGATTTACTTCTCGGTTCTGGCGATCATTACAAAGTGAGCTCGGTAGCAAACTCCATATGAGTTCGGCCTATCACCCTCAGACGGACGGTCAGTCCGAGAGGACCATCCAGACGCTTGAAGACTTATTGAGGACGTGTGTTCTAGATCACATGGGCGTTTGGGATGAAGTCTTACCTTTGGTAGAGTTCACCTACAACAATAGTTTCCAAGCCAGCATAGGAATGGCTCCCTTTGAAGCTCTGTACGGTAGGAAATGCCAAACGCCATTGTGTTGGTTTCAGGAAGGGGAAAAAGTGTTAACAGGACCAGAGCTCATTCAGCAGACGACTAAGAAGGTGAAGTTGATTCAAGAAAGGCTAAAGACGTCCAGGAGTCGACAGAAATCCTACGCTGACAAGAGGAGAAGACCCTTGGAGTTCGATGCAGGAGATCATGTTTTCCTTAGACTGCATCCGACCACGGGAGTTGGGAGAGCCATTCGACCCAAGAAGTTGTCTCCCAAATTCATCGGACCTTATCAGATCTTGAGGAAGATCGCGCTAGTTGCGTACGAGTTATCTTTGCCGCCTCAGTTATCAAACTTGCATCCAGTCTTCCACGTTTCTCAACTTCGGAAGTACGTATCCGACCCTTCTCACATATTAGAGTTAGAAGATATTCGTCTTCGTCAAGATCGTACATTGGAGATGCAGCCGGTACGCATTGAAGATAGCAACACCAAATACTACAAGAGGAAAGCAGTCAGATTGGTGAAGGTCGTCTGGGATGAAAAGACGGGCGACTCTACATGGGAAGTGGAAGATGCCATGAAGGATTTGTATCCCCATCTGTTTGAGAGTACGTTTTAATTTTCGAGGACGAAAATTTTTGTGTTGGGGAGAATGTAAGGAATCGTAATTAAAAAAAAAAAAAAAAAAAGACACACAAAACAAAAGAGAATGGGGAGGAAGGAACGTGCGCTGCCACAAAGGGACAGCGAACGTTGCTTCCCCCTTTGAAAACAAAACCAAAAGCAAACAAGAAAAGGAAAGAGAAGAAGAGGGGAAGAGGGAAGAGTTTGGGAAGTTAAAAAGGGAAGCTATGGGTCTGCTGGGAGGGGAAAGGATTGCTGCCAAATTTTTGTGAGAGAGGAGAAGTTCTTGCTGCAAGTTCTGGGAAAGAGGAGAAGTGGAGAACTTTTGAAGTTTTGGAGGAGATAAACTCAAAGAATTTACAAAGGAAGTCTTCAAGAAGTAAGGAGTGCTAGAATTTTCGTTTTGATTAGTTAATCTCACTGTTTTTTTTAGAAATCCAAAAGCTTTAAAGTTAAAAATGGAGGTTTTTCTGGTTTTCTGGAAAACCTGTGATTCTGCAGAATCTGCAGAATCGCGTTCGTCCAATTTGGTTTCAAATTGGACGTTCGTCCAAATTGAGACGAATTGAACGTTCGTCCACTTTGATTTGAACGTTCGTTTTCTTTAGCTGACGAGCGTTCGCTCATGCGTTGCTCATGCATTCGTCCCGTAGCGTTCGTTCTCCTTTGAGCGCTCGTCCAAACGAGTGTTGTTTTCGATTCTCAGCGTTTGGCCTTTTTGTAAAAATGACGTTCGTTCTTAAATATTCTGAACGTTCGTCCTAACAGTATATGACCAAATATAGGTGGATTAACGAGCGTTGGTGATAAGGATTTGAGTAGAGAGCGTCTGTGTGCGCCTGTGAACGTTCGTTCATTTCCGGGTAAGGGAAGCTTATTTAATTTAACTGGTTTGTTGTATGTGTATGAACGTTCGCATGAATATATTGTATGAAGTTTGATGAAATTAAATGATATGTACGTTCGTTATTTAAATGCATGATGGATGTGAGAACCTGAATAATTAACGCACTAATCCATTCTCTGAGCACACTATTAATGCACTGTGCCACGTCAAAATCCACTCACTTCCACTTTGCATGCGCCTGCCATGTGTCACGGTTGGAGCATTCTGAGAATGCTAGTGGGAAACAAGTGGCGTGTGGAGAATGGGGAGTTCATTCTGCATGGGAAGAGAAAAATAATTCTGAAAAACTCTCCCTCTTCCTCCTGCATGTTTCATCTTCTTCTCTGCAAATCCTAATTTCAAATTCTCTGCACTCTCTCCAAACCGTTTCCATCTTCTCTCTGAGATAACTCATCATCATCTCCTCCAATCCTATTTCAGATACCGTAGACACCTTCACTGCACCGTGAGCGTTATTCTAAACCGAACAAAACTGAGAACTGAACTGGTAAGTTCTCGTCTCTGCACCTTTGTCCATTTTGTTCATGCGAACCAAAGTTCTGGTTGCATGCAGGGGTTAGAAGTCTGATCTGTTTATGATTTTTGGTGTATTAGATTAAGTGGAAGTAGTTGAGTGAAATTCTGGATAGAAAGCCGTGAGAGCACGAGTGAAAACCTAGCAGTTGGAAGTGCACTACTGAACCAGGTAAGGGAAGCTTTAGTAATTTAATTTAATACTGGTTTGATGTTCATGACAGTAATGAAGTGTACTGGATGTCTGAAATACATGAAATATTTGATGTTTGATTATGTATGAAAGAGCTTGTTGCACTGGTTGTATATGAATGGTAGTGTTTGAAACTGTATGTTGATGCTGGTATGTCTGCACTTGGAAATGGATAATTCTGGTTGATGAGATGATGAATATTGTTGAATTTTATGCAGAAAGTGTGATGTATGATTTGTAATATGATTGAACTTCTGTATGATTTGGAATGATATGTTTGGAACTGGAAAATTCAGTATTTATGATGGAATAATATGAATTCTGTAATGTATGAAATTTATGATGGAAATGAACTTTAAAGTTATGAATCATATGAAAATCTGTGAAGTTATCGAGTTGGAAAATCTGGAAATTTTTATCTTCTCTGATCGATCATGTACGCTCGTCATCGAACGGTCTTATACCGTTCGGTTTCCCTGGAAAAAATTACTTAGAATGAGGATTCTTTCATTTGGAAAGGACTCTGATTAAGAACGAGCGTTATTGGTGTCAAGAGTTAGGCGGGAGCGTTCGGCTTAGCCTAGCGTGTCCAACCATTGAAAATAAAGTGAAGTATAGTTAGGACGTTCGGTTTTGTTTACCAGCGTTCGTCATAAGTGGCGCTTAGTATTATACTGAGCGTTCGTCCAAATGAACTCTCGATCTTAGATTGAGCGTTCGTCCTAGTTAGCGTTTGGTCTGATACCGAACGTTCGTTCAAATGCGTGTTCGTTCTATTTAGTGCTCGGTCATTGACCTGGCGTTCGTCTTGAGCAGTGTTCGTTTTTATAATTGAACGCTCGTCTTTCATTGCTTCGTGAGCGAACGTATATGGCGTTCGTCCAAATTATTAATTAACGTCCGGTCTTTGACTGGCAGTGTTGCTTTCTGAATTCAATCATATTTGGTTGGTTATCTAAATACTTTCTTACTGGCTTTATTCCTTGGATTCCACCTGGAGTTGTTATACTTAAAATTTTTCTAAGTATTACCCATAATTTCTGAGATCAAACCCTTCAAATTTTTAAGTGTCATCAGGTATCAAGTGGATAAATGGTTCGTTTCTTTTGTTCAGAAACGTGGACGTTTGAGTACTGTAATATGTTCGTCCCTATCTATTGAGTGATGAACGTTCTTTAAAATAAAGAAAGTGAACACAGAATGAACATTTGAATAAGATGAATGGTGAATACGTGCGAATGGTATTTGGAATGAATATTATTGGATTGGTTTGTGAATGAGCGTTCCAAGGAGGAACGTCTCCATGATGTGAATATGAGAAGTTGTGTAGTATGACCATGGTAAAGCTGCTGATGGCTGTTCATCCTGATATTCTGTGAGTGCTCATCCTCATGTAGAGGGGAGTAGGTCATGCGTGGGAATGGCAGGAGGCCCTAGTCCTACTGAGTACTTTGGACTGATAGGGTTAACCTCGGGTGGTAGCTGTTGAGTGTATCCCAGTTACCACACCACCCGGGTGCAAGGACGCCTGTAGATACATGGCTTCATACAGTCCGGACAGTCGTCAATTATGAGAGTTTGGATGATTGATTTTATACTTGTATGTACTGTTGTATGAGTTGTATGATTTATTTCATGTGTTAAAGTTTATGTTGTTGGTATGAATTAAATTACCTAAGCTTACCCTTGCAATTTCCTTGTGTTGTCTACTGTTTCTGTATGTCCGTCTTGTCAATGCAATGATCATCCGCTGTGGATGTGAGCAGATGGTGAGGCACCCCTTGAAACAATGCTGGAAGAAGAAAATTTGGAGGATGCCAACTTGGTAGAAGTTGAAGTTAAAGCTGAGCAGTAGAGGCTCGTCCGTAATAGATGTTAGATTTTCTGTACTGTATTTTGGAAGTTCTGTATATAGTTTTGCAGAATAGTTCATTCTGAACTGGTTTTGTTTTTAGATGAATTCTGAACACTGTAAATCTGCTGTACGTTCGGTTTTTATTTTGAGCAGCTGTTGTAAATATTAAGACTGAACTGTATTTTCTGTAAATGTGATTAGTTCTGATTAATGGTAATTACTATTTATTGGGATGTTACATTTATTGGTATCAGAGCAGTTTTGTTCTTTTAAGGACAAATAGGGTTATGAGTGCACTATGTTTTCGTTGTGTGCTTGTATTGTGTTTAATGAGTTATGGAATTACTTAACTCTCGAACATAACTGACGTGCGTTTTCTCTGAACCAGAAAACGAATGGCGCCTAGACTTCCTCCCCCACCTCAGCCAAACGAGGCTGACCCTTCTAATAATACCAGAATGTTGGAGACAGTCATTGACAGGCTTCAACAACAAAACACGACTTTAATAGAGCAGAATGCCGCTTTAATGAGGCAAAACCAGGAAGCCATGCAAAGCTTGGAGGCTTCGCGTGTGAACTCTGAAGCAACGCAGAGGCAATTGATGGATATTTTGGCAGCTACCAGAGGCACACCAGGAGCCTCTTCTTCTAATGCTACGCACCACGCAGAATGGAGTTTGGAGAGCTTCTTGCAACACCATCCTGCCAAGTTCAATGGGAAAGGGCTGCCGGATGAAGCGGATCAATGGTTGAGGGATATGGAAAGGATTTATGATGCCAAGAGGTGTCCAAATGAAAATCGTCTGGCGTTCACAGAGTACTTGTTGACGGGTGAAGCTAGTCACTGGTGGACGAGCATGAAAGCCATCTTAACGGACGCGCAAAATCCCATCAATTGGGAGGTTTTCAGAGCGAAATTTTATGAAGAATACTTTCCGGACAGTGTGCATTTTGCCAAAGAGGTGGAATTCCTTCAATTGGTGCAAGGTAGTATGTCCGTCTCGGAATACACCAACAAATTCAAGCACCTGGTCCGTTTTAATACCATGGCGACAAGTGAAGAATGGCAATGCAGGAAGTTTGAGAACGGGCTGAGGAGTGACTTGAAAGTGCTAATATCTTGCTTGTGCATTAGGTCGTTCCCTGCTATGGTTGAAAGAGCAAAGGTACTGGAGAAAAACGTTGCTGAGGCCGAACAACATAAGAAACAACAAGTGAGTAGGGGTCCGGTTTTATCCAGAGGTGCACCGAATGTGAGAAAGTCCCCATACACTCGTCCAACTCAATCCTCTGGCGGATCACAAGCTTTGGTCACTGTTGGCCAATCTGGACAGCCGAGAAGCTTAACCTGTTTTCAGTGTGGAGGACCACACTATCGGTGGGCTTGTCCACAATTGGCAGGAGGAAAATATTGTACTCGTTGCAGGCAGAATGGACACTTGGAGAACGAGTGCAATATGGGAGGACGTGCGGCAATGAGGCCGCCGAACGCTGGAAGGGCTCAACAAGGGAGAGGTGGACGTGCACAAGCAACAGGAAGAGTGTATGCTATCACTGGTGCTGAAGCTGCTCGTTCAGGTACACTCATCACCAGCACTTGCTTATTGTTTGGAAAGCCGTGTGGTGTGTTATATGATTCGGGGGCAACTCATTCCTTCATCTCGAAGGCGTGCGTTGAGAAGCTGGGGCTAGTGGAGAGTGAATTACAGTTTAACTTGGTGGTGTCAACCCCAGCAGCTGGTGGGATTAAGACATCTACAGTTTGTGTAAGATGTCCTATAGAAGTGGAGGGGCGTAGGTATAAGGTCAATCTCATTTGCTTACCCCTTCAAGACTTAGAAGTAATTTTGGGGATGGATTGGTTGGCTACCAATCTGATCCTCATTGATTGTGGGAAGAAGGAGTTAGTCTTTCCAGATGAAGAAGAGGAAGAATTGTCAATCACTCTCGGTCAGCTGAAGGAGGACATCATGGAAGGAGCAAGCTGCTTCCTTATCATGACGTATGAAGGCAACGAGAGAGAGAGTTCGTCCAATTTTGAGAGCAGTAGAGGATGAACGGTAGTGGATGAATTCCCGGACGTCTTTCCGGATGAAGTCCCTGGTCTACCTCCCATTCGTGAGGTTGAATTCATGATTGATCTTGTAACTACTGCTGCACCCATCTCGGTTCAACCTTACAGAATGGCACCCGCTGAATTGGTGGAGCTCAAGAAACAGATTGAAGAATTGATGGACAAGAGGTTCATCCGTCCAAGTGCTTCGCCATGGGGAGCGCCGATGTTGTTGGTTAAGAAGAAGGATGGCAGCTCTCGGTTATGTATAGATTATAGGCAACTTAATAAGCTGACCATCAAGAACAAGTATCCCCTTCCAAGGATTGATGACCTACTGGATCAGTTGCAAGGTGCGTGCGTGTTCTCAAAGATTGATTTACGTTCGGGCTACCACCAAATTAGAGTGAAGGAGGAAGATATTCATAAGACTGCATTTCGGTCTCGCTATGGTCATTATGAGTATGTGGTGATGCCCTTTGGAGTGACAAACGCACCTGCAATCTTCATGGATTACATGAATAGAATTTTTAGACCGTACCTGGACAAATTTGTAGTAGTATTTATTGATGACATCCTCATTTACTCCAAGAGCTTTGAAGAACATGAAGACCACTTAAGGATCGTCTTGGGCGTGTTAAGGGAGAAAGAATTGTATGCCAAACGTTCAAAGTGTGAATTTTGGATGAAGGAGATCCAATTCTTGGGGCACGTTGTTTCTGCTGGTGGTATTGCAGTGGATCCAGCCAAGGTGAAGGCAGTGCTGGATTGGGAGAGTCCACGTTCTGTCACTGAGGTTAGGAGCTTTGTGGGACTCGCGGGCTACTACAGGCGGTTTATTGAAGGATTTTCTAAGATAGTAGCCCCTCTGACTTACCTCACCAGGAAGGACCAGCTGTTTGCTTGGACAGATAAATGTGAGGAGAGCTTCCAGGAATTGAAGAAGAAATTAACAAGCGCTCCCGTGTTGGTCATTCCGGATACAGCCAAACCTTTTGAAGTGTATTGTGATGCATCATATCAAGGTTTGGGCTGTGTACTGATGCAGGAAAGGAGGGCAGTGGCTTATGCTTCCAGGCAGCTGAAAATTCATGAGAAGAATTACCCCACACACGACTTGGAGCTAGCAGCAGTCGTGTTTGCATTAAAAATCTGGAGGCATTATCTGTATGGTGCAACGTTTCAAGTGTTTAGTGATCACAAGAGTCTCAAGTACCTCTTTGATCAAAAGGAATTGAATATGAGGCAAAGGAGGTGGCTTGAATTCTTGAAGGATTATGAATTCAAACTGTTGTATCATCCTGGAAAAGCTAATGTGGTGGCTGATGCTTTGAGTAGGAAGGCCGTAAGGGTCTCTGCAATGATGGTGAAGGAGCTGAATTTGGTGGAGAGTTTTAGAGATCTAAGATTACAGTTTGATTTAGGAGCAAACGTTATAAGGTGCTGTAATCTTAGAATTTCCAGTGATGTGTTTGATCAAATTAGGAGGAAGCAACGTGAGGATGAAGAACTGGTGAAGATCTTGAGCGTGCTTGGCACAGATCAGGCCAAGGAGTTTAATACTGGTACGGACGGTATGTTACGTTACCTTAGTAGGACGTGCGTTCCAAATGATGGCGAGCTGAAACAGATTATTCTGGAGGAAGCGCATCGCAGCCGTCTTAGCATGCATCCTGGCAT
This sequence comes from Vigna nakashimae, assembly GCA_034642375.1. Taxonomy (NCBI): domain Eukaryota; kingdom Viridiplantae; phylum Streptophyta; class Magnoliopsida; order Fabales; family Fabaceae; genus Vigna; species Vigna nakashimae. Next base: position 27,232,986 of record CM067764.1, read on the forward strand.
GACTAAGATGTATCAAGACCTTCGTTTGTCATTCTGGTGGCCTGGAATGAAGAGTGACATTGCACGTTTTGTAGCGTCTTGTTTAACTTGTCAACGTGCTAAAGCTGAACACCAAAGACCAGGAGGATTGCTGCAGCCTTTGGAAATTCCAGAATGGAAGTGGGATAGCATCTCCATGGATTTCGTGACTCATCTACCACGTACAGTCCGAAACCATGATTCAATTTGGGTGATCGTGGACAGGTTGACTAAGAGCGCTCACTTCCTGGCCGTTAATTTGAAGATGTTCATGACCAGCTTGGCCAAGCTGTACGTCAAAGAGATTGTTCGGTTGCATGGAGTTCCCTCAAGCATTATATCAGATCGAGACACGAGATTCACATCTCGTTTTTGGCAGTCATTGCAAGGAGAATTGGGAAGCAAACTGCGAATGAGTTCTGCATATCACCCTCAGACGGATGGCCAATCTGAGCGAACCATCCAGACACTCGAAGACTTGTTGAGAACCTGTGTTATAGATCATATGGGAGTATGGGATGAAGTTCTACCACTTGTTGAATTCACGTATAATAACAGCTTTCAAGCAAGCATTGGAATGGCACCGTTTGAAGCTCTTTATGGAAGAAAGTGTAGAACTCCTTTGTGTTGGTTTCAAGAAGGCGAGACTGCATTAACCGGACCAGAATTAATCCAGCAAACAACAGAGAAAGTGAAACTGATCCAGGAGCGATTGAAGACGTCTCAAAGCAGGCAGAAATCATATGCTGATAAGAGAAGAAGACCCTTAGAGTTCGCTGCAGGAGATCATGTTTTTCTAAGGCTGAATCCAATCACTGGTGTGGGAAGAATTCTCCGTCCAAAGAAGCTATCACCCAAGTACGTTGGGCCTTATCAAATTCTGAAGAAGATTGGATCAGTGGCGTATGAGCTAGCTTTACCACCTGAACTGTCCAACCTTCATCCAGTTTTTCATGTTTCTCAACTCCGGAAGTATATAGCTGATCCATCACACGTACTGGAGTTAGAAGACATCCAACTTCGCCCAGACCGGACACTGGAAATGCAACCTGTTTGTGTGGAAGACAGCCGCACCAGACTCTACAAAGGAAAGGAGGTTCGTCTCGTAAAAGTGGTGTGGAATGCAAAGACTGGTGACTCAACATGGGAGGTTGAAGAGGCTGTGAGAGAATTATATCCGCACCTATTTCCTGGTAAGCTTTAGAATTTTCGAGGACGAAAATTTTTGAAGTTAGGGGGAATGTGAGAACCTGAATAATTAACGCACTAATCCATTCTCTGAGCACACTATTAATGCACCGTGCCACGTCAAAATCCACTCACTTCCACTTTGCATGCGCCTGCCATGTGTCACGGTTGGAGCATTCTGAGAATGCTAGTGGGAAACAAGTGGCGTGTGGAGAATGGGGAGTTCATTCTGCATGGGAAGAGAAAAATAATTCTGAAAAACTCTCCCTCTTCCTCCTGCATGTTTCATCTTCTTCTCTGCAAATCCTAATTTCAAATTCTCTGCACTCTCTCCAAACCGTTTCCATCTTCTCTCTGAGATAACTCATCATCATCTCCTCCAATCCTATTTCAGATACCGTAGACACCTTCACTGCACCGTGAGCGTTATTCTAAACCGAACAAAACTGAGAACTGAACTGGTAAGTTCTCGTCTCTGCACCTTTGTCCATTTTGTTCATGCGAACCAAAGTTCTGGTTGCATGCAGGGGTTAGAAGTCTGATCTGTTTATGATTTTTGGTGTATTAGATTAAGTGGAAGTAGTTGAGTGAAATTCTGGATAGAAAGCCGTGAGAGCACGAGTGAAAACCTAGCAGTTGGAAGTGCACTACTGAACCAGGTAAGGGAAGCTTTAGTAATTTAATTTAATACTGGTTTGATGTTCATGACAGTAATGAAGTGTACTGGATGTCTGAAATACATGAAATATTTGATGTTTGATTATGTATGAAAGAGCTTGTTGCACTGGTTGTATATGAATGGTAGTGTTTGAAACTGTATGTTGATGCTGGTATGTCTGCACTTGGAAATGGATAATTCTGGTTGATGAGATGATGAATATTGTTGAATTTTATGCAGAAAGTGTGATGTATGATTTGTAATATGATTGAACTTCTGTATGATTTGGAATGATATGTTTGGAACTGGAAAATTCAGTATTTATGATGGAATAATATGAATTCTGTAATGTATGAAATTTATGATGGAAATGAACTTTAAAGTTATGAATCATATGAAAATCTGTGAAGTTATCGAGTTGGAAAATCTGGAAATTTTTATCTTCTCTGATCGATCATGTACGCTCGTCATCGAACGGTCTTATACCGTTCGGTTTCCCTGGAAAAAATTACTTAGAATGAGGATTCTTTCATTTGGAAAGGACTCTGATTAAGAACGAGCGTTATTGGTGTCAAGAGTTAGGCGGGAGCGTTCGGCTTAGCCTAGCGTGTCCAACCATTGAAAATAAAGTGAAGTATAGTTAGGACGTTCGGTTTTGTTTACCAGCGTTCGTCATAAGTGGCGCTTAGTATTATACTGAGCGTTCGTCCAAATGAACTCTCGATCTTAGATTGAGCGTTCCTCCTAGTTAGCGTTTGGTCTGATACCGAACGTTCGTTCAAATGCGTGTTCGTTCTATTTAGTGCTCGGTCATTGACCTGGCGTTCGTCCTGAGCAGTGTTCGTTTTTATAATTGAACGCTCGTCTTTCATTGCTTCGTGAGCGAACGTATATGGCGTTCGTCCAAATTATTAATTAACGTCCGGTCTTTGACTGGCAGTGTTGCTTTCTGAATTCAATCATATTTGGTTGGTTATCTAAATACTTTCTTACTGGCTTTATTCCTTGGATTCCACCTGGAGTTGTTATACTTAAAATTTTTCTAAGTATTACCCATAATTTCTGAGATCAAACCCTTCAAATTTTTAAGTGTCATCAGGTATCAAGTGGATAAATGGTTCGTTTCTTTTGTTCAGAAACGTGGACGTTTGAGTACTGTAATATGTTCGTCCCTATCTATTGAGTGATGAACGTTCTTTAAAATAAAGAAAGTGAACACAGAATGAACATTTGAATAAGATGAATGGTGAATACGTGCGAATGGTATTTGGAATGAATATTATTGGATTGGTTTGTGAATGAGCGTTCCAAGGAGGAACGTCTCCATGATGTGAATATGAGAAGTTGTGTAGTATGACCATGGTAAAGCTGCTGATGGCTGTTCATCCTGATATTCCGTGAGTGCTCATCCTCATGTAGAGGGGAGTAGGTCATGCGTGGGAATGGCAGGAGGCCCTAATCCTACTGAGTACTTTAGACTGATAGGGTTAACCTCGGGTGGTAGCTGTTGAGTGTATCCCAGTTACCACACCACCCGGGTGCAAGGATGCCTGTAGATACATGGCTTCATACAGTCCGGACAGTCGTCAATTATGAGAGTTTGGATGATTGATTTTATACTTGTATGTACTGTTGTATGAGTTGTATGATTTATTTCATGTGTTAAAGTTTATGTTGTTGGTATGAATTAAATTACCTAAGCTTACCCTTGCAATTTCCTTGTGTTGTCTACTGTTTCTGTATGTCCGTCTTGTCAATGCAATGATCATCCGCTGTGGATGTGAGCAGATGGTGAGGCACCCCTTGAAACAATGCTGGAAGAAGAAAATTTGGAGGATGCCAACTTGGTAGAAGTTGAAGTTAAAGCTAGGCAGTAGAGGCTCGTCCGTAATAGATGTTAGATTTTCTGTACTGTATTTTGGAAGTTTTGTATATAGTTTTGCAGAATAGTTCATTCTGAACTGGTTTTGTTTTTAGATGAATTCTGAACACTGTAAATCTGCTGTACGTTCGGTTTTTATTTTGAGCAGCTGTTGTAAATATTAGGACTGCACTGTATTTTCTGTAAATGTGATTAGTTCTGATTAATGGTAATTACTATTTATTGGGATGTTACAATGGATGATATGAATGAATGGTATGAACGTTCGTTAATTGATTGTATGAATATAATGCATGATATTGGATTTTCTGAATGTATGAACGTTCGTTATTTTTGGTAAAAAGAGATATATGAATTTACATGATACGGATTGAATAAAATGTGGAAGTTGATGCTGATATGAACGTATGAAATTATGAGAATTACATGTTGAGGTTAGCTGGAATATAAATGAATTGAAAAGAGTCTTCCATGATAATGAATGTTGGTGCCGAACGGTCTTTAACCGTTCGGTTTTTCCTTATCTAAAATGGTCACAGTTTGATTCGTTCATTTGGAATGATTCCTGGTCGAGGACGAGCGTCCTCATGTTACACTGCCTTGTTGAGCGTTCGTAGTTTTGTTTGCTCGGTTTTAATGGGAGCGTTCGTCCGAGTACGGTTCGGTCTCATACCGAACGTCCGTCCTAATTGGTATTTAATCTTATACTGAACGTTCGTTCTGTTTAGTGTTCGTTCATAATGAGTGCTCGCTCAAAATGGTGTTCGGTCTTGTACCGAACGCTCGCTCAAATTGGGGCTCGGTCTCACACTGAGCGTTCGTCCTAATGGTGCTCGTCCTGAACTGAGCGTTCGTCCTTTAGGGTGTTCGGTTTTAGACTGAACGCTCGTTCTAAAATAGGGGCTCGGTCTTAGATTGAGCGCCCGCTCAAAATGGTGCTCGACATATACTGAGCGTTCGTTCTCTGATTCGAACGAGCGTCCTTTGGTCCCGTTTCCAGCGTTCGTCCTCGGCCTTATTGGGGACAGAACGTTCGTTTTTTTTAGTCTACAAAGAAATGATGAAAATAAATATGAAATTATAAAGGTTAAGAATATATGAGATGAAAGCAAATTGTGACTTTTGAACGAGCGTTCCAGTTAGGGACGACTCATTGATGAATAGTAAATTTTGGAAAGTATTTGAGATGAAAATGAAACTATGATTGCTGAACGAGCGTTCCAGGTAGGAACGACTCAGATGAATGTTGAAATTCGTAAAGTATGACTGTGGGAAGTTAATGCTGGCTGTTCGATCCTGATATTCCGTGAGTGATCATCCTTAAGTAGAGGGGCACGTCATGCGTGGGAATGGCAGGAGGTCGTCGTCCTTAGGGGTACTTTGGACGGACGTACTAACCTCGGGTGGCAGCTGATGAGGATGCCAGTTACCACACCACCCGGGCGCGTGAACGCCTGTAACTGCGCAGATTTCATACAGTCCGGACAGTCAGTCGTGTTGAGTTTTATTTAGTGAGTACGTTAAAGTGGGTTGTTATGTAATGAATGTGTATGTTGAAATATGCATGTATGATGAATTGTTTACTTGAAATTCTATGTTGATGCATGAGTTAAATTACATAAGCTTACCCTTTCGTTTCCTTGTGTTGTCTATTGTCCTTGTACGTCCGTCTTGTCATTGCAATGATCATCCGTGTGGATGTGAGCAGATGGAGACGAGCGTTTGGAAGATGCGCTGTATGAAGAGAACCTGGTTGATGTCGAAGTGAAGACCGAGCAGTGAGATGCTCGGCCAGTTATTGTAGTCTGTATTAGAATGGTCGTTCGACTATCTTGTCTTGTTATTTTTATTCTGATAGACCGTTCGGTATTTGTACCGTGTAAACCGTTCGGTCAAGTTTCGTGTACGTTCGGCTTTTTAATTTGTAACTCTGAAGACGTACGGCTTTGCGCGTCCGTGTAATTATGACTCAAGGACGTTTGTCCTTGAGCGTTGTTTAATTTTTAGTGGAAAACTGTACTGGAATATTATAAAATGTGATTTTCTGATTTTATGGTTTTATGCGGTATTTTTGGGATGTCACAGTAGGAAAATCAAAGAAAATAACATCAGAATTATCATCATGTGTAGGAGAGGAAGGTGAAGTAGAACAATTTTTATAGGGAAAAATATATTCATGAAAAATGACATGGCGTGAAAGGATAATAGAATGTGAATGCAAATCATACAGAACAAACCCTTTGGTTCCAGATTTGTATCCAAGAAAAATGCATTTAGTACATCTGGAATCAAGTTTTGTACGTCCTGCAGTAGCAGAGCTGGAGTATGATAAGCATCCAAAGACTTTCAGATTTGAAAAATCAGGTTTGATAGAATAAACTAATTCATAAGGAGATTTATTGTGAAGAAAAGGTGTTGGAAGTCTATTAATAATGTGAATGGCAAGTTTTATAGCATAAGACCAAAAACTGTTAGGAACTTTAGATTGAAAAAGGAGAGAACGACAAACATTAAGAATATGTTGATGCTTCCTTTCAACAATGCCATTTTGTTGAGGAGTAGCAACAAAAGTAGTTTCATGAAAAATACCTTTAGTAGAATAAAAATCATTAAGAAGAAATTCTTTGCCATTGTCAGATCTTAGAATTTTAAGTGTACAGGAAAACTGGTTTTCAGTTAAAAGAATCAATTTTTGAAGTAAGGTTTTAACATCAGATTTGTGTTTCAAAAGAAGAATTCATGTGAAACGACTATAATCATCAACAACAGTTAAAAAATATTTGTATCCATCAATAGAAGAAATAGAAAGGGGGCCCCAAATGTCAACTTGAATGAGATGAAAGAAACAAGGAGATTTAGTTTTGCTAACAGAGAATTGAAGACAATTTTGTTTGGCAAAAGCACAAGCATCACAATCATCAATAGATTGAAAGGAAATATCAGTATATTGAGAGGCTAAAGTTTGAAAAACTTTATTTGAAGGATGTCCAAGTTTCATGTGCCACAGATTACAAGAATCACTAGAACTATTATGAAAAGCAGAATGAAAAATGTTTAATTCAGATGTAGTTGTTGGATTATTGCTAAGAAGATAAAAAAGGCCCTTGTATTTCTTAGCTACTCCAATCGTCTGGTAAGTATCCATTTGCACAATGAGACAGCTATTTTGATGAAAAACGATGAGGAAATTATTGGAATGTAATAGTTTAGAAATAGAAATAAGATGAACAGAGAAATTGGGAACAAAAAGAGTATTATGCAAAATCAAATTGCCTAAAATGACAGTACCAGAAAATTTAGCAGTAACAAAACTGTGATTTGGTAAACGTATCGAAATAGGAGTGATGGGATGTAAAGAATGAAAAAGAAATTTTGAAGAACATATATGATCAGTAGCGCCACTATCTATAATCCAAGAAGAAGAATTAGGTGAAGAAAAGAACCTGAGGACTGTGGAGTGCATTGATTAACACTGGCCTCCCTAGTAGTAGGAGATTGAGACTGTTTCAATAAACCAAGAATGGCGTCATACTGATCTTGAGAAAAGGTGCAAGGAATTTGAGTTTTATCAGCGGAAGAATCAGTGGAGGTGTGTGAAACACCATCAGTCAGGTTGGCAGAAGGATTGGAGATGGCAGAATTAGGTTTGATGATGGGTTTATAACCTTGAGGAAGACCATATTTGATCCAGCAATTATTAGAAGTATGATTGGTTCGTTTGCAATGATCGTAGTATTTGGAACGACCACCATATTTAGGAATGCGTCCGCGTCCACGACCAGAAGAAACACCAGGATGATCGATCTTATAAGGCTTGTACTGAAGATCGTGAGAATTGAAATTGGCCATGGAATCTTGTGGAATTTGTGAGGAAGAATTGTGAAATTCGCGTTCTTGTTGAAGAATCAAAGAAAAAGTTTTGGTAAGACTCGGCATGGGTTCCTTTAGCATGATTTGCGAACGTACAGAAGAGAATTCATCGTTTAACCCACGTAGAAACTTAATTACAGAATCATCACTACGCTCTTGTTGAATCTTGATCAATAATCCACAATTGCAAGGAGAATGACAGGTACAGACAAGAATGGTTTGATACAGAGAAAGCTCTTTCCAAATTATTTGAAGACGAGTATAATACTGAGATACAGTGGAATCACCTTGTTTGCAAGAGTGAAGAGCTTCTTGAAGATCAGCAATACGAAACTTATCACCATGAGAAAAACGTTGAAACAGATCAGTCCAAATTTCGTAGGCAGATTCCATCCACATAACGGATTGTTTTATGGGAAGCGTCATGAATCGCGTCAACCAGAAAATCACCATCTTGTTGCAGCGTTTCCAGGCTTGGTGAAGGACATCATCACAGGAGGCCAAGAAATAGTACCAAGAACAATTTTTTCTTTATTCTTGGTTTCAAGAGCAACGAGCATATCATGCCGCCATTGTTGATAGTTGTTGTCAGAAAGGAGAGGAGTGACAAGAACAAGAGCTGGGTTCTCACCGGGATGGAGAAACAGAGGATTAGCGGGTTAGAAAGATAATCGGTGGTGGAAATGGAGAAAGCCATGAGAATAGAACAGAAAAGTATTTGTCTTCTGATACCATGTAAGTGATCAGAGAAACGAGAAAGAGAAAACCAGAAAGAACAAACTGAAAATGAATTGTATTGAAAAGTTACAGAAATTACAATCAAACAAAGTATTTATACAGGAAAAAGAAGAAACAACTAAGAAAAGTAAAACGCAGACCGAGCAGCTTCCTAGACCGATCGTCCTAGAATAGAGTCGATCGGTAGAGAGCAGACAACTGAACCTATCGAACGGAACGACCGATCGTCCGAGAGTAGAGACGGTCGACAGTGAGAAGACACCAGGACCGGTCGATCGGTACGACCGATCGTCCGAGAGTAGAGTCGATCGTCAGTGAGAAGACAACAGGAACAGTAGCGAGAAGTCAACAGAACCTGACGAACGGTACAGCCGATCGTCCAAGAGTCCTTACCGATCAGTGGTGACGATCGGTAAAGAAAAGGATTACAATCAAACCGATCGTCCGAACAGTAATGACGAGCGTTAAGGACGATCAGTAATGTAAAAGGTCTCTATCAGAGAAGGTGGAGAAAATGAAAAGTCAGTTTTTAGGAGGAAGAAGGGTGGGAAGAAGGTTTTCAAAAAAATCAGTTTTCTCCCCAAGGTCAAACGGACGCACTCTCTCATACGGACACCTGTCTTCCACTACTGAATTCAGAATGTTCCATTTTGACACTTGGCAGTTGTGCGTCAGAGTTAGTGAGTGGGTTTTTAATGGTCTGAGCAGGGTTTTAGTGCATTAATTTTGATTTGACAGGTGGTTTACGGTGTTAAATTTCCAAGGTCTTACACAAGTTTCAGCCCTCCTCATGCTTGCTATTTATAGGCTAAGATTTGGCATTATTTAGTTTTTTTTTAATAATAATATTTTATTATAAATAATATTTAAATCTCATTATAGAAAGTTGTTCCCCCTTAATTCCTGTAAGAACCTTGTTTTTATCTTTATTTTATTTATTTAATTTAAAAATAAAAAAAAAAAAAAGAGAGCATTGTGTATGCCACACCCGTGAACATTATTATAGTTCACATGCCAACATTATATTTTACTATTGTCTTCACGGGTGAACAATTAAATTGGAAAGCTGCACTACCTTTCTTTCCAACAGTGGCACTTCACTCCTCCAACACGTGAAAAGAATTCAGCTCTCTCTTCCAACCCATGACAGCTCCACTTTTTCGTGCACACTTCTCCCTTCCCTCTTTGCTTCGTACTTCACCATCTCTTCACACTACATTCTCTTTATCAACCCGTGAGCTGCTTCTCGGGCTTCTATGTTCTTCATAACCAATCACCCAACTTACCTCCTTAGCTCCACGTCCGTGCCTCACTTCCAGCACCTTCCATCCAACAAAGGTAATGAAAATTAAATGTGCTCCAGCTCACATTCCACTTGCAACTCATTGATTTCATCAATTAACAAGTGAAGATTGATCGAATAGAGATGCTATCGTTTCACTCATGTGGATGTTGCCGCGTTTCAACATCCACTGCGTTCCATTTCCAGTTTCGTACCTTACCTTCTTCTTCACTCTTTTTCTATGCTACAAGCTATAAATTTCGTTCTACCACAGCGAGCGCTGGTTCTGGTTTCCCCGGAGGCTCAGACTCCGATGGAGATAGAAAATTGAACTTCTCCGGTGTGCGGTTGGAGGAGGCTGTCGATAGCACAATAGGATCTGCAAAACTAAGACTGGATAGTTGGATCTCTTCCCGCATCAACGGCATTAGTAGAGCACGCGTTCAATCAAGTATCAAATCGGGACTCGTTCATGTTAATGGTCGTGTCGTTGATAAGGCTTCTTTCAACGTCAAAGCTGGGGATCAGATCAAATGCACAATCGCGGAGTTGCAGAAATTGAGGGCTGTGCCAGAAAATATACCTTTGGATATAGTTTATGAAGATGAGCATGTTCTAGTCATAAATAAACCTGCACACATGGTTGTGCATCCAGCTCCTGGAAATACATCGGGGACGCTTGTCAATGGCATTCTTCACCATTTCAATCTTCCAAATGTTGAATTTTCTAAAGAGGAATCTCTTTCAGATACAGAAGATTCTGATGACGAGATTAATAGCTATGGCTCCATGACAAGTTCTTATGAAGGATCACATTCTATATTGTCTATGTCATCAATTCGCCCAGGGATTGTACACAGATTGGACAAAGGCACAAGTGGGTTACTTGTTGTTGCAAAGGATGAGCATTCACATATGAAATTATCCGAGCAATTTAAGCAACGCACCATCAAGAGGGTTTATGTTAGTCTCACTGCTGGGGTATCCACTCCGGTTTCTGGGCGAGTTGAGGTTCCAGTTGGCCGTGATCTTAATAACCGGTTGCGTATGACTGTTGTAGCTGGACCAGCCAATTCTAGAAATGCCCGTCATGCTACAAATGACGTTCGTCCAAATCTGGCTGGTGTTTGAATATGACGTTCGGTCATTTTCCGGGTAAGGGAAGCTTACTTAATTTAACTATTTTTGATGTATGCTGTAGGATCGTTCGTTATTTATATGAAATTGATGCATGATGTTACTGTGATTAAGTTGCATGAACGTTCGTTGTTGAATGAATGAAAATGAAATATGATTGAATTTGTGTATGAAGCATGAAATACATGAGATTTTGATGATCTGGATCGTATGAAATGTGGAAGTTGATTTTGATATGAACAAATGAAGCTATGAAAGTCTATGATGAAAAATATACTGGAATCGGGAATTGAAAGTGAATTTCTCATGAAATTGTACGTTCGTACTGAACGGACGGTCATTGACCGTTCGGTCTTCTTTAAGTAACCTGATTGAAATGTTAACTCTTTCATTTGAATAAAACTCTGGTGGAGGACGAGCGTCCTCGGCTGAAATACTTTGCCTATGCGTTCGTTACTGAATGGTCTTAGACCGTTCGGTTTTTCTGATTGAAAATAACCGAAGTGGGATTCGTTCATTTGGATCAATCCCTTGTTGAGGACGAGCGTCCTCGTGTCTAAAGGCTATGCTTGAGCGTTCGGCCAAGTATTGTTGAATATGGTATACTTTGATAAATTCCCTTCTGTTGTATGCATATTTGAAACAGTGTATTTTACCACTCGTAAACACTTCTTCAAAAGTCCCTTAGTATATTTATCAATTCTGTATTTTAAGTTGTTAAACGTTCGGTCTCACACCTGATGATCGTACTTAGGAGTGTTCGGTCTTATACCGAACGTTCGTTTTAAAATTGGAGTTCGGTCTCATACCGAACGTTCGTTGGAATTTGGTGTTCGGTCTCCTACCGAACGTTCGTTTTAAAATTGGAGTTCGGTTTCATACCGAACGTTCGTTGGAATTTGGTGTTCGGTCTCCTACCGAACGTTCGTTCTAATTGGTGCTCGGTCTAACTCTGAGCGTTCATTATGATGGTGCTCGGTTTGAACTGAGCGTTCGTTCCAAAATGAGGCTCGGCATTATTTTGAGCACTCGTACTATTTTCTACAGCGTTCGTCCAATGAACAGTACCAGACTTGTACATTCTGAACTTAAACCGTTCGTTCTTTGATTCGAACGAGCGTTCCTTTTAGGTCTCATTTCATAGCGTTCGTCCTCGGACTTATTGGGGACAGAACGTTCGTTTTTTATGGTTTTCTTAAGAATGATGAAAATGATAATGGAATGATGAATAATGAATGATGAACAGTTTATGAGATGAAATGAAAATATGAATACATGATGAAAAGTGAATGATGAAGAGTATATGAGATGAAATGAAAAGTTATGATTTATGAAAGAGCGTTCCAAGGAGGAACGACTCAGAATTTGATTATTGAGATTTGTAAAGTATGAATGTGGGAAGCTTAGCCGGTTGTTCATCCTGATATTCCGTGAGTACTCGTCCTCACGTAGAGGCAGTACGTCATGTGTGGGAATGGCAGGAGGTCCTAGTCCTGATGATTATTTGGACAGATAGGATTAACCTCGGGTGGCAGCTGATGAGAGTTCCAGTTACTACATCACCCGGTTGCACGAACACCGAAGCTACACAGATTTCGTACAGTCCGGACAGTCAGTCGTGTTGAGTTTTATTTAGTGAGTACGTTAAAGTGGGTTGTTATGTAATGAATGTGTATGTTGAAATATGCATGTATGATGAATTGTTTACTTGAAATTCTATGTTGATGCATGAGTTAAATTATGTAAGCTTACCCTTTCGTTTCCTTGTGTTGTCCATTGTCCTTGTACGTCCGTCTTGTCATTGCAATGATCATCCGTGTGGATGTGAGCAGATGAAGACGAGCGTTTGGAAGAGGTGCTGAACGAAGTGATCTTGGTTGAAGTCGAAGTGAAGATTGAGCGATGAGACGCTCGGCCATATCAGTTGTTGGCGTGAGTGGTCATTCGACCTACCCACTCGTTTTCTTTTAAGTTCGACCGTTCGGTAATTATACTGTGTAAACCGTTCGGTCAGGTTTTTATTTGTACGTTCGACTTCAGATTGTGATTCGTGTTGTAAGGCATACGGCTTGGCTTTTGTTTTTAGTGAAAAACTGTACTGAATTATTATTAAATGTGATTTTCTGAATTTATAGTGCTGACTGTATTTTTGGGATGTCACAATTCAACTTCTGAAAGTAGTTTTGTCTTTTTATTTATTTATTTATTTAATATTTTATTAAGAATATTATTTTATAAAAAATAGTATTTTGACTTCACCACCAAAAGTGTTGTAAGACCCGTAAATTTTGGGAATGGTGGGGACATGGTGGGCACCACCTTTTCATTTATTGAGCTGCATTATTGAAGGGGCAGGGAGGAAGCAATTAGAAGTCACGGGAGTTGTCTTTTTTTTTGGAAGTGGGGAGCAAGAAAACGTCCGTGATTCTCTTGTGTTTGGCACCATGCAAGCTTGAAAGTTTATGTCCCACGTTCATGCAAGAGCATAGTGATATGCCACACCCGTGAACATTATTATAGTTCACATGCCAACATTATATTTTACTATTATCTTCACGGATGAACAATTAAATTGGAGAGCTGCACACATGAAAAAGCAACACGTAAAGGATAGCTCCTTGGGAACAACTCATTCCTTTCATCCAACACTTCAATGTTTCTTCTCTTTGGCTAGCAGAACCAGCAGATGCCCACGTTCCAGCTGGGAGGCGTCACAACCATGGCCTCCACACAACGTCCAACATCCAGGAGCCAGCAGCCACACTCACAGCAGTAGAAGTTCACGGTGCTACAGTTACTGACTGGAAGGAAGAATACGCACGTTACCCTTGAGGAGAAGAAGCGCCCAGCAGCCACCATCTTCATCATCCAACAACCACATTCACGTTGATTCCAGAGAAGATAAGAGAAGGTGCACGGTGAAGAAGTGAAACTCACGTCTGGCTGGATGGATGAAGGAGGAACGAGAGTTTGGATGTGAGAAAGTGTTCCTGGAAATGAGAAAGTGCTTTGCCAATGAAGAAACCAAACACAAATGGATGGGTCTCTGCCTTTGTCACGCCGAGGAGCACAAAGATATGGAGAATTGAGTAAAGACAGTGCTAAGGGACAAAGCTTAATGGAATCAAGGGTGGGCAGTAGCACAACTTCCATCCAGCAAGCATAGTTCAGTAGGTTGTTGCGTCTAGTAAAGAAGATATTCACGTCTAGCAACAACTCATGGCTAGCTCACGTAAAGAGTGAAGAGGGGCTGGAAAGAAGGAGGAAAGAAGAAGAAGGGAGGAGAGCTGGACACTGTGGCACGGGGGTTGAAACGGCAGAGGAGGAACACAGTGCTGAGATTGATTCAAGAATTCACAAAGGAAGTCTTCAAGAGGTAAGGGGTGCTAGATTTTCGTTTTGATTAGTTAACCTTACTGTTTTTGTAGAAATCTAAAAGCTTTAGAGTTCAAATTGGACGTTCGTCCAAAACTAGTCGAATTGAACGTTCGTCCACTTTGATTTGAACGCTCGTTTTTCTTTAGCCTGACGAGCGTTCGCTCATGCGTTGCTCATGCGTTCATTCATTGTAGCTTGGTTTGGACGAGCGTTGATGAGCGGGGGATTTATAGTGGAAAGGTGTAATTGTGTACGTCTGTGAACGTTCGTCATTTTCCAGGTAAGGGAAGCTTATTTAATTTAACTGGTTTGATGTATGCTATGTGAACGTTCGTCATTTTACTGTTTGATACTGCTACGATTGGCTATGTGAACGTTCGTTATTTGATGGTATGAGTAAAATGTATGATATTTGATTTACTGAACTGCATGAACGTTCGTTTTCTTGGTGAAATGAGAAATATGAATTTACATGATATGGATCGTATGGAATGTGAAAGTTAATGATGATATGAACGAACGTAACTATGATATTGTATGATGAGATGAACTGGAATATGAATGAATATTGAATAAGAACCCTCAATATTATCATGTGCGTTCGTTGCAAAATGGTCCTTGACCGTTCGGCCTTCTTGATAAATTAGCAGAATAGGATTCATTCATTTGAATGATCCCTGGTCGGTGGGAAAAGTTATCAGTAAAATAGCCAGCAAAGGTCAAAGTTGACAGCATGTTATCTCACCCAAGTTGCTCACCTCATAAACATTGTTTCTTTCCTCCCTCATGGGGTGCCAAAACATCACTTCCCACCAGTGAAACACAAGGAACAGCCTAAGACAAGTGCAAAAGTGCCTTAAAGTTCGGGTAATCGTTTACAGTGTCCTTGTAATCGATTACAGTGTCAAAGAAGGTGTAAACTTGATTTCGAAGGCATAATTTGAAAGGTCTTTGTGTCTAGATTCCAACAAAACAAGAATCAACTCATTTGGAGTTCGGTGGAGAAAGATATGAGCAAAAGAACAAGCAAAGGTGAGAGTTGGCAAAAATATATGAAACGCTAACTTGAAACAATAAACTGTACCAACTCAGATGTCCAAAAATTACAAATTAGTAGTCATTGGAAAGAATGTTTAGTCTAGTTTCTAATAAAAAAAGAATCACATCATTTGGAGGTCGGTGGGAAAAGTTATCAGTAAAATAGCCAGCAAAGGTCAAAGTTGACAGCATGTTATCTCACCCAAGTTGCTCACCTCATAAACATTGTTTCTTTCCTCCCTCATGGGGTGCCAAAACATCACTTCCCACCAGTGAAACACAAGGAACAGCCTAAGACAAGTGCAAAAGTGCCTTAAAGTCACTTCTTTTTCGAATGGTGACCCCTGTTCACCTGACTGAGTACCTGTGGTGGACTTTCTGTACACATTTTAATTTGCTCTCGGGTAATCGTTTACAGTGTCCTTGTAATCGATTACAGGGTCAAAGAAGGTGTAAACTTGATTTCGAAGGCATAATTTGAAAGGTCTTTGAGTCTAGATTCCAACAAAACAAGAATCAACTCATTTGGAGTTCGGTGGAGAAAGATATGAGCAAAAGAACAAGCAAAGGTGAGAGTTGGCAAAAATATATGAAACGCTAACTTGAAACAATAAACTGTACCAACTCAGATGTCCCAAAATTAAAAATTAGTAGTCATTGGAAAGATTGTTTAGTCTAGTTTCTAATAAAAAAAGAATCACATCATTTGGAGGTCGGTGGGAAAAGTTATCAGTAAAATAGCCAGCAAAGGTCAAAGTTGACAGCATGTTATCTCACCCAAGTTGCTCACCTCATAAACATTGTTTCTTTCCTCCCTCATGGGGTGCCAAAACATCACTTCCCACCAGTGAAACACAAGGAACAGCCTAAGACAAGTGCAAAAGTGCCTTAAAGTCACTTCTTTTTCGAATGGTGACCCCTGTTCACCTGACTGAGTACCTGTGGTGGACTTTCTGTACACATTTTAATTTGCTCTCGGGTAATCGTTTACAGTGTCCTTGTAATCGATTACAGGGTCAAAGAAGGTGTAAACTTGATTTCGAAGGCATAATTTGAAAGGTCTTTGAGTCTAGATTCCAACAAAACAAGAATCAACTCATTTGGAGTTCGGTGGAGAAAGATATGAGCAAAAGAACAAGCAAAGGTGAGAGTTGGCAAAAATATATGAAACGCTAACTTGAAACAATAAACTGTACCAACTCAGATGTCCAAAAATTACAAATTAGTAGTCATTGGAAAGAATGTTTAGTCTAGTTTCTAATAAAAAAAGAATCACATCATTTGGAGGTCGGTGGGAAAAGTTATCAGTAAAATAGCCAGCAAAGGTCAAAGTTGACAGCATGTTATCTCACCCAAGTTGCTCACCTCATAAACATTGTTTCTTTCCTCCCTCATGGGGTGCCAAAACATCACTTCCCACCAGTGAAACACAAGGAACAGCCTAAGACAAGTGCAAAAGTGCCTTAAAGTCACTTCTTTTTCGAATGGTGACCCCTGTTCACCTGACTGAGTACCTGTGGTGGACTTTCTGTACACATTTTAATTTGCTCTCGGGTAATCGTTTACAGTGTCCTTGTAATCGATTACAGGGTCAAAGAAGGTGTAAACTTGATTTCGAAGGCATAATTTGAAAGGTCTTTGAGTCTAGATTCCAACAAAACAAGAATCAACTCATTTGGAGTTCGGTGGAGAAAGATATGAGCAAAAGAACAAGCAAAGGTGAGAGTTGGCAAAAATATATGAAACGCTAACTTGAAACAATAAACTGTACCAACTCAGATGTCCCAAAATTAAAAATTAGTAGTCATTGGAAAGATTGTTTAGTCTAGTTTCTAATAAAAAAAGAATCACATCATTTGGAGGTCGGTGGGAAAAGTTATCAGTAAAATAGCCAGCAAAGGTCAAAGTTGACAGCATGTTATCTCACCCAAGTTGCTCACCTCATAAACATTGTTTCTTTCCTCCCTCATGGGGTGCCAAAACATCACTTCCCACCAGTGAAACACAAGGAACAGCCTAAGACAAGTGCAAAAGTGCCTTAAAGTCACTTCTTTTTCGAATGGTGACCCCTGTTCACCTGACTGAGTACCTGTGGTGGACTTTCTGTACACATTTTAATTTGCTCTCGGGTAATCGTTTACAGTGTCCTTGTAATCGATTACAGGGTCAAAGAAGGTGTAAACTTGATTTCCAAGGCATAATTTGAAAGCTCTTTGAGTCTAGATTCCAACAAAACAAGAATCAACTCATTTGGAGTTCGGTGGAGAAAGATATGAGCAAAAGAACAAGCAAAGGTGAGAGTTGGCAAAAATATATGAAACGCTAACTTGAAACAATAAACTGTACCAACTCAGATGTCCAAAAATTACAAATTAGTAGTCATTGGAAAGATTGTTTAGTCTAGTTTCTAATAAAAAAAGAATCACATCATTTGGAGGTCGGTGGGAAAAGTTATCAGTAAAATAGCCAGCAAAGGTCAAAGTTGACAGCATGTTATCTCACCCAAGTTGCTCACCTCATAAACATTGTTTCTTTCCTCCCTCATGGGGTGCCAAAACATCACTTCCCACCAGTGAAACACAAGGAACAGCCTAAGACAAGTGCAAAAGTGCCTTAAAGTCACTTCTTTTTCGAATGGTGACCCCTGTTTACCTCACTGAGTACCTGTGGTGGACTTTCTGTACACATTCCAATTTCCTCCCGGGTAATCGTTTACACTGTCCTTGTAATCGATTACAGTGTCAATGAAGGTGTAAACTTGATTTCGAAGGCATAATTTGAAAGGTCTTTGAGTCTAGATTCCAACAAAACAAGAATCAACTCATTTGGAGTTCGGTGGAGAAAGATATGAGCAAAAGAACAAGCAAAGCTGAGAGTTGGCAAAAATATATGAAACGCTAACTTGAAACAATAAACTGTACCAACTCAGATGTCCAAAAATTACAAATTAGTAGTCATTGGAAAGTTTGTTTAGTCTAGTTTCTAATAAAAAAAGAATCACATCATTTGGAGGTCGGTGGGAAAAGTTATCAGTAAAATAGCCAGCAAAGGTCAAAGTTGACAGCATGTTATCTCACCCAAGTTGCTCACCTCATAAACATTGTTTCTTTCCTCCCTCATGGGGTGCCAAAACATCACTTCCCACCAGTGAAACACAAGGAACAGCCTAAGACAAGTGCAAAAGTGCCTTAAAGTCACTTCTTTTTCGAATGGTGACCCCTGTTCACCTGACTGAGTACCTGTGGTGGACTTTCTGTACACATTTTAATTTGCTCTCGGGTAATCGTTTACAGTGTCCTTGTAATCGATTACAGGGTCAAAGAAGGTGTAAACTTGATTTCGAAGGCATAATTTGAAAGGTCTTTGAGTCTAGATTCCAACAAAACAAGAATCAACTCATTTGGAGTTCGGTGGAGAAAGATATGAGCAAAAGAACAAGCAAAGGTGAGAGTTGGCAAAAATATATGAAACGCTAACTTGAAACAATAAACTGTACCAACTCAGATGTCCCAAAATTAAAAATTAGTAGTCATTGGAAAGATTGTTTAGTCTAGTTTCTAATAAAAAAAGAATCACATCATTTGGAGGTCGGTGGGAAAAGTTATCAGTAAAATAGCCAGCAAAGGTCAAAGTTGACAGCATGTTATCTCACCCAAGTTGCTCACCTCATAAACATTGTTTCTTTCCTCCCTCATGGGGTGCCAAAACATCACTTCCCACCAGTGAAACACAAGGAACAGCCTAAGACAAGTGCAAAAGTGCCTTAAAGTCACTTCTTTTTCGAATGGTGACCCCTGTTCACCTGACTGAGTACCTGTGGTGGACTTTCTGTACACATTTTAATTTGCTCTCGGGTAATCGTTTACAGTGTCCTTGTAATCGATTACAGGGTCAAAGAAGGTGTAAACTTGATTTCCAAGGCATAATTTGAAAGCTCTTTGAGTCTAGATTCCAACAAAACAAGAATCAACTCATTTGGAGTTCGGTGGAGAAAGATATGAGCAAAAGAACAAGCAAAGGTGAGAGTTGGCAAAAATATATGAAACGCTAACTTGAAACAATAAACTGTACCAACTCAGATGTCCAAAAATTACAAATTAGTAGTCATTGGAAAGATTGTTTAGTCTAGTTTCTAATAAAAAAAGAATCACATCATTTGGAGGTCGGTGGGAAAAGTTATCAGTAAAATAGCCAGCAAAGGTCAAAGTTGACAGCATGTTATCTCACCCAAGTTGCTCACCTCATAAACATTGTTTCTTTCCTCCCTCATGGGGTGCCAAAACATCACTTCCCACCAGTGAAACACAAGGAACAGCCTAAGACAAGTGCAAAAGTGCCTTAAAGTCACTTCTTTTTCGAATGGTGACCCCTGTTTACCTCACTGAGTACCTGTGGTGGACTTTCTGTACACATTCCAATTTCCTCCCGGGTAATCGTTTACACTGTCCTTGTAATCGATTACAGTGTCAATGAAGGTGTAAACTTGATTTCGAAGGCATAATTTGAAAGGTCTTTGAGTCTAGATTCCAACAAAACAAGAATCAACTCATTTGGAGTTCGGTGGAGAAAGATATGAGCAAAAGAACAAGCAAAGCTGAGAGTTGGCAAAAATATATGAAACGCTAACTTGAAACAATAAACTGTACCAACTCAGATGTCCAAAAATTACAAATTAGTAGTCATTGGAAAGTTTGTTTAGTCTAGTTTCTAATAAAAAAAGAATCACATCATTTGGAGGTCGGTGGGAAAAGTTATCAGTAAAATAGCCAGCAAAGGTCAAAGTTGACAGCATGTTATCTCACCCAAGTTGCTCACCTCATAAACATTGTTTCTTTCCTCCCTCATGGGGTGCCAAAACATCACTTCCCACCAGTGAAACACAAGGAACAGCCTAAGACAAGTGCAAAAGTGCCTAAAAGTCACTTTTGTTTTCCAATGGTGACCCCTGTTCACCTCACTGAGTACCTGTGTTGGACTTTCTGTACACATTCCAATTTCCTCCCGGGTAATCGTTTACACTGTCCTTGTAATCGATTACAGTGTCAAAGAAGGTGTAAACTTGATTTCGAAGGCATAATTTGAAAGGTCTTTGAGTCTAGATTCCAACAAAACAAGAATCAACTCATTTGGAGTTCGGGGGAGAAAGATATGAGCAAAAGAACAAGCAAAGCTGAGAGTTGGCAAAAATATATGAAACGCTAACTTGAAACAATAAACTGTACCAACTCAGATGTCCCAAAATTAAAAATTAGTAGTCATTGGAAAGATTGTTTAGTCTAGTTTCTAATAAAAAAAGAATCACATCATTTGGAGGTCGGTGGGAAAAGTTATCAGTAAAATAGCCAGCAAAGGTCAAAGTTGACAGCATGTTATCTCACCCAAGTTGCTCACCTCATAAACATTGTTTCTTTCCTCCATCATGGGGTGCCAAAACATCACTTCCCACCAGTGAAACACAAGGAACAGCCTAAGACAAGTGCAAAAGGGCCTTAAAGTCACTTCTTTTTCGAATGGTGACCCCTGTTCACCTGACTGAGTACCTGTGGTGGACTTTCTGTACACATTTTAATTTGCTCTCGGGTAATCGTTTACAGTGTCCTTGTAATCGATTACAGGGTCAAAGAAGGTGTAAACTTGATTTCGAAGGCATAATTTGAAAGGTCTTTGAGTCTAGATTCCAACAAAACAAGAATCAACTCATTTGGAGTTCGGTGGAGAAAGATATGAGCAAAAGAACAAGCAAAGGTGAGAGTTGGCAAAAATATATGAAACGCTAACTTGAAACAATAAACTGTACCAACTCAGATGTCCAAAAATTACAAATTAGTAGTCATTGGAAAGATTGTTTAGTCTAGTTTCTAATAAAAAAAGAATCACATCATTTGGAGGTCGGTGGGAAAAGTTATCAGTAAAATAGCCAGCAAAGGTCAAAGTTGACAGCATGTTATCTCACCCAAGTTGCTCACCTCATAAACATTGTTTCTTTCCTCCATCATGGGGTGCCAAAACATCACTTCCCACCAGTGAAACACAAGGAACAGCCTAAGACAAGTGCAAAAGTGCCTAAAAGTCACTTTTGTTTTCCAATGGTGACCCCTGTTCACCTCCCTGAGTACCTGTGTTGGACTTTCTGTACACATTCCAATTTTCTCTCGGGTAATCGTTTACAGTGTCCTTGTAATCGATTACAGTGTCAAAGAAGGTGTAAACTTGATTTCGAAGGCATAATTTGAAAGGTCTTTGTGTCTAGATTCCAACAAAACAAGAATCAACTCATTTGGAGTTCGGTGGAGAAAGATATGAGCAAAAGAACAAGCAAAGGTGAGAGTTGGCAAAAATATATGAAACGCTAACCTGAAACAATAATCTGTACCAACTCAGATGTCCAAAAATTACAAATTAGTAGTCATTGGAAAGATTGTTTAGTCTAGTTTCTAATAATAAAAGAATCACATCATTTGGAGGTCGGTGGGAAACGTTATCAGTAAAATAGCCAGCAAAGGTATAAGTTGACAGCATGTTATCTCACCCAAGTTGCTCACCTCATAAACATTGTTTCTTTCCTCCATCATGGGGTGCCAAGACATCACTTCCCACCAGTGAAACACAAGGAACAGCCTAAGACAAGTGCAAAAGTGCCTTAAAGTCACTTCTTTTTCGAATGGTGACCCCTGTTCACCTGACTGAGTACCTGTGGTGGACTTTCTGTACACATTTTAATTTGCTCTCGGGCAATCGTTTACAGTGTCGTTGTAATCGCTTACAGGGTCAAAGAAGGTGTAAACTTGATTTCCAAGGCATAATTTGAAAGGTCTTTGAGTCTAGATTCCAACAAAACAAGAATCAACTCATTTGGAGTTCGGTGGAGAAAGATATGAGCAAAAGAACAAGCAAAGGTGAGAGTTGGCAAAAATATATGAAACGCTAACTTGAAACAATAAACTGTACCAACTCAGATGTCCAAAAATTACAAATTAGTAGTCATTGGAAAGATTGTTTAGTCTAGTTTCTAATAAAAAAAGAATCACATCATTTGGAGGTCGGTGGGAAACGTTATCAGTAAAATAGCCAGCAAAGGTCAAAGTTGACAGCATGTTATCTCACCCAAGTTGCTCACCTCATAAACATTGTTTCTTTCCTCCCTCATGGGGTGCCAAAACATCACTTCCCACCAGTGAAACACAAGGAACAGCCTAAGACAAGTGCGAAAGTGCCTTAAAGTCACTTCTTTTTCGAATGGTGACCCCTGTTCACCTGACTGAGTACCTGTGGTGGACTTTCTGTACACATTTTAATTTGCTCTCGGGGAATCGTTTACACCGTCCTTGTAATCGATTACAGGGTCAAAGAAGGTGTAAACTTGATTTCCAAGGCATAATTTGAAAGGTCTTTGAGTCTAGATTCCAACAAAACAAGAATCAACGCATTTGGAGTTCGGTGGAGAAAGATATGAGCAAAAGAACAAGCAAAGGTGAGAGTTGGCAAAAATATATGAAACGCTAACTTGAAACAATAAACTGTACCAACTCAGATGTCCAAAAATTACAAATTAGTAGTCATTGGAAAGATTGTTTAGTCTAGTTTCTAATAAAAAAAGAATCACATCATTTGGAGGTCGGTGGGAAAAGTTATCAGTAAAATAGCCAGCAAAGGTCAAAGTTGACAGCATGTTATCTCACCCAAGTTGCTCACCTCATAAACATTGTTTCTTTCCTCCCTCATGGGGTGCCAAAACATCACTTCCCACCAGTGAAACACAAGGAACAGCCTAAGACAAGTGCAAAAGTGCCTTAAAGTCACTTCTTTTTCGAATGGTGACCCCTGTTTACCTCACTGAGTACCTGTGGTGGACTTTCTGTACACATTTTAATTTGCTCTCGGGTAATCGTTTACAGTGTCCTTGTAATCGATGACAGGGTCAAAGAAGGTGTAAACTTGATTTCCAAGGCATAATTTGAAAGGTCTTTGAGTCTAGATTCCAACAAAACAAGAATCAACTCATTTGGAGTTCGGTGGAGAAAGATATGAGCAAAAGAACAAGCAAAGGTGAGAGTTGGCAAAAATATATGAAACGCTAACTTGAAACAATAAACTGTACCAACTCAGATGTCCAAAAATTACAAATTAGTAGTCATTGGAAAGATTGTTTAGTCTAGTTTCTAATAAAAAAAGAATCACATCATTTGGAGGTCGGTGGGAAAAGTTATCAGTAAAATAGCCAGCAAAGGTCAAAGTTGACAGCATGTTATCTCACCCAAGTTGCTCACCTCATAAACATTGTTTCTTTCCTCCATCATGGGGTGCCAAAACATCACTTCCCACCAGTGAAACACAAGGAACAGCCTAAGACAAGTGCAAAAGTGCCTAAAAGTCACTTTTGTTTTCCAATGGTGACCCCTGTTCACCTCACTGAGTACCTGTGTTGGACTTTCTATACACATTCCAATTTTCTCTCGGGTAATCGTTTACAGTGTCCTTGTAATCGATTACAGTGTCAAAGAAGGTGTAAACTTGATTTCGAAGGCATAATTTGAAAGGTCTTTGTGTCTAGATTCCAACAAAATAAGAATCAACTCATTTGGAGTTCGGTGGAGAAAGATATGAGCAAAAGAACAAGCAAAGGTGAGAGTTGGCAAAAATATATGAAACGCTAACTTGAAACAATAAACTGTACCAACTCAGATGTCCAAAAATTACAAATTAGTAGTCATTCGAAAGATTGTTTAGTCTAGTTTCTAATAAAAAAAGAATCACATCATTTGGAGGTCGGTGGGAAAAGTTATCAGTAAAATAGCCAGCAAAGGTCAAAGTTGACAGCATGTTATCTCACCCAAGTTGCTCACCTCATAAACATTGTTTCTTTCCTCCCTCATGGGGTGCCAAAACATCACTTCCCACCAGTGAAACACAAGGAACAGCCTAAGACAAGTGCAAAAGTGCCTTAAAGTCACTTCTTTTTCGAATGGTGACCCCTGTTCACCTGACTGAGTACCTGTGGTGGACTTTCTGTACAAATTTTAATTTGCTCTCGGGTAATCGTTTACACTGTCCTTGTAATCGATTACAGGGTCAAAGAAGGTTTAAACTTGATTTCGAAGGCATAATTGGAAAGGTCTTTGAGTCTAGATTCCAACAAAACAAGAATCAACTCATTTGGAGTTCGGTGGAGAAAGATATGAGCAAAAGAACAAGCAAAGGTGAGAGTTGGCAAAAATATATGAAACGCTAACTTGAAACAATAAACTGTACCAACTCAGATGTCCCAAAATTAAAAATTAGTAGTCATTGGAAAGATTGTTTAGTCTAGTTTCTAATAAAAAAAGAATCACATCATTTGGAGGTCGGTGGGAAAAGTTATCAGTAAAATAGCCAGCTAAGGTCAAAGTTGACAGCATGTTATCTCACCCAAGTTGTTCACCTCATAAACATTGTTTCTTTCCTCCATCATGGGGTGCCAAGACATCACTTCCCACCAGTGAAACACAAGGAACAGCATAAGACAAGTGCAAAAGTGCCTTAAAGTCACTTCTTTTTCGAATGGTGACCCCTGTTCACCTGACTGAGTACCTGTGGTGGACTTTCTGTATACATTTTAATTTGCTCTCGGGTAATCGTTTACAGTGTCCTTGTAATCGATTACAGTGTCAAAGAAGGTGTAAACTTGATTTCCAAGGCATAATTTGAAAGGTCTTTGAGTCTAGATTCCAACAAAACAAGAATCAACTCATTTGGAGTTCGGTGGAGAAAGATATGAGCAAAAGAACAAGCAAAGGTGAGAGTTGGCAAAAATATATGAAACGCTAACTTGAAACAATAAACTGTACCAACTCAGATGTCCAAAAATTACAAATTAGTAGTCATTGGAAAGATTGTTTAGTCTAGTTTCTAATAAAAAAAGAATCACATCATTTGGAGGTCGGTGGGAAACGTTATCAGTAAAATAGCCAGCAAAGGTCAAAGTTGACAGCATGTTATCTCACCCAAGTTGCTCACCTCATAAACATTGTTTGTTTCCTCCATCATGGGGTGCCAAAACATCACTTCCCACCAGTGAAACACAAGGAACAGCCTAAGACAAGTGCAAAAGTGCCTAAAAGTCACTTTTGTTTTCCAATGGTGACCCCGGTTCACCTCACTGAGTACCTGTGTTGGACTTTCTGTACACATTCCAATTTTCTCTCGGGTAATCGTTTACCGTGTCCTTGTAATCGATTACAGTGTCAAAGAAGGTGTAAACTTGATTTCGAAGGCATAATTTGAAAGGTCTTTGTGTCTAGATTCCAACAAAACAAGAATCAACTCATTTGGAGTTCGGTGGAGAACGATATGAGCAAAAGAACAAGCAAAGGTGAGAGTTGGCAAAAATATATGAAACGCTAACCTGAAACAATAATCTGTACCAACTCAGATGTCCAAAAATTACAAATTAGTAGTCATTGGAAAGATTGTTTAGTCTAGTTTCTAATAAAAAAAGAATCACATCATTTGGAGGTCGGTGGGAAACGTTATCAGTAAAATAGCCAGCAAAGGTATAAGTTGACAGCATGTTATCTCACCCAAGTTGCTCACCTCATAAACATTGTTTCTTTCCTCCATCATGGGGTGCCAAGACATCACTTCCCACCAGTGAAACACAAGGAACAGCCTAAGACAAGTGCAAAAGTGCCTTAAAGTCACTTCTTTTTCGAATGGTGACCCCTGTTCACCTGACTGAGTACCTGTGGTGGACTTTCTGTACACATTTTAATTTGCTCTCGGGCAATCGTTTACAGTGTCGTTGTAATCGCTTACAGGGTCAAAGAAGGTGTAAACTTGATTTCCAAGGCATAATTTGAAAGGTCTTTGAGTCTAGATTCCAACAAAACAAGAATCAACTCATTTGGAGTTCGGTGGAGAAAGATATGAGCAAAAGAACAAGCAAAGGTGAGAGTTGGCAAAAATATATGAAACGCTAACTTGAAACAATAAACTGTACCAACTCAGATGTCCAAAAATTACAAATTAGTAGTCATTGGAAAGATTGTTTAGTCTAGTTTCTAATAAAAAAAGAATCACATCATTTGGAGGTCGGTGGGAAACGTTATCAGTAAAATAGCCAGCAAAGGTCAAAGTTGACAGCACGTTATCTCACCCAAGTTGCTCACCTCATAAACATTGTTTCTTTCCTCCCTCATGGGGTGCCAAAACATCACTTCCCACCAGTGAAACACAAGGAACAGCCTAAGACAAGTGCGAAAGTGCCTTAAAGTCACTTCTTTTTCGAATGGTGACCCCTGTTCACCTGACTGAGTACCTGTGTTGGACTTTCTGTACACATTCCAATTTTCTCTCGGGTAATCGTTTACCGTGTCCTTGTAATCGATTACAGTGTCAAAGAAGGTGTAAACTTGATTTCGAAGGCATAATTTGAAAGGTCTTTGTGTCTAGATTCCAACAAAACAAGAATCAACTCATTTGGAGTTCGGTGGAGAAAGATATGAGCAAAAGAACAAGCAAAGGTGAGAGTTGGCAAAAATATATGAAACGCTAACCTGAAACAATAATCTGTACCAACTCAGATGTCCAAAAATTACAAATTAGTAGTCATTGGAAAGATTGTTTAGTCTAGTTTCTAATAAAAAAAGAATCACATCATTTGGAGGTCGGTGGGAAACGTTATCAGTAAAATAGCCAGCAAAGGTATAAGTTGACAGCATGTTATCTCACCCAAGTTGCTCACCTCATAAACATTGTTTCTTTCCTCCATCATGGGGTGCCAAGACATCACTTCCCACCAGTGAAACACAAGGAACAGCCTAAGACAAGTGCAAAAGTGCCTTAAAGTCACTTCTTTTTCGAATGGTGACCCCTGTTCACCTGACTGAGTACCTGTGGTGGACTTTCTGTACACATTTTAATTTGCTCTCGGGCAATCGTTTACAGTGTCGTTGTAATCGCTTACAGGGTCAAAGAAGGTGTAAACTTGATTTCCAAGGCATAATTTGAAAGGTCTTTGAGTCTAGATTCCAACAAAA
This sequence comes from Vigna nakashimae, assembly GCA_034642375.1. Classification (NCBI taxonomy): domain Eukaryota; kingdom Viridiplantae; phylum Streptophyta; class Magnoliopsida; order Fabales; family Fabaceae; genus Vigna; species Vigna nakashimae. The sequence continues at coordinate 27,260,189 of CM067764.1, forward strand.
CAAGAATCAACTCATTTGGAGTTCGGTGGAGAAAGATATGAGCAAAAGAACAAGCAAAGGTGAGAGTTGGCAAAAATATATGAAACGCTAACTTGAAACAATAAACTGTACCAACTCAGATGTCCAAAAATTACAAATTAGTAGTCATTGGAAAGATTGTTTAGTCTAGTTTCTAATAAAAAAAGAATCACATCATTTGGAGGTCGGTGGGAAACGTTATCAGTAAAATAGCCAGCAAAGGTCAAAGTTGACAGCATGTTATCTCACCCAAGTTGCTCACCTCATAAACATTGTTTCTTTCCTCCCTCATGGGGTGCCAAAACATCACTTCCCACCAGTGAAACACAAGGAACAGCCTAAGACAAGTGCGAAAGTGCCTTAAAGTCACTTCTTTTTCGAATGGTGACCCCTGTTCACCTGACTGAGTACCTGTGGTGGACTTTCTGTACACATTTTAATTTGCTCTCGGGTAATCGTTTACAGTGTCCTTGTAATCGATTACAGGGTCAAAGAAGGTGTAAACTTGATTTCCAAGGCATAATTTGAAAGGTCTTTGAGTCTAGATTCCAACAAAACAAGAATCAACGCATTTGGAGTTCGGTGGAGAAAGATATGAGCAAAAGAACAAGCAAAGGTGAGAGTTGGCAAAAATATATGAAACGCTAACTTGAAACAATAAACTGTACCAACTCAGATGTCCAAAAATTACAAATTAGTAGTCATTGGAAAGATTGTTTAGTCTAGTTTCTAATAAAAAAAGAATCACATCATTTGGAGGTCGGTGGGAAAAGTTATCAGTAAAATAGCCAGCAAAGGTCAAAGTTGACAGCATGTTATCTCACCCAAGTTGCTCACCTCATAAACATTGTTTCTTTCCTCCCTCATGGGGTGCCAAAACATCACTTCCCACCAGTGAAACACAAGGAACAGCCTAAGACAAGTGCAAAAGTGCCTTAAAGTCACTTCTTTTTCGAATGGTGACCCCTGTTTACCTCACTGAGTACCTGTGGTGGACTTTCTGTACACATTTTAATTTGCTCTCGGGTAATCGTTTACAGTGTCCTTGTAATCGATGACAGGGTCAAAGAAGGTGTAAACTTGATTTCCAAGGCATAATTTGAAAGGTCTTTGAGTCTAGATTCCAACAAAACAAGAATCAACTCATTTGGAGTTCGGTGGAGAAAGATATGAGCAAAAGAACAAGCAAAGGTGAGAGTTGGCAAAAATATATGAAACGCTAACTTGAAACACTAAACTGTACCAACTCAGATGTCCAAAAATTACAAATTAGTAGTCATTGGAAAGATTGTTTAGTCTAGTTTCTAATAAAAAAAGAATCACATCATTTGGAGGTCGGTGGGAAAAGTTATCAGTAAAATAGCCAGCAAAGGTCAAAGTTGACAGCATGTTATCTCACCCAAGTTGCTCACCTCATAAACATTGTTTCTTTCCTCCATCATGGGGTGCCAAAACATCACTTCCCACCAGTGAAACACAAGGAACAGCCTAAGACAAGTGCAAAAGTGCCTAAAAGTCACTTTTGTTTTCCAATGGTGACCCCTGTTCACCTCACTGAGTAGCTGTGTTGGACTTTCTGTACACATTCCAATTTTCTCTCGGGTAATCGTTTACAGTGTCCTTGTAATCGCTTACAGGGTCAAAGAAGGTGTAAACTTGATTTCGAAGGCATAATTTGAAAGGTCTTTGAGTCTAGATTCCAACAAAACAAGAATCAACGCATTTGGAGTTCGGTGGAGAAAGATATGAGCAAAAGAACAAGCAAAGGTGAGAGTTGGCAAAAATATATGAAACGCTAACGTGAAACAATAAACTGTACCAACTCAGATGTCCAAAAATTACAAATTAGTAGTCATTGGAAAGATTGTTTAGTCTAGTTTCTAATAAAAAAAGAATCACATCATTTGGAGGTCGGTGGGAAAAGTTATCAGTAAAATAGCCAGCAAAGGTATAAGTTGACAGCATGTTATCTCACCCAAGTTGCTCACCTCATAAACATTGTTTCTTTCCTCCATCATGGGGTGCCAAAACATCACTTCCCACCAGTGAAACACAAGGAACAGCCTAAGACAAGTGCAAAAGTGCCTTAAAGTCACTTCTTTTTCGAATGGTGACCCCTGTTCACCTGACTGAGTACCTGTGGTGGACTTTCTGTACACATTTTAATTTGCTCTCGGATAATCGTTTACAGTGTCGTTGTAATCGCTTACAGGGTCAAAGAAGGTGTAAACTTGATTTCCAAGGCATAATTTGAAAGGTCTTTGAGTCTAGATTCCAACAAAACAAGAATCAACTCATTTGGAGTTCGGTGGAGAAAGATATGAGCAAAAGAACAAGCAAAGGTGAGAGTTGGCAAAAATATATGAAACGCTAACTTGAAACAATAAACTGTACCAACTCAGATGTCCAAAAATTACAAATTAGTAGTCATTGGAAAGATTGTTTAGTCTAGTTTCTAATAAAAAAAGAATCACATCATTTGGAGGTCGGTGGCAAAAGTTATCAGTAAAATAGCCAGCTAAGGTCAAAGTTGACAGCATGTTATCTCACCCAAGTTGCTCACCTCATAAACATTGTTTCTTTCCTCCCTCATGGGGTGCCAAAACATCACTTCCCACCAGTGAAACACAAGGAACAGCCTAAGACAAGTGCAAAAGTGCCTTAAAGTCACTTCTTTTTCGAATGGTGACCCCTGTTCACCTGACTGAGTACCTGTGGTGGACTTTCTGTACCCATTTTAATTTGCTCTCGGGCAATCGTTTAAGAAGTACTTACTCGAGGCGGAGCAAAACCTTGGAACGTGAAGATTGAAGTTTGGCTAGAAAGGCTCCCGATCTCGCGTTCAAGCTCTCCGATCTCCAACACTCAGGCGTTCAGATCTCACAAGCTCTCACACTCAGAACTCTCAGTGCTCAGATCTCTCTCTCAGATGCTCTAAAATCTCAACGTTTCGAAGTGTCGCCCAACGCGGCTAGCACCTCGTTTTATAGCCAAGGAACCTCACTGTGTCCACAGTTCCGATCATGCATACCAGAGTCTTCAACAGTATCGGTTAAAAAAAAATATTGTAGTATGCGATTTTTGCCACATTTTGGGAGTATGAAACATTCAAATTAGAGAGGATCTCTTGCTATATGAGTGAGTGTAAATATGACTTGATTTTGGTGTGAGATGTGATATGTATGTTGACCTAGAATTGTCTCTTTGTATGTGGTGGGAGTTGTCCTGATAAGCTCTTTGAGCGGTGGGAACTGCCCGGGTAAGTTTATTGTATGAGTTGTGGGAGGCAACTCTACCTAAGAGTTAGAGGACAAGATGAGAGAGACGTATCTCAACTTGTTTTGGTAAGCTTAATTTTTTAGGACGAAAATTTTTGTTGTTGGGGAGAATGTAAGTGTAACGTCCCAAATATATACATCATGCATATATAATAAAGACGTCATCATGCATAATATAGGAAAGCAGTCAAGAGTAATTAAGGATTACAGTCATCCTTAATAAATAGTGCGTAATTGACAATTAGATTATTGGAATTTCCCATGGAAATTACCGAAAATTTAAAACTTAAAATACACCAAATGTAATTAATCGAGTTCACGAAATAAAAACTAGTAAATCTACGCTGCAGCACTGCCGTCTCCTTCAAGAGCTGCTCCCAAAGTTTCCTCTCCACCATCTGCTCCCATCCAAGTGGATGATCATCGCCAAAGAAACATACCCAAACAGCACACAACACAAACAATGCAAGGGTGAGCCAGATATAAAAGCATGTTATACATACAACACAGTTAATTCATGCAATCATTCATAGATTTATATTCCACACACTCCCATGACATGTAAACATTCATCCAAACATGTTAAACTGACATCACAAGACTTGTTACTTGATACCCCGACTCGTTGCTTTATAGACCGACTCGTCCGGACTAGAATGATTACCGAGCTATGGCGGGTCTTGCACTCGTGGTGGCTTTATGGAACTTGAGCACTCCCGCTCTGGCACTCCCGCCTGGTGAAACTTTGGGCACTCCCGCCCGGTGGAACTTTGGGCACTCCCGCCCGGCCACAATCACGAGGTTAATCCGTTATCACTCACCTTGGATCATATGGAAGCATCCAAGACTAGGACCTCCTGCTACTCCTCACCACATGTTCAATCCTCTCTACCTGAGAAGAAAGACCATTGGAGTTTCAGGATGACAGCTCTCCACCTCACCTTCTCTCAGTTTCGCAGGAATGATTTCCACCCCAAGCACATAACCCATACTCCCTTTTTATCTCCCACAAGCCTCCCATTTTTCGTTTCTATGGGGAAGCAACGTTGGCTGTCTCCTTGTGGCCAACGTTCCTTCCTTCCCCCCTTTCCCCCGTTGTTTGTTTTGTTTTTTTTTTTTTTTTTTTTTTTAATTTTTTTTTTTTTAAAAAAAAAACGATTCCTTACATTCTCCCCAACAACAAAATTTTCGTCCTCGAAAATTTGGCTTATCAAAACAAGTGGGGATAAATTTCTCTCATCTCATCTTCCAATTCTCATGTGGAGTCGCCTATTCTACCATTCCAGATAACCTTGACGAGTTTGACAGTTCTCCCTCTAAGTTGTTTATTTTGGCTCTCTTCAATCCTCACAGGTTCACCTTAAGTATTGCGTGAGCGTTCGTCCTAAAATATTGAAGTGAGCGTTCGTCCTTAAGTATTGAGTCAGCGTTCGTCCTGAAATATTGAGTGAGCGTTCGTCGTTAACTATTGAGGGAACGTTCGTCCTAAATATTGAAGTGAGCGTTCGTCCTTAAGTATTGAGTGAGCGTTCGTCCTACAATACTGAAAGAGCGTTTGTTCTAAAAATATATAAGTGAGCGTTCGTCCTAAAATATTGAGTGAGCGTTCGTCCTAAAATATTGAGTGAGCGTTCGTCCAAAAATATTGAAGTGAGCGTTCGTCCTCAAGTATTGAATGAGCGTTCTTCCTAAAATATTGAATGAGCGTTCGTCCTTAAAATATTGAAGTAGCGTTCGTCCTTAAATATTGAGACAGCGTTCGTCCAGATCGTTTAGATAACGTTCGTTCAAAAAGTGAAGTAGGAAAATCAAAGAAAATAACATCAGAATTATCATCATGTGTAGGAGAGTGTAAGGACCTAGTAAGTTTTTTTTTATTATTTTTATATTATTTTAGATGGGGTGGGGAAAACAATTAGGGAGTCACGGGGGGTTGTTTTTTTTTTAGAAGTGGGGAGCAAGAAAACGTCCCATCATCTCTTCTTTCCAACCATGTGCTCTCTGCTCCATTTCCGTGACAGCACTTCTTTCTTTTCTCCCTCGCTACATTTTTTTTATAAGAATCCCATACCTCTGCACCGTTTCCACCGTGGCACCTAATGAATCCTCTCATTCAGCACCCTCCATTCTCTTTTGCTGGCACGTAATTCTCCAATGAATCACCATACATAACAATGCTTCCAAAGTAGTTCACCGTGTGCATCCCAGGCCATGACACACTCTCCATCTCAATATTAATGTGGTTCTATTTAAAAGAAAGAAAACTCTCGCATGCTGCTGCCAAAATGAAGATCTCCACTCGGTAATGGCTGGTTCTCCTCCTTCCAGTGTGATACCCTCTCTTCAACCCATTCTCGTGCTTTCTTCAAACGTTTCCAGCCATCACCGTGCAGCTCCGTACTTCCAGCTCCTTCACCATATCTCTTTTTCTCAATCCATCACCGTGCTCTCTTCCAGCATAACAGCGTGCCCCTTTCCTACTTTCCATGCCTTGGACGTTAGCTTCAATCATGGTGGCCCCTTCCATTTTGCTAAATGCTAAATGCTTTTCCAATTGCCAAATCATTGAAAGATGTCGTGGCCTTTTGTAACATCCCAAAATACAGTAATCACCATAAATCAGAATTAATTACAATTAACAGCAATCATAAACAGTCTTTGTATTAAAATCAGATTCACAAAAGCCCAAACGGCATCAGTACAGGAAACGCTTATAAACGCATACAGAGGAAACTTAAACACTGGCGTTCATAGATCTATAAACAACGTACGCAAAAATAAGGGGATACAAGATCAAGACGAACGGCCTTACAAAATACTTGGCCGAACGTTCTTTAAGCACTAACATATACAATTCCTATTCTAATGAGCGCCTCTAAGGCTCGGCCTTCACTTCAACTTCTACCAGATTGGCTTCATCCAAATTTTCTTCTTCCAGCATTTGCTCAAGAGATGCACCACCATCTGCTCACATCCACAACGGATGATCATTGCATTTGGACAAGACGGATATACATGGACAGTAACAACACAATGGAAATGCAAGGGTAAGCTTATAATATTTAATTTATACAATTAACACATACAGTCACACTTCAATTCAAGCATACAACATGTAAATTATCTTAAAATTTAACATATAAACATGCATATAAGACAGACCGTCCGGACCGTATGAACCATGTAGTTACAAGCGTCCTTGCACCCGAGTGGTGTAGTAACTGATTAACTCTCCCAGCTGCCACTCGAGGTTAACCCTATCTGTCCGAAGTACTCAATGGACTAGGGCCTCCTGCCATTCCCACGCATGAATACCCCCTTCTACTTGAAGAGGCGTATCACGGAATATCAGGATGGACCGCGAGGCTTAACTTATCCAGGTTCATACTTTACCATTCAATATTTCACATTCAGCACATCTGAGACGTTCCTCCTTGGAACGCTCGTTAAAATCCACTTCCAATTATTCATTCAAAATATCATTCGCCAAAAATGACCAGTTCTCTTTATTCACATTTTCATTCTGTGTTCCACTCTCTTAACATTAACAACATGTATCCTTTAATCAAATAAAACGAAAGTATTCCAGTTCGTTTGACCACACGTTTCTGAACAAAAGAAACAACTCTTTCCATTCACGGACGTTGAGAAAACTTCACTTATTTACATGAGATTGGATTTAGAAGATCAGAATAATACTTATAAGATTTGGAGTACAAGAACTTTAGGTTGAATCAAGAGGAATAATATCTTACAAAATGACTTGGATAAATGATCAGAGTAATTGTAAATCAGAAAACAACACTTACTGTCAATGACCGAACGTTCCATAAATAACAGTGGACGAACGTCAGATACGTTCGCTCAGAATTCAATAATAAGGACGAGCGTTCAGTCATAAAACCGAACCCTGCTTGGACGAACGCTGGGTCAATGACCGAGCACGAATCAGGACGAACGCTTAGTATAAACCGAGCGCTATTTAGGACGAACGCTTCGGTATAAGACCGAGCGCCAATTGGGACGAACGTTCAACATGAGGTCGAACGCTCTGTAGAACGAACGTTCGACATAAGGCCGAACGACATTAATGACGAACGCTCGACATGAGGCCGAACGTCATTGAGGACGAACGTTCGACTTAAGGCCGAACGTCACTTATTTATAAAGTTTCAAATACTTATCTAACTGAGCTGAACTGAACGCTCATTCACAAAATGGGGACGCTCGTTCTCGAGCAGAATTCCTTCCAAATGAAGGAATTCCAATCTAAGTTATTCTACTGAAACCCGAACGGTCTATGACCGTACAGGGATGAGCGTCACTTATCAGAGGGGATGATTCATATTTCAGATTTTTCAAACTTAACAGAATTTTCCAGATTTCAAATTTATAAACTTTATAACTTTCCTTCCAGATTTAATTCACCTTAAACATCATCATCATACAGATTTCGACATTTTTAATCATTCCAACTTCACAACAACCATGCTCCATTCATACAAAATCAAATCAACATGCATTTAAATCACAATCAACAACATATATAATACATATGACAGTGTTCGTTCATAGCAGATAAATCAAACCAGGAATCATATCAGTAAAATTTCCATAGCAGCTCACACTTCAGAGTTATCATACATGCAAATCAGCTCATAGAACATACAGTATAAATTAAACATATAAGCTTCCCTTACCCGGATTGGAATTCAAGCTTGTTCTAGATGTAAAATGGCTTCGTCCAACTACTCTTTGCTTAGGTTCTTGACTCTTCCAGAACAAGATCTAGCCAAGTATTACAGAACACTCAGAATACAAGTTTGCATGCAACTAAAATCCTATTTTTCCAGAAACCTAAGGATGAACTACAGCAAGGAGACTTACCAGGTTGGATTCAAATTCTATTCGGTCCAAAATGAAGATCACTGCAGTACGAATACTCCTACGGTGCTGCAAACGTGATTGGAGAAAAATCGTAAGGATTACAGTAGAGAGAAGTTTAGGTTTCTTAGAGAGAAGTTGGAGAAAATGAAAGGTTTGGTTTCTGAGGAAGAAGATGAATGGTGCAGGTGAGAGGAAAATTGTTCGAAAATTACTTTTGTTCCTTCCAATTCCAAACGAGTGAGCTTCTCATTTTCGGACATCTACACCCCCATTCTGACTTCAGAAACTTCCAACGTGACAAGTGGCATGCTTGCATGCAGATTTTAGTGCGTTTTAATGTTTCAGAGAATGATGAGCGTGGTGCTTCGTGCATGTCAGTCAGGAATGATATCAGGTTAGGAAGTGGGTTTTAAATGGCTGGGAATGAGGTGGCAAGCAAAAATGGTGAGGTGTCAGGATTACTTTAGGCTAATTATTAAGGGTTTCACACCTTTCTTTCATATGTGGTTTATTTCTTTAAAGAAGGATTCCAAGCCAATTGTTTTTGCAATGGCCGTGTACAAGCTACTATGTTCCAAATGATGAGAAAAACGTGAGCTGCACTTGCACATTTCGATTGTAAAATTCACACTTCATTCTTAAAGCTCTAAAACCGTGAGATGTATATGTGTGTTGAATCCTTGAGTGTTGGGAGGAGATTGATCCCAAAACTTACAAGGAAGTCTTCAAGAGATGACGTTCGTCCAAATCTGGCTGGTGTTTGAATATGACGTTCGGTCATTTTCCGGGTAAGGGAAGCTTACTTAATTTAACTGTTTTTGATATATGTTATGTGTAAATGTTCGTTATTTTGACTGTATGAAGTTGTTATGATTGAGTTATGTGAACGTTTGTTTTTATGGAATGAAAATGATATATGACTATGTTACATGTGATGCATGAGATGTTGGGTGGAATAGAATATATGAAATCTGAGATTTTGGGTTGATATGAAAGAATGAAAGTATGTGATTTCAATGAGATTTTGAACTGGAATGTATATGGAATGAAATAATAAAACACTCCCCTGTAATTACGTACGTTCATTGCTGAACGGTCTCTGACCGTTCGGTTTTTCTGATGAAAATAACCGAAGTGGGATTCGTTCATTTGGATCAATCCCTTGTTGAGGACGAGCGTCCTCGTGTCTAAAGGCTATGATTGAGCGTTCGGCCAAGTATTGTTGAATATGGTATACTTTGATAAATTCCCTTCTGTTGTATGCATATGTGAAACAATGTATTTTACCACTCGTAAACACTTCTTCAAAAGTCCCTTAGTATATTTATCAATTCTGTATTTTAAGTTGTTAAACGTTCGGTCTCACACCTGATGATCGTACTTAGGAGTGTTCGGTCTTATACCGAACGCTCGTTTTAAAATTGGAGTTCGGTCTCATACCGAACGTTCGTTGGAATTTGGTGTTCGGTCTCCTACCGAACGTTCGTTCAAATTGGAATTCGGTCTCATACCGAACGTTCGTTGGAATTTGGTGTTCGGTCTCCTACCGAACGTTCGTTCAAATTGGTGCTCGGTCTTAGACTGAGCGTTCGTTCCAAAATGAGGCTCGGCATTATTTTGAGCACTCGTACTATTTTCTACAGCGTTCGTCCAATGAACAGTACCAGACTTGTACATTCTGAACTTAAACCGTTCGTTCTTTGATTCGAACGAGCGTTCCTTTTGGGTCTCATTTCACAGCGTTCGTCCTCGGACTTATTGGGGACAGAACGTTCGTTTTTGATGGTTTTCTTAAGAATGATGAAAATGATAATGGAATGATGAATAATGAATGATGAACAGTTTATGAGATGAAATGAAAATATGAATACATGATGAAAAGTGAATGATGAAGAGTATATGAGATGAAATGAAAAGTTATGATTTATGAAAGAGCGTTCCAAGGAGGAACGACTCAGAATTTGATTATTGAGATTTGTAAAGTATGAATGTGGGAAGCTTAGCCGGTTGTTCATCCTGATATTCCGTGAGTACTCGTCCTCACGTAGAGGTAGTACGTCATGTGTGGGAATGGCAGGAGGTCCTAGTCCTGATGATTATTTGGACAGATAGGATTAACCTCGGGTGGCAGCTGATGAGAGTTCCAGTTACTACATCACCCGGGTGCACGAACACCGAAGCTACACAGATTTCATACAGTCCGGACAGTCAGTCGTGTTGAGTTTTATTTAGTGAGTAAGTTAAAGTGGGTTGTTATGTAATGAATGTGTATGTTGAAATATGCATGTATGATGAATTGTTTACTTGAAATTCTATGTTGATGCATGAGTTAAATTATGTAAGCTTACCCTTTCGTTTCCTTGTGTTGTCCATTGTCCTTGTACGTCCGTCTTGTCATTGCAATGATCATCCGTGTGGATGTGAGCAGATGGAGACGAGCGTTTGGAAGGGGTGCTGAACGAAGAGATTTTGGTTGAAGTCGAAGTGAAGATTGAGCAATGAGACGCTCGGCTATTTCAGTTGTTGGCGTGAGTGGTCGTTCGACCTACCCACTCGTTTTCTTTTAAGTTCGACCGTTCGGTAATTATACTGTGTAAACCGTTCAGTCAGGTTTTTATTTGTACGTTCGACTTCAGATTGTGATTCGTGTTGTAAGGCATACGGCTTGGCTTTTGTTTTTAGTGAAAAACTGTACTGAATTATTATTAAATGTGATTTTCTGAATTTATAGTGCTGACTGTATTTTTGGGATGTCACATTAGTGGTATCAGAGCAGTTTTGTTCTTTTAAGGACATTGTAGGTTGTGAGTACACCATGCTTGTTGTGCTGTGTGCTCAACGTTCGTTTAATGAGTATTATAAACTCTTTGAACTTAAATAACGATCGTTTTCTCTGCTTATCGGAGAGAACGAATGGTACTAAGACCATTTCCTCAACCTATCGATCGTAATGCGATGGACTGCACCAGACTATTAGAATCCGCAATAGAGACGCTTCAACAACAGAACGCTGTTTTGGCACATCTGAACACAGTCACATTGCAAAGTTTGGAGGTCGCACGGGCAAACTATGAAGCTATCCAAAGACAGCTAATGGGGATCATAAGGAACATTATCTGAACATCCACTACCTCTGGGGATCACAGGAACGAGTTGAGTTTAGAGTGTTTCCGCCAGCATCATCCAGCTAAGTTCACTGAGAAGTGTCTCCCTGATGAGGTGGAAATGACTCAAGTATTAGACGAGTGTGTGACGGAATTAGAGCAGCACAAGGAGCAACAACAACGGATACCTGAAACGTAAGTGTAATATGGGAGGATGAATGGCGCGGTCTTGACGGATGTTAAGAATGGAGCCATGTGTTTTGTAAGCATTAAATTCAACAGAGCTTGGGATATACAAGTTCGGGTATCTCAGATTCAATTATGCCGCGTTATTGGTTATATTCTCTGACGCGGTTAGTGGTATAATGTGTGTAGATACTAGAAGGATATAATTTTACGCACTCTTGTTTCATATTTGGAACATTATAAGAATGTGTTAGCTTAAGAGTATAGAGACGAGAGTTATATTCAAAGAAAGTAAATCTTATTTTCGGAAATAAGACAAATACCATATATTTCATTAATTTAGTCCTTTAAGGCCATGGAGACTACACATATTTTTCCAAACCTCATAAGTTATAACCAGATACCCTAATATTCGTGTGAAGATGGTACCACACACGTTCAACGAACAAACATAAAAAGTAAAGCAGATAAATATTACAGTCCATAAAATACACAAATAAAGCAAATAAACAAAAGCAAATAAAAGATGTTCGGGGTTCGATCATTGCTGATCGTTAATATTACAGACCATCAAAAACAATATTTTTAATGAAAAAATTCTCGAGCTGGTTGTGGTGGTCTAAGGGAGAGCTCCGTCGAGGGAGCTCTGGTTCGGAATGTGAGAAGCATGGGTGGAGGGATCTGTCGTTCGTCTCTGTCGTCGTCAATGATGATAGGAACGGGGAACAAATCCAGCAACCTTGGCGTCTTCCTAATCACCCAGTCATATTCTTCCAACAAAGAAATTTGTGTCGATAATGGAGAAGGAAGAGTAAAATTCAAAACAAAGATAGAGGTGATCAGGGTTCTTACCATACATGTACAGCGGCAGCTGAGAAAAGATAGTGCCAGTAGGGTCTATCTCCGCTTGAAGGCGCCTGACCCGGTTCCCGTGATTGTTGAACCAACAATGCACATTGTATTCACTGGCTTCTGCAAAAGCCCTTAGTCGAGACGCAATCTCGACGACTTGAGCTCTACTTGGGTGTGTGACCCCATAATTATAGATATTGGTCATCATTTTGACCTGATCATCGGTTGGTCGCCACCGCTGACTGGTGTACCTCTCGGACTCCATATCACTCATCTTTCTGTTACCAATAAGGAGTATTGGTAAATCTTGAAGAAATTTGTTTTGATGATGCTACAAGAAGTTTTAGTTGAAGAAGATATTAGAATTAGTTAAAAGCAAGTTGTAGAAATTAAATGTAGTAGGAAATTCTTGTAAACCTTGTAAAACTTGCATTTTTAACCTGCAATAATCGATTATGATTAAGCAATAATCGATTATCACAAGTCATACTTGAATAATCGATTATCACTTCATATAATCGATTATCACATCTTTGAAAACCTGTAACGGACTTGAATAATCGATTATCACTTACAATAATTGATTATTCATGGCAGTTGGGAGCTGTCCTTTGGCATTCAGTGTACTTGGCTATATTTTTTGATTTGGAGAAATCATAAGAAAACGTTGTTGAACAGAAGCTCTTGCAGAATACTGTTTGTCAGAGGAAGTTCTCAGAAGCTATAGTTCAAGTTCCCTTGCTTGGTCTCGTGAACAGGAGAGGCTCGCGTGTCGTGTGTCGATAGTCGGAGCAAGCTCTCTTCGAGTTAGCAAGGTGCTCTGCCTGGTCTCGTGAATAGGAGAAGCTCGCGTTTCGTTTGTCGATAGTCGGAGTGGTTCTCTTCGAGTTGGCAGAGTGTTCTTCTTCCTGTTCGTTCGTCGAAGGAAGGTTTATTTATCTACTTTATTCACTATTTGTTGTAATCTGTGAAACCATTTTTTAGTGAAAAAGGTTAATCACTATTTATAGTGATTAACGACTGGACGTAGAATCTTTTGATTCGAACCAGGATAAAAATCCAGTGTATCAATTATTCTACTCTCTATACTCTTTACCTTTTACGCATGTTAACTGTTTGATTAATTTTCTCTAAGAAAATTATTTTTCTAAAACGAACCATCAAAACTTGATTTATGACCGTAACACGCTTTCCGAATATTTTATTCCGCTGCGCAACTCTATAACGGTACCGATTGTTCCAACAATTGGTATCAGAGCTTGCTTTGATATTTTTTCAAATCTTTTCGAAAATGGCCGGTCATCAAACTCAAGTATATGCCGAGGGTGCTTCCATCAACAGACCACCACTCTTTACTGGTGATAACTATGCATTCTGGAAAGTCAGAATGGAAATTTTTATGGGGTCTGTTGACAGAGGCATCTGGGAAGCTGTACTAAATGGTCCCTGTATTCCTAAAAGAACTGTTGATGGTGTAGAAGTAGAAAAACCATACTTTAACTGGACTCCTGAGGAAAATAGAAGAGCCCAATTTGATATTAAGGCTCGTAATATTATTTCATCTGCTGTTGTACTTGATGAATTTTATAGAATTTCAGTATGTAAGACAGCACAGGAAATGTGGGAGGTCCTCAGAGTCACACATGAAGGTACAGACGACGTGAAACGTGCAAGGAAGAATACACTCATCCAGGAGTATGAGATGTTCAGAATGCAACCTGGAGAACCAATTTCTGATGTCCAGAAGCGTTTCACTCACATTGTGAACCACCTAACAGGTTTAGGTAAGACTTTTGACACTGATGAATTGAATGTGAAAATTTTGAAATCATTAGACAGGTCTTGGCAACCAAAGGTGACTGCCATCTCGGAGTCTCAAAACCTCACTCAGATGTCAACGGCGATTCTCTTTGGAAAGCTTCGTGAGCATGAGCTTGAGCTGAAAAGATTAACTACATAAGAGGATCAAGGCAAAAGAAATACGCTTGCTTTCAAATCTGAAATCTCAAAAGGAAAAAGTTATAAGAGAATTGAGGATGATGATTCCGATAACGATGAGGAAAACATGAGTCTTATGATTAAGAAGTTTGCTAAATTTATGAAAGCAAAGGGAAAAGACAAATACCGTGGAGAAAGGAAAGAAAATGATGGATCTTCTTCAAGCGTTAAATGTTATGGATGTGGAGAAAGAGGACATATGAAGATTGATTGTCCTAATAATAGGAAAAGTGAAGAAAAGAAGGAGAGAAAATTTTCAAAGAAGAAGAAAGCTTACATAGTTTGGGAAGACAATGCTTCTAGTTCTTCAAGTTCAAGCAATTCAGATGAAGAAGCTAATTTGTGCTTAATGGCAGACTCAGAAGATGCAGGAAGCCAAGTAAGTGATTCTAGCTTAGAGTCAAGTGATGAATTTGATTTACAAAAGGCATTTCTTGATTTGTTAAATGAATCTGAAAAACTTGATGTTGCTCATAAAAAGTTAAAGAAAGAGCATAATGAATTGAAATTGAAGTATGATAAAGTACTAGATGACGAAGTTGTTTTGAGAAACAAAGTTAGTAATCTAGAAACTAAGTTATTTGAATCTGATGTTGTTGTACAACCTGTTGAATGTTTATCGTGTAAAAGTCATATGTTTGATATTGACATTCTTGAGAATTTACTTGCAAAGGCAACTAAGTCTAAGTCACATGCCAAAACAAACTTTGAGAGAAGCAATGCTAGAAGTGGAAACATGCATCTTCATAAAAAGTCTAAAGTTAAGAGAACTCGTAGAGTTTGGGTTGAGAAAGGGACTTTTGTGAAAAACAAGGTGCATGATGTTTGTTGTTTTTATTGTATGAAAAAGGGACATACTTCTAACAAATGTAAAATTAAACATTTTGATGTTCCAAATGGAAAATATGCTTGGATTCCTGTTATAAAGTAAATTGTCTCTAACCTCAAAGGACCCAAATGAGATTATGGGGACCAAAACTCTATTGTTTTTACTTTGCAGGTTAAGTTTTCAAAAGGATAAGAGAGCTCTATGGTATTATGCTCTTTGAAGTGATGCTACAAACCAAGATGTAACTCCATCAAGTGGTATCCAAAAGCCTTCATTCAAGCACCAAGTAATTGAGCTAAGTGTTGTTTAAACTGTGGTGTTGCATCCTGTATTTACTTGATCTTCCATTATTTAGTTACTGTTATATTCATGCCTGGTTGAGAAAATGATATGTTGATCACTGTTTTCATTCATCCTGTGGTATGTTCGTGTCTGTTTACACATTTTGATCAAGTGAATTCATTTATTTAAAATATTCATGTGTTGAATTTCATTCATGTCATGTAAAGCCATGTGCATTGTTATTTCAGTGCTTTGTTGATAATTATCTATTGAATTTGTGTTTAACTGGCTTAGTATTCAATTTCATGAGTACTTTGAAGTTACTTTGGTGTAATCTCTGTCAAGCATCAAAAACTATGAAAAAGTCATTTAAATGAGTTGGCCGACAGATTTTCATTAGCAATTTTTAATGATTAAGATATGTGAAAATTAAATTGTCATTTCTATTTCAAAGTTGGTTCTGTGGAGATTTATTTTTAAGTTCAAATGCATAACGAATGAGCTATGATAATATACATTGAGAGCCTGGATGCAGAAAATGAACTTATCAAATTTGCATAATTTTGATGTAAATTATTTTGTTTAAAAAATGTTGAAAGATAGCACCTGAATCAGCTCTTGTGATTGAATTTTTTCATATGTTGTTTTGATATGCATAGTTGAATATATGAAGTTGAACAAATTGGGATATGAGAGTGCATGAATCATACTTGGTGTTTGGGAAGTTGAAATTTGTGTTGTCAAAATTAGTTTCTAAACTGATTGTGCTAGCTGAAATGCTTTCTTGTTAAACCTGGAGATAGATTTTTTGAGCTTAGAAGAGAGTTAGGAGTGTTAGACATATCTTAGAATCAAAATCTATGCATATTTTTGCATTTTTCGTAAACTTAACGCTTCATAATCGATTATCACTAAGTTATAATCGATTATTCATGCATTAAAATCAATTCTGGAAAATCTTGAGCAGATAATCGATTATCATTATGCATAATCGATTATCATTATGCATAATCGATTATCATGCAATTCTGGGCAGTAATTATTGAACTGATAATCGATTATCACAAGCCATAATCGATTATCACGCTGACAGGTTCAAAAATAGAGCCGTTGGAGCATCCCATAACGGCCATAAACGGCTAGTTTGTCCATTCTTCTTATAATGTAATATTTATTTTCATAAATAAAATGATCTCTTGATTATATGCATCCTTTGATTAATTGAGGGGGAGATCATATTTAGGGGGAGCCTTTAACATTTGATCTTTTTTGCTTCTGATCAAAAAGGGGGAGAAGAATAATACAAGGGGAGAAGTATAAATTATTACAGGTATTGCTAACCTTGTTGTTGTTTGTTAGCTTGTATGTTTTGCAGGTAAGCCAAACTTGCTTTTAAAATTGAATTTTTGATCATCATCAAAAAGGGGGAAATTGTTACCAATAAGGAGTATTGGTAAATCTTGAAGAAATTTGTTTTGATGATGCTACAAGAAGTTTTAGTTGAAGAAGATATTAGAATTAGTTAAAAGCAAGTTGTAGAAATTAAATGTAGTAGGAAATTCTTGTAAACCTTGTAAAACTTGCA
Source organism: Vigna nakashimae (assembly GCA_034642375.1). Taxonomy (NCBI): domain Eukaryota; kingdom Viridiplantae; phylum Streptophyta; class Magnoliopsida; order Fabales; family Fabaceae; genus Vigna; species Vigna nakashimae. The sequence goes on from CM067764.1 coordinate 27,277,208, forward strand.
TTTTTAACCTGCAATAATCGATTATGATTAAGCAATAATCGATTATCACAAGTCATACTTGAATAATCGATTATCACTTCATATAATCGATTATCACATCTTTGAAAACCTGTAACGGACTTGAATAATCGATTATCACTTACAATAATCGATTATTCATGGCAGTTGGGAGCTGTCCTTTGGTATTCAGTGTACTTGGCTATATTTTTTGATTTGGAGAAATAAGAAGAAAACGTTGTTGAACAGAAGCTCTTGCAGAATACTGTTTGTCAGAGGAAGTTCTCAGAAGCTATAGTTCAAGTTCCCTTGCTTGGTCTCGTGAACAGGAGAGGCTCGCGTGTCGTGTGTCGATAGTCGGAGCAAGCTCTCTTCGAGTTAGCAAGGTGCTCTGCCTGGTCTCGTGAATAGGAGAAGCTCGCGTTTCGTTTGTCGATAGTCGGAGTGGTTCTCTTCGAGTTGGCAGAGTGTTCTTCTTCCTGTTCGTTCGTCGAAGGAAGGTTTATTTATCTACTTTATTCACTATTTGTTGTAATCTGTGAAACCATTTTTTAGTGAAAAAGGTTAATCACTATTTATAGTGATTAACGACTGGACGTAGAATCTTTTGATTCGAACCAGGATAAAAATCCAGTGTATCAATTTTTCTACTCTCTATACTCTTTACCTTTTACGCATGTTAACTGTTTGATTAATTTTCTCTAAGAAAATTATTTTTCTAAAACGAACCATCAAAACTTGATTTGTGACCGTAACACGCTTTCCGAATATTTTATTCCGCTGCGCAACTCTATAACGGTACTGATTGTTCCAACACTTTCCTCTCAAAGTATTTCTAAAGCATAAAGAAATAATAAAATGAAATAAAAAGAGCAAAACCAAAACGAAAATATTCAAGGTTTTCCTTATTTATTTTTGTTTCTTTTAGGTTCTTTTTGTCCAAATCGGTCCTTGTTGTTTCAAGTGTATAATCTCAGATCTGTTTCACGGTCCTCGCAAAGGTCCCTAAACGGATCTATGTCCATCTGTCTTTGTCCATATTGTCCATGTCCGGTTCATACAAATAAATTTCTTTTTTTAAGTTTTCTGTTTTTATGGGGTACGTGGCGTTGTTCTACCCGATTGTCTCTGCCATACCTCCAAACGGAGGGAGATTAACGTCTGGTTTCCAACCGATATACCCCTTATCTTTGTTAAGACAGTGTGTTCTTAGTTTTAGTTAATAAAAGGAAAATAGAAGAAGAAGAAAGCTAATGCAGGAGCAGAAGTAAATAACAAAACGGAAAGTAAAGAAGAGAGCAGAATATAATTGCGGGAAATAAAAGTTCAGAAAAGAAAAAGAAAATTAAAGGTACATGAACGGAAGCAGAAAGAAGAAAGGAAAGAAAAGAAGCGAGAAGTAAAGAAAGAGGAGAAGCTGGGTAAAGGAAAGGAAGAGATAAGAGAAAAGAAATACTTACTCGAAGCGGAGCAAAGCCCAGGAACTTAGATTGAAGCTTGCGGGAAGACTCTCCGATCTCCAGCACTCAGGCGTTCAGATCTCGTAAGTTCTCTCACTCAGAACTCTCTGGGTTCAGATCGCTCTCTCTCTCTATCTCTCTCTCTCGCACTCGGAACCCTAAATGCTCAGATCTCACCCTCTCTCACGCGTTCTGGAATCTCAGCGTTTCAACGTGTCGCCCAACGCGGCTAACGCCTTACTTATAGCCAAAGAAACTCACTGTGCCTACAGTTCCGGTCACGCATAACCGGAATCTTCAATAGTACCAGTTAAAAAAAAAAAAAAATTGTAGTATGCGGTTTTGCCACATTTTATGAGTATGAAACATTCAATTAGAGAGGATCTCTTGCTATGTGAGTAAGTGTGACATGATTTTGGTGTGAAATATGTGATGTGTATGATGATCCAGAATTGTCTCCTCGTATGAGTGGTTGAAGTTAGCCTTGATAAGCTCTTTGAGCAGTGGGAACTGCCCGGATGGGTTTAGTATACGAGTTGTAGGAGGCAACTCTACCTAAGAATTAGAGGGCAAGATGAGAGAGCTGTATCTCAACTGGTTTTGGAAAGCTTAATTTTCGAGGACGAAAATTTTTGTTGTTGGGAAGAATGTAAGGACCTAGTAAGTTTTTTTTTATTATTTTTATATTATTTTAGATGGGGTGGGGAAAACAATTAGGGAGTCACGGGGGGGTTGTTTTTTTTTTAGAAGTGGGGAGCAAGAAAACGTCCCATCATCTCTTCTTTCCAACCATGTGCTCTCTGCTCCATTTCCGTGACAGCACTTCTTTCTTTTCTCCCTCGCTACATTTTTTTTTATAAGAATCCCATACCTCTGCACCGTTTCCACCGTGCACCTAATGAATCCTCTCATTCAGCACCCTTCATTCTCTTTTGCTGGCACGTAATTCTCCAATGAATCACCATACATAACAATGCTTCCAAAGTAGTTCACCGTGTGCATCCCAGGCCATGACACACTCTCCATCTCAATATTAATGTGGTTCTATTTAAAAGAAAGAAAACTCTCGCATGCTGCTGCCAAAATGAAGATCTCCACTCGGTAATGGCTGGTTCTCCTCCTTCCAGTGTGATACCCTCTCTTCAACCCATTCTCGTGCTTTCTTCAAACGTTTCCAGCCATCACCGTGCAGCTCCGTACTTCCAGCTCCTTCACCATATCTCTTTTTCTCAATCCATCACCGTGCTCTCTTCCAGCATAACAGCGTGCCCCTTTCCTACTTTCCATGCCTTGGACGTTAGCTTCAATCATGGTGGCCCCTTCCATTTTGCTAAATGCTAAATGCTTTTCCAATTGCCAAATCATTGAAAGATGTCGTGGCCTTTCTTTCATATGTGGTTTATTTCTTTAAAGAAGGATTCCAAGCCAATTGTTTTTGCAATGGCCGTGTACAAGCTACTATGTTCCAAATGATGAGAAAAACGTGAGCTGCACTTGCACATTTCGATTGTAAAATTCACACTTCATTCTTAAAGCTCTAAAACCGTGAGATGTATATGTGTGTTGAATCCTTGAGTGTTGGGAGGAGATTGATCCCAAAACTTACAAGGAAGTCTTCAAGAGATGACGTTCGTCCAAATCTGGCTGGTGTTTGAATATGACGTTCGGTCATTTTCCGGGTAAGGGAAGCTTACTTAATTTAACTGTTTTTGATGTATGTTATGTGTAAACGTTCGTTATTTTGACTGTATGAAGTTGTTATGATTGAGTTATGTGAACGTTTGTTTTTATGGAATGAAAATGATATATGACTATGTTACATGTGATGCATGAGATGTTGGGTGGAATAGAATATATGAAATCTGAGATTTTGGGTTGATATGAAAGAATGAAAGTATGTGATTTCAATGAGATTTTGAACTGGAATGTATATGGAATGAAATAATAAAACACTCCCCTGTAATTACGTACGTTCATTGCTGAACGGTCTCTGACCGTTCGGTTTTTCTGATGAAAATAACCGAAGTGGGATTCGTTCATTTGGATCAATCCCTTGTTGAGGACGAGCGTCCTCGTGTCTAAAGGCTATGATTGAGCGTTCGGCCAAGTATTGTTGAATATGGTATACTTTGATAAATTCCCTTCTGTTGTATGCATATGTGAAACAATGTATTTTACCACTCGTAAACACTTCTTCAAAAGTCCCTTAGTATATTTATCAATTCTGTATTTTAAGTTGTTAAACGTTCGGTCTCACACCTGATGATCGTACTAAGGAGTGTTCGGTCTTATACCGAACGCTCGTTTTAAAATTGGAGTTCGGTCTCATACCGAACGTTCGTTGGAATTTGGTGTTCGGTCTCCTACCGAACGTTTGTTCAAATTGGAATTCGGTCTCATACCGAACGTTCGTTGGAATTTGGTGTTCGGTCTCCTACCGAACGTTCGTTCAAATTGGAATTCGGTCTCATACCGAACGTTCGTTGGAATTTGGTGTTCGGTCTCCTACCGAACGTTCGTTCAAATTGGTGCTCGGTCTTAGACTGAGCGTTCGTTCCAAAATGAGGCTCGGCATTATTTTGAGCACTCGTACTATTTTCTACAGCGTTCGTCCAATGAACAGTACCAGACTTGTACATTCTGAACTTAAACCGTTCGTTCTTTGATTCGAACGAGCGTTCCTTTTGGGTCTCATTTCACAGCGTTCGTCCTCGGACTTATTGGGGACAGAACGTTCGTTTTTGATGGTTTTCTTAAGAATGATGAAAATGATAATGGAATGATGAATAATGAATGATGAACAATTTATGAGATGAAATGAAAATATGAATACATGATGAAAAGTGAATGATGAAGAGTATATGAGATGCAATGAAAAGTTATGATTTATGAAAGAGCGTTCCAAGGAGGAACGACTCAGAATTTGATTATTGAGATTTGTAAAGTATGAATGTGGGAAGCTTAGCCGGTTGTTCATCCTGATATTCCGTGAGTACTCGTCCTCACGTAGAGGTAGTACGTCATGTGTGGGAATGGCAGGAGGTCCTAGTCCTGATGATTATTTGGACAGATAGGATTAACCTCGGGTGGCAGCTGATGAGAGTTCCAGTTACTACATCACCCGGGTGCACGAACACCGAAGCTACACAGATTTCATACAGTCCGGACAGTCAGTCGTGTTGAGTTTTATTTAGTGAGTAAGTTAAAGTGGGTTGTTATGTAATGAATGTGTATGTTGAAATATGCATGTATGATGAATTGTTTACTTGAAATTCTATGTTGATGCATGAGTTAAATTATGTAAGCTTACCCTTTCGTTTCCTTGTGTTGTCCATTGTCCTTGTACGTCCGTCTTTTCATTGCAATGATCATCCGTGTGGATGTGAGCAGATGGAGACGAGCGTTTGGAAGGGGTGCTGAACGAAGAGATTTTGGTTGAAGTCGAAGTGAAGATTGAGCAATGAGACGCTCGGCTATTTCAGTTGTTGGCGTGAGTGGTCGTTCGACCTACCCACTCGTTTTCTTTTAAGTTCGACCGTTCGGTAATTATACTGTGTAAACCGTTCAGTCAGGTTTTTATTTGTACGTTCGACTTCAGATTGTGATTCGTGTTGTAAGGCATACGGCTTGGCTTTTGTTTTTAGTGAAAAACTGTACTGAATTATTATTAAATGTGATTTTCTGAATTTATAGTGCTGACTGTATTTTTGGGATGTCACAGAGAGGAAGGTGAAGTAGAACAATTTTTATAGGGAAAAATATATTCATGAAAAATGACATGGCGTGAAAGGATAATAGAATGTGAATGCAAATCATACAGAACAAACCCTTTGGTTCCAGATTTGTATCCAAGAAAAATGCATTTAGTACATCTGGAATCAAGTTTTGTACGTCCTGCAGTAGCAGAGCTGGAGTATGATAAGCATCCAAAGACTTTCAGATTTGAAAAATCAGGTTTGATAGAATAAACTAATTCATAAGGAGATTTATTGTGAAGAAAAGGTGTTGGAAGTCTATTAATAATGTGAATGGCAAGTTTTATAGCATAAGACCAAAAAATGTTAGGAACTTTAGATTGAAAAAGGAGAGAACGACAAACATTAAGAATATGTTGATGCTTCCTTTCAACAATGCCATTTTGTTGAGGAGTAGCAACAAAAGTAGTTTCATGAAAAATACCTTTAGTAGAATAAAAATCATTAAGAAGAAATTCTTTGCCATTGTCAGATCTTAGAATTTTAAGTGTACAGGAAAACTGGTTTTCAGTTAAAAGAATCAATTTTTGAAGTAAGGTTTTAACATCAGATTTGTGTTTCAAAAGAAGAATTCATGTGAAACGACTATAATCATCAACAACAGTTAAAAAATATTTGTATCCATCAATAGAAGAAATAGAAAGGGGGCCCCAAATGTCAACTTGAATGAGATGAAAGAAACAAGGAGATTTAGTTTTGCTAACAGAGAATTGAAGACAATTTTGTTTGGCAAAAGCACAAGCATCACAATCATCAATAGATTGAAAGGAAATATCAGTATATTGAGAGGCTAAAGTTTGAAAAACTTTATTTGAAGGATGTCCAAGTTTCATGTGCCACAGATTACAAGAATCACTAGAACTATTATGAAAAGCAGAATGAAAAATGTTTAATTCAGATGTAGTTGTTGGATTATTGCTAAGAAGATAAAAGCAGAATGAAAAGCGGAAGAATCAGTGGAGGTGTGTGAAACACCATCAGTCAGGTTGGCAGAAGGATTGGAGATGGCAGAATTAGGTTTGATGATGGGTTTATAACCTTGAGGAAGACCATATTTGATCCAGCAATTATTAGAAGTATGATTGGTTCGTTTGCAATGATCGCAGTATTTGGAACGACCACCATATTTAGGAATGCGTCCGCGTCCACGACCAGAAGAAACACCAGGACGATCGATCTTATAAGGCTTGTACTGAGGATCGTGAGAATTGAAATTGGCCATGGAATCTTGTGGAATTTGTGAGGAAGAATTGTGAAATTCGCGTTCTTGTTGAAGAATCAAAGAAAAAGTTTTGGTAAGACTCGGCATGGGTTCCTTTAGCATGATTTGCGAACGTACAGAAGAGAATTCATCGTTTAACCCACGTAGAAACTTAATTACAGAATCATCACTACGCTCTTGTTGAATCTTGATCAATAATCCACAATTGCAAGGAGAATGACAGGTACAGACAAGAATGGTTTGATACAGAGAAAGCTCTTTCCAAATTATTTGAAGACGAGTATAATACTGAGATACAGTGGAATCACCTTGTTTGCAAGAGTGAAGAGCTTCTTGAAGATCAGCAATACGAAACTTATCACCATGAGAAAAACGTTGAAACAGATCAGTCCAAATTTCGTAGGCAGATTCCATCCACATAACGGATTGTTTTATGGGAAGCGTCATGAATCGCGTCAACCAGAAAATCACCATCTTGTTGCAGCGTTTTCAGGCTTGGTGAAGGACATCATCACAGGAGGCCAAGAAACAGTACCAAGAACAAATTTTTCTTTATTCTTGGTTTCAAGAGCAACGAGCATATCATGCCGCCATTGTTGATAGTTGTTGTCAGAAAGGAGAGGAGTGACAAGAACAAGAGCTGGGTTCTCACCGGGATGGAGAAACAGAGGATTAGCGGGTTAGAAAGATAATCGGTGGTGGAAATGGAGAAAGCCATGAGAATAGAACAGAAAAGTATTTGTCTTCTGATACCATGTAAGTGATCAGAGAAACGAGAAAGAGAAAACCAGAAAGAACAAACTGAAAATGAATTGTATTGAAAAGTTACAGAAATTACAATCAAACAAAGTATTTATACAGGAAAAAGAAGAAACAACTAAGAAAAGTAAAACGCAGACCGAGCAGCTTCCTAGACCGATCGTCCTAGAATAGAGACGATCAGTAGAGAGCAGACAACTGAACCTATCGAACGGAACGACCGATCGTCCGAGAGTAGAGACGGTCGACAGTGAGAAGACACCAGGACCGGTCGATCGGTACGACCGATCGTCCGAGAGTAGAGTCGATCGTCAGTGAGAAGACAACAGGAATAGTAGCGAGAAGTCAACAGAACCTGACGAACGGTACAGCCGATCGTCCAAGAGTCCTTACCGATCAGTGGTGACGATCGGTAAAGAAAAGGATTACAATCAAACCGATCGTCCGAACAGTAATGACGAGCGTTAAGGACGATCAGTAATGTAAAAGGTCTCTATCAGAGAAGGTGGAGAAAATGAAAAGTCAGTTTTTAGGAGGAAGAAGGGTGGGAAGAAGGTTTTCAAAAAAATCAGTTTTCTCCCCAAGGTCAAACGGACGCACTCTCTCATACGGACACCTGTCTTCCACTACTGAATTCAGAATGTTCCATTTTGACACTTGGCAGTTGCGCGTCAGAGTTAGTGAGTGGGTTTTTAATGGTCTGAGCAGGGTTTTAGTGCATTAATTTTGATTTGACAGGTGGTTTACGGTGTTAAATTTCCAAGGTCTTACACAAGTTTCAGCCTTCCTCATGCTTGCTATTTATAGGCTAAGATTTGGCATTATTTAGTTTTTTTTTAATAATAATATTTTATTATAAATAATATTTAAATCTCATTATAGAAAGTTGTTCCCCCTTAATTCCACTTCTGAAAGTAGTTTTGTCTTTTTATTTATTTATTTATTTATTTATTTAATATTTTATTAAGAATATTATTTTATAAAAAATAGTATTTTGACTTCACCACCAAAAGTGTTGTAAGACCCGTAAATTTTGGGAATGGTGGGGACATGGTGGGCACCACCTTTTCATTTATTGAGCTGCATTATTGAAGGGGCAGGGAGGAAGCAATTAGAAGTCACGGGAGTTGTCTTTTTTTTTGGAAGTGGGGAGCAAGAAAACGTCCGTGATTCTCTTGTGTTTGGCACCATGCAAGCTTGAAAGTTTATGTCCCACGTTCATGCAAGAGCATAGTGATATGCCACACCCGTGAACATTATTATAGTTCACATGCCAACATTATATTTTACTATTATCTTCACGGGTGAACAATTAAATTGGAGAGCTGCACACATGAAAAAACAACACGTAAAGGATAGCTCCTTGGGAACAACTCATTCCTTTCATCCAACACTTCAATGTTTCTTCTCTTTGGCTAGCAGAACCAGCAGATGCCCACGGTCCAGCTGGGAGGCGTCACAACCATGGCCTCCACACAACGTCCAACATCCAGGAGCCAGCAGCCACACCCACAGCAGTAGAAGTTCACGGTGCTACAGTTACTGACTGGAAGGAAGAATACGCACGTTACCCTTGAGGAGAAGAAGCGCCCAGCAGCCACCATCTTCATCATCCAACAACCACATTCACGTTGATTCCAGAGAAGATAAGAGAAGGTGCACGGTGAAGAAGTGAAACTCACGTCTGGCTGGATGGATGAAGGAGGAACGAGAGTTTGGATGTGAGAAAGTGTTCCTGGAAATGAGAAAGTGCTTTGCCAATGAAGAAACCAAACACAAATGGATGGGTCTCTGCCTTTGTCACGCCGAGGAGCACAAAGATATGGAGAATTGAGTAAAGACAGTGCTAAGGGACAAAGCTTAATGGAATATTTTAATTTGCTCTCGGGTAATCGTTTACAGTGTCGTTGTAATCGCTTACAGGGTCAAAGAAGGTGTAAACTTGATTTCCAAGGCATAATTTGAAAGGTCTTTGAGTCTAGATTCCAACAAAACAAGAATCAACTCATTTGGAGTTCGGTGGAGAAAGATATGAGCAAAAGAACAAGCAAAGGTGAGAGTTGGCAAAAATATATGAAACGCTAACTTGAAACAATAAACTGTACCAACTCAGATGTCCAAAAATTACACATTAGTAGTCATTGGAAAGATTGTTTAGTCTAGTTTCTAATAAAAAAAGAATCACATCATTTGGAGGTCGGTGGGAAACGTTATCAGTAAAATAGCCAGCAAAGGTCAAAGTTGACAGCATGTTATCTCACCCAAGTTGCTCACCTCATAAACATTGTTTCTTTCCTCCCTCATGGGGTGCCAAAACATCACTTCCCACCAGTGAAACACAAGGAACAGCCTAAGACAAGTGCAAAAGTGCCTTAAAGTCACTTCTTTTTCGAATGGTGACCCCTGTTCACCTGACTGAGTACCTGTGGTGGACTTTCTGTACACATTTTAATTTGCTCTCGGGTAATCGTTTACAGTGTCGTTGTAATCGATTACAGGGTCAAAGATGGTGTAAACTTGATTTCCAAGGCATAATTTGAAAGGTCTTTGAGTCTAGATTCCAACAAAACAAGAATCAACGCATTTGGAGTTCGGTGGAGAAAGATATGAGCAAAAGAACAAGCAAAGGTGAGAGTTGGCAAAAATATATGAAACGCTAACTCGAAACAATAAACTGTACCAACTCAGATGTCCAAAAATTACAAATTAGTAGTCATTGGAAAGATTGTTTAGTCTAGTTTCTAATAAAAAAAGAATCACATCATTTGGAGGTCGGTGGGAAAAGTTATCAGTAAAATAGCCAGCAAAGGTCAAAGTTGAGCATGTTATCTCACCCAAGTTGCTCACCTCATAAACATTGTTTCTTTCCTCCCTCATGGGGTGCCAAAACATCACTTCCCACCAGTGAAACACAAGGAACAGCCTAAGACAAGTGCAAAAGTGCCTTAAAGTCACTTCTTTTTCGAATGGTGACCCCTGTTCACCTCACTGAGTACCTGTGGTGGACTTTCTGTACACATTTTAATTTGCTCTCGGGTAATCGTTTACAGTGTCCTTGTAATCGATTACAGGGTCAAAGAAGGTGTAAACTTGATTTCCAAGGCATAATTTGAAAGGTCTTTGAGTCTAGATTCCAACAAAACAAGAATCAACTCATTTGGAGTTCGGTGGAGAAAGATATGAGCAAAAGAACAAGCAAAGGTGAGAGTTGGCAAAAATATATGAAACGCTAACTTGAAACAATAAACTGTACCAACTCAGATGTCCAAAAATTACAAATTAGTAGTCATTGGAAAGATTGTTTAGTCTAGTTTCTAATAAAAAAAGAATCACATCATTTGGAGGTCGGTGGGAAAAGTTATCAGTAAAATAGCCAGCAAAGGTCAAAGTTGACAGCATGTTATCTCACCCAAGTTGCTCACCTCATAAACATTGTTTCTTTCCTCCATCATGGGGTGCCAAAACATCACTTCCCACCAGTGAAACACAAGGAACAGCCTAAGACAAGTGCAAAAGTGCCTAAAAGTCACTTTTGTTTTCCAATGGTGACCCCTGTTCACCTCACTGAGTACCTGTGTTGGACTTTCTGTACACATTCCAATTTTCTCTCGGGTAATCGTTTACAGTGTCCTTGTAATCGATTACTGTGTCAAAGAAGGTGTAAACTTGATTTCGAAGGCATAATTTGAAAGGTCTTTGAGTCTAGATTCCAACAAAACAAGAATCAACTCATTTGGAGTTCGGTGGAGAAAGATATGAGCAAAAGAACAAGCAAAGGTGAGAGTTGGCAAAAGTATATGAAACGCTAACTTGAAACAATAAACTGTACCAACTCAGATGTCCAAAAATTACAAATTAGTAGTCATTGGAAAGATTGTTTAGTCTAGTTTCTAATAAAAAAATAATCACATCATTTGGAGGTCGGTGGGAAAAGTTATCAGTAAAATAGCCAGCAAAGGTCAAAGTTGACAGCATGTTATCTCACCCAAGTTGCTCACTTCATAAACATTGTTTCTTTCCTCCCTCATGGGGTGCCAAAACATCACTTCCCACCAGTGAAACACAAGGAACAGCCTAAGACAAGTGCAAAAGTGCCTTAAAGTCACTTCTTTTTCGAATGGTGACCCCTGTTCACCTGACTGAGTACCTGTGGTGGACTTTCTGTACACATTCCAATTTTCTATCGGGTAATCGTTTACAGTGTCCTTGTAATCGATTACAGTGTCAAAGAAGGTGTAAACTTGATTTCCAAGGCATAATTTGAAAGGTTTTTGAGTCTAGATTCCAACAAGACAAGAATCAACTCATTTGGAGTTCGGTGGAGAAAGATATGAGCAAAAGAACAAGCAAAGGTGAGAGTTGGCAAAAATATATGAAACGCTAACTCGAAACAATAAACTGTACCAACTCAGATGTCCAAAAATTACAAATTAGTAGTCATTGGAAAGATTGTTTAGTCTAGGTTCTAATAAAAAAAGAATCACATCATTTGGAGGTCGGTGGGAAAAGTTATCAGTAAAATAGCCAGCAAAGGTCAAAGTTGACAGCATGTTATCTCACCCAAGTTGCTCACCTCATAAACATTGTTTCTTTCCTCCCTCATGGGGTGCCAAAACATCACTTCCCACCAGTGAAACACAAGGAACAGCCTAAGACAAGTGCAAAATTGCCTTAAAGTCACTTCTTTTTCGAATGGTGACCCCTGTTCACCTGACTGAGTACCTGTGGTGGACTTTCTGTACACATTTTAATTTGCTCTCAGGTAATCGTTTTCAGTGTCCTTGTAATCGATTACAGGGTCAAAGAAGGTGTAAACTTGATTTCCAAGGCATAATTTGAAAGGTCTTTGAGTCTAGATTCCAACAAAACAAGAATCAACTCATTTGGAGTTCGGTGGAGAAAGATATGAGCAAAAGAACAAGCAAAGGTGAGAGTTGGCAAAAATATATGAAACGCTAACTTGAAACAATAAACTGTACCAACTCAGATGTCCAAAAATTACAAATTAGTAGTCATTGGAAAGATTGTTTAGTCTAGTTTCTAATAAAAAAAGAATCACATCATTTGGAGGTCGGTGGGAAAAGTTATCAGTAAAATAGCCAGCAAAGGTCAAAGTTGACAGCATGTTATCTCACCCAAGTTGCTCACCTCATAAACATTGTTTCTTTCCCCCATCATGGGGTGCCAAAACATCACTTTCCACCACTGAAACACAAGGAACAGCCTAAGACAAGTGCAAAAGTGCCTAAAAGTCACTTTTTTTTCCAATGGTGACCCCTGTTCACCTGACTGAGTACCTGTGTTGGACTTTCTGTACAAATTAGCATTTTCTCTCGGGTAATCGTTTATAGGGGTTCTGTAAACGATTACCAGACCCTTTTTTGAACACTCTGAGTCATTCCCTTGCACAGCTTGCTCCCCCAACTCATGAGGGGTCTCCTCACCCTCCTTGGACTCACATCACATCACCAACCACCCTCTCCCACCACTGGAACACCTGCTCCAGCCTCAGACAGGTGAAGAAGTGCCTAAAAGTCACTTTGTTTTACAATGGTGACCCCTGTTCACCTGACTGAGTACCTGTGTTGGACGTTCTGTACAATTTGGTATTTTCTCTCGGGTAATCGTTTACAGGGATGCTGTAAACGATTACCAGACCCTTTTTTGAACACTCTGAGGCATTCCCTTGCACAGCTTGCTCCCCCAACTCATGAGGGGTCACCCAACCCTCCTTGGACTCACATCACATCACTAGCCACCCTCTCCCACCACTGGAACACCTGCACAAGCCTCAGACAGGTGCAGAAGTGCCTAAACGTCACTTTTTTTCCAATGGTGACCCATGTTCACCTGACTGAGTACCTGTGTTGGACTTTCTGAACAAATTGGCATTTTCTTTCGGGTAATCGTTTACAGGGGTGCTGTAAACGATCAGACCCTTTTTTCAGCACTCTTAGTCATTCCTTGCACAACTTGCTCCTCCAACTCATGAGGGGTCTCCCCACCCTCCTTGGACTCACATCACATCACCAGCCACCCTCTCCCACCACTGGAACACCTGCACCAGCCTCAGACAGGTGAAGAAGTGCCTAAAAGTCACTTTTTTTCCAATGGTGACCCCTGTTCGCCTGACTGAGTACCTGTGTTGAACTTTCTGTACAAATTTGCATTTTCTCTCGGGTAATCGTTTACAGGGGTGCTGTAAACGATTACCACACCCTTTTTTCAGCACTCTTATTCATTTCTTGCACAACTTGCTCCTCCAACTCATGAGGGGTCTCCCCACCCTTCTTGGACTCACATCACATCACCAGCCACCCTCTCCCACCACTGGAACACCTGCACCAGCCTCAGACAGGTGCAGAAGTGCCTAAAAGTCACTTTTTTTTCCAATGGTGACCCCTGTTCACCTGACTGAGTACCTGTGTTGGACTTTCTGTACATATTTGCATTTTCTCTCGGGTAATCGTTTACAGGGGTGCTGTAAACGATTACCAGACCCTTTTTTGAACACTCTGAGTCATTCCCTTGCATAGCTTGCTCCCCCAACTCATGAGGGGTCACCCCACACTCCTTGGACTCACATCACATCACATGTTACTCAAAATGACCACTCAAACACCAACATCTTACAAACAAGCCTGCAACTTAGGAGACAAAAAAAATTACGACATTCTGAAATCGACAAACCCACAATTCATAATAACAATGGTATTGAATAGATAAAATATGAGACCAATTCAAACCAAAACTCAAATTTTATTTCATTCAACTAAATCGGATATATTAAACATATATTTCTTAATCTATTTGCAATGATTACAATTTCCATTACTTTCAAAATAACATTTTCAATCAACTAAATACACAGATCACTCATTTTTTATTCTAAGCACTACGGTCCCGGTGTATGGAGTCCTAAGTGCTCTTCCCTTGTAACGCCTTCGTGATCCAACCCTAACATACGTCTTCAAAGGTTGTTCATTTCCGTCAATGTTAGTAGGGGATACAAAACCAGTGTTCACAGATGGTTCTGTACGAGGCACACTTTGTCCAACGTCATCTTTATTTTGCGTTCTTGCCTTCTCTTCAGCCAATTGTGCCTCCAAAGTTGCAACCCTCCTTTTAAGTTCTTCAATTAGAAATTCTTGTTCCTCTAAGGCACGCATAAAAGTTTCTCTGCGAATTCTTTTTTGTTTCTTCTTTCCTCTTGGTTTAGCATCCTTTCTTTTAGGTCTTGGTCTGTATTCCTCCTTATCCTTCGTTGAAGGACCACCATAAACATCGTCAACAACCTGAAATTTAACAACACATTATAGATTACACAACTTTTGTCAATATATAACAAAACTTTCGATAACAAACAACTTACCAAACCTGTCTCCATACACCGTTTAACGAACTTGTCTCCAACACTTATATTCATCCAATGCAATATTCGTGGAAATTTATCAATAGGACCTTTTGGTGGAACAAAGAGCTCAAAAAACCATACCTAAGACAAATAAATCATCTTAACTTGTAAGAAACTTAATTCAAAAAATATTTTAAGTAATTACATCAAATACTATTAATTACCTGTAGCATGTACACACAACCATCGACGTAAACGTTTGAAATACCTTTGCCTTTCTTCAAGCCTTCTGAAGCTTTGCACAAACTATGTAACAGAAAACGATAAACTACACTACCCCAACAATAACTACCCAAAGCACTTAAGTTGTCAACAAGATTAAACATTACGGGAAACACTTTCCCGCTACGTTTTGGAAATAAAATCTCACTTATCCCTACCACGAGGTAAAGGCTATAAAAATGAGAACAAGGGATCTTTTTCTTGTGTTTTCGCATTAGAATTTTGTATATTGAATTCAATTCCTTTGTTCCTTTGCCTATGTATTTCACACATTCAGTATTGCCCAGCTCTTCCTTTAAGTTAATATTTGCACCATCTGTACTCAATCCCAACCCTAAATAAATATCATTTTCATTTATATTCAAAACTTTATTCCCAACTAAAAAACCACTACTACAGTCGTCCCACTTACCCAATAACTCACTCAGTATATTTCTACCTAGTTTAACATTGACATTGACATCTAAAAAGCACGCAAATGGAGTCGTCGCAATCAATGACCGATGCTCCTCTGTCAAGCGTTCGTTCAAAGTACATATATACTTTGTCGAAAAAGAGTGACGAACACTCAACTGCATAAACCAAAATCAAATCATCAAAACAACGAAACCCAATAACCCAAGCACCACAACACAACGATACGTACCCCAAACATTACCCCAAATCAAATAAGCATGCTACGAGATGCCCAAACCGAATAACCAAGCTATCGAATGGAAAACCACTTACCTTCGTCGGCGGACAATCGTCACCGGAACTTGCCATTCCGCACTATAACAGGAGACGAAACTGGCCGGAGACAACACCATGCAAATGGAACGAAGCGACACGAACCGCGACCTTCGACCTCTCAACAGAACGGACCTTCGTTTGCAATAGAAGAGAGAAAGGGAAAGGGGTATTTTAGGATTTTCACTCAAAATAAGGGTTACGGTCATAGGTTTTAAAAAAAAAATTTAAACGAACCAATCCGCTGACGACACGTGGCGTTGTCAAACCAGTGTTAAAAATGCGTTGTTGGAATATCGCGGTCCTATCCAATATTAGTGGATGTGTTCTTAGTTTTTTTTATATATGTGGCCAATTAAAAGGAAATATGATATTTGAAAGTGATTTTTGTTGGAACTCTTGCTCATAACCTTCTACCGCTACAACTTCATTGTCGCTGCATCGTCACCGTGAACTCTCCCATCTTCTTCCTTTCATCGTGCGAAGAGATATTCTTCTCCTTCCTTTTCTCTATTGTGGGTTCGACTCATCAGGAAACCCTTAGTCCTTTTCCCTTTTGAAGCAACCCGCGAAAGTGGACGCAGGTTGGGTGTGAACAATGAAGCGGTGGCTGGTGAAGGCAGTGATGATGCGTTGCAAGGGTACCGACGACGACAACAGAGGGAATCGTGGTCCTAAATTTGTAATTTAGGGTTTCTAATCTTGTTTTCTGATTAGGGAAATTAAGGTTCCTTTATGTGTTCGCGTTTCAGATTAGGGTTTCGAATTGGAATCTGAAATTGAGTGTTGTTTTGAGAAGTCCTTGTGTTCTTGATATTTTGGTTTGGGAATTTCATATGTTCTTGATGTTCATATGCAGATTGTTGGTTCGATTTTGGGGGTTAGGGTTTCAAATTTGACATTTGTGTTTTTAGGTTCTATTTCTTGTGATTAGGGAACAAAATCACTTTCAAATACTATATTTCATTTTAAGTTGTCACATGTATATATAAAAACTAACAGCTCATCCACTGATGACTGACCTAGACAATGGGTTGTTATCGATTTAAACATCATCAGCTAAAAGAATCAAATTGAACATAAATTAGAAAATAAGGAGCAATAAATAAATATATTATTATTGGTATTAATTTTAATAAAACATCTAATCGTAAGTTTTAAATTTAATTTATAATTTAATTCTTATATTTAAATTTTTTACTTTTTTTCATTTTTATATTTGTTAACTTAATTGAATAATTTTCTTTTAAAGACTCCGTTAAGTCTTTATTGTGAATCATTATTTTGAAAAAAAAAAGTTTAATGTGTGTTTTTGATTATATTAACGTTAAGGAGTTTAAAGATGTCATAGGTGTAAAAATCTAAATCTATTACATATTAAAATTGAATCATGTTTGATGATGTTTTATGTTTTATATAAGGATTAAATATGGTTTTGTTTAATTTAATAAAAATTAAAATTAGTTTCTTTTCTAAATTTTGAATTAATTTAGTTTCTCATATTTAGAATGATGTAAATTTAGTTTTTTTAATTAAATTATATTAAGTTTTTTGAAGTTTTACATGATTCTACCTATTGAAGAAAAAATTTATATAAAAAACTCAAATTATAAAAATTATAAACTATGTTTGAAACATAAAATGAACTTCAACAAAATTTAATTAAAAAAATTAAATTCACATATTTTAAATTAACACTAAATTAAGTTTAAATTTTGAAAAAAAAGAGACTAATTATAATTTTTAATAAAAGTTATTGGATGAAAAGATATTTAAGTTTTTATATAAAAACTCTTCATTGGTAATGTTTTATATTGAAACTCTACTTGTGATTTTGATCATGGTTTAACAATCACAAATATTACTACTACAGAAGACAAGTGCTAGTGTTCCTTTCCCGATGAAACTATTAACTGCTTGAAGTATCCAAATGCACCACAGGTGTTTGTGCTTTGGCCTCAGTTGATGATGACTCCATGTCTTCAACCATGCAAGCCTCTTCTTCAGTGCTGCTTTCACCAGAAGATGTATCACTTAAAGTGTGCAATTCTGTCACCATTTTTTGCTTTGCATCTTCAAATGAGTAGCTTTTCCTTCTTCCCATTTGATGTACAGGAAGCATAGGTTTTGGTTTTGAGCCAGTCCTGTCCCTTCCCAAACTATAGCTGCTTGAGAGCTTCCTCTCTATATGCTCCCTTTCTCTTACTGTGTCACCCAACTTTTCAAAAACTTCACTGTTCATTGCTGTTTCCTCTGCAGCTTTTTGCTCAAGCTCTGTGATTGTCCTGTCCAAAGCTTTCTTTTTCAGCTGAAGAGAGCACTAAAAGATACACAAAGTATACCATGAGTGAATTATGATACAAGGAACCATTGTTCTTTTGGTGAAACTAATATGAATGTCCTTAAGCACATGTTTGGTAGAGAGAAGAGAAATAAGTAAGATAAAAAATAAGCAGAGAGGAAAGAAGAGAAATAAGGAGAAAATTGAAGTTGTTTGTTTCTATCTGACTTTTTTTCCATCCTCACTCATCCTCTGTACCAAACGAAACAAAGGGTAAAACTAGACTTATAATAAGAAAAGTACTAGGTCACTGTTTACTGGTTTAACTTGTTAAACCATGGTTGAATAGGAAGCATTTAAGTTTATATCTTAAGTAATAACATAATACAGAATATAAAAAAATCAATGTACACAAAATTAATGACTAAATTATATGTTTTATTAGAAAAAATAATGATACTAGTTCAAACTGTTTTCTACATGGGTGTTGGACTAGTTAGAGCAATCAAATCAGGCTATTTGTTTAAGAAAAATAGCTGTTGTAAGAGACAAAAGAACAAGGGGAAAAGGAAGAAAAACAAGAACAAACAACACAATTTCAGACTAACTCTCTTGTCAAGGAAGCTTCCAAGGCCTTGATTTTTGAGCTTCTTTTTTGCCCAAAATGTGCAGCAGAATCTTACAAGTCCAATTAGTACCAACATGAGAGAAGACTCAAAGAACAGAAACAATACTATGGTCCTTTCGTTGCCTGCAAAAAAAGAACTTAAAACTAAGCTCAATTCTTGAAATGATGCCACATTCTCTTAGTTTACAAAGTTGCACATTACCTGTGTATATGCTGACAAGCTTGGTTCTTTCTTGAGAGCAGCTTGATGCAAGCTTCTGACCTGTGAAGTGATGAGAGAAATTACATGAACAGAAATTGTCATCACCTTTTACAGAAAGAAATTTGAAGTTGTACCTTTTTACACTCTAAACTGAAAACAAGATACTGTAGTTTTGCATTTATAGAAACACTCAACTAAAACACTCTTTATGTAACAACTTAAAAAGTTGATACTATGGCCCTATTCATATGCAAAATCAGAACTAACTTGTTAATTGCCTTGTTGTTCTGTCTTCCTGATATATCAGAAAAGCTCATGTTTTACATTAAATTAGCATTTGAGGATTCATGTGTCATTTTTCCAAAATTCAACTAGGGCAACAAATCCTCAGTTTATTTTCATTGAACATTGAGAAAAGAAATTGATCTTTATTTTGTGAAAATCAGTGTTGTGGTTTGTTACTAGCGCTCTAACATTTATTTTAGAAAAACAGTTGTGGCACTCAAATGATGACAGCCACAGAATACTTGATAATGACATATTTTATCATGATTTCAGTATTGAACTGAGAGAAAATGTTAAATCTTTCTTAGCTTTTTGCCTTATAAATCTTAGTTTTCTTTTAGTTTATTAAGTGGCTGCATCTTAAGCTTTAACGAGATAAATTGATCATTAACCCTTGCTTTTATATGGCTTAAATCAGTTGGAAGAAGTCTCTGCATCTAATAAAGGCACTAGAACCCAAAGAAGGATGGAAAAACTGCAAAAATGAAGAATCAGGACTCTGCTGAAGTCGCGCTCGGGCACCCTTTCTCTATCGGCGCTGGAGTGCCATTGCACCATTTCTAGCTCGTGCCCGAGCGCCCTCTGCCTTGGGGCGCTTGAGCAACACTTTTTTGACGACGCACGCTAGAGCGCGAACTTGAGTGCAACTTTTGTTGATGTGGCAGATTAAGCTTATTTGTCGATATTTTTGGGCACCAAAACACGATTTCTCTCTGTTGGAGTACTTGGAGGCGAGCTAGGAGTTGTGAGAACAACGCTTCTTCATCCTTGGGTCTTCATCTTCTTCCATTTCCAACATTTGTAAGCTTGAGCTCTCCATGACAATGGAGAGCTAACTCCATTTATTGTTGGGGATTAATGTAACCACGGATCTCTTATGTAAATTACAGTTGTTTTGAATGATTACATGCCTCTTTCATTGATTGTTAGTGTTTAATTCCTTTACTTAAAGCTTGTTATGATTTAATCAACCATGACATGATTTTAGGGTTTGCATGATATTGGAAAATATTGTGTGAATCTGAAATTGGATTAAACACCTAAAGGAAATTGTATCTAGGGATAGAACTAGGACCTTTGGTTGTCTTGAATCTCAATTCTTGATGAGGAAATAATTGTTAGGTTTTCCAAGGGATTGGAGTCTAATAAGGAAGTCTAGGCTCTCTCTACCAAGGGATTGAGTTTGAGTAAATTAGTATATTGACATTAGCATATTAATGAAGAGGAAGTGAATTTTAGTGCCGTCAAAATGGGTTGAAACCCGTGAGCCAACCCGGCTCATCACTGGTTTGAGCCGCGTTGGGTTGGAAAAAAATGCAAAATTTTTTATGCGAGCCAATTTTGACCCGGCTTACACGGGTTGAACCTGTGGTGGGTCGGGTTGGCTCACCAATCCACCTATTTTTTTAATTAAATTAATTATTCAAATCCTATTTTTTTATTGAAACCAAATTAATTAAATTAATTATTCAAAATGCACAACCTTTACTTAGC
This sequence comes from Vigna nakashimae, assembly GCA_034642375.1. Classification (NCBI taxonomy): domain Eukaryota; kingdom Viridiplantae; phylum Streptophyta; class Magnoliopsida; order Fabales; family Fabaceae; genus Vigna; species Vigna nakashimae. The sequence goes on from CM067764.1 coordinate 27,297,656, forward strand.
ATTAGAGCATTTCGCGTTGTTGTCTTTCCAAAAGTTTCCCTTCGCAAATAAAATCCTAAGATTATAGATTGGATAATATTATAGATGGAGATAAAGAAGAAGATGTTTCAAGAGAGCATAATTCTATGGATTTATCCATTCAGGACTCCAATTTAATAGATGGATAATATTATAGATTGGATAAGAGAATATATCATTTGTTTTATCTTTTTTTTAGACCTATCTACAAGCACGACAATTTTATCTTGTGCTATATATTTTTGTTAATGTCTATATGTAGTTTCTTGTATGTCTCACTAAATTAAATTGGCAAAATTTTACACTTGATAGCTTAGAATATATATAACAATATATTTCTTTTGTTTCATTTTCTTTTATATCAATTGGTTCAATTATTACTGTTTCAATTTGATCAATCAAAGTAACATGTTATAAGAATCTGAGAAGAAGAAGGTGAAAAAAAAGTTAATTAAGTGAGCCAATGAGCCAACCCGTTTAACCCACCAACCCGTGGTGGGTCCGGTCGGATTCGAATTTTTTTGGCTCGCTAATAAATAAGCCAAGTTACCCGTTTTGACAGCGATTTTCATGCATAAGAGTGAAGTAGGTGAAATCATCCCCCAACAATACCATTCCATATCATTTATAGTCTTTTCCATTTCCAAGTGTTTTGAGTTACCAAAGTTCACTTTTACCATTCTTATCTTATATTTACTTTATTTGCATAAAAACCCAAATTATGGAGTCATTCTTTAGTCTAAGTTAGTTATAAATTATACAATTGTTTGGTGACACAAGTATCTTAGGAAACGATATCCAGTCTTACCGATTTTATTACTTGAACGATCTGGTACACTTCCCGAACCCTCAACAATACTTACATACAGGAAAAAGAAACTGCCGAACATTATTGTTCTGTTGGCTGGTCAAGATATAATATTTTTAAAATGTGTACAAGCTACAAGAATTTCTCATCAGTAATAGATGTCATTTAAATGATTGATGATCTGATGTAACAATTGTATGGCAGATTCACAAGCATTGCAATGGATAAAAAGGCATATGAACAATTTTGTTTCTGAAATTTTTATTTATATTACTTTAGTCCTCTGAAATATAAAAAATGCAGTCTTTTACTCATCACAATAATCCAAAGTTATATCTGTTAATGTGATCTAAATGATAATGTTAACATGTTTAAAGACTTTTTTTGTATTTTGTTCAATATAAAGAATAAAGTGATAGCAAATCGGAATTAAATTGACCTTTTACTCATGAAGAAAATTGGATATTTATCTGAAGGTAGGTGAAGAACAGATAAGGAAGATCTGTACCTATAGTTCGGCATTGCAGTGGAGTGCCAATCTCTGCTGTGAACATTAGGATTAATCCATTAGTAGTTCATTCAAACAAACTACTTCATATGAAAAATATAATTCCCTAAGGTAAATTCCATGGAATTTTTGGCTATCCAATTTGTACTCAAATGAATGATCAACGTTCTGCAGAAAGTGTTCGATTTTTCATCTGTTGATTTTATAGGAGCAACCTTAATGAAGTGGATAAAGTTATTTGGTACTCTTATTCAATCTCATCAACAGCATTAAGAAATTTGTCAGGATTGATCCATATTCACTATATTGATGAGTTTTACGTCGGCTATAATTTCTTTATTCAGTACTTGCAAAAAAGTAAAAAAAAAACGTGATTAGATAAGAGAGAGAACTCTTACTTGAGGCAGCAAGGAAAGCAAGAAGAGTTTCCTCATTCATGACAAAACGACTTAGATCACTCTCAGAAAATAAGGTAGAAACATGACCTGATTGAATTAACAACACAGAAAAAATAGTTTGTTTTTTGCTGCAATGGAAACTTCATTTTTAATGCCAAGTGTTATGAGGAATGAGAAGTGAAAAATATGTACCAGGATATCTTTCAGACCAATAGATTGATCCTGTTGCAGGAACCAACATAGTGAATAATGCCCCTTTTGGTCGAATTGCTGAAACAAGAGTGTATTCACCAGTTGTGTGGCTAACTTTTCCTTCCATCTCTATCTGTGAACTGTACACTGCAAATCCAGAGCAATCAAGAAAAGGTCCAACTTGAATCATAGAGTTCTCTGCATTCATTCTTGAGAATTTCTTAAGAACCCCATTTGGAGAAAATGAGTATAGGAATCCATCCAATGAACCAATAGATATCCATCCTGTTACATCAAGTGTGCTCCAGTATAGTAAGTCTATATACCACAAACAAATGGTTGTACTAGTAAGAAGTACTAGTAAGGAATACTAGCAACACTCTCTATTATTGATTTTTCTTAATTACCAAAATTAGGAGTGAGGTGAGACTCATTAAATATGAAGTGGACCCACAATTGGAGTGGTTTTCAATAAATTCCAACCAATGATATATAATGTATTCAAAAGAGTATGTTTTTGAATCTGTTGATAACATTTCTCTTGGTAGTACTGATTGCTCACTGAAAGAACTATACTAAAAAGAGTGAGAACTAGGAAACAAAAGGTAACTGGGAAAAAAGAAAAAGCATGAGTCAGTATGAATATATTAAAAATTCCAAGTTAGATATCAATTTTTGCATGAAAAGGTGATAAGGGTAGATCCTTCATGCAGTTCCATTGCACATATTACCTCTCAAGAATGGTTATTGTAAAAAGAGAACTAGGAAACAAAAGGTAACTGGGAAAGAAGAAAAATAATCATAAGAAAGAGTTTAATGTCATTCACACAAAGAAAGAGTTTAATGCTTATACAGTGACAACATAAAACAGTTGTATAATGTCATTCAATATCAAAACCACTATGTATTTGTTAACTTTAAAACCTAAGCTGTTTTACACTCTCAATGCATAACCATTTTTCTCACACAGAAATGTTGAGTTCTAAATAACTAACAGTTTAATTGCAATACATAGATTATAACATTGATCATGCATTTACTAATTGGGAGACCCCATATACAGGTTTAAATTAATCAAGTTTGATTTTCTAGGGTAAGGCTTCAAATAATCCAACAGCAAAGGACTTACCATTAGAGTCCACTATAGGGGCAGAGTCAACTTTGCTTAATGGCCCTATACTTCTCTGCCACAAAACATTGCCAGAAAAAACATCTAGAGCCAGAACCAGAGCCTTGGTTGGAACTGTTACATACAGATGACCATTGTTTCCAGGAGTGATAGTGAAATTTTTGTCTAGTGAACTAAAATCCTGAATCCATCTAAAGTAACGGCTTCGAATCGACAAACAATAGAGTTCACCTTCTGTGTTTGAGATCTGCAAGTGCAAGAAACGCATGTAGTTTCAAAGAAGTCATCTTAATCCTGGGAAATGAACATTTCTCAGCAGGATAAAAGTATACATCACACACACTCTGACAGCACTAAAGGGCTTGTTTGTTTGAAATTTTGGAAACTGATTTCAGTTTTTAGAAATGAAAAAAGTAGTTTGATATAAGTAGTTTTCAAAAACATTTGTCAAAAGTAGTACCTGTTTTTCAATTTTTTTAAAAGAAAATGAAAAATAGACATCTTCTAAGTTGTTTTGGCTTTCTACTTCCAATTTTCTGTTAATCAAATTCTTTCTTTTCAATCTTCTCTCACTCTGACTGTCTAAAAATTAGTTTATGAAAACTGTTTTATACAATAGTTCTCAATAACTATTATTAAGGAACAATAACTTCCACCCTTTCCACATTCTCTGAGCCCACATATAATAACCATCACATACAAAATTTGTAGAGCTATCAACATCATAGCTGTGGCAAAAAATATTGTTTTGGTTTGACTGTTGAAGTCTTAGATTCAAAGTTCAGATGTAAAAGCAGCAGCTACTAAAATTAGCTTCAGTTCAATGTGAAAAATGGATCTACATTTGACTTAATCCAATGTCACTGCTAAACTCAAAGTAGAGAATAAGTAAGTATTACAAAAAACCAAGGATGAGTAAAACTTACATATATACTAGCCTCACATTGATCAAGCACAGGAGGTGAATCAAAGTAACAATCTGTAATATTTTTCCTGCATCCTTGACGGTAGCCAAATTGGTAAAGCACAGGACCCACACTCCAAAGCAAACTTCCATGTGAGTGATATGCAAAGAGTCCTCTATTCTTGACATTGATGTAAACAGTTGAGCCTGATGTGCTCACTGAGAGACCAATAATTTCAGCCTCGGCTGGTTGACCTGGTCTTGGACCAAAGAAAACTTCTGCTTCTGGCTCAGAACCTCCAATGCTTCCATACTTAATCACCAATATTCTGTTATCAGCTATCAAATATACCTGCATTTGCCTTGCAAAAATCAGCAATTCACCATCACCCCGCCACAAACAAAAAAGCTTTCCCTTTCTCCCATCAAGCGTGAAGGCTTACATGGATCAATAATGACCTTTATACTGTTGTTATAGCAGTTACACGTTAGTTTTTGTATCAGTTATTTCTGTTTTACAGAGTTTTATATAAGTTCTGTTTTTCCTCTTTCTGTAATACGCTTATCTCAGTTTCAATGCAGTGAGAATTCTTCCCAAACCTGAGTACTATAATGGTATCAGTTATTCAATAATGGATTTGATTGGATACTCATCAGTTTTCATCATTTTTATTTGAGTAAATAGTACATATACTACCAAGTAAAAGATTTTATCACTTCACTTTTATTCACTCACAAATTGTAATATAGACCCCAGTAGTGCAAAAAAGAAGAGAATTCTCAATTTTCCAATAGACATTTATACGTGAAAAGAAGGATAAACGTAAATTCAAAGCAATGCAACATGAAATAATTAATGAAACTGATGAATTTAGATGACCTTGCCATGACCCCCACGAACTGGAGCAGTACCAAGGTTGCATTTGTAGTCCAAATGCAAGGTCCATGCAATGGTTCCGTTGCTTTCAAATGCAAAAAAGTTGCTATGAGAACAAGCATAGATCCTTCCATCATCATCTCCAAGAAGAGGTTTGGAAAGCCAGTGATATGAAGAGACAGAAAAAGAAGAGAACGTAGCAATCAAAACCAATACGAGAAAGAAAAGCAAAAGGGTCATTGCACATTGAAGAACCAGGCAAGTTGTGGTTGTCACAGTTATTTCTTCATGACAGTTACCATTTTAAACTCAGAATGGAAGTGTTAGTTGATTCCAGTGGTGTGGGGATCTAAGCCTGCTATAAGCACTAAGGCAGGGAAACAAAATTGCAACTTCCGATCCTTCTGCCCATGCAACCATAGGAGTGTAATGATGAATGAAAGTTGGAATGACTACTGCTATAACCAAAAGTTAAAACTTCAAAAAAACATTAGCAGTGGTGGACGAAGTTGAAAGTGGTGAGAGAGATTTCCATGCACATGAATCAATGGCCTTTTGAGTACAAATGATTAAGGCGCACAGAAAAAGGAAGTGATTGGTGGTCAACAAAAGGGGAAGAAACTGCACTACATCTTTGATTTGCATGGGCAAGTTGTTTAATCTGTCAAACATTGAGACTTAAAAATTGATTTCTTAAGATATTTATATTCTCAGTGAATTGAAAAAATATAATTAAAAAATATCTGCATTTTGTAAGTATAATACTCTTTTAAAAATATATAGTTTTGTAAGAATTAAAAAATAAAATAATAGAGTTTAGAAATATACATAATTTTGTAAACATAACATTAAAATAATATACGGTGGTTATTTTTAAGAAAAAGAAGTTATGAAGTTATTGTGTAGAAGAGGGATTACTCAATGATTTATTTTATTGAATAAAAATGTTTTTTAATTATTAAAAGATAAAATTGTTTAGTTAAAAAATAACAAAAAGTATACATTTATCAAAAGGTATATCCTTTTTAGATTGTATAGATTTATATGGGTGGAAATTACAAAACACAGATATATGTAATCGTTGCTGTGGTTGAACAAACTCTCTTCCAGTTGAACTATTCAATAGGTTTTAGGACTTGCAATATGGTAGACACTTCCAATTCTAATAGAAGCTCTTGCAACAAGGAACAGGAAAAAAAACATATTAGACTGGTCATTTATGATGTCTCATTATATTTTTATTTGTTAATAATATAATTTTTAGACCAAATTCAAATACAAGGGTTGAAAAATGGTAAGAAAGAGCTAAAGAAAGAAATGGGTGGAGAGGATCCAAATCCTCTTTTCAAGAGCTGGAAAACTCCCCAAAACAGGCTAGTGTTGTATAGTTCTTGAGACTATCCTAGAATCATGCAATAAAAAATACTCTTCGAATACCAACTACTCATGACAAAGTCTTTTAATAATGATGTGATTATGCATGACTAATGAATATATTAAAAAGAGAGCTCCTATACTAAACGTTGATCAAAATTAATTACATCCAAACATCAGCATTATTTAACACTATTCAACTAGATGCTGATATAAATAGCTTGTCATTTTGTCATGACATGAGGAGATGAACCACCATTCCAAAAAGAAAAGTTTTGAATTGCTAAGGGAGGCACCAAGGGTGTGCTTGTTTCTAATGTAGTCAGTCAATAATGATGCAATTCATCCTGAAAGAACCAAGAGCTAGCTATAGTCTTGCATAGCCATTGCAGCCATATATGCGGGTGTCTTGAAAATTGATGCAACGTGAGAGTGCAGCTGCGAGGTTTTCCACATCTTGCCTTGTGTGAACTGCACTTAGAGCCACTCGCAGCCTAAAAATAAAAAACATTATCAGTTTTTGAGATTGTAATTAATGTAAATATACCATAGCTATAGTAATATCTCCAAATTAATCCTTGAAATAATCTCATGTCGGGCCTTTTCCTTCAGATTTTAAAACTACCAAAAACTTTCAATAATTCTTAGCGCAAAATGATACTAAGGTGAAGAAAATGACTGAAGTAAAGGACCGTTTTGTAAAGTTAGGGGCTAAGCGAAGATTTTTAAAATTTTGAATCACAAATGTGGAGATTTACTCATAATCATTTAAAAAGATACAAACCTGCATGAATTTGGAGGCACGGTAGGTGGTCTGATTGCAGTTACGTGGAAGCCAGATTGCAATAAATACCTGCTCCAGAAACACTGAAAATGCTTAGTATTACAATGCCTTCATGATCAGCTTGTGAAGCAGAAGAAAAATAACTTGTCAACTATTACAAAAGAGAAAGAATATGATTTTCTCATAATTAAACTTTCCCAAACATGCTGGAAGAGGTTGATTGATACAAGAACGAATTATGAATAGTCTGAGTACATAGAAAGAATAAAGCTCAAGGGTTTATTAATGGAGAGAAATCTACCGGCTTGCTTGGAGTGCCTTGTCTTCACTGCCTACTATCAGGGATATGATGTGACTTGTAACAGGGATTCCTGTCAGTAAATGAAAGTCTTTCACCCGGTTCCAAATAGCCTCTCTACGCCATGTCTCAAGTTTTGCCACTTCAACCGCAGCTGGAAATTTGCATCATGCTTTTAACAAATAAATAATTTCGCAAGACATGGAGAGCAATAGCAAAAGAAGTGACAAAATATTTTTGATCTCTAAACAAATAGTTCAAGAAAGGTAGAAGATCAATTTAACCATGGGTATATCAAACAATTCTTCGTGAGTACCAGATTGAAATTACGAAGTCTCATTTAAATCACCCGTGTTCACAAATATACACAACTGTATTGGTTGCTCCATCCGAAGTTGTCCTAATTTAACATTTTTCTATTAGAATTTAGACTTAAATATTAATTTGGTTACTATTTTCATTGAGTTTATTCTATTTATTCTTAATATTTTTTTTGTTCAATTTCATCTTAATTTTCGTTAATTTTGTTCAATTTGGAATTTGGTTTCTTTTATTAACGATGTTTAAATAATTAACCAACACTGAACGATGTTTGTCACGTATAAGTTCTTGGATTTTTTTTATTTTTTTAATTTTATAAAAATATGTTCACATTCTAATCAACATCTTTTATATTTAATTTAGTTCCAATATTTTTTAAAATGAAGTAAATTAAATATAAAATATTGACTCTGAGACATGTTACATGTAATACAATCTTGATTTGACATATGAATATTTTTTTAAATTAAAATTTTTAAAAAAAATCCCAAACTAACAGGTGACAGAGACGATCCACTATCCACAATGTTATGACCCATTTTTACCAAAATTGACAAGAATTGGGATCAAATTGACAAAAAATATATTAGGACTAAATTGAATAAATTCAACGAAAATAGGGATAAAAATCTATAGTAGAGCATTGTTGTAAGTGTAATATCCAAGAAAAAAATCTATAGTAACATGACATTTTTTGGCTTTTAAGAAAAACAGAAAATAACGTTATTTCTCTAAATTATTAGATGACGTTAGAAGTGAATATGATAGATAAAAATTGGATCACAGGACTACACCGTATAAGGATATAACTTGACAAAAGAAATGCTAGAAATGTAGTCTCTAACCCTAATACACTATTACAAAACCCCCTTTTTTATCATCGGTAAAGAAATCATTGAGAATCAGAGTCTCATTCCTTATTTAACTAATTTTCACTGATGATTTTATAGTTTTCAAACGCTTTCAAAGAACAAATAAAGAGCATATTAAAAAGTTGTCTCACAAAATATGTTGCCAGCACTTATCAACTTGATAAATAAGAATGAGAGAGCAAGTAGTACATACGGAAATAGGAATAACAAAAGCATGAAGTGCAATCTGAGTAAATCAATTTAAGTAGAACAATGGAGCTTACCATGAGCAGCGGCAGCAATAGGAACTGGTGCAGAAGTTGAAAATATAAATGAACGACCCCTTGACTGTATTAACAGTTTCAACTTTTTGCTATAAGAATTCATAGAATAGTAAATGTCGTTGGTAAACTATTTGCAAAACATAATATGTTTTGTGCCAATGATGTGCGGAAACTAATTTCAGGAGCAAGTGAACTCAACTAGTTACCTGCAAGCTATAAATCCTCCATGACAACCAGCAGCTTTACTTAGTGTACCAATGCATATGTCCACATCCTTCTCACAGTTGAACTCCTCGGCAACACCACCACCATTTTTCCCACAAACAAATGTTCCATGAGCCTGGACATACACATATTTTCATTGTAATAATTCATAGTTAAGATTTTGTTTGTAGCAAGTAGAAGCCATGTTTCTTGCGGGTGATTGCTTTTTACAACAATTAATGTAATGTTATAATGTATTGTGAGTATCATTATAAGGTCCCTATAAGTCTTAATCCAAAGATCAAATTCAGAACCAGTAGCTTCTAATAAATAGTCTTCATAAAGAAAAAGACATTTTCTGAAACATATCAAGAGGTTTTACATCATCAATGACTAACAAAAAGCCATGTTTCTTGCGAAGGCCAGCAAGCTCAACCATAGGTGCAAAGTCGCCATCCATGCTAAACAAGCTGTAAAAAATTGGATGAACTATAATTAATATGGAAAATTATTCGCAGAGTATTGCCAAAGTTCATTGTCATCAGAAATATAAATAAACAATTAGAAATAGGATCTCAACCAACATCCAAAAGTAATTCTTAGGTCTAGAGATTGAAATTTCAAAATGACCACTTACGCCTCTCTTTAACAAGGCAGATGTAAGCTATGAAGACGGCTGAAATATTCAAGAGAAAACAAATATGCATTCTTTTATCACAATGACATTAGAATTTTCAAGTAAAGCACTTGAATCATTGCTTCATTACATCGTTTAGGTAGAAATAAATATAGCATTATGAACTACGTGTGTTTGCATCTTAGACAGAGAGGGACAAACAAAGTAATTATCCCATGCTTTACTCGCTCAATTTGAAAGTTACCCTGAAGAATTACTAGGGATCAAACCCAAACGACTACTTAAACAAATTCTTATGAAAATCTAATCTCATAAAATTAAACAGACCTTCCTAATCAAGGACACTTTCAAGAAAAATCATCAGCTTTTATAATTATCAACTTACAGCTGTCGACAACAAGCATATAAAGCAAATTTGGTGAAAATTCAAGTGTATAAACCATAAACAAAGTATTCATTAAATATGCTTTTATAAATTTGCCAACACCAAAGACTGCATAAGAAGGACAAATTTATTCATCAGTCAATTCCACGACATTCAAATATTGTTTAGTTTGTTTGAGGAAATATATGAATATAACAATGTGGATGTTTAACCTTGATATTTTTCTATTTTCCAAGTAGCACAATGACTAACCTGTCAGTCACCACAACTTTCTTCCTCATTCTGCAATTAGATCTGTTGAAATCATCAAGGACAATATCAACACATTGAGTGACTACCAGAAGGGAAAAAAGAGATGATTATGCAAATTTCAGGAAAGGTAAAACCTACAATAGCATATTGAGGTGGGACATGTCACAATGTCTATATATATAAACCTTTACACTTTTTTGTCGCTCAACAAGACGAATGCCATCAATTATTGATGCATGATTTAATGCATCAGAAAAGACAGCGATCTTTTCATCCTCTGAAGGTACGCTATTCCCAGCTAGGAGAGTACCAATACTTCCTATTGCCGTCATCACGGCCATATTGGCAGCAAATCCTGTGGGACAAAGAAGGCAATCCTATAGCATGGATTTTAAACCAAAACTGAGTCAGAATTTTCATAAAATCCAGACTTATTATCATCAATTGGGTCCTTTCTTCAATTCATTAGACAATAGGTGGGTCTGAGAGGCCGGAAAATTTTATCATAGCAATCATTAACTGTTATTCATGATACAAAACAGGGCTAGTAACAAAACCAGAACAGTTTATGCAGTTCTTGCAAGGCAGTCATTACCTCTTTCTTCTTCAAGTCTGCCAGGCTCGACTCAAGTAGCCTATGATAATTGGTATAACCACAGATAAGAGCAGAACCCCTTGGTCCCATACCATGTTCCTGGGCTGCCTGATTCACAAGAAGGAACACTATGGCAACGAATTCAAGCTAAGGCTAAGAAAACAAAAGAAACAAAGACTCATAGACCATAACTCAGAAAGAAGAAAGAAGACCACTAAAATTCATACGAAATTCACAAGCACACCTTTGCAACAGCCTCTCCAATAGTCGGATGGGAACTTAGGCCTAGATAATCATTTCCAGAAAACAAAATTAATTTTTTAAACTTCTCATAAGATGCCCCTGCTTCGTCATCAGCACCAGCCGCACTACAAACAATCTCATCACCTACCCAAAAGAATTTCAGTAGTACTGTCAGCAATCGGAACTAAACACATGCTCAATATACTCGAAACATCATCGAAACCGCATTCATGCATTCTATGAATTTATCGATGTAAAATATAGTGGTTAAACAATAGGAATTATAGTTGACAGGATTTTTAAAATAGTTATTATAAAAGTACACGAATGTTCTGTCATGCCATGATAATGTAAAAACTATTTATTCTGTCAACGCATACAATATTTACTCTACTTTCTTTCTGTTTCCCCGGAATTAGTACATCCTATGTTTCATTTTAATTATAAATGTTTAAATTAAAAAATAAAAATACGAATAACGTGACATATAGCAATTGAGGGAGTGCCGATCAATTTAGCTTCTATAATAACAAAAAAAAATATTAGTTTAGTCTTTATTTTCGCCATTTTAAGAGTAAAACGACAGCAGATGTTTAACAATCTCAGTAGCTTAAAAATTTAACTTTATTAATTTTTAAGAAATAAACTGAGGGTGTAACTTCAATTCTTCCTTCACGAACAAGTGAAACCATAAAAATAAAAATAAAAAATAAAAAATAAAAAGATTAGCAAAATGTGTTTTTTGTTAGTGCAGACAAACTTCGTTTTGGTCGTAAGCTTAATCAATAAATTAATTCGCAAACTCTAGAAAGTATGTGGATTTGGTCGGTTTTGGAAGTTTCACAAAGGGAGAACTAGTTCGTTGATTAGGAAATGGAAGGATTAAAACCAAGTTTCACAAAAGGTTGGGGTAATAAAAATAAATCTTTTATTTTTTTAGAAAATGGGCGAAGATCGAAGGGTACCAGCACTTGGGGTGTCATGCATCCATCTAGTGAATGTGGACTCCGCAATTTCCACTTCAACAGAGGAGCGGTCCCAGTGCTGCATTTCATCGAACACCTGGAATGCGGTGTCACGGAGGCCAAACTGGAGAGAGCAGCTGCGGAGGCAAATGGGTCTGAGAGATCGGAGAACTTTGAGGGAGTGAAGGGTTGTGAGAGCCTCTTCCACCCACGAGTCCCACCAATCACTCGGATTCTCCGCCATTGGTGTGAGAGAGAAAGAAGAGAAACGAATGCAGAAATGATAAATGAGAAATGAGAAACGAGAAAATGTGAGATGAAAAGAATGCAGAAAAAGTGTTTTGGTTGGTTGATTCGGTTTGAGGCTGCTGATTCTGATGTGAGCTGAGTCACATGTGCTGTTAGGCTCATCATCTCTCAACTCTATTCTACTAACTTCCAATATAACTTTCAAGCTTCACTGTTCTTTTTTCTTCATTTTCACAAAATCTCACTTTTTCTCATTACCTACTCATTAAACAATAATAGTTTAACATAAGTAAAGTTATTTTAGTGATTTAAAACATCCAAGAATATTAAATATATACTGAAAAATTAAAAAAATTTAGGTTTATCGACTTTTACCATTTAAAATACATATAAAGTTTAAATACATATTTAGTTTTTCTTTTTGTAATTTTTGGTATTTTCAAATGAATTTATATTAGATATTTAAATTTTTTTATACTTTTCAAATGAACCTTTATTATTTCATTTTATCATTAATTGAGCTGAAATGATTATTTTTAAATGAAATATAAAAAAATAATTAATTTGTAAATCTTTTTTAAATTTAAATATCTAAATTTAAATGCTTAAGTGTCTATTAAAAAAATCACTATATTGATTCAAAATCTTTATATTATTAATTAAGTTTTTATGTTTAATATTTTCATCAAATGAAATGTTATGATCTTAAATATAACACTACAAACTCAAACTATCATAAAAACAAATATCTATTTTTGTCAAATTTGACATTAAACTTTTTTTTTATTGTCGAAGTTTATCAAATTTATAATAAATTTAAAACTTAATTATGCACTTTTTAAAAGTTAAAAATAAATAAAATACTCAATAAAACATTTTTTTAATAGAAACTCAATTAAGAATATTAAAAAATTTGAGAGATTTAATTTTTTTTAAAAAAACTATTCTCTTTAGCTTTTTAATTTAATATAATTTTCTGAGAAAAAAAAAGTACATTAGTATCAATTAAGGAAGTGACTAACAATATTATTTTGGTTCTCCTTCCATACAAGCAAATTTTATTTTCAAATTAAAATTTTCCGAATTTTATGAGTAAACTTCTAATATTATCATTTTTACTGTCAGAATTTTAAAAGTGTACATTTTTGTTTTTGTGTGGTTGCTGGATCATTTCCTCACCAATTTGATGGGAGTCCTTACCAACCCCGCTGAAGCTGTCATGACAAGGTCAAAGGAAACATGTGGTGGACCACATAGCTTCACAAGTTGCTACACAATTTTGTTCAAACTTGAGTACCACTGAATTACACTATTTACAACCAACAATAATATAACACTTTTAAAATAATTTTATCAAAATGTTTTTCTTTCATTGAGACTACAAAAAAAATAGTTGTGAATGACAAAATTTTATCAACAACAAAAAAATTCGTTCATAAAATAATATTTATTGTTGAATTTTACTTAAAAATTTTAAGATTTTAAATAACAATAAAAATATGGTTGATAATGGATCCTTTAGGTCGGTAGTTTGAAATTTTTATTATTAAAAAAAAAATTCGTTGGTAAATTTTGTAGTTAAAGTTTTCATTTTAGTTTTGATAGTGGTAAAATTTGTTAATAATTAATAAATTTGTTGGAAATTAAATTTATTGAAATATGGTGAAGATTTTAGTAGATTTTAGGTTAAACTCTCCCTTGGTCCTCAAGTTTATATGAAAATCTCAGTTGGGTCCTCAAGTTTTTTTCTGTCTCAATTGGGTCATATTTTTTGTAAAAGTGAGCACATTATACCATAACCGTTAAGTGGTGTGAGACGGCGTTAAATTGGTGTGAGCTGGATTTTTTCATTTACTGACGTGGCATTGTGCACTAAAATTGAAAGGCCACGTGGTGCCAGATCTTCTCCTCCCTCCCCCTCTGCTTCCTTCCATCGGCGCCACCCAGCTGCAATTGTTGTAAATTTGCTAGCTCTTATATCTTCTGGATTGTAAATTAGCAGGTTTTGCACTGTGGGAACTGTTATTCTGTGCAAGAAACTCTCATTTTCAAGTTATCAGTGTTTTGCTTCAAGTGGGTAGGGTAAAGTAGTGATTTTTGTGGCCTCAGGTTTGATTTGTCGAATTGAGGGTTTATCTGATAGTTAGATTCTGTATCTTCTTGGTGTTTTATGGATGGGTTATGTGTTTTGTTTTCTGATTTGTGACCAAATCTGGGTTGCTACTGTAGCTAATGTTGTGATTTATTTTGTGTGACATGAGTTTAGTGATTAAGGGTACTGAAGAAGAGGATAATAAGATAGAAATATAGAAATCTGAGATTATGTGGTAACAGTTTCCAAGTTTCCTGCAAAATCGTTCGATTGCTATTGCTTGAATAATAAACCAAAACTAATGAAGTGATCTGCTTTTGTTAATCGGTGACTTGATGCAACATTGTAGAATTCTTTCTTCACCAACATATATTTTGCATTTCCTAAATTGGAGGGCGGTCCGCGGAACTACCCTTCTGCAGGGTCCTCCGCGATGTTGGCTTTACAAGAGGGCTACTCAAAAGCGGAGATTGTTGTGTGCGGCGGCGCGCAATACGGAGCTTTTTTGTTGCGGAGTACGGACTCCCCGGCGCACGGTAGCTGTGGGCGCATACTAGCTCTGGGGGACAACGAAAATCCGAAATGGGAAATGGAGAACATGTCGTTTGGGAGAATAATGGGGGATATGGTGATGCTTCCAAACGGCGACATTTTGGTTATTAATGGAGCTATGAAGGAACGAAGTTTGATGCTGTTTTCAAAATTAAAATTCTATTTAATTTTATTTACTTTTTGTTTATTGGGCAGTTGGAAAATTAAAATTTAAAATTTAATTTTAGTGCACAATGCCAATGCCACGTCAGTAAATGAAAAAATCCAGCTCACACCAATTTAACGCCGTCTCACAACACTTAACGATTATGGCAAAATGTGCTCACTTTTACAAAAAATATGACCCAATTGAGACAGAAAAAAACTTGAGGACCCAACTGAGATTTTCATATAAACTTGAGGACCAAAGAAGGGTTTAAACCTAGATTTTAAAATCCAATAAAAACTTAAATGAATTTCAAAATCTGATAAGTCTTTAATTGAATTTTGAAAACTTGTTAAGAGTTAAATGAGTTTTGAAATCCGTCAAACTTTAATTAGCTTTTGAAATCGGTTAAGTGCTAGTAAACTTTCGAAAGATAATTAAGGGTTTGACGGATTTTGAAATAAGTTAAACTTTTAATCGACTTTCGAAAGCAGGTAAAGAACTCGCAACTTTTGAAAGTTGGTGTTGGGTTCAACAGATTTCGAGTTATTTAATGACATTTAGTGATTATAGGATACTTACTATGAAAAGAGGATGAAGAGGGCACCCACAACCACGTAACACGAACTCAAAACTCGAGCAAGATGTCGGACCACCAATGTCAAGGACCACACAAGACCACCACGTAGAATAATGAAATGAAGAAAAAAAAATAGTATTCCCAAATTAATTAATCGTATTGGAAAATGATACTTGAACAACTTCATTTGACAACACTTAGACATAAGAGACGTGTCTAAATGTGAGCGGTCCACGTTTTTAATGAAAAAGCATTCGAAATCTGACGTGGCAAGGGGCAGGCAGGTTTAGAAGTTGCATTTGAAATTTGAAATTCATTTCGAACATTGTAGAGAGAGAAGCGCGAACATTGAGAGGGAGGCTGTGACCTAGACAGAGAGAGGCCGAGAGAGTTGGAGAAAGGGGGTTCGAGCGAGAGAGAGAGAGAGGTCGAGGTCCGACGGAGTGCTTGCCGGAGTGCCGTTGGACAACGTTGAAGGCCGTGTCGGAGCTATTCAACCCCTTCAGCCGGTTCCGATTCACGGCCGCCGCAGCTCCGACGTGGACCGCTCGAAGCGAACACGGCATCGTGTTCCGTCCGTTCCGGCCCAGCGACTTAGAGGCGCGTTCAAGGTCTCGCTTCGTCCCACCTGTTTCCGCCCCTGTCCCGGAGTATCGCCGGAGTGCCGCCGGAGTGTCGACTGTTCGGTGGACAAAAAAGAGGGGTTTAGGTTTAGGTTTCTTTCCCATTTGGGGAGGTTTTGGTTTTGGTTTCTTTCCCATTTTCATGTATTGAACTCAGTCTCTTTGAAATTTTCTAGTTGAATCTGTTTCTCCACTCAAGTTTCTTATTCATTTTACGCTTTAACTGTTCATTGTGCTGCAAGTTTTACTGTTCATTATCTCTTTCACGCTGCCATGGTAGGATTTTATTGTTCATGCTTGCTTTCAGTCGCTGGTTCCATTCAAGTTTGTGTTTCTGGGTTTGCGTTTTATGCTTAAGTTTAATTTGTGCATGAACGTTCGGTCATACTACGCGTTAGTTGGTTCCATTCAAATTTTGATGTTTCAGCCTAAGCGTTCGGTTTTGGTGTTTTAGACTGAGCGTTCGGTTTTGACGTTTTAGACTGAGCGTTCGCTACCGAAAACGAACGACCGTTCACATTACACGATCGAACGCGGTTAGTGTTCGGACACCACTACTTTTTGGACGCTCGGGCAATACGGGAAACGCTACCGAAAACGAACGACGGTTCACATTACACGACCGAACGCTCTAACACTCACTAACACACAGACCGAACGTTCAAAAGGTACACTCCGATCCAGGTCGAACGCAAACAATCACTAACACATGCCAAGATCGAACGCTAACGCTCGTTACCTAAGAACACAAAACCGGACGCTTAAAATTCAAACCTAAGAATCGAAATTAAGAACGAACGCTCACAAGCATTAAAACAGAACCAAGATCGAACGTTAAAGCTCTCTGACACAACTAGGACGAACGTTTTGAGTCTTGGTCGAACACATAGCGTTCTGGACGATCGTCTAGAATCATGGCCGAATGGTCAAAACTTAACACATGACCGACCAATACCGCATCAACACTTAACTGCATAAATCAAAGCTTGATCGAACGGTATTTAAAATCTCACTTAACCGTACGGTATCAATTGAACTTCCGAACGAACGATGACAGGTTTGACCGAACGGTACTAGATTAATATCTTACCGAACGGTGAAGATATTGGTCAATAAATAACGATCGGTTGAGCATGCAGAGGAGGAGCCGAACGAGGACGAACGGTTTTATTCGAGGGGAAGGAGTTGAACGCGCACGGTCGAGGAAGAACGTTGTTTTTTGTTTATTTATATATATATATATATATATATATTTATTTATTTATTTTTTTCTTTTTATTAGGAAAATACAATAAAATAAATATATTAAATCACTAAAACACCAAAACCGAACGCTCAGTCTAAAACATCAAAACCGAACGCTTAGACTGAAACATCAAAATTTGAATGGAACCATAAAACGCATAGTATGACCGAACGTTCATGCACAAATTAAACTTAAGCATAAAACGCAAACCCAGAAACACAAACTTGAATGGAACCAGCGACTGAAAGCAAGCATGAACAATAAAATTGTACCATGACAACGTGAAAGAGATGATGAACAGTAAAACTTGCAGCACAATAAAATGAATAAGAAACTTGAGTGGAGAAACAAATTCAACTAGAAAATTTCAAAGAGACTGAGTTCAATACATGAAAATGGGAAAGAAACCAAAACCTAAACCTAAACCCCTCTTTTTCGTCCTTGAACGCGCCCCTAGTTCGCTGGGCCGGACGGAACACGATGCCGTCTTCGCTTCGTTGGCCAACGTCGGAGCTGCGGCGACCGTGAATCGGAACCGGCTGGAGGGGTTGAATAGCTCCGACACGGCCTTCAACGTTGTCCGGCAGCACTCCGGCAAGCACTCCGTCGGACCTCGACCTCTCTCTCTCGAACCCCCTTTCTCCAACTCTCTCGGCCTCTCTCTGTTTAGGTCACAGCCTCCATCTCAATGTTCGCGCTTCTCTCTCTACAATGTTCGAAATGAATTTCTAATTTCAAACGCAACTTCTGAACCTGCCTGCCTCTTGCCACGTCAGATTTCGAATGCTTTTTCATTAAAAGTGTGGACCGCTCACATTTAGACACGTGTCCCGTGTCTAAATATTGTCAAATGAAGTTGTTCAAATATCATTTTTCTAATTGTATTTCGAAAGTCTATCAAGAGTTTGATTAATTTCGAAATTCGTTGAACTCTTAATCGATTTTCGAAATTTATTAAAGGTTCGTGGATTTCGAAAATCAATTAAGATTTTAACAAATTTCGAAATCTGACAAAATTTTCTCAAATTTTGAAAGCCAATTAAAAGCCTTCAATATATCTGGTTTCACTTCACAACGTTCGCCTTCTTCTACTCACCAAAAAAGCTTACAAGTGCTGTTGTAATTTACCATAGAGGAAACAATAACAAATGGGAGTACAACCATGAAGCTGAAAAGTAAGGATTAAGAGGAAATGGTACAAAGGGGTGAAGGAGAGATGAAAAGAAGTAGCGGATTTTGGAAGCATTGTGTCGATTTTTTTTCATTAATAACACAAATTATTTTTTTAATTTCACATATAGCATACTGTTTGTTATATTTACTTATAAAGCACAATTTTATATAGCATAGTTTTTAATAGGTTCAGAATTCGGTTTATGGGAAACCGAATTTTTAACATCTTTCAAAATGTTTATATAAAAATTAAAATTCGAAACTCGTTTGCCAAGAAAGCGAATTCTATGAAGGTTTGGATTTTTAACTTACAAAAATTTACTTTTACTTTTTACTTTCAAACCTTCCCCACTCTTTCTCTTCTCTCCTTTCTCTTAACCTAGCAGCCGCCCCATCCCCTTTTTGTTCTTCCTCTGTTAGTTCTTCTCTGTTAGTTCTTCTTCTCTGTTCTTATGGCACTCCATCACCGCAAATCCCAAGTACTATTACAGTTTTGATTAGATTTCATGTTTAGATTTTACATAGTTATATATATATATATATATATATATATATATTGGTTTGGTTTGGGTGAGAAAAATAGTGATGCATTGATCTGGAAAAGCATGGAAGGGAAAAACAATGAAGCTTATTTTTAGCCATTGTCGTTGAATGGGTTTGGAAAACCATGAAAGGTTTCAATGGTTTTTGAAACCTGCTGAACAATTTTTAATTTTTTTAAATTATTGAAAACCATAGATTTGGAAAACCTTTTCCCAATGAACAATTTTTTTTAATTATTGAAAACCATGAAGTAGTTGCATGTGTTTGGAAAACCACTGAAGGTTTGAATAGTTTTTGAAATCCGGTGAACAATTTTATTTTATAATTATTGAAAACCATAGGTTTAGAAAACCTTCGAAGGTTTCAATGGTTTTGGAAACTCGGTGAACAAAATTTTTGTTAATTATTGAAAATCATGAAGCAGTTGAAAGATATTTTTTTAAATTTTTATTAGTTTATGATGTTTATTTATTTATGTTGTTGTTCTTGAAGATTATGGAAAAAAAAACTTATTTTGTTGTATTTGAAAAGGATAGTGAATTAATTATTTTTTTAATTTAATTTTGTAAAAAGAGAATTTGGGAAATGTAAGGAGCTAGTATAGTTTTATTTATTTATTTTTAGTTTAATATTATTCTAGAAGGGGTAGGGGAAGTAATTAGGAGGTAATTAGGAAGTCACGGACGTTTGGTTTTATTTGGAAGTGGGGAGCAAAGAAGTCCGTGACTCCTCTCACATGTTTCTGGCACCATTCAAGCGTGGGAAATAAAAAGGGGTTGAGGGGTTCTGCACTGGGAGAGTTTTGCTGCTGCATTCGGTGAAAAACGTGAAGTCCAAAGTTGCTGGGAAAGAAGAAGTGAAGAACTTTGGAATTTGAAAGGAGATCCAGACACTTGAATTTCTAGGTTCAAGATTCACAAAGGAAGTCTTCAAGAGGTAAGCAGTGCTAGATTTTTCGTTTTGATCAGTTAATCTTACTGTTTTTGTAGAAATCTAAAAGCTTTAGAGTTAAAAATGGAGGTTTTTCTGGTTTCTGGAAAACCTGTGATTCTGCAGAATCTGTAGAATCGCGTTCGTCCAATTTGATTTCAAATTGGACGTTCGTCCAAATTGGTTTCAAATTGGACGTTCGTCCAAATTTTCGAGCGTTCGTCCAATTTGGTTTCAAATTGGACGTTCGTTCAAAACTAGACGAATTGAGTGTTCGTTCTTAAATATTCTGAAGTTCGTCCTAACCATAGGTGGGTTTCTGAGCGTTCGTTCATATAAAGGATTAACGAGCGTTGGTGATAAGGATTTGAGTAGAGAGCGTCTGTGTGCGCCTGTGAACGTTCGTTCATTTCCGGGTAAGGGAAGCTTACTTAATTTAACTGTTTTGATGCATGCTGTATGTGAACGTTCGTTATTTTTACTGTATGGAAATAATGCATGATGGAATGAATGGTATGAACGTTCGTTATTGTGACTCTATGATGTTGCTGTGATTGATTTATGTGGACGTCCGTCATTTATTGAATGGAAATGAAACATGATTAAGCTACTTATGATGTATGAGATATTGGATGAAATGAGATATATGAATGAGATGTTTTGGTGTGAATGAATGAAACTATGAAAGTCTGTGATGAGAAATAAACTGGAACTGAAAAATGAACTCCCCATGAAATTGAACGTTCGTACTAAACGGTCATTGACCGTTCGGTTTTCCTTAGTTGAGGACGAGCGTCCTCACTCTAAAATGTTCTATTTGAGCGTTCGGTCAAACACTGTTGAAGCTAACATTTTCATAAACTTCTATCTCTTTGAAATTGTATGTGTATATGCAACTGTGTATTTTTCCCGTTCGTAAATACTCTTTAAAAGTATCTTAATTTATTTTTCAAGTCCTACCAATCTGAGTTATTAAACGTTCGGTCTCATACCGTACGTTCGTTCAAATTGGTGTTCGGTCTTATACCGAACACGCGTTCTAAATGACGTTCAGTCTTATATTGAACGCTCGTTCTGTTTGGTGTTCGTTTCAGAACGAGCGCTCGCTCAAATTGGTACTTACACTGAGCATTCGTCCAACATGACGCTCGCTTTTGATGTGAGCGTTCGTCCAAAATTCTGCGTTTTGAAATGAGCGTTCGTCCTATTGGCGCTCGACTTTTGAAATGAGCGATCGTCCTAAATGAGGCTCGTTCTTATAACGAGCGCTCGCTCAAAGTGAGGCTCGACCTTATGTTGAGCGTTCGTCCCAAAATGGGGCTCGGCATTATTTTGAGCGCTCGTATTATTTTCCACAGCGTTCGTCCAATGAACAGTACCAGATTTAGAAATATCTGAACTTAAACCGTTCGTTCTTTGATTCGAACGAGCGTCCCTGTTGGGTCTCATTTCACAGCATTCGTCCTCGGACTTATTGGGGACAAGACGTTCGTTTTTGATGGTTTTCTTAAGAATAATGAATGATGAACAGTTTATGAGATGAAATGAAAATACGAATACATGATGAAAACTGAATGATGAACAGTATATGAGATGAAATGAATGTTGATTTATGAAAGAGCGTTCCAAGGAGGAATGACTCAGAACTTGATTATTGAGATTTGTAAAGTATGAATGTGGTAAGCTTAGCCGGTCGTTCATCCTGATATTCCGTGAGTATTCGTCCTCACGTAGAGGCAGTACGTCATGTGTGGGAATGGCAGGAGGTCCTAGTCCTGATGATTTTTGGACAGATAGGATTAACCTCGGGTGGCAGCTGATGAGAGTTCCAGTTACTACATCACCCGGGTGCACGAACACCGAAGCTACACAGAGTTCATACAGTCCGGACAGTCAGTCGTGTCGAGTTTATTTAGTGAGTACGTTTAAATGGGTTGTTATGTAATGAATGTGTATGTTGAGATATGCATGTATGTTGAATTGTTTACCTGAAATTGTATGTTGATGCATGAGTTAAATTACGTAAGCTTACCCTTTCGTTTCCTTGTGTTGTCTATTGTCCTTGTACGTCCGTCTTGTCATTGCAATGATCATCCATGTGGATGTGAGCAGAGGGAGACGCGCGTTTGGAAGAGGCGCTGAATGAAGAGAACCTGGTTGATGTCGAAGTGAAGACCGAGCAGTGAGGCGCTCGGCCAGTTATATAGCCTGTATTAGAGTGGTCGTTCGACCATCTTGTCTTGTTATTTCTGATAGACCGTTCGGTATTTGTGCCGTGTAAACCGTTCGGTCAGGTTTCCTGTACGGTTGGTTTTAATTTGTAAACTCTTATGTGTGACGTGTGACTTTAGCACATTCGCAGTTATGTTGGATTTGTACTCAAGGACGTTCGTCCTTGAGCGATCGTAAATTTCTCATTTCTTTAACTTTTAGTGTAAAACTGTTTGAGATTATTATTAATTGTGATTTTCTAAATTTATAGTTATAACTGTATTTTTGGGATGTCACATTAGTGGTATCAGAGCAGTTTTGTTCTTTTAAGGACATTGTAGGTTGTGAGTACACCATGCTTGTTTTGCTGTGTGCTCAACATTCTTTATTGAGTATTTTAGACTCCTTGAACTTAATTAATGATCGTTTTCTCTGTTTCTCAGAGAACAAATGGCACCTAGACTTCCTCCTCCTCCACCGCAGACCAATGAACATGATGTGCCCAACAACACCAGATTGTTGGAATCAGTAATTGAAAGGTTACAAGAACAGAACGCTGTTTTGACACAGCAAAATGCGGCTGCCTTACAGAGTTTGGAGGCCGCTCGTGCAAATTCTGAAGTGACTCAGAGACAGCTTATGGAGATTCTTGCAGCTACCAGGGGTACACCGGGAGCATCTGCTTCAAACACTACTCATCAGACTGAGTGGAGTTTGGAGAACTTTTTACAGCATCGTCCTGCAAAATTTGATGGGAAGTGCCTTCCCGACGGAGCTGATCAGTGGATAAGGGACATGGAACAGATTTACGATGCCAAGGAATGTCCGAACGATCGAAGACTGGCATTCACTGAGTATCTGTTGACTGGAGAGGCCAGTCATTGGTGGTCGACTGCGAAGATGATACTAGCAGAATCTCACAGCCCTATTTCCTGGGAAGTCTTCAAGGAAAAGTTCTATGAGGAGTATTTCCCGGATAGTGTTCGTTTCGGCAAAGAGGTGGAATTTCTCCAGTTGGTACAGGGTAATATGTCTGTTTCGGAGTACACCAACAGGTTCAAACATCTGGTTCGCTTTAATACCCTTGCCACCAGTGAAGTGTGGCAGTGCAGGAAGTTTGAAAATGGGCTGAGAAGTGATTTGAAGGTACTGATATCCAGCCTTAGCATTAAGTCTTTTCCTGCCATGATTGAGAGAGCAAAAGTGTTAGAGAAAAATGTGGCTGAAGCAGAACGACTGAAGAAGCAGCAACAACCAACTAGAGGGCCGATCATGTCCAGACCGAATCTGAATCGGAACAGAATGCCGTATGCCCGTCCAGCACAACCATCTAATTCTCAGGCTATGGTTGTTGCCGGACAGTCTGGACAGAATGGATCAGTCAGATGTTTTAGGTGTGGAGGACCACACTATCGATCGTCGTGTCCTCTTTTAGAGGGGACAAAATACTGCACTCGCTGTAGAAGAAACGGTCACCTGGAGCATGAGTGTAATATGGGCAAACGAGCAATAATGAGGCCGCCAAATGCCGGGAGGATACAACAGGATCGGGGTGGAAGAGCACAAGCTGTTGGTCGAGTTTATGCGATAACAGGCGCCGAAGCTGCCAGTTCAGGTACGCTCATCACCAGTAAATGTTTATTGTTTGGGAAGCCTTGCTGTGTGTTGTATGATTCGGGGGCGACACACTCCTTCATCTCGAAGGCGTGCGTCGAGAAATTGGGTATAACCGAACGCGAAATGCAGTTCGACTTGGTAGTATCAACCCCAGCGGCTGGTGAAGTTAGGACGACTACTGTATGTGTTAAATGTCCTATAGAGGTTGAGGGGCGTAATTATAAAGTAAATCTCATCTGTCTACCCTTAAAAGATTTAGAAGTGATTCTAGGAATGGATTGGCTGGCTGCCAACCGCATTCTCATTGACTGTGGTGCAAAGGAATTGGTATTTCCAGACGAGTATGAAGTAGAGCTATCTGTGACGCTCGGTCAGCTAAAAGAAGACATCGTGGATGGCGCCAGTTGCTTCCTGATCATGACGCATTCAAACGAACGACTTGAAGGTTCGAATCATGAGCAATCGTCCAGTAAACTGAATGGGGGACAATCAGTTGTGGATGAATTCCCTGATGTGTTTCCAGACGAAGTGCCCGGATTACCTCCTCCACGCGAGGTGGAATTTACTATCGACCTAGTGTCAAATACTGGACCTATCTCTATTGCACCCTATCGGATGTCGCCAACAGAATTAGCTGAACTCAAGGAGCAGATTGAAGAGTTAATGGATAAGCAGTTTATCAGACCAAGCGTATCACCTTGGGGAGCGCCAGTACTCTTAGTAAAGAAGAAGGATGGCAGTTCTCGTCTCTGCATTGATTACAGGCAGTTAAACAAGCTGACTATCAAGAACAAATACCCATTGCCTCGTATTGACGATCTATTGGATCAATTGCATGGAGCGAGCGTCTTCTCAAAGATAGATTTGAGATCGGGCTATCATCAGATTCGTGTTAAGGAAGGGGATATTCAGAAGACGGCCTTCCGTTCGCGCTACGGACATTATGAGTACGTAGTCATGCCGTTCGGTGTGACGAACGCTCCAGCAGTCTTCATGGACTACATGAACAGGATCTTCAGGCCGTACTTGGACAAGTTCGTGGTAGTGTTCATTGATGATATTCTTGTCTACTCCAAGAGCTATGAAGAGCATGAAAATCACTTGAGGGTTGTTCTAGGCATCTTAAGAGAAAAGGAGTTGTACGCCAAGCTCTCTAAATGTGAATTTTGGATGAAGGAAGTGCCATTTTTGGGACACGTGGTTTCAGCTGGAGGAATCTCAGTGGATCCGGCAAAAGTACGAGCAGTGTTGGAATGGGAGAGTCCACGTTCGGTAACTGAAGTTCGTAGCTTTGTGGGACTCGCAGGCTACTACCGACGGTTCATTGAAGGATTTTCCAAGATAGTGGCTCCGCTGACTCAGTTGACTAGAAAGGATCAACCGTTCGCTTGGACCGATCGGTGTGAAGCAAGTTTCCAAGCATTGAAGGAGAAGTTAACGAGCGCCCCAGTATTAGTCATTCCTGACACGTCCAAACCGTTCGAAGTATATTGTGACGCTTCTCATCAGGGTTTGGGTTGTGTGCTCATGCAAGAAAGGCGGGCAGTAGCGTACGCTTCTCGACAATTGAAAGTTCACGAGAAGAACTATCCTTCACACGACCTGGAATTAGCAGCGGTCGTCTTTGCTTTGAAGATTTGGAGGCACTACTTGTATGGATCGACATTTCAAGTGTTCAGTGATCATAAGAGTCTTAAGTACCTATTTGATCAGAAGGAGCTGAATATGAGACAGAGACGTTGGCTAGAGTTCTTGAAGGACTACGACTTTGAACTACTCTACCACCCGGGAAAAGCAAATGTTGTAGCAGACGCCTTAAGCAGAAAGGTAGTTCACGTCTCTCCATGATGGTCCGAGAGTTGAGTTTGGTAGAGAGTTTTAGAGATCTGAGGTTACAGTTTGACTTGCAACCGAATGTTATCAAATGTTGTACCCTTAGAATCTCCAGTGACGTATTCGACCGAATCAGAATGAAGCAGCGAGAGGATGAAGAGCTGGTGAAGATCTTGAACACACTCGGTACAGATCAAACCAAGGAGTTCAACGCTGGGACGGGCGGCCTACTACGTTATATGGGTAGGACGTGCGTTCCGAATGATGGAGATTTGAAGCGGATCATCTTAGCTGAAGGGCATCACAGCCGTCTTAGCATGCATCCAGGTATGACTAAGATGTATCAGGACCTCAGGAAGTCGTTCTGGTGGCCAGGAATGAAGAGTGATGTCGCTCGTTTTGTGGCATCATGTTTGACGTGTCAAAAAGCCAAGGCTGAACATCAGAGGCCAGGCGGTCTACTTCAGCAGTTAGAGATTCCGGAATGGAAGTGGGACGGCATTGCGATGGACTTCGTGACTCACTTACCTCGCACGGTCAGGAATCATGATTCCATATGGGTAATAGTGGATCGTCTGACGAAGAGTGCTCACTTTCTAGCAGTCAACCTGAAGATGTCAATGGCGAATCTTGCTAAGCTTTACATCAAGGAAATCGTTCGTCTACATGGAGTTCCGTCTAGCATTGTTTCAGACCGAGACACAAGGTTTACCTCTCGATTTTGGCAGTCGTTACAAAGCGAGCTCGGCAGCAAACTCCATATGAGTTCGGCTTATCATCCTCAGACGGACGGTCAGTCCGAGAGAACAATTCAGACACTCGAAGACTTACTTAGGACATGTGATGAGTCGATATTTTCTACACTTCACTTAGTTTATTGTACTAGAATTAATCAGGGAATTGTGCTTAAATGTCCAGTGTTTTCCCATTTTGCTTGATTGTGCTTAATTCGATCAGAAATTCTTATTTTAATTAATTTGAATTATCTGAGCTAATTATTTTACAAGGAAAATTTGGAAATACAATTTGGGACATTTGAAGGTTAAATAAGAAATGGAAATAGAGCCCAATGTATTTCAGCCATTTCAGTTTTCGCTGGTTGCTGCGTGAATTTTGTGTCAACTTGTTTGTCCCCGTTCAGGTTCAATTCTTATCCGTTTTCCATGCAATTTTTTTTCATAGTTTCGTATGGATGTCTATTTTCACGTATAGTTTTTCGTTTGTTCAAATTCGTTCTATGTTGTTCCCAGTATTTATTTTACTCTCCTATGTCAGTCCAGTGATTACTGTTTAAGTGATTTCTAATCTGTTTGCATTGTTTGCTTGTTGTTTGGTACATGTGGTGGCTGGAATTGATCGTTGAACGGTGCTAAGACCTCCCAACAATCTTAAGCAAGTTCTTCATTTATTAAATTTTAAGAATGATTTGGAACTCCTATACACTTCACGGCCAAGAGAAGTCCAAGAAAGTGCTGAATTTGTAATGTTATTGATGAAATAAATTGATAGCACACGGCCCCCTCATTGTTTTTGCACATCCAAAGAGCAATTAGTGGGAACCACCACTTATGGAAAGGCGTCGGCAATATAGAAGAGTAGGTACTTGAAGTGGAATCAAAGAGAAAGGGACACCATATTGAAAACCTACGTGAAAATAAAGGAGTCCACAAATGAAGTAATGAAATTGATTAAACTAGTATTATTAAGGTGGTATACACACGGCCCACATAATAGAAAAAGGTGCAGCAAAATTTTTACTCTCTTCTACTCACACAAGCTTAATAACTCACGGACATTAGGTGCTAAATTATTGAAGTATAAATGATGGACACATGGCCCCTCTTCTTTGACTTTTAAAGATTTTTGCAACACGGGTTTCTTCATTTACAACAGCTAGGAATGCTGAAGACTTCAATGGAGGGGGCCACCACTTGGTTGTTTGAAAGCTCACAATGAATGGCAAAATGCTAAGGGAACATCCAACAGCACGTTGAAGGAGCAGCGGAGAAGAGAGTCACGTCCAACAACACCAACAACTGATGAAAGTCCAGTAGAGTGAAGAGCTGGTTCACGGCCATGATAGCTTGAGCAGCTGCAACATGAAGAAGGGCAGCAGCGTCCTCTACCAGTCCAGACGTCCATGCATCCAGCCATCTTCACCAGTTCAGCAGAAGCAGTAACCAACGTCCAAGCAAGGAGAATTGTTTGGAGATTTTAGGTCCAGCAATGAAGCTTATCCAGCTCTTCATCACGGTTCTGCACATTTCACGTCCAGCTGGAGCAAGCTAGGGAGAAAATGGAGCAGCTGCAACCTGCTGGAACACTTCAACCAAGGAAGCCTCACGGTCCCATTTGGAAGTGCACGTCCAGCAAATTAAAGGGCTGATTGGTTTTAATTGAAGGAAGTGAAGCTGCACGTGACCAAGCTCAAGAGGATAAGCATGGAGACTAGAGTTGGAGCAGCCACCAATGTTAGCAAGCACTTGGAAGAATGAAGAAGAAGAGGCATGGAAGTCCACGGTGGCTGCTGGAAGTAAACTGGAAGAATGGAAAAGCTCACGGCAGCTTGGAGCTGGAGCAACTATGGTCTAGCAAGAAGAGAAGCAATGTGCACGGGAGCAGCGGTTGCATGTCAAGCAATAGTGTCCAACTTCATATTAATTAATTAATATTGAAGAAGGGCCCAGCATGATTTGTATTGTTGAGGGGATTGAATTATTTGGCTTAAGAGAATGAAGCAGACATCACAACACTAAATAGTGGAGGGCCCATGGTTTCATTTTGCATCATTCATTGAGCACAAAACGTCTGGGATTTTACTTTAAAAGGGGTACCGTGAAGAGAAGAGGCAGCTCTCGGTAGTGTAGGAATCTCAGTTGTTCCAGTAGAATAGGAGACGGCCTGGGAGAGGTCTTCTCTTCCAGGAGCTTCATTTTTCATTCCCTCTCTTCCAGTAGTTAGCTCTCAGTTCTCAGCACAACATTTTAGTTTTCTTTCTTTTTTCCACTCGCACACTGTATTGTGAACATTTAATTTTGTTCAATTTAGCAAAGTTTGGTTCATCTTGCTCTTGTTCACGTGTTGTTTACCATTTTTTTTTTGTGATGAATATGCATTTCATTATTTTACTTTTCAGCTTACTTGGTGCATTTCAAATTGGGGAATAATTACGTTTTCTGCATATTTACTCTTGTTGCATTTCAATTTCAAGCTCGGTTAGAAGTTTCCATTTTCTAATTTTTACCGTCTTTTACCGTTTAATTTTTACTGTGGTTAAAATTTATTTTAACGTTTTTTTTTAATTCAGTCGTGTTTAATTTTCATTGTACCAAAAATCACAAAACCCCCCCACTTCGTGTAAAAAAAATCTAAAACCGAACCACCAAAATTGGTCCTTGAGAGACGACCTAGGAGTCACTTCCTAGTCCTGTACTGCATTAATTTTGTTGTATCAAATTTGTATGACCGCGACAGTCTTATCAACATGCGTCCTAGATCACATGGGCGTCTGGGATGAAGTCTTACCGTTAGTGGAGTTCACTTACAACAACAGTTTCCAAGCCAGCATAGGAATGGCTCCCTTTGAAGCTCTGTATGGGAGGAAATGTCGAACGCCCTTGTGTTGGTTTCAGGAAGGGGAAAAGGTGTTAACAGGACCAGAGCTCATTCAGCAGACGACTGAGAAGGTGAAGTTAATTCAAGAAAGGCTGAAGGCATCTCGGAGCAGACAGAAGTCATACGCTGACAAAAGAAGAAGGCCATTGGAGTTCGATGCTGGAGATCACGTCTTTCTTAGACTACATCCGACTACTGGAGTGGGGAGAGCCATTCGACCTAAGAAGTTGTCTCCCAAGTTCATCGGACCCTATCAGATCTTGAGGAAGATCGGACCAGTCGCATACGAGTTATCCTTGCCGCCTCAGTTATCAAATTTGCATCCAGTCTTTCACGTTTCTCAACTCCGAAAATACGTATCCGACCCTTCACACGTGTTGGAGTTAGAAGATATTCGTCTTCGTCAAGACCGTACATTAGAAATGCAGCCAGTACGCATTGAAGATAGCAACACCAAGTACTACAAGAGGAAAGCAGTCAGATTGGTGAAAGTCGTCTGGGACGAGAAGACGGGCGACTCTACATGGGAAGTGGAAGCTGCTATGAAAGATTTGTATCCCCATCTGTTCGAGACTCCGTCCTAATTTTCGAGGACGAAAATTTTTGTTGTTGGGGAGAATGTAAGGACCTAGTATAATTTTATTTATTTATTTTTAGTTTAATATTATTCTAGAAGGGGTAGGGGAAGTAATTAGGAGGTAATTAGGAAGTCACGGACGTTTGGTTTTATTTGGAAGTGGGGAGCAAAGAAGTCCGTGACTCCTCTCACATGTTTCTGGCACCATTCAAGCGTGGGAAATAAAAAGGGGTTGAGGGGTTCTGCACTGGGAGAGTTTTGCTGCTGCATTCGGTGAAAAACGTGAAGTCCAAAGTTGCTGGGAAAGAAGAAGTGAAGAA
The DNA here is from genome assembly GCA_034642375.1 of Vigna nakashimae. Taxonomy (NCBI): domain Eukaryota; kingdom Viridiplantae; phylum Streptophyta; class Magnoliopsida; order Fabales; family Fabaceae; genus Vigna; species Vigna nakashimae. The sequence goes on from CM067764.1 coordinate 27,327,989, forward strand.
CTTTGGAATTTGAAAGGAGATCCAGACACTTGAATTTCTAGGTTCAAGATTCACAAAGGAAGTCTTCAAGAGGTAAGCAGTGCTAGATTTTTCGTTTTGATCAGTTAATCTTACTGTTTTTGTAGAAATCTAAAAGCTTTAGAGTTAAAAATGGAGGTTTTTCTGGTTTCTGGAAAACCTGTGATTCTGCAGAATCTGTAGAATCGCGTTCGTCCAATTTGATTTCAAATTGGACGTTCGTCCAAATTGGTTTCAAATTGGACGTTTGTCCAAATTTTCGTGCGTTCGTCCAATTTGGTTTCAAATTGGACGTTCGTTCAAAACTAGACGAATTGAGTGTTCGTTCTTAAATATTCTGAAGTTCGTCCTAACCATAGGTGGGTTTCTGAGCGTTCGTTCATATAAAGGATTAACGAGCGTTGGTGATAAGGATTTGAGTAGAGAGCGTCTGTGTGTGCCTGTGAACGTTCGTTCATTTCCGGGTAAGGGAAGCTTACTTAATTTAACTGTTTTGATGCATGCTGTATGTGAACGTTCGTTATTTTTACTGTATGGAAATAATGCATGATGGAATGAATGGTATGAACGTTCGTTATTGTGACTCTATGATGTTGCTGTGATTGATTTATGTGGACGTCCGTCATTTATTGAATGGAAATGAAACATGATTAAGCTACTTATGATGTATGAGATATTGGATGAAATGAGATATATGAATGAGATGTTTTGGTGTGAATGAATGAAACTATGAAAGTCTGTGATGAGAAATAAACTGGAACTGAAAAATGAACTCCCCATGAAATTGAACATTCGTACTAAACGGTCATTGAACGTTCGGTTTTCCTTAGTTGAGGACGAGCGTCCTCACTCTAAAATGTTCTATTTGAGCGTTCGGTCAAACACTGTTGAAGCTAACATTTTCATAAACTTCTATCTCTTTGAAATTGTATGTGTATATGCAACTGTGTATTTTTCCCGTTCGTAAATACTCTTTAAAAGTATCTTAATTTATTTTTCAAGTCCTACCAATCTGAGTTATTAAACGTTCGGTCTCATACCATACGTTCGTTCAAATTGGTGTTCGGTCTTATACCGAACACGCGTTCTAAATGACGTTCAGTCTTATATTGAACGCTCGTTCTGTTTGGTGTTCGTTTCAGAACGAGCGCTCGCTCAAATTGGTACTTACACTGAGCATTCGTCCAACATGACGCTCGCTTTTGATGTGAGCGTTCGTCCAAAATTCTGCGTTTTGAAATGAGCGTTCGTCCTATTGGCGCTCGACTTTTGAAATGAGCGATCGTCCTAAATGAGGCTCGTTCTTATAACGAGCGCTCGCTCAAAGTGAGGCTCGACCTTATGTTGAGCGTTCGTCCCAAAATGGGGCTCGGCATTATTTTGAGCGCTCGTATTATTTTCCACAGCGTTCATCCAATGAACAGTACCAGATTTAGAAATATCTGAACTTAAACCGTTCGTTCTTTGATTCGAACGAGCGTCCCTGTTGGGTCTCATTTCACAGCATTCGTCCTCGGACTTATTGGGGACAAGACGTTCGTTTTTGATGGTTTTCTTAAGAATAATGAATGATGAACAGTTTATGAGATGAAATGAAAATACGAATACATGATGAAAACTGAATGATGAACAGTATATGAGATGAAATGAATGTTGATTTATGAAAGAGCGTTCCAAGGAGGAATGACTCAGAACTTGATTATTGAGATTTGTAAAGTATGAATGTGGTAAGCTTAGCCGGTCGTTCATCCTGATATTCCGTGAGTATTCGTCCTCACGTAGAGGCAGTACGTCATGTGTGGGAATGGCAGGAGGTCCTAGTCCTGATGATTTTTGGACAGATAGGATTAACCTCGGGTGGCAGCTGATGAGAGTTCCAGTTACTACATCACCCGGGTGCACGAACACCGAAGCTACACAGAGTTCATACAGTCCGGACAGTCAGTCGTGTCGAGTTTATTTAGTGAGTACGTTTAAATGGGTTGTTATGTAATGAATGTGTATGTTGAGATATGCATGTATGTTGAATTGTTTACCTGAAATTGTATGTTGATGCATGAGTTAAATTACGTAAGCTTACCCTTTCGTTTCCTTGTGTTGTCTATTGTCCTTGTACGTCCGTCTTGTCATTGCAATGATCATCCATGTGGATGTGAGCAGAGGGAGACGCGCGTTTGGAAGAGGCGCTGAATGAAGAGAACCTGGTTGATGTCGAAGTGAAGACCGAGCAGTGAGGCGCTCGGCCAGTTATATAGCCTGTATTAGAGTGGTCGTTCGACCATCTTGTCTTGTTATTTCTGATAGACCGTTCGGTATTTGTGCCGTGTAAACCGTTCGGTCAGGTTTCCTGTACGGTTGGTTTTAATTTGTAAACTCTTATGTGTGACGTGTGACTTTAGCACATTCGCAGTTATGTTGGATTTGTACTCAAGGACGTTCGTCCTTGAGCGATCGTAAATTTCTCATTTCTTTAACTTTTAGTGTAAAACTGTTTGAGATTATTATTAATTGTGATTTTCTAAATTTATAGTTATAACTGTATTTTTGGGATGTCACAGGAAACAATATATTGAAAATAATGTAGAAGATCCTACAAATATGTTCTCTCTCAACGAAGATTGTATTTGTAATATTCTAATATTCTAAATCTAAAAGGAAAAATAAGGAAACAATATATTTTGCAAAATAAATTATTAGATCCTACAAAAATTTTGTCTAATTAGGAAGATCCTATAAATATTATCTCTAACTAAAAAGATTTTATAGATATTTCTTCTAATTACAACAAATTTGTATTAATTTTATTTGAAATATTTATTTTAAATTTGTAGTAATTTTATTTCAAATGTTTATTTTAAATTTGTACTGATTTTGTTGGAAATATTTATTTTTAATTTGTATTAATTTTTATTTTGTTGTTTTTAAGATTATTGTGTTTCTGTAGATATGGCTAGAACACGAGGTGCATCATCTTATCGAGGAGAGAGTTCTTCTCAAGGAGAAAGGAGGAGACCTACCACATCAGCTCGGAGAAGACAAGGAAGAACCAATATTCATGAGGAGGAGCATAATGTTATTGAAGACCAACAGTATGTTCAAGAAGGGGAGAATGAGAATGTTGGTGAAAAGGAAGTTGGTGGATTTCCCGGAGGTCCACACGATACATGTCTACCCATTCACTATGCACGACATGTTGCACATGCGTTGTGGTAGGGCGAGGTTAGTACAATATTTGAATTTAAATTGGTAATGAGTTGTTTAAATAAATTTTATATTAATAGTTTTTGTGTAGGATAGAGGGGAGATTAGGTTGATCTCCCAGGTAAGAAATTAAATAGATTTGGAGTCTGTCACGAGGCAATTGAAGAAATTGTGTTGAATTCTAGATTATTGCCTCTTTGTGGAATTTCGTACAACTATGCTAACAAGGGTTTATTGTTGGCGTTTGTTGAGAGATGACATTCGGAGACAAACACTTTCCATTTGCTAGTGGGTGAGATGAGCATTACACTAGATGACGTATCGTCACTCCTTCACCTGTCTATAGAGGGAGAATTTTGTACAATCGAGTACTTGGAATGGGAAGAAGCTCAGTCTGCTCTCGTGGACCTTTTGGGTGTGGACGGCGGGAATTGAGATGACAAAAGCCCGTGGACCAAAAGTGAGACTTAGTTGGTTAAGAAATATTTATACTAAGTGTTGTGAGCAACAACAGTGGGACTTTGCCGCACGAGCCTTCTTGTTGCATCTAGTTGGATGCAGTATTTTTTCAAATAAGAGTGGCACATCTATTCATGTTAAATACTTGATGTTGTTTAGAGAGTTGGATAGGTGTGGCATATATGCTTGGGGCGTTACTACACTTGCCCACTTGTATGAGTTGCTTGGAGATGTCAACCTTACTACGACAAGATAGATGGCTGAATATATGACTCTTTTACAGGTAAACATATATTTTGTAGTTGGATTTCTTTTAATTTTTCTTTGTTGAGTAAAGAGTAATTAATTTTATTTTGTAGAGTTGGATTTATGAGCACTTCCTTAGTATGGGAAGGAGGCGTGTGATGTCATCTTATGTTGAAGACAAACCTCGTGCAACACGATGGGAGACTGGGAGACACGTTTACAGCCTTGTAGAGGCGAGAGCACATTTAGATAGAATAACATATGATGAGGTGATTTGGTCCCCATACGAATCTCATCGGGGTACTCGTTCAATTTTGGTTATTGCTTTATTTTCTGGATGGATTAGAGTTGTTGACATGGTTCAACGACATTTGCCTAAACGCGTGCTGAGGTAGTTTGGGTTTTAGCAGCCTATCCCACGACCACCAGATAGTGTTCCAGAGGTTGATATTGAGACCATTGATGGTATTTGGAGGCACTTTGGACCGCACGTTATAACCCATGTCAGACTAGCGTCATCTCCGTATGACTGTATTGAGGGATACGTACAGTGGTTTAGACGAGTATCCCATTCGTACATGATTCCTGATGTGGACTTGGACCAACAAACTCTTGTACCCCGACTTCGACGACATATTCCCGATGATGTGCCAGTTTGTGGTGCATCGCCCTCCCAATTTGGGGTGTTAGTATGTATTACTTCATTATTTATGTGTTAAAGTTTATTTACCGATGATTATTAATTATGTTGTCACTGTGAACGCAGAGTAATTTGAGGCGCATAGTCACATTGTTACACGCGATGATTTTTTGTCGAGACGTAAGTGAGGACATTGTAGGATATAACAGAACTAATGAGGCATTACAACTCGCTCGTGCCTCGATTGAAGAACAAGAACGCAATAGTAGAGGAGATAGACATGTACGAGGTAGACGATCTTGATGTCGATTGCAGTTTTTATTTCTATGTTTTTGGTTGATTATGACTTCTTATGTATTATTTGGATTTTGGCACGTTATTTATTTAGCTAATTAAACAATTTGTTCTATTTTTCCATATTTACCATATTAATGGAGATGATGTGAGTTTTTATATGCTTGAGGGTTGATCGATTTGCCTTTTTACCTACTTAAAATATTAATGGAGAGGATGTCAGTTATTATATGCATGAGAGTTTATCGATTTGCAATGAACTAAAGACAATTATATTGAATGTTAAGATGAACATTTGTTAAGATTAAACAAATATTAGGGGAAATCAACTTGACATAATTGGTTGTAACAATTATGAAGTCCACAAATGTTTTGCATTGTAGTTGTATGTAAAATTTGTGTTACTTTCATTGTTCTTTTAAAATTTTATTATTTTTTAAGTACATAATTTTTAATAATGAAAAAAAAAACTTACATAGTTGACATAAGAAAAATGAAAGTATAGAAAACAAATAGATTAGTGGTGACATAAATATTACACATAACACAATTGATATAATTAAAAATGAAATTAAAGAAAAAAAATTACAATACTGGAGCCCTAAATCTTATGCATAACTCAAGTAACATAATTGAAAATGGAATTGAAGAAAACAAATTGCAATACTAGTGCCCTAAATCTTACATGTAACACAATTGACATAATTGAAAATGAAATTAAATAAAATAAATTACAATACTGGTGGCCTAAATCTTATTCCTCCTTTGGAATCGACATAACTCCAAGGTTTCATATCTTCCCATTGTTCGTCAGGTGTTGGTAGACGTATGTCTATGGTTTGCACAAACAATTCGATGTATTTCTAGGTGTGAGGACAATACACAAATGGATCTATATGTTGACTTTTTTGCCACCGATTGATCATTTGTGTGATGTCATTATCCGATTTGATTTGAATCGTATCATGGATATGTTTGTTATTAACTACTCTCGTTGGATGAAGGTAGTCAATTTGAGTTACTATTTTGCGATCCCCACAATGTATTCTTTTGGTTATTTTTTGTACAAGGTCATTGAAGGTATAAACCATATCCATATGGACTATCTGTGATGGTTGCACATTTTAGAGGTCCGCCATAATAAACTATTGCTGGTGAATATGGGATACGATTTGGGGTAGTGGAAGAAGAAGATGGAGTTTGGTTAAGAAGAGAAAGTATTTCTTCAGTGGACCTTGTGAACGTAACAAACAACTCAATTATTGTGTTAATAGGAAAGTTGAACTTACAAATAATCATTTGTGCAACATCGACATCAGTTGATATTTCAGGAGCATTATATACAATGGATCCTTCTTCATTCTCTCTAGGTCTTCTGAAGTATACCTTGTTGATAGAGTTTATGTTTTGTAATTCGAGAGTTCTGCACATTTTTTGCTTTAGGAGTCTAAAGTCCAGTTGTATGGAATGCAAAATAATTTTAGATTTTGACAACGAAACTTCACACCATCTTCAGACTCAGTCATTTGACATTTGAAAATAAGGTAGCAAGGTAGGAATTTGAGTGGTTGTGTTCTTCATTCATGCCAATGTTTTCCATCACAAAGAAGTGTAATTGTTGATGTGTGCAAACTGGTTGTAAGTGGTATGTGTATGATGGAATAAAAGATTGTAATCGGATTCCATTTAGGTCTTATTATCTATAGTGGAACTTCATTGTCATCTTTCTGGTTCAAAGCATGTTAATACATTAAATGTGTTACATTGTAGTACATGTCAGATTAAAGTCTGTTGACATTGAAGATTGATTTTGGCACGCTTACCCAATAAAGGTGTTAGGTCTTTTCTTTGTGACAGAATGCATATGAGGGGATTCATTTCTTGATTAAAACTGGTTTTAGTAAATGTCAGATTAAAGTCTACTAACATTAAAGATGGGTTTTGGCACGCTTACCCAATAAAGGTGTTAGGTCTTTTCTGTGTGGTAGAATGCATGTGAGGGGATTCATTTATTGATTAAAACATATTATAGTAAATATCAGATTAAAATGTGCTGACATTGAAGGTGTTAGGTCTTTTCTTTGCTGTAGAGTGCATGTGAGGGGATTCATTTATTGATTAAAACATATTGTAATTTGATGCAACGTTTTCCCTTAACATCATTCATAATAAAAACACGATAATTAACTTTAATTGAGGACAAAGTCATTGACATTAGTAAATGAAACATTTTCTTTAATTTTAACATAATTGTCTTCCATAACAAAGTCTGAAACATGATTGTTGTTACGACTACATCGAACATTAAAACTAGTAATTAACTAATCATTCCCCATAATGGTGACTAGTTCCACAACGTGGTCGCCGCCTGTTCCTAATTGGATTTCTCCTTCCTTGTGGAGGTCTAGGTGGTTCTTCGTGTGGAGGTCTAGGTGGTTCTTCTTGTGAAGGTTGTGGTTCAATATATTCTTCACCTTCATCTCCTCCATAAGCAGCAGAAGAAGTACCTAATTCATTATGACTTTCAACAAAATAAAACGGGTTATCATAAGGTCCCCTAAGAGCATGGGCGGAAGCTGGAGTAGGGGCATAAGCTCCAAATATGCTTGGCATGCCAAGATTAGAGAATGATGAAATGGAATGCCTTCTTGCATCCATACTTGGATCTACACGAGGAGTGTTTTCATGGTCCCTATTGTTATGGTACTAAGGAGATGTTGGTATTAAATCACAAATACGATGTTACCCGGTTATGTTGTATATGGTTTAACCTTGATCGGTATCTGATTAAATCATTGTGGGGGACATTTTGGTAACTTTGAACACAACCTCCGCTCTATCGACATACAAGTGGAAAACTAAGTTGTTGTCGCGAAATTGGTGCAATAAAGGGCAAACGAAACCATTCCCACGGCTGTAACAACAATGCACAACCACCCATCGTCTTCACTTGCCGATCTGTTGCTCTACACATCTCCCTGTACAACACAACTAAATAAGCAGATCCCCACCTATACCATCGAGTTTTGCGAAGATTACTTAAGAAATTCAAGTACATTAAGTGTACTTTATTACCTGTTTTACCAGGCATAAGAAACCCTCAAATTAGTCCTAACATATATGCCCTTGCATGGGCATTTATGTTGTCTATACTTGAGTCGTCATGTACAAGCAACATATTTTCCCGTAACCACTTTAGCTTCACTGTAGATCCAACAAGGGACTCCCCCTTAATCGGTGTAATCTCTAACAGTGTATCACACATATCTTCCCAATCAAACATTGTAGGTCCAATCACTAGAGGACCATCAACCGTAAGCCCCAATTGTAGTGACACATCTTGCATGGTAATTGTGCATTCTCCAGTTGGAAGATGAAAAGTATGTGTCTCAGGCCTCCACCTTTCGACCAATGTTGTGACTAACCCGTGATCTACTTTTAAGTGTCTCAATTTACATACAACACCAAACCCAGCTTACTCTATAACAAGAAGAACTACATGTGGTTTATACATGGAATGACAATATGAAGAGATAATGCTTCCCTCTACATCCTAAAAGTCAACAAATAAAGAAAGTTCAGGACAAAAGTTAATTGAAATTTAAGTTTTTTTTTTAAAAAAATAACATGCCATGGATGCAATATACACAACTCTATGTTTTTCTTGCCTCCACAACAACATCTTTGAAATGTTTTGGTCATCTACGATTTAATTGCTGATAATAATATCAGTATGTCATGAGGTTATGAACAACCACAATTGAAGATATATGTAGACAATTCCTCACTACATCAATTCAATGTCATCCGTTGGATTAAAGTTACCAATAAATATCACAATCTCTGACTGCAACAAGTATTTGAAATTTTGTATTTGAAATTTTGTATATCCCATGGCCAAAGTCTGCATAGGTAATAACTTCGCATATGACCAAAAGCAAGTAAGTAATTGACTTTGGCATAACTCTTTAACACCACCACATTCACATGTCCCTGCAACATATTTGATTTATTATCAAAGAATATAATAATAATACTAAAGAAATGAATGGGCTTTACTTTTCGCGTGCATGAAAATAGTCATATTTCACATGGCAAAAGTGAATGGGTACAACTAAAGGTGTATTTGGTAGACCCATTAAATTCACCAAAATCTCCATGCGTTGAAAAAATGACATCCAGTCATGTGTACGATGCATCAAAATAATTAACTGTTGCACATGAAAACAATAAATGTCAGTTGCTTCATACAAAGTGTTGCAAACATGGACAAAACGTTGAGCATGACCTGTCAGACTTTTAGCATATGGGAAAACAATAAATGCACTCATTCACCTCTACTTTATTGTTAACCCTTACATTAAAGTGATACACAATGTGCATAGTGAACATCTCATCCTATAAATGAAGGAACTTCTAGCTTATTCGATCAATCTAATCAAGTCATTAAAATACCATTGTAAAAAGCCATGACATCTACACCATTACTTATGTTAGTGTACTTCAATGCCACCATCTTCACAGAAGAAAACTATTCTGCAACAACTTGGGTCACCATTGTTGATACAATGAATATTGTCGAAGTGAAGCAAGCAATTCTCAACCACTTCAATGTGTGAACGCTAAACCAATATCAAGTTGAAATACAATATAGTTTACCAATCTACATATGTGGTGGCAATGCACATTATCGTTCATGTAATATTTCTACAAATGACAACTTGGAGGCAATATTTTTTATGGTAACACAAAAAGCTGTGTAGATTCATGTTGAGATAATGACATTTATTACACCAATTCAACCAAACACAACCCCTAATGAACTGTATTACGATTTGTCTAATAACTTCAATTTCTCACTAAATCTGCATTGAGGATGACCTACTTTATTTTTCAAAAGAGTAATGAAGTATTGTATGTTATTTATCGTTGTTCCACTTATTTGATGTCAGTCTATACATCAGTAAATGAATGTATTATTGCAAGTGACATTATCAACTAAGGTACTGTGTAACTTTTACTTACCTATAAAACATGCACCTTTCAACCATTTTCAATACACACATTGAAACATCTAAATTTACTTTACATTGTGTTGTTCTTCTCCATTCGTGCACTACATTGTTCTTCCTAATTGTTCATCTTCATTCATAGGTAATTTGGTTCCAAACTTTTTTTCTTTAAATTTCAATTATATTAAAACTAGTAATTAATTAAATATATTTTAAATTTTAAATTATACAAAAAAATTTCATAAAATATACGAACTATATACATTAATTTAATTTATTTATTGTTTTATTATTTTTATTATTATTAATTGTATTATTTTTTTTTCTTTTTAATAATATTATTATTACTATTATTATTGATATTATTATATTTTATATTTTTGTTATTATTTTTACTATTATATGTATTACTTAATTGCTAAAATATATTATTTATTAATGTAAAATATTATAAAATTTAACATATGAAATACTTAAACATTTTTCAAGAAATTTTTTCAGTGTTCAATGGGTTTGGTAAACCGTTTTCTCCTTTAACGATTTTTGAAAACCGGTTAACGTTTTAACAAAACCGGTTTTTGAAACCCGGTTAACGTTTTAATGGTTTTCAAAAACCATTGAATTATCTCACGGTTTTTAAAAATTGTTTAACCAATCTGACGATTTTCAAACACTAGTGCAGAATTGACCTTTAACGTCACTCCATAGACGTCCGTCCACGAAAACTCCAACGTAAATAATTGACCGGTGGCATAAATGTAAATAATTGAGTGTGTAAACGTCCGTCCTCGGGGGGGCCGGACGTCTATTATATAATAGACGTCCGTCCCTCTCCAGGACGGACGTTCAAGAGACTGAGATGTCAGCCTCTTGAACGTCCGCCTGGCGGGGGACGGACGTCCATATATAATAGACGTCCGTCCCTCTCCAGGACGGACGTTCAAGAGACTGAGATGTCAGCCCCTTGAACGTCCGCCTGGGGGGGACGGACGTCCATATATAATAGACGTCCGTCCCTCTCCAGGACGGACGTTCAAGAGACTGAGATGTCAGCCTCTTGAATGTCCGTCCTGGAGGGGGACGGACGTCCATATAAATAGACGTCCGTCCCTCTCCAGGACGGACGTTCAAGAGGCTGACAGGGTAGTAACCCCTCAGTCTCTTGAACGTCCGTCCTGGAGGGGGACGAACGTCTATTTATATGGACGTCCGTCCCCCTCCAGGACGGACGTTCAAGAGGCTGACAGGGTAGTACAACCCCTCAGCCTCTTGAATGTCCGTCCTGGAGGGGGACGAACGTCTATTTATATGGACGTCCGTCCCCCTCCAAGACGGACGTTCAAGAGGCTGACAGGGTAGTACAACCCCTCAGCCTCTTGAACGTCCGTCCTGGAGGGGGACGAACGTCTATTTTATATGGTGGACGTCCGTCCCCCTCCAGGACGGACGTTCAGAGGACTGACAGAGTGGCTGGGTTGATAGTTACTTTCAGTCCTCTGAACGTCCGTGCTGAGGGGAGCGGACGTCTATAATGTTATAGACGTCCGCGCCCCTCAGGACGGACGTTCAGAGGACTGAGAGAGTGGTTGGGTAATAATTACTTTCAGTCCTCTGAACGTCCGTCCTGAGGGGCGCGGACGTCTATAATATTATAGACGTCCGCGCCCCTCAGGACGGACGTTCAGAGGACTGAGAGAGTGGTTGGGTAATAATTACTTTCAGTCCTCTGAACGTCCGTCCTGAGGGGCGCGGACGTCTATAATATTATAGACGTCCGCTCCCCTCAGGACGGACGTTCAGAGGACTGACATGTAGTTGAATCGTTTTAGGGTTTTCATTAGAATCTTAGACGTCCGTCTTGGGACGGACGTTGATAAGATTATAGACGTCCGAGCCCTGGGAACGGACGTTTAAAGCCCCGCGAATTTCAAATTTTAAATTCTTTACACGTCATATTAGTGGAGGGCCGGACGTCTATAATATTATAGACGTCCGGCCCACGTGGCACGGACGTCTAGGTTTATTAAAATTCAAACCGCGAACCAGTCACTCGTCTTCTTCCCCGCGAACGCCGTCACTGCTCCTGCGCCGTTCGGTTTCCAGGTTGGTTTTCTCACTTTTGGACCGTTTAAAATTACATTTAATCCGATTACATTGCTATGTGATGAAATGTCTTTGATTTGAACCGATTAAAAATTGTTTTCGGTCCGTTTTTTTGCAGACTCTTGCGTGTTCTTGGACGGCTTCCTTGACTCTTTTTGGTCTGCGTGTTAGGCCGTTTGCTCCTCCACTTCCCTCCTTCGGATTTTGAATCTATTTTTCAGGTTAGCTTGTTGGTTGAAAATTTTGTGTATGCATGTATGTGGATTTTGTGTATGCATGTATGTGGATTTTGTGTATGGACGTTTTTGACTGTAAAATGTTTATGAGTTATGTTATTGTGTTAAACGATTAATGCGAAATGTGTATTAATGTATGGACGTTTTTGACTGTTAAATTTTGTGTATGCATGTATGTGTTAATGTGTAAAATGTGTATTAGTTATTGCCATACGAGGCGTCACCCGAGTGGCAGATGTGACATCCGGACGCGTGGATGGTCAGAGGAGGCATGTTGACATTGACCCCAGATCAGGTCATCCATCAGGGCCAAATGCTGATAGGTTTAGGAGTTATCTGGGCAAGTTAGCAAAAAGTCATGTCTCTATCCTTCATGCATGTTGGGATGACGTCCCAGAGGTCGACAAGAACCTCTTATGGCAAGATGTTCAGGTATGTTTAGACTTCATGCAATTTGTGATATACTTATCTGTTAACTTTTCTCTTGGTAACAAGTTTTTTGTTTTAAACAGCAACATTTTGATATTCCAAACACATTGCAAATCAGAAAGAAAGTGTTATCGCATATAGCGATAAGATTTAGGGATTTCAAGACAAGGCTGACACGACTATATGTCTTTGGAGATAGACAACATGAAAATCCATCTCAGCATTATACCTTCACAGAGGAGGATTGGATGCAGTTTCGTGCATCTAGAGAGTCTGAAGAATGGAAGGTATGTTTCTTAAGATCATCTTTCATTGAGTTTTTATGATTTTAGACTTACTTATATACATGCTTTCACAGGATAAAAGGTTAGCCGCCCAAGAAAGACAAAGGCTAAACGACACACCCCACTTGTTATCACGAGGTGGATATGCAAAACTGGAGAAGAAACTGAGAAAGTCTAGAGCCGATGCCTTGGGACTTGAGTCGCCTGACCTAGCACCTGCACCTGCTAGGTACGAGCTGTGGAAGGCTGCTCGGACTAAATCTGATGGGAACATGACATCTTCCTCAGCTGCCTTGATCTCACAGAGAATTGTAAGTTCAAATTATAAGCAGTTATTTGATTGTGTATCTATCACATCATGTCTTCTAAGTAACTTGGTTTTTTATGTGCAGGATGAGTTGGTTGAGCAGCAGACTCAGGGCACATTTGCTGGCCAAGGTAGGGACGACATTCTGACAACGGCCATTGGAAGGCCCGAGCACCCAGGACGTGTACGTGGAGTTCCAGGGGCGATTGGTCTTCGTGACTATTTTGGCCCTACACAGAAAACCCCCCAATCAATGAGTCAGGAGACACTGAGGCAGATGGATCTTCAGTGGGAGGAAAGACTCAACCAAAGCATGAGATCAATGGAGCAACGATTCATGGAGCAGCTAGAAGAACAAAAACAAATACAAAGAGCGCTTGAAGAAAAGCTGCATTCCATGACGCAAGGCCACATGGGGGCCGATGAAACTCCCACAGCACCTCGTGTCAGCACTAGAGGATCATGCTCTGCTGTAGAACCCAATGAGTATAGCGGTCAATATGAGCTGTTGGTTGATGGGGATCCCCCACGCATTGTGGCTGTCGGACGAGTGCTTGAGGGAGGGGAGACCATTCATGGTGTTCCCATATTACCCCAGCACGTGCGTGTGACCATTGACGAGGTTCGGGATCCCCAGGCTCAGGTGCCTGTACCCACTCCAGAAATTAACTTTGTGGGGGAGGCCATAGGAACATTTATTGCCTGGCCTAGAGCATTGATCATGTCCCACATCGCGACTCCACAGGTATAATGTCTTTTTCCTTAGTATTTCTATGTTAATTGTCTTCATATAATTGTTTATAAAGCTTTCACGTAAATTGTTATCTTCAGTTCACACGTCCTCAGAAGCAGCCAATTCATGATACAGTCATACATGAAGATGATGACATGGCTGAAGCAGAGGATGATCCTATATCAAAGTTAGTGACAAAATTACCCAGATTGAAGAAAGCATCATTACAACTATACTGGGATTTGAGGGTATTTGGTCTTCCCCCACATGTGCCAGTTTATATCACATTTTCTGATGCATTGGAGGTGATTGAGGGAGACAGGATGTTGAATATTTCCATCATTCAGCTGTGGTGCATGTAAGTTAGTCAATTTGGTCTTTGATATTACTTTTATTTACATTCTTATATAGTTTCTAACGACTTAACTTTGTTGTTTTAGGTACATGGACACAATCGTTGTAGACCAAGGTCGGTCTTCCATGTACGGATTTGTTGAACCTCAGACCATTCAACCGTCTGGTAACACACTTCAAAACAGACAACATTATTTGCAAACATGGATGGATGAGTCCAATAGAGACATATACCTTGTGCCATACATTGACGGGTACGTGTTTTTATATGTGGTCAGTTTATTATTATAGTTTCCTTAATTAGTTGAATAACTATTTGTCCTTCGTGATAGGTCTCACTGGCAGCTGATGGTTATCATTCCCAAACAATGTAAAATTATATGGTTTTGTTCGTTGCACAGGAAGATGAAAAATGACTTGAGAACCATGCTTCAAGGGTAAGTGTTTCTCCAAAAAATGACTTCAATTTGATGTTAACCTTCAACTTTTATGATAAAATAGTCATATTAATTATACTTTGTGTTTTCAATCTGTACAGAGTTATTGGTAAATCTCGTGGTCAATTGGTTCAAATTTTGTATCCAAAGGTTGTAAGTCATTTATAGTTTCTAATTCATTTATGTTATTGAATGATCTAAATTTTTAACTATTTAGTTTGTTATTTTAGTGTAACCAGCAGGTAGATTCATGGGAATGTGGCTTCTATGTGATGTGTTGGATTAAGACCATCATTCGAGCTGTCATTACAGATGACTGGAATGAGGTAATGATGTATACCTTCAATACATTACAAATCAAAATCATCTTCAACTATATATGAAACAATAATGAATCTTTCTTGAATTTTGCAGCGCTTCAAGACTACATCGCCTATTACAGAGGACACAATTAACCAGATAAGGCAGGAGTGGACCGCTTATCTTCTACAAAGATGGAGTTAGGAATAGTTATATTTCTTCTTGATTGAACATTGTTTGGTTTTAGTTTTATTTTTATGTTAATAGTTTGGTAGTGAATTGAACATTAAGTAGAATTTTGTTTATATAAAACGCATATTTATGTTATTGGAGAATTGTTCTGGGACATTTTTCTGTTTTTCAGGTGTGGTTCTATTGAAAAAACAAACCAATTTTTTAAAAAAAAACCGCCCACTAGACGTCCGTTAGTGTACAGTCGGACGTCTATAGACGTCCCTCTGTGCACATACGGACGTCCCACCCCAGCCCTACACCAAAAGAACTCAGCAAGGTAGACGTCCGTCCTCAGGCAGCAGCGGACGTTTATATAAACGTCCGTCCTGAGGCAGCGGACGTTTATAATAAACGTCCGTCCTCAGGCAACGGACGTTTATATAAACGTCCGTTCTGATGCAGCGGACGTTTATAATAAACGTCCGTCATCAGGCAGAGCGGACGTTCATATAGACGTCCGTCCTGAGGCAGCGGACGTTCATATAGACGTCCGTCCTCAGGCAGCGGACGTCTGAGGGACGTCTACCGCATAGACGTCCGGCGCACGCCGGACGTCAAAAGGCCAAAATATCGGACGTAAAAAGCCGTTTCTGCACCAGTGAAAAGTCGTTTAATCATCTAATGGTTTTCAAAACCCGTTTAATGCTCTAATGGTTTTCGAATTCCGGTTAATGAAGTAACGATTTCTTAGTTCTATAACATGGATAATGATCTATTGGCTTTTTAGTGTGCATCCTTCAGGCAATCATCTTCTACCACAACTTCAAATGACAACTTCCATCTACGCATGTATCTACGATAATGACGACATTGTTCCTGATCGTGAAAGTGGTGTTCTGTTTACACGGACACAAAAATCATGATTTGCATTCACAAAGGTTTTACGTTGTCTAGATTAATACAAAAACTATTGAAAAAGACTAACAGAGATCCAACCGATCCACCCCTAATCCTCCACTTTAGATTTCCAACTCAAATATTTGGGAGACATATCACCTTCACAACAACTCAAATTCAAGATGACGATGACTTGGAAGGTGCAATTGACATCACAAAGGCCAACCCAATTTTAACATCCATACAAGTTTGTTCCACCTATTTAACAACGCATATTTAAGGGAATGGCGAAATGACATACAGTCATACAGTGAACTATTAATCGGTCCATCCAGCTCACAACTTTTCCAATATTTCCCACATCAAAACACAGAACACTTATTGCCTCCTACTTTACAAGAAAATGAAATACTAGGCTTACCTTCATCGTCATTAGATCCATTTAGCGAAGATGAGGATGAAATCCTAAGCCAACACGATCATGATGAACAACAAAACTTAGATATCCTCTCCATACAACAACAACAACAACAACCCTATCACCCACCCAATAGTTCTAATCCTATGAAGAATTTCCCTCCCATCTACAACAATATCCTCATGCATATGATCACTATTCGGTTGTGCTTGACACTATCGACCATCAACCTGGAACACTGACTTAGGGAATGAGATTCCAAACCAAGGAACAAGTCATTAATGCTCTAAACACATTTCACATACAAAACCATTGTACATACAAAACGACACATTCTAACACAACAAGGTTGAGGGTGCAATGTGTACATCAACAATGTCCATGGAATTGTCAAGTCATCCTTCGTACACGAGATCAAGTCTGGAAATAAGAAAAATTGATGGTGCCCACACATGTGCCTCGCAACTCATCACATAAGATCACAATAGGCTGGGATCACGAATCATTTCCCATCACATATGTGAGATGGTCAAATCTGACCCATCCACACCAATTGCAACAATTATTGCTTCCATCAAGACCTCTATGGGGTACACTACATCCTATAGAAAGACTTGGTTGGCTAAATAACATGCAATTGAACATGTGTATGGAAATTGGGAAGAATCATTCAACAAATTGCCATGCCTACTACAAGCCATGCAAACTTTTCTTCCCGGTTTTGTGTACAAATTGAAAACACAACCTATTATTGATGGTCAAAAGGCCCGCCAAAATCAACAATATTTCAAAAGACTTTTCTGGACCTTCAAACCTTGTGTTGATGGATTCCCATATTGCAAACCGTTGGTGCAAGTGGACGAAACATTCCTGTGTAGAAGATATAGGGGGACTCTTCTAGTGGCTGTGACACAAGATGAGAGAAACAACATACTCCCAATTGCTTTTGTTATAGTTGAGGGTGAAACAACAAACGCTTGGTTGATTTTCCTAAAAAACCTTAGGAGACATGTCACACCTCAACAAAACTTGTGCTTAATTTCGGATCGCCACAACTCCATTAGTGCAACATTCAACAGACTGACCAGTAGGTAGACAGAAGGACAATGTGTGCATGTCTATTGCATTCAACACATTGCACAAAATTTCACCCGAAGATTCAGGTATACAAGTTTGAAGAAGGACCTTTTCAACATGGGTAATTACTTCATTTTTACAAATTTTAACCAATTAAATATCGTCTTTATTATTCTTCGTTATCTGTAATCATTACTATTTTCTTAAATATTTTTGCAGCATACGCATTGACTGAGCCACGATGTAACTATTACTATAATATCATTAGGGAAAACAATCCCGAAGCAGCAACTTGGATTGATCAAATTCCAAGACAATAATTCACACTTTCGTATGATGAAGGCAGAAGATGGGGTCACCTAACAACAAATCTAGCCGAAGCAGTTAACTCAGTCCTGAAGAAGACAAGAAATTTACCAATCTCCTCCATAGTATTGGCCACGTACACAAGATGTAACACCTTTTTCACAGAAAGAGGGAAACAAATAACTGCAATGATAAGTGGTCATGTTTATTTTGAAAATGCCACGAAGGTCCTACATGATGGTGATTCAAAATCAAACACCTACAGGGTTGTTGAATTTGATAGAAATACAACAAGATTTAGACTCAAGGAGATGGTAAACCCAAGAGAAATACAACCTGTAGGAAAATTTGTTGTCAGATTAGATGAACGATGGTCTGATTGTGGCAAGTTTCAAAAGATTCATCTACCGTGTTCACATGTCTTAGTAGCTTGCAAACATGCTCATCACGACTTTAACATTTACATCAATCCCTACTATAGGTTAGATGTCATCATGAAAGTGTATAATAATATGTTTAGGGAGCTACAACATGAAGAATATTGGCCACCATACCAAGGCACAAAAATTTGGCCTTATCCAGCCACAAAAAGGAATGCAAAGGGTCGACCAAAATCATCCAGAATCAGGACTGAAATGGATATTAGGGAACGACCACATCCACGAAATTGCTCATATTGTCAAACCCCAAGCCACACAAGAAATCATTGTCCTCACAATTCTGGCATTAGAGGATCCACATCTCATCATTAAATTCATTGAATAAAACTTATATTTGTCTTAAAAAAAAACCATTCTCCTTCTTCATTTCAATTAAATAATAAATTACCTTTGAAATCGATTATCTAGATCACTACTAACAAAAGTCAAAATTCAGTTACATGATAATCAAATTCAAAACTACCTTTTCATACAATTCACTCAAAATAAATTTACGAAAAAACAAATTACAATATACATTTTCATAAAAAATATAGCAAAAATAAACTTAGAATTCGGTTTCGTGAAACCGAATTCTAAAATACTTTTCATAAAAATTTCAAAACCTAAGTTCATAAAAGAAATTCCAAATATAAGTGAGAAATTCCAAATATAAGTGAGATTTCGATTGGCTGGAAACCAAACTCCAATTTACATTTTAAAAAAAATTGTACAAAATAAAACCCAGAAATTGATTTTTCGTAAATCGAATTCTAATATACCATTTATAAAACAAAAATATAGGTCAGAATTCGATTTTTCAGAAACTGAATTCTAACTCAAACTTGTCTAAAGAAATGCATAACAAAGTCAGAATTCAGTTTTTCAAAAACCGAATTCTGAACTAAGAAAAACCGTGCTATTTGTGTAAATTTAAGACACAGTATGTTATGTTGGTAATTTCAAATCTAACATGTGCCATGTCAAAAAAAAGTCTACATATAAACTAAATAAGAAATAAAAAAAGGTAAAAAATAAGTTATACTTGGTGGAAAACTTTTATTGTTCTGTCAAAAGGATTGGGTTGGAATTTTTGAAAACTTTGGAAGTATAGGAACAATTGTTAGAAGTAAAAAAGAAACACGGAAAGACACTAAACAAAGAAGGAGATGCAAGTATATAGTCATGAATTAAATTTTGTTAGTAAGAATTAGGCATAATATCCAATTTTGTCCCCACTTTGGTTCGGAAATATCAAGTTAGTCCCTTTATAGAAAAGTGAGTTGAATGGATCCTTACTTGTAATTAATTGACTCTAATGAGTCCCTTCCGTTAAATAGAAGGAAACGGAGTTAGTAGACTGATGATGTGGCAGTTGTCTTTGGTGAGGTGTCAATACGCAATTGTTTGCGTGCTTACGTGGTGTTAGGGTTCCCCATTTTCAAATTGGGTTGTATTAAAAATTGGGGATAAAGGATTTAGGGCTGATTTTGCATTAACTGGGTCAACACAGCAGCATCCGACATTCCACCCAACATGCCTTCAAGATCAGGCAGTCCAAGCCCTCCTAATCCAGCGGGTGCCTGCTGTCGAGCATCCCCACCAGCAGGAGTTGACCTTCTGGTGTTATTTTGACCACCTCCAGCTGCAAATACAACATCAAACAGATCAGCAAAATTCACAATCCAGTGAACAACATAGCTACCAGCTAGAAAATAGACCAAAAAAGGGGCATTCAGTCACTATCTGAGGAGAAAATTGTGGTAAGAAAACTTACTTCCAGTAGAGGACCATGGATTAGGAAGTGGGTTCGTATTGGGTACAGGGGAAGTTGCTTCAGAATTAGCAGTGGAGGGATTAGTTGATTGGTTCCTAGCCGCTGCACCGTCATTTCCGGCATTACCAGCCATTGTCGTGGCATTTAAAAATGGTTCTTGAACATTTTCATACATGCGTCTCAGCATGTTAAATCCCTCAGGAGAAGATTCGATGTTGCTCATTGCTCTGTCTGTATTCCTCATCATTTCGCGCATGATCTCAGGGTTTCTTGTAGCTTCAAGTGTCTGACGAAGAGTGCTGGGATCATTAAGTATGTGAGCCAGCCCCAAATCCTTTATCCCCAATTTTTAATACAACCCAATTTGAAAACGGGAAACCCTAACACCACGCAAACAATTGCGCATTGACACCTCACCAAAGACAACTGCCACATCATCAGTCCACTAACTCTGTTTCCTTCTATTTAACGGAAGGGACTCATTAGAGTCAATTAATTACAAGTAAGGATCCATTCAACTCACTTTTCTATAAAGGGACTAACATGAGATTTCCGAACCAAAGTGGAGACAAAATTGGGTATTATGCCTAAGAATTAAATTGAATTCATTAAAAATTAATTATACTTTACCTATTTTTTTTCATTAAATAAAAGATAAAATTGTCTTTTTGGAAATGCAGAAAGAAGCTGAGAGGTGCATGGATAAAAACCCTCCTAATATTACTAAGATTCATTAATGTCCTCACTTCTGCTACCACTTTGCTTTCTTATGCAATAACAACCCTCTCTTCAACTATACTCTTGCAGCTTAAAATGTTTTTTAACTAATGAACCCGTTTGATTTGCTACTTTTTGCAAAATCAATTATAATAATTTTCTTTTGTTCTTTTAATTGATTTTGTGATGGTGAATATATATTAATTTTTTACAAAAAAAACTACATATAATTATATTTGAAAAATATCTTTCTTATCTAAATAAAACTATTTATTTTCAAATTGAATTTCGAACGTTGTCAAACATCATTTTAAAAATAACGATTTCTTTAAAAGAAATGATTTTATTAAAATTTAAACCTTTTGTAGTTAAGCTATAACAATTTTCTTGTTTGATTCAGATGTTTGATTTTGTACATAAGATACTTAAATAATATTTTTCTTCCAAAGTAGATATTCTTACTCGGATTTTAAAATGAATTATGGATAGCTCACGGTTATTTGATTATTTATTTTTGTATGGTATATGGTATACACCGAGCGGTGAGAAGAATGAACCGTTTAATCCATATGTTGTGGTGAATAGAATAAATCGATTTGTCTATAATGGTATAATGGGTCGTAATTGGGTTAGCGTTTGAGTTATTGGTATTGGGTCATAACAGGACCAACGTTTGAATTATGGTTAGTGGACTAACAATTTAATTGGGCCAATAACCTGACCTTTAGCAAAATAATAACAGAATGATTCAAGATATTGATAATTGATAACGGTTTCTGAATGACAAATCGGGAAAAAGGTAACTTGGTATTATATTGATTCATCAGGTAGCCTATAAATATAGGGCTAAAACACAAAGGTACACACTTTTCACTAAATACTGAATACATTGTGATCAAAAGCTCTTTGAACACAAGCATAACTTGAGTGTCAAAGTGCCTTTTGTATGTGCTCATCCCTACTCTGGAAGTGAAGGAAGAGAAGTAGGTGGTACAAATATAGAAAGGCAGAAAAACACGTACGAAAGGTACATATCTCAGCCCGATAAATATCCCTACAGAAACATTTTGGCACCCACCGTGGGGCATAAAGAAGCAGAAGAAACCCAATGGTGACCATGAGAAATATGGAGGAGCAACAAAGCACCAGAGAGATGATCAGGAATATGCAGGCACAAATGTAGGCGCAAGCGAGGGCATAATTGGAGATGCAGCGGAAGCACGAAGAGGAGATTGCGGCACTAAGGGCGGAATGAGCTCATCCCGAGCAATCCGCTCAACATTCGGTGTCGAACCATGAGAATGGCCACGAGGTCAGTCGCAATCAACAGTCATCCCATCATACTAATCTGAACGGTCGCAATCAACAACCATCCCATCACACTAATCCAAACAATCACAATCAACAACCATCTCATCACACTAATCAGAACGACCAAGGAAGAAAAGAGTCAAATAGCAGGATTATACCCACGCCTCTACAAATCTATGGCCTACCAGTCTACTTCCGTTCACGACGACCATCATGTAGACTCCTATGCTGGAAAAAAACCCTCCTGCATTAGAGAAATATGATAGCTCGACGAATCCAGATGATCATCTCAGGATATTCGCTAACGTAATGGCATTCTAAATGGACAACGACCAGGTTATGTGTAGAGCTTTCTCATTATAACTCAAAGAAGAAGCGTTGGAATGGTACAATACCCTTCCCACAAACACAGTGGATTGTTTTGCTACTGTGGAAGATCTTTTTGGAAAACAGTATGCGTCCAACCGGGTACAGGAGTTAACACCGACATAATTGGTGAACACTAAGCAAGAGAAGGAGGAAACCTTGAAGGCCTTTATGAAAAGGTATAATGAGACCGTACGACGAGTTAAGGGTATAAATCACACTTTTATCATCAACAATTTGCCTTCCTGCTTAAAAACATGATATTTTGCTGAAACGTTGTATGCGTGACCGCCTAAAACTATGGACGAGCTCTAGGAAAGAGTTGCTGAGTTCATTCGTATTGAAGATATGAGAAACTCAAGGACAAAAAAACAGTAAGAAGCTACTAAAGGTGGGAGCAAGAAAGAAGGAAAACGATCATTTAACAATAATGACAAAAATGGAGGTCTTCCTCAGAGATTTCACCTGGACACCCAAGTTCAATCATTATACCACCCTCAACGCACCCAAGGCAAAAGTTCTTGAAGAAGCCCTTAATGCCGAACTTCTCACAGTCCGAAAAAAGTATTCTCCTAAAAACGCTGATGAAAGAAAAAACTACCGGTTTCATCTGAACCGTGGTACACTACAGAGGAATGTATTGTATTGAAGGATGAAATAGAAAGGCTCACTTGAGCAGGACATCTCCAAAAATATGTAAAAGAAAAAGGGGCCCAAATAAGAAGCCCCCTAGAGAAAAGTCTCTGCGCAAAAATTTTCGAATGGTCGTATCAAAAGGACGACCGAAGTCGAAGGCACAATAGCAGCCGCAGTTACGGTCATGAATGTGAGTGGTGGATTCGCGGGCGTATCAATACCATTTCTAGAGGCTTTGCTGGAGGAAGGACATCATTTTTGGCCTGCAAAAGGCACCTAAGGAGCTTGAAAACTGTTCACATGGTGGATAAACAACCTTGATCTATGTCACCTATTACCTTTACTGACGAAGACTTCCATGCTCTTGACCTTGATCAAGATGATCCCATAGTCATAATAGTTGAGATAGCTCGTTACAGTGTCAGTAAGGTGTTGATTGACCAGGGCAGTTCGGTCAACATCTTATATTGGACAATATTCCTGAAAATGGATTTATCTGAAGATATAGTAGACTTGAGGACCCGACTCGGAATAGGTAGAGAGGCGAAAGAGCTTAGAATAAGATTCTTACTAGTAGAAACAAAGACTTCGTATAATGCCTTGTTGGGACGACCTTGTTTGAATGCCTTCGGAGCCATGGTGTCTACTCCTCATTTAGCCATGAAAATTCCATCAGACAGAGGAACCGTATGTACTGTGCGGGCCGATCAACAAATAGCACGAGAATGCTATGTTGATAGCCTAAAAGTCACACCCTTCATCCCCTCTAGAAGGAGCAGGGGGGCAGAAACTGCTACAATTGATCTCGACCCATGAACAAACATCGATGACCGCATCCAACCTCAGGGAGATATCAAGCCATTTGTGCTCGGAAAAAATGAGTCACAGTTAATGTCTATAGGAGGATGGTTGAAAAAGATCGATGAGGAAAATGTGGGAAAATTTTTGAAAGCCAATGTAGATTTATTCACGTGGACAACCTTAGATATGCCTGGAATTCATCCGTGCATTATGACATATATTCAAAGAACAACGCCCGATTGCTTAGAAGCAGCGAAGGTTCGACAAAGAAAAGAGAAATGTCGTACAAGTAGAAGTTACCAAACTCCTAGAACCAAGATTCATTAGGGAGGTAACTTATATTACATGGTTGACAAATGTAGTTATGGTAAAAAAATTAAAAGGGCAGTGGAGGATATGTGTCGATTTTACAGATTTAAACAAAGCATGCCCCAAGGATTCTTACCCTCTCCCAAGTATTGATAGACTGATTGATGGAGCCTTAGGACACGTGAAACTAAGTTTTTTAGACGCGTACTCAAGATATAATCAAATCCCTATGTATGTACCAGATCAAGAGAAGACAACTTTCATAACCGAGCGTGCCAATTTCTGTTACGACGTAATGCCATTCGGCCTAAAAAACGCAAGAGCCACCTACCAACGTCTAATGAACAAAATCTTTTGTCAACAGATTGAAAAATGCATGGAAGTATATGTTGACGACATGGTAGTCAGAAGTCAGTTTATGGAGCAACACTTCAAAGACTTATAAGAGGTTTTTCTACAGGTACGATGATATGGTATGCGATTAAATCCTTCTAAATGCACTTTCAGTGTATCCATTGGGAAGTTTTTAGGATTCATGTTAACTTCTCGAGGAATTGAGGCCAATCCGGATAAATGTCGAACGATCTTGGAGATGCGGAGTCCTACCAATTTAGAGGAAACACAATGCTTGGTTGGCAGGTTGCATCCCTGTCACGTTTTATTCCACGACTAGCAGAGCATATTAAATCAATTCTTAAGGGTATGAAAAAGGGAATCACCCAATAATGAGACGAACAGTTTGAAGAAGCCTTTGGCAAAGTCAAAGATGTCTTGACTAATCCGCCTATTATGGCACAACCAGTACAAGGGCATGATTTATAGTTGTAGATAGCTGCGTCAAACAACACGATCAGTGCAACCCTCATTCAAGATACCCCTAATTTCAGATTGATTTACTTCGTCAGCAGAACATTGCAAGGAGCGGAAGAATGGTGCTCCCAGATAGAGAAAAGGCATTAGCCTTAGTCACGGCGGCCCGACGTCTCTGACCATACTTTTAAAGTGACCAAGTGGTGATTAGGACAGATCACCCCGCCACTAAGGTTCTCAGGAAACTTGATTTAGCTGGGAGGATGGTCTTTTGGTTCGTTAAGCTTTCAGAGTTCGGCCTTCGTTTTGATCAACGTTGATCCATTAAGGGACAAACCTTGGCAGATTTTGCAGTTGAGTTAACACCTATGCCTGAAACTTTCGCCCAACTATGACATCTTAATGTGGATGACTCCTCAGATAGAAAGGGCGGAGAAGCAGGCATTATCTTAGAAGGACCGAACGATGTTGCAATAGAGCAGGCACTAACCTTCAGATTCCAGACTAGTAACAATCAAGCTGAATATAAAGTGCTAATCGCTGGTATAAAACTAGCCAAAGAGTTGGAAATTACCAATTTAGAATGCTGAATGGATTCTCAACTAGTCGTCGGTCAGATGAAAGGAACTTTCCAAGTTAAAGAAAATCAGTTGTTGCGATATTTCCATAGGGCTAGCAACTTGTTTAAGATTTTTACCAATGTTTGCATTGTACACGTCCCAAGAGAAGAGAATTCTAGAGCTAACCTCCTGTCGAAGTTGGCCCATTCTAGAGGAAAAGGACAATTGTCTTTGGTTGTCAGGGTAGCACTTGATAAACCTATAATTGAAGTCTTTACAACTAGCGCACCGCTACCCAAAGCTGATTGGAGAGAAGATATATGTATCCTAATGAAAAAGCAGGAGCAGGGAGAAAAAGGTTAGTATCGTCGATTCCAAACGTATTGCCCATTTTTTCTCTATAGGAGAAGACTTGTACAAGCGAGGATACACGACGCCATTGTTGAAGTGCTTGTCAGAGGAAGAAGCAGATTACGTCTTAAGGGAACTTCATCATGGCATATGCGACTTACATTCTGGTAAGCGCACTCTTAGAGCCCGAGCGTTGCAAGCTGTGCATTATTGGCCGACTATGGAACGTGATTGTGAGTCATTTGTCAAGAAGTTTTTATCATGTCAAGAGCATGGCAATGGCATATGAATCCCTACTGAGGAATTGCATGGTGTTATCTCACCATGGGCGTTCGCTTAATGGGGAATAGGTATAGTAGGACCACTTTCGATCGAACGAGCGCAAAACAAATTCCTTCTGGTAGTAGTCGACTACTTTACTATGTGGATCGAGGTGGAACCATTAGCAATAAAAAGCTCTCAACGCGTGCATAAATTTATATGGCAGTTAATTTGTCAATTTGGATTAGCCCAAAAGTTGGAAATTAAACACGTCACTAGTTCAGTAGAACATCCTCAGACTAATGGATAGGGAGAAGCTGCTAACAAAGTTGTGGTAATAGAATTGAAAATAAGATTGGGTGAAGCAAAAGCTTTATGGGTGGAGGAGTTGCCCGAGGTACCATGGGGATACAGATGTACTCCACATGGTTCTATTGGTGAAACCCCCTTCAACTTAACCTGTGGAACGAAGACCATGCTTTCGGTTGAAGTGGGTGAACATTCATTGAGACGGGGAATAAAGGATATGGATGTTAACAATGAACAACTGCAAGTTAAACTCGACACCTTACTAGAGAGACGAGAGGTAGCCGCTGTTCGTGTGCCTACCCAAAAAAGATTGATTTCAAGAAAATATAATACCAAGGTGAAACCAAGAAACTTCAAGGACGGAGATCCCGTATGGTGCAAGAGGGGTGAAGCCAAGAAAAACCAAGCGCATGGGAAACTAGTGTTACCAATGAGGAGCATTGGTATCTTGAAGCTACTGTGAAATTTTGATGATGATAAAAGCTGAAGAATTGAAGACTCTAAATGCATCTTTGTTAAACGCATTTTGTAGAAACAAATGTATAGCATAAAATGTAATGATGTAAAAACTCTTAGAAGTTTTCATATTTAGTGAGTCATTGCACAAATAATCGATTATCAAGAGGAATAATCGATTATCACGAGCCAGTTTAGAAGAGAGTTGCTTGCGCAAATAATCGATTATTACACAGAATAATCGATTATCAATGTTTCATTTAATTTTGTCCAAGTCTCTGGAATAATCGATTATTGCTCAGGATAATCGATTATCACTCATTTGAAAACCCCATAACGAACACAAATAATCGATTATCACTTATGATAATCGATTATCAGTGGCAGTTGGGAGATTATCACTTTTTTGAAAACCCCATAACGGACACAAATAATCGATTATCCCTTATGATAATCGATTATCAGTGGCAGTTGGGAGATGTCTTTTCAGTTTTAATCCTGCACAAAACTAGGCTTATAAATAGAGGTCTTCACAACTCTTAGAAAGTAACTTTTCAATTGAGAGTATTAGAGCTTTGTGCCTAAGGGAAGCTCTCTGTGAGTGAAAAGGATCTATGCCATTTTGAGAATACAGTTTGTCTGAGGAAGTTCTCAAAGTGATAGAGTGCTCTTGCTTGGTCTTGTGAATAGGAGAAGCTCGCGCTTTGTGTGTCAAAGGTCGGAGCAGTTCTCTTCAAGTTGGCAGAGCTGTTGCTTCCGGTTCGTGCGTCGAAGGAAGCTCTTCTGGTTCGTTTGTCGAAGGAAGCTCTTCTGGTTCGTTTGTCGAAGGAAGGTGTTTTCTATTCTTTTCTTATTTCATTATCTTGTAACCTGTAGAACTACATTTTTTTAGTGAAAAAGGTTAATCACTGATGAATCAATATTTTCTACACTCCATTTAGTTTATTGTACTAGAATTAATTAGGGAATTGTGCTTAATTATCCAATATTTTCCCGTTTTTCCTAATTGTGCTGAATTTGATCAGAAATTCTTATTTTACTTAATTTGAATTATCTGAGCTAATTATTTTCATTATTGATTACAGGAAAATTTTGGAAATAGAAATTAAGACATTTGAAAGATGTAAAGATCCTGGAGACTTCAAGAAAAATTACAGTTTGGTTTGGTTGAAACAAAGCACCTTCAATTCATTTTCTTTTGGAAGAAAACAACTTAATTCTTTGTTGATCTCTTAATTTCTCATAGCATGTACAAATGGAAAGCAAGTGGAAAGTAACATCATGTAAAATGACAATGTCACGGCTGGAATGTTAACACTTGGAAAAATGTGAGATTGATATTCAAAAATAAAAGTGTACATGGTGGGATGAATGGAAAAATGGAAATGTAGAAATGATGGATAGTATTCAGCAGCAAAGAAGTGACATGCGGTACATCATTCAGGGGAATCTTCAAAGTTTTTGGTTTTATTATTTTATATGGAGAAGGTGACAATGTCTCGGCTGCACATCAAGAAGAGGAGACCCTTTCTTGCTTTTATTTAATGCCTCATGGAACCACAAAATTCTGAAAGTGCTCCACCAATACAGACATCATTCACGTAAATCCAAAGGAAGTTGGAAACTCACATTACACGGCCAACTCAAATTGGAAAACATGCAGCACTTTAGAATAAAAGGGAACCAACGTTGGGAAACCAAAACATATAATGGATTTGAATTGAAATAATGGGGGCCACATTGAAGAAAAAGAAAGGTCACGGATTCAAGGTGCTGAAGTATCATATTTGGCCTGCTAAAAGCACACTGCCCATTCATTTTTGCCGAGCATAAACCGTGAAGCATAATGGAGGGACCACATTGGAAGTGCAGCTCACACTTTTGGAAGAGAGTAGATTTTAGTGTAGTTTAGGTGTAGTGTAAGAAACACACAATCTGGGAGGAGGCTTCTGCCTCTTCCTTTCCTTTTCCAGTTCCATTTTCAAACAGTGCATAATGCAATTTCATTTCTGAGCGTGTAGTGTATTCTGAAACAGTTTGTTAGTTTTATTTTGGAATATTATTTTTAAGTGTTAAATCTTTTAATGAATTTCATTTTCAGTTCTGTGCTTTTATTTTATCTGTTGTATTTTATCGTTTAGCAGTTTCTGCATTGTTAAATTTCGTCATTACATTTTAATTTCAAACGTCGTTTTTAATCTGTGATAAATTTTATTTGCGATCAAGTGGTTCTATTTTTACTGTTTTCTATCGTTCAGTTTTTACCGTGGTTAAATTTTATTTCAATGTTTTAAATTTTGTTTTATTTAATTTCCAGTTCCTTTTTTATTTTACCGCACAAAAACAAACATCCAAAAACAACCCCCCCCACTTCGTGTTAAATCTAAGACCGAACCACAAATATTGGTCCTTGAGAGACGACCTAGGAGTCACTTCCTAGCTTATACTGCATTCTTAATTGCACGCAAAATTTGACGGGTCGCGACGCCCGTATCAAATTTTGGCGCCGCTGCCGGGGACCAATGGAGGTTTGGTTTTAGATTTTTGTTGTATAAAGTTTTGTTCTGTTAATAAGTTTGTTTTGTGTGTTTTGTCTTGTATATTTCTGTAGGCGACAACGACACCTTCAGCAAATTTTGGCGGCGTTGTCACTTCAGTTCCAGGTTTTTTGTTTTAGATTTTTGCTGTGTTTTTCGATTATGTTGTGTTAATATATGTTTTGTCTTTTGTATTTTATTGTGCTGTGTTCTGTATTTAGTTGCTATATTTAAAAAAAAAAATATATATATATATATTTTACTGTTAATGTTCTGTCTTGTTTGTGCCTGTAGCATGATTAATTGTGTTATGCTTTATCTTGTGTTGTGTTGTGATGTTCTATTTGTTTTGTATGCGTGTCATATGTATTTTGTCTGTTAATTAAAAAAATAAAAAATAAAAAATTTGTTCTGTCTTGTGTACGTATTGCATGTATAAATGTGTTGTGTTTTATCTGTTTTATAATTTTTAGTTTTTAGTTTTTACTTTTTATTTTCCATGTCTACCTATTTTAATGTTGTGAATAATGCTTATTCTGCCAATGTCTGTGATTATGATTCTTATTCTGTATATTACTTTGATTTTAAATCTGCTGATTTTTATGATGAGAACAATATGTTCCATCATCCAATTTCTGAGAGCTCTCTTTGGGAGCCAGTTCCACAATATGAGAGTCAGCAGTATGATTCTCCTATTCAAATAACTCCTCAGCCTTCTACTTCTGAACCTACATTAAAGGAGTTACTAGAGCAGATGACAATGCAGAACATTCAGTTTCAGAAAGGGAACATGCAGTTCAAGCAAGAGAGCATGGAAACTCAAGCTGCCATGCAGAATCTGAGTGATCAGATCAGGCAGATGGCCACTCTTGCACCTGAGGAGACTGATGAAAATTTTGGGGACCCGGCAGAAGTTAGCAGTAATCCTGAACCAGGTAGACCACCTTCACCTTCCCACACTCTAGAAATCTTCAAGGAAGAGGAGGTAAGCATACCACAATTTGATTATTATGTTGATTGTGATGATGATCGGTATGCTAATGACTATATTCTTGCTGAGTCTGATTTTAATTTTTCCTCTGTGCATGATGAGAACCGCTTTTTACTATCACATTCGAATGGTTATTCTTCATGCACTGAACATGAATCTGAGTCTATGATTAATATTGCATGCAATTTAGAAATTGATTCATGTTATGAGGATTTATCTAAGGCTCAGTATGATGAATTGGGATTGGGTGTTATACCTCTGCATGATATTTCTGTGGAACCATTTTGCACTAACCATATTGCAGGAGGTACATATAAATTTGATCAGCATGCACCCACGCTGGAAGACAAAGGTGCCAGTACATACAGCAGTTCGAAGATCAAAAGGCACCTACTGAATCTGCTCAGTGACAATATTTGCTGCTTAGATCCGACGGTGGAGGATATTTCTCTGCTTGATCAGATTTGGAGGATGAAGCAATTTTTCCTCAAAATTTCCGTCTTGGATCCTGAAGAAGACATCTCCCTGATTGTCCAATTTTGGCAACTGCCACCATAATCCAGGGGAGTTTTCTTTTTCTTTCTTCCCCGTTTTCTGACTTTTATTACATTTGTCCTTTATCTGTTTAAGTTTCAATTGATGATCTTATGCCTTTAACTGATTTGGGACATTGTAGTTTAGGTGTGGTCTGGGGAAGATTCTGCAATTTTTTCTTTTAAGTTTGTTTTTCCTTTTCTTCTTAGTTTTTGTAATTGTTATCTTTAAAAATAAAAAATAAAAAAAAACAAAAAAAAAAAAATTTTTTTTTTTGATAAAATTTTTTGTTTAAAGTGTGCAAAATCTTTGTTTTCAATTAAAATTTTATTGTTATAAGATATACATATATTTATTTTTCATATTTTTTAAAAAAAAAAAATGTGTTTTGTGTTTTATTTTGCTTCGTGATTTTTAGTGTTTTTACTTAAAATAAAAAAAAAATCAAAAAAAAAAAAATCATAAAATCAAAAATTGTTTTGCGTATTCCTTGATTTTATTTCGACCCTCAGTATCTTATTATTTTATACCAATAAAAATTTTCACTTCAGATCTTATTTTTCCTTATTTTCCTTCACTGTAAATATAATTTCTTAGTTGTGTGCATACAGATTATTGATTGAAAAATTTGACTAAGAAAGATTTCATTCATCATTGCAAAAAAAAAAAAAATTACAGTAATTGAGAAAAGGAAATTTAACAGATCTGAAAATAAAATTGCAGTAGATATATATAAATAAAAGATGTTCGGGGGTCGATCATTTCTGATCGTTAATATTACAAACCAAATAAAAAACAAAAACAACATAAAAAAAAAAAAAAAATTAAAAACATAAAAAACATAAGTGTTCATATTACAGTCCTCATTAATATTCTGGCCACACTCGGCCAACAAAAACATAAAAAAAAAAAAAAAAAAACATTAAAACTGGAAGAATTCTCGAGCTGGTTGTGGTGGTCTAAGGGAGAGCTCCGTTGAGGGAGCTCTGGTTCGGAATGCGAGCGGAGGCTTTGGTGGAGGAATTTCTCGTTCATTTCTGTCGTCATCGATAATGATCGGAACTGGAAACAAATTCAACAGCCTCGGTGCCCTCATTATCACCCAGTTGTTTTCTTTCAAGCAAAAAAATAAAATATAAAAAAATAAAAAAATAAAAAAAACTTGTGTTAATAATAGAAGAGGAATGAAATTCAATGGAGGTGTGATCAGAGGTCTTACCGTACATGTATAGCGGCCGTTGTGAAAAGAGAGTGCCTGTGGGGTCTATCTCCGCTTGCCAGCGCCTGACCCGATTGCCATGGTTGTTAAACCAGCAGTGCACGTTGTATTCAGTGGCTTCGCCGAAGGTCCTTAGTCGAGACGCGATCTCGACGACTTGCGCTCGGCTTGGGTGTGTGACCCCATAGTTGTAGATTTTGGTCATCATCGTGATCTGATCATCTGTAGGACGCCATCGTTGACTGGTATATCTCTCTGATTCCATATCACTCATCCTTCCTCTCGTAATATACAAATACATAAATAAAAAATAAATACATGTAAAAAGAACAAAAACATAAAAAAATAAACATAAAAAAAATAAAAAGAACTAAAAAAAAAAAGAGAAGCATAAAATATTAGATTAGTTCTCTGTTTTCTTTATTTGTTCTTGTTTCCTTTTAGATTTATTTTGTCCAGTCATGCTTTAATGTTTCAGTTTTTGGTCTCAGATCTGTTTCACGGTCCTCGCAAAGGGTCCTAAACGGATCTACGTCCAGTTGTCCGGTTGTTCTTGTCCATATTGTTCTTGTATATTATGTTTATGTGTTTATTTAGTTTTAAGTGGGGTACGTGGCGTTGTTCTACCCGATTGTCTCTGCAATACCTTCAATCGAAGGGAGATTAACGTCTGGTTTCCAGCCGATATACCCCTTAAGTTTTTAGACAGTTATGATTTATGTGTTTAAGTGTTTTCAGTTTCAAAAATATGAAAAAAAAAAAATTGAAAAGGAAGAGGGAGAGCAGGCAAGAGATCATAACAGAAAGAAGATGGAAAGCAGTAAAGAGAGCAGGGCAGAGATGAAAAATAAAGGAAATACTGAAAGGGAAAGATTGGAAAGCAGAGAAAGGAAATGAAAGCTGAAAGAAAGGTAGATCTAGGTGCAGATGACTTACCTGGAGTAGTAGGCTGGCAGAGGAGCTCCTGGCTGATCTCAGACTCTTCAGAAGGCGCGGTGGCAGAGGCTCCGCGCAGGCTCCAGATGCTCAGAGGAGAGAGTGGGAGAGAGAAGAGGAGTAGGAAGAGAGCAGAGAGAAGAGAGCAGAGAGCAGAGAGCAGAGAGAAGAGCGAGTTGAGAGAGCAGAGGAGTAGAGAGAGAATGAGCGTTCAGAAATGGCGCTGGACGCGGAGGAGCGGCCTATTTGTAGCCAAAGCTCTGCCACTGTAGCAACAGTTCCGGTCTTTGCCACTGAAACTGTTGTCACAGTGCCGGTCATCTCCTTTTTCAAAAAAAAAAAATAAAAAATAAAAAAAAAAATAAAAAATAAAAAATAAATAATAAAAAAAAAAATTTATTAGCATCTACTGATGGGTGCTAGGTGTTTTAGACATCTGCTGATGGATGTCCCTGATAACATCTACTGATGGATGTTACTGAAAAATTTCTTCCCATTTTTCCTAACTTTGTATTGCACTTGTCTATATTATTTGGCTGCTCTGAAATTGATAATCTGATGATTGTGACACACTGAGGACATTGTGTGATTTAAGTGTGGTCTACTGGGAGAAATTCTGATTTTTCTGTTAGTTCTGTTAGTATTTATTTTGTGTGTTAAATTTTTTGTTTTTAAGTGTTAAATTTTTTCTGTTTTAAGTTGTTTTAGTGTGTCTTGAGTGCAATAAATTTTACATTTTTCTCTTGATTTCTGGATGAGGTTTAAGTTGTAGATTTTTCCTTCACTTACTTAATACTTATGGTTGGAAATCCTTGCTTTTCTCTGCTTGGAAGATGATTATAATGTTTAAGAGGTTGATTTGATTGTGACGAATACCCTGTGTGAGATTTGAGCCACTTAATTTTCTTTCTTGTGTGTGATATGTATCTTGATTTCTTGCACATATGCCTTGGCTTGATTCTTATTGATATACTTGATTTATATGCATGTTTAGAAGTGATAAAGGCAATTTTTGTTCTTGAGCCTCTTTAGCCAAATAAGCCTACCTTGTTATTATCCTTTGATAACCCCTTTGAGCCTATACTGTATATATTTCTTTGTGTTAAAGCTCATACACTGATCCTAAGTGAAAAATAAATGATTACCTTAACCTTAGGAAAGTCTGGAGCTATAGAAGTATTTTGTGAATAAGTGTGGTCTCCTTGGGAATTCTGATGAATTGGCTAGTTGGTTCCTTATCATGTTTTGAAATGATAATTTATATCCATCTTGTGTGATAAAAAAAAAAAAAAGAGAAGACAGGATGAAAAAAAAAAAATTTGGTAAAAAAAAAAGAGAAAAATTGAAAAATAATTTTGTGGATAATGGAGTCGAGAAGAGGATTGAATTAGAGGTTTGGGTGAGATTTCACTGTGTTTACATTTTTTTCCCTAGTGCACCTCTATTTCTTCTGAGCTATAGCTACTTATCCAAATTTATCCTCCCCT
This sequence comes from Vigna nakashimae, assembly GCA_034642375.1. Lineage (NCBI taxonomy): Eukaryota > Viridiplantae > Streptophyta > Magnoliopsida > Fabales > Fabaceae > Vigna > Vigna nakashimae. The sequence goes on from CM067764.1 coordinate 27,362,701, forward strand.
GTCCTTGGCCCCATTACAACCCAGTAAAGACCTTTTGATCTGAACATGCATATGTTTTAAGTATTGATAATTAGAAGCTTGCCAAGTCTACTTGTGTTTGTTTTCTTGAGTACATCGAGCTGATATTATTATTTACCCTAGACACTTGAGAGAAATACTATATTGCATCTGTGAGGTTTTGTTATTTTCAAATCACCTCTTGAGCTGATTAATCATTTTCCTATGTATTGAATTGCTTGGATGATTTCTGTAAGTATGTGCTTTTCTTGATTTTGTGTTGGAAAATTTCTACTTCTTTCATTGGTCCATAATTCTTGAGAACTGTGTAAATTCTGTTTATTTTTCTCGTTAGTCTTTGTTTTCTGTCTGCTGAGTTTGTGTCACCATTCCTAAAAGTCCTTTGAACTATTCCCTGATTGGCGTCTTGATTTTGCCCAGGAGTGCAAAAGACTAAGTGTGGTCTATTTTGATGAATCAATATTTTCTACACTCCATTTAGTTTATTGTACTAGAATTAATTAGGGAATTGTGCTTAATTATCCAATATTTTCCCGTTTTTCCTAATTGTGCTGAATTTGATCAGAAATTCTTATTTTACTTAATTTGAATTATCTGAGCTAATTATTTTCATTATTGATTACAGGAAAATTTTGGAAATAGAAATTAGGACATTTGAAAGATGTAAAGATCCTGGAGACTTCAAGAAAAATTACAGTTTGGTTTGGTTGAAACAAAGCACCTTCAATTCATTTTCTTTTGGAAGAAAACAACTTAATTCTTTGTTGATCTCTTAATTTCTCACAGCATGTACAAATGGAAAGCAAGTGGAAAGTAACATCATGTAAAATGACAATGTCACGGCTGGAATGTTAACACTTGGAAAAATGTGAGATTGATATTCAAAAATAAAAGTGTACATGGTGGGATGAATGGAAAAATGGAAATGTAGAAATGATGGATAGTATTCAGCAGCAAAGAAGTGACATGCGGTACATCATTCAGGGGAATCTTCAAAGTTTTTGGTTTTATTATTTTATATGGAGAAGGTGACAATGTCTCGGCTGCACATCAAGAAGAGGAGACCCTTTCTTGCTTTTATTTAATGCCTCATGGAACCACAAAATTCTGAAAGTGCTCCACCAATACAGACATCATTCACGTAAATCCAAAGGAAGTTGGAAACTCACATTACACGGCCAACTCAAATTGGAAAACATGCAGCACTTTAGAATAAAAGGGAACCAACGTTGGGAAACCAAAACATATAATGGATTTGAATTGAAATAATGGGGGCCACATTGAAGAAAAAGAAAGGTCACGGATTCAAGGTGCTGAAGTATCATATTTGGCCTGCTAAAAGCACACTGCCCATTCATTTTTGCCGAGCATAAACCGTGAAGCATAATGGAGGGACCACATTGGAAGTGCAGCTCACACTTTTGGAAGAGAGTAGATTTTAGTGTAGTTTAGGTGTAGTGTAAGAAACACACAATCTGGGAGGAGGCTTCTGCCTCTTCCTTTCCTTTTCCAGTTCCATTTTCAAACAGTGCATAATGCAATTTCATTTCTGAGCGTGTAGTGTATTCTGAAACAGTTTGTTAGTTTTATTTTGGAATATTATTTTTAAGTGTTAAATCTTTTAATGAATTTCATTTTCAGTTCTGTGCTTTTATTTTATCTGTTGTATTTTATCGTTTAGCAGTTTCTGCATTGTTAAATTTCGTCATTACATTTTAATTTCAAACGTCGTTTTTAATCTGTGATAAATTTTATTTGCGATCAAGTGGTTCTATTTTTACTGTTTTCTATCGTTCAGTTTTTACCGTGGTTAAATTTTATTTCAATGTTTTAAATTTTGTTTTATTTAATTTCCAGTTCCTTTTTTATTTTACCGCACAAAAACAAACATCCAAAAACAACCCCCCCCACTTCGTGTTAAATCTGAGACTGAACCATAAATTGGTCCTCGAGAGACGACCTAGGAGTCACTTCCTAGTAACTATACTGCATTCTTAATTGCACATCAAATTTGTATGGGCCGCGACAGCTCGTATCAATCACTATTTATAGTGATTAAGGACTGGACGTAGAATCTTTTGATTCGAACCAGGATAAAAATTCTGTGTTGATTTTCTTGATCCCTAAACTCTTAGCACATCAACTGTTCGATAAAAATTTTAACTTGTGTTGTGATCGTTACACGCTTTCCGCTATCTATATTTTATTCCGCTGCGCGACTCTATAACGGTACCTATTGTTCCGACAACTAGCAACTAATTAGGAAGGACCATTTCGCGTCCCGGAAGATCTAATGAATGGAGCTTATTGGGTTGAGTTACTCAATGGGAAAGCTATCCCTAACATGTGGAATGCGACTCACCTCAAATTTTACTTTAGTTAAACATTACTGTCATGTTTAAATTCAATTTCTTATGACATAGACTTTTGTTATTTAAGTTATGTTGGTTGAAATAAATAAAATCGAGCAATTTCTAGGAAGTTCTCAGTAACTCCTAGGTCAAAAAACCGAGCGGTGAAGGAAGTCCTCGATGGAGTGTCACTCTCGTTCACTAGGAAGTTCTCAGTAACTCCTAGGTCGAAAAACTGAGGGGTAAAGGAAGTCCCTGATGGACTGTCACTCTCGTTCACTAGGAAGTTCTCAGTAACTCCTAGGTCGAAAAACTGAGCGGTGAAGGAAGTCCCTGATGGACTGTCACTCTCGTTCACTAGGAAGTTCTCAGTAACTCGTAGGTCGAAAAATTGGGCGGTGAAGCAAGTCCCTAATGGATTATCACTCTCCTTCAATAGAAAGTTCTTAGTAACTCCTAGGTCAAAAAACCAAGTGGTGAAGGAAGTCCCCGATGGACTGTCACTCTCGTTCACTAGGAATTTCTCAGTAACTGCTAGGTCAAAAATCGATCGGTGACGGAAGTCCCTGATGGATTGTCACTCTCGTTCACTAGGAAGTTCCCAGTAGCTCCTAAGCCAAAAAACCATTAGGTAGGTTATGTTCAAAATGGACTACCACTCTCGAAAAAGTTCTTGAAATATATGCTACATGAGGCGAAATGTTATGAGTAGACTCCTCTATCAATACAAGAGTTTCAAATGAATACTTAGAGCGCACTAAGCATCATGTTCATCAATCACAAGTTATGGGAAACAACGAAGACGTTTGTCAACACTCAATTTTGTCCGGGTTGAAAAAATGGGTTTTTATTATTTTTATTTTATTTTACCTTTTTTATTTTATTTTATTTTATTTTATTTTATTGTTATTCCATTTTTTTATGTATCTAGATATTTGCTTTTAATTCAATTTCTTTTTTTTCTTTCTTTCTTATTTTCAATTTGTTTTAATAAAGTTAATTAATTAAAAAAATTGAAAAGTAAAATTAAAATTAAAAATAATGAAAATAAATAAAATAAAATTGGAAAAAGTAAAAAAATAGAAAAAGGGAGAAAACGTGGGAAATGGGGGAGGAGACGTGTTTCAGCAGGGGAGACCAGGTTGTTACAAGAGAATATTTTCAAGATTTTGGAGAGGAGAATTTGGTTTGGATCAGAGAGAGAAAAAAGGAAAAAGAGCACACGAGGACCATCATTGGGGAATCATCATTCAGACTCACCATTGGCACAGGCAGAGAAGACGAAAAGCTAGAGAAGGTCACCGGATACAGAGAGCGATAGCGGCAGCCATAGCAGCAGGTAAGTTTCTGGTTCATCTGTGCACCCAAACTCATCATGAACGCTTACTGTATAACTGCTTCTTATGCTTATTCCATCATGAATGCTTTTCCTCTGAACCCCATGAGTTCCCTCATCACCAACCTCCCCTTCTATTCATTCTCTGTTACACCATATTTCCTCTCTCTGTTCTAACTCCCATGCTCACGGCCAATCTCAACAAATCAAAATCCAAAACCCATTACACAATCGGAAAACTGAGAGCGGTCTCGGTAGTGAAAAGCGGAGAGCTCGACGAAGAAGCGGCGGCCCGTGTGTTTGAACTGGTGGAGACGAACCCCTCCCTGGGTTGCCGGTGTCGGAGAGAGCAGATAAGAGCAAGGAAGCAGTGGCGCGGTGTGGTGTGGCGTGGTGCAGTGGCTAGATTGAGAGAGATGAGGGCGTGGTAGCTGGTCCGTGAAGGCAGTGATACGGTGGCCATTTTTGTTGCAGTGGCTAGTGTGGTCCGTGGTGGTCAATTGGAAGAAGACGTGGCCGTTGAGTGACAGAGTAAACCCTTTTGATCAGAGAGAAGGAGGCTTTGGTCTCATCTGAGAAGAACAGCGCGAATGAGTGAATGAGAATGGGAAGGCTAAACCCCTAGGAAAATTCTAGGTTAGAAACTGCCCCTGTGGGCCAAGCCCAAGAGTGAACGAACGAGCGTTCGTTACCCCAAATGAACGAGCGCTCGTTATCCAAACGAGCGCTCCTTATCCAAATGAGTGGACGCTCGTTACCTTAAGACTTTTTGACCGTTCGCTCAACTTTCTCTCCAACGAGCGCTCGTTATCCAAACGAGCGAACGCTCGTTATCCTAACGAACGAACGCTCGTTATCCAAACGAACGAACGCTCGTTATCCAAACGAACGAACGCTCGTTATCCAAACGAGCGTACGCTCGTTATCCAAACGAGCGTACGCTCGTTTTCCGAACGAACGAACGCTCGTTTTCCGAACGAGCGAACGCTCGTTATCCAACGAGCGAACGCTCGTTATCCAACGAGCGAACGCTCGTTATCCAAGCGAACGAACGCTCATTTTCCGAACGAACGAACGCTCGTTTTCCGAACGAGCGAACGCTCGTTATCCGAACGAGCGAACGCTCGTTATCCAAATCAACGAACGCTCGTTATCCAAACGAGCGAACGCTCGTTATCCAAACGAGCGAACGCTCGTTTACCTTAAGCCTTCTTGACCGTTCGTTCAAATCTTCTCCTTAAAGAGCGATCGTCATCCAAACTAACGAACGTTCGTTTCCGAACCAATGAGCGCTCGTTATCCAAACGAACGAGCGCTCGTCAGCCTTCTCCCTAAAGAGCGCTCGTTATCTGAACGAACGAGTGTTCGTTTCCGAATCACTGAGTGCTCGTCATCTCGAGAGCGCTCGTTACCTTATTTTATTTTAAATTTCAACCTATTTCAATATATATATATATAATAATACATATAAAAAATAAAATTTCAAAAATATGTTTTAAAGGTTTAAGCACACGTGTGACCGCTCGCGTCGTCCTTGTGCTAAAAACCTTTTCTTCTTTTCTTAAATAAAATTTCCAAAAATATGTTTTAAAGGTTT